>CM073768.1:133513482-134113482 GCA_037158775.1 Hetaerina titia
ATCATTCGTACTTAGGCTGTTCATACCTTAGACAAATTTCAAGAAACTGTAATAGTAACTTTAACGGAGTCACCCGCTATGTGTGCATTATATGCGAATGATTTTTACTCTCTGAAATGGTTGCATTATAATGCACCGTTAAAGTTACTATTACAGTTTCTTGAAATTTGTCTAAGGTATGAACAGCCTAAGTGTTTGAAATTGGCTTTATTAACATCGTGGACTGTGGCGCGTCGCGCACGACTACGAATACCTGTGACATTGTATGTACGGTATTTCGTCATAACATCTTGTTCCTTTAAACCCCTCAAAATTTCAGAGTGTAAGAGGACGTCTCGGTAGCTTAATTGGTTAAAGCACTCGGCCGGATATCGAGGGATCCGGGTTCGAATCCCGGTCAAGGCGAATGATTTTTACTCTCTGAAATGGTTGCATTATAATGTTTCGGGAAATTAAGTGGTCCTGGCGCACATACATCGTGGTACGATTTCCACGATGCATACTTTTAACCCATTCCTGCTCGCGGAAATGTCATATAGAACTGGAGGAACGCCTTTGAATCATTAATCTTACTTTCCTAGTCCTTATTTAAACCGAATTATACGAAAGTGTAGGTTGAGATAGAAGCTGTAGAGGATCTACAAACAGAGAACATTTTTTGAGAATTGTTTCTTATCACACCCTAATAGAATGAACGGAGTCACCCTACAGCATTCTAGTCGACATTTTCCCTTGGCCACCGTCAACTTCCACTCGAATAATTGATTTAGGTAGTAATCGATTGGAAGTGAACCTCCTGACACGCCTTCAGTTTCGTTCCTCTTTGTACAAAATGCGCCCCCGACATTTCTCCCAACGCTACTTCGGTATTACGCATCCTTCGATTATCGATATCATTGTCAAATATGGAAAAGTGTTGGAGCGCGCAACGGGAGGCCGATAACCCTCCTCGATTGACTTTCCCCAAATGAAACACGGAGCGCGCGGAAAGGCGCGAGGGCAGGCGCGCCGCTTGCGGCGAACACTCGCAACCAACACTCGCCAACCCCTCCCAGTCACCCCCTCCTCCTCCCCCCCTCAAACACCGAAGGCGCAAAAAAATGTCTCGGGTTACACTCTGGCCGAGCCGTCCCTGACCGGTGTGCTGATTTATAGTCCCGCCCCCTCCCCCGCCAAGACATTCGCCCCGCAATTTGTCTGCAACCACCGCGCAACCGGTGTGCTCCTTGGTTGAATATCTTGGCGAAAAACATGGGATGCTGAAAAAAATTGCGTCACGTCGAAGAGCGACTAATCATTCGCGGGCGTTGAACAAGATTCTGTCGATGGAGACCCGGTGCGCGTCGATTTCCCCGAATGGGACCATCGGACGAGGAGTGTGACCACGTTGACCACCCACCCACTGGGACCTCCCCTTCAGCAAGAAAGCTTTCTAAAAGCTGCAGGCTTCAGCTAAGAGTTCGGGTGAGTAAATTTATAGATTATACATTCTAAAAATTGATATCTGAAGATATTAACTCAAATGAGAGTAACTAAAAATTCACTAGCGTACCTGAGGAAGGTCGAGGCGCAGACCTCGACCCGCCCCCTCACCCCCACTTTCGCCAAATGATCTGGGAACCTGGTAAATTATATCAAATGCGGATGAGAATGAAAATCTCCCGGACTTGGGGTGCTCAAACGGAGAATTAGACACTCTCGCTACCCCAATGTGCGAACATGCGGATTATTAGAACGTACGCAAAACTCTTAAATTATTCATATGTTACCCACCAAATCAGATTTTAGCGTAACGAAAACGAAACCAGGGTCATTATAAGTCCCTCATCCATTCTACTTTACCTATCTACACTCTCACTATATCTATTCACATTCTACTTTAATTTTATTAAACATCGATTCAATTTCCGCCATCAACCGTATTAACCTTTTTAAAAATCGCAAGATCACAGCATTCGCAAATTCTTTATGTCGTGAGAGACTTATCAGGACCTTCCTTCCAAAGAGGCCTGAAATTTTCTCGACCTCGTAAGGTCAACGTTGGGCAAGAGCCGGTGCTCTTTAGACTATTCTACACTCCAATTGTCCTCTAGATTAAGGAACTCATTAAGTTTTTCAAGGATTACTGAACAAATGAAGATAAAATAAAAGATTTAGGAGAGACAGGATAACTTGGTGGTATCAATCAAGCGAGAATACTATTTTTATGTAATAAGACCCTGACCTAATAAATTCTATTTGCAAATATATCTATCGGGAAGGATGGCGATGATGAAAGCGTTGCTAAAACGAAACTCTCTTCCCCCACGGAATTCCAAGCGAAAGAGTATCTCGGACCCCAATCCCACCGCCCACCCACGCCCTCCTCCTGGTACCTCCATGAGGGCGCACAGCCCTTGCGGGACTAGTTGCGCGTCTCGCCGCGCGGGTTGGTCAAAGAGGCGGCGGCGGCGAATCGAAGCGGACGACGGCGCACGCACGGAGAGGAGGGAGGGACCCCCATTCAAAGGCTCTTCGTGGCGAGGCAGGACGGGCAGCGTGTTTGGGGGGGCGGTATCTGCGAGGGAGAGGTTAGCGGGAGGGTGCATTACTTCTAACCCCCCGAGGGTGAAAGTGGCGCATTGTATGGGTCCAACAATTCCTTCCCCCCTGTCTCCTCCCCCCTTCCCCATAGCCACTCGATCGGGCACACATCGCGTTCGCTTCTTGCATCGCGATGACTGAGCAACGTCTCCCAGAGCGAGAAAAACTACCCTCCACAGCCATCCCCCACTTATTATCACACTTTATCACGGCGATTTCACGCCCGAGGAGAAACTAACCCTTCCCGCCAGGCGCCCGTTGCTCCAGGGGACAGAATGGAGTCGAATTTTATTGGAATACACGCGAATAATTTAAATAACCCCAAAATAGAGGTCTAATGGTCCATCAAGCGAGGTTGTTCTCTATTCTGGCAGGAGATGAGACGTCTTAGCATTAACGGAAGCGCGGGTTACCCAACTACCCAATCGAAACACCAATGCGAGGAATAATTGTTTTATTTTAGCTTTATTTCTATAAAGGTTATATATCTAATCATACCGATGAGAAGGGAACAGCCACGAGAGTCGTGAGGAGCAGGTGAGATAAGCGTGTGAGTCCAGTCCACCAATCAGAAGTTGTCCGACTCATTTGGTGGGAGACGGCGGTGACAAATGACGCTGAAATCATTTAGTGCGATGCACGCGAGAAGTTCAAGCCTCCCGGAGTTAACATCACCCACTGAAACTAAACAATAGCCGCCATCCCCTCTCGCCTCCTTAACCCTTCACCCAGCCTATTACCTCATTTCCCCCCGCCCACACAATCCCTCAGTTCTTCTTCCCTCGAGAACGGTATTCTGAGAATGGTGGCTTTACAATCGAATCGTCGACCATTTTCGTGAGCGTCCTTTGCGTTTCCTCTTTTAGTCAAGTTTTGAACAAGAGTTAATACGTATATGTCCTTCGTTACTTATATTCATGTTCTGAAGATAATTATGTACATATGGATATATAAATGCAAACAAATGCACGTGTACAGACATTCATATATATATATATATATATATATATATATATATATATATATATATATATATATATATATATATATATATATAAATTCACTGATAAGTCATAACAAACACAGAAACCAAAACACAAAAGAGGAAAAACTCACTGGTTCTCGAATTTTCGGTGGTCCAACCACCTTTCTCAAGAGGAATTAGGAACAGAACTGAGGCAGAGGAGGGCCCGAAAGCAGTGGTAGGAAGGAGAAGGGGAAATGGGGGAAAAGAGGGGAAAAGAGGGGAAAAGAAAGGAAAAGGGGGGAAAAAAGGGGGGAAGGCATTCGAGGTGAGGAGTTTGGAGGGGTAGTGTATGGCGCGGAAATTTTAAAAAAGGTGGGGATGATATGGAAGTTGTTGGGGGCGGAGGGGGATGAAATTATATGCATAAAGGGGGCAATTAATGTCTAATATTAATACCTGGGCGATTCCAGGAATCCAAGAGCCAGATGAAAGCTAGCTCTAATGTTTTGAGTTTCAGTGGAGGGTCTGAGTGTGGGAGGGATGCTAAGACGGATACTTTAAAACATTGGTCAAAGGCAGCGTTGTGTTCGGAGGCATGTTTGGGGATTGGTAGCATACCAATAAGGGAGGAATTGTTGCATGAGGCTCTATGATTATTTTATATTTTATTATTATCTAGTTTTTCCTCTTTTGTGTTTTGGTTTCTGTGTTTGTTATGACTTATCAGTGAATTTACATTACACGTTTGTGGGTTTTCCAAAAAAGTGTATATATATATATATATATATATATATATATATATATATATATATATATATATATAAAACTTAGACAGTAACACACAGCACGAGAACACATAAAAAGAACACTCACAATAATATCTTGATAATTTCGACGGACTCGAACTCCGTCTTCTTCGGAAGATAAGATATGACTGAGGAAAAGGGCACGTGGTGCGGAGAGAGTAGGGGACGAGGGAGAGGGGAAAAACAGGTAGTGGGGGAGGGGTGAAGGAGGGGTACGTGGAAGGGGAGAAAGCGGAGCGGAGAACAGGTGGTGGGAGAGGGGTGAAGGAGGAGGTTATGGAGGGGGAAAGGGAGGCCAGAGGGGTGCGGAGATGGAATAAGGAAGATGCGGAAATAGTAACAAGCGACACAGAAAACTAACAATTCATCCACAGATACCACAACATCCATGACCAAGGCATCAACTCACCAAGTCATCATAAGGGCTCGACAAGTCAAAACCCAGGACAAGGATGACAAAATGTATGTGGGTGAATAAATTGTCCCACCACCTCGCAAGAAACAAATCCACCTCAATCCCCCCCACCCATTTAGTGAACGACATTGAGACCCGGATATTGATAGGCTTTACACAGCAATATAAATGCCAATTCAATTGTTTTTAATTTTATAGGGTTATTGGATGGGGGAAGGGATGCTAGCACGGAAACATTGTAACAGTGGTTGAAGGGGGTGTTGTGGTGGGAGGCATGTTTTGGGATGGAAAGACCCGCGGACGGGGAAGAGGGATTATATGAGGCGCGATGATTGTTCACCCTGAGGTTCAGGGGTGTAGAACACTGGCCTATATGAAATGCCGGGCAGAGTTTGCAAGTCAGAAGATAGATTACATTCTGAGATGTGCATGAGGAGTGGGGGAAGGGCGGGAGAGAGTTAAAAGGTGGGATAGAGAGGGGTGGAGTGGTGAAAATAGGGCAAGTTTTGCATCTTGCTCGCAAGCACGGAGTGGGTGTGATTTTGGGGGTGGGAGGGGATTTGGAAAGAGGCTTGGTGGATTTGAGGAGATCTGATAGGTTGGCGGGCCGTTTGAAGGCAACAGAAGGGCATTTAGGAAGAAGGTTGGGCGAAACATTGTGATTTTTGAGGATGGGGTACAGGTCTTTGAGGATGAATTTAAGGGACTGGATGCCAGGAAAGTAGGTGGTGCATATTGAGAGAGGGTGGGAGTCTGTGGTTGAGGAAGGATTGGGGGTGTAGGATTGTTTTAGGATTTTTTTGTGAAGGAGAGAATCTGGGTATCCCCGTTGGAGGAGGGAATGGTGAAGGTTGTTGAGGTATTTGTTGAGGGATTCGGGATGGTTGTAAATGCGGTGCCCGCGGATAGAGAGGGAGTAAGGGAGGGAGCGTTTGGTGTGGTAGGGGTGGCAGCTGTTAAAAGGAAGGTATTGTTGTTTGTTGGTAGGTTTAGTTTGTACGGAGGTTAGAAATTTGTTGTTAGTTAGGGAAATATTTACATCAAGGAAAGTGATCTGTGATGATGAGATGTTGGAAGTGAAAGAAAGAGATGAGGAATCATTAAGCTGGGAGATGAAGGAATTGAGGGAGTCTATGTTATGTGGCCAGAGTAGAAAGATGTCATCAATGTACCGAAGCCACAGAAGGGGTTTTAGAGGGTAACTGGAAAGGAACTTCTCTTCCAGGACACCGAGGTGAAGGTTAGCGTGACGGGCTGAATCTACTTCCCATGGCACAGCCCTTGATTTGGAGGTAAAAATTGTCATTAAAAGAAAAAGAGTTACGGGTGAGGATGATGTTAGAAAGGTCAATGAGAAAATCGGTGCTTGGAGTTTGAGGGCTAGGGCGTTTGGCGAGGAAGTGGCGTAGGGAAGCAAGGCCTTCTTCGTGAGGAATGGAGGTGTATAGGGATGTGACGTCAATTGTGGCCATAATGATTTTGGTGTCAGAAGGGAGGGAAATTGAGTGGAGCAGATTGAGGAAGTGGTAGGTATCTTTGACATAGGAGGGTAACGAGTGAACTAAAGGTTGGAGATAGTGGTCGACGAAGGCGGAAATTCTTTCGGTCGGAGGGTTGCGGGAGGAGACTATAGGCCGCCCTGGGTTTTCGGGTTTGTGTATCCTGGGGAGGATATAGAAGTGGGGAGTGTTTGGATGGGAAGGTGAAAGGAGGGAGATGTCACTGGGGGATAGTTTTTCATTAGGGCCGTTGTCGCGGAGGAAAGCGATAATTTCCTCTTGGAATGCAGGGTTAGGGTTAACCGGAATATGTTTATCAATATATATATATATATATATATATTGATTTTTCGGGTACCAGATCTCCATGGGAAAACCTAATCGGCACAGAGAAAGGAATTGCCCCCTTACCCTGATGTGCGAATATTCACACGTCGTCGGGGTTAGTGCATGGGTGAGCTCTATCATCGCCTACTTGACCGACCTTCGGGTTGATTATTGTGTTTATAGTTATATATATCATTCATTCGATATTTTCAATCCTAGAATTGGCTTATTGCAGCCCTCTATTCGCCTCTATTTAATGTCATTTCCCTCAGTCCCTGATGCCTTTTCTGTTTTACGTCTTTCTTAATCTGTCCTATGTACATGTCTCTTGGTCTTCCTCGTGTGATATTTCCTTCTATTATATTCCTAATCAATTCATTGTGCCTCAATGTGTGTCCAATCCATCTATTTCTTCTTAGCCGTAGAGTTCTCCATATGGTTCTATCCTCTTCTGCTCTTCTATATACTTCCTCGTTTCTCACTTTGTCTATCCATTTTATCTCCAGCATTCTCCTCCAGCACCAGGTTTCAAAGGCTTCTTTTCTTCGTTGTTCCACTTTTCTAAAGTTCCAAGTCTCGGAACCATAGAGTGCCCTGCTCCACACGAAAGTCTTGACAAATTGTTTCCTTGTTTCCAGCCATAGGTTCTTTGAATATATTAATTGCCTCTTCTTCATGAATGCGTTCTTAAAAAGAATAGAAACTCACTAGGTCTCGGATTTTCGGTGGTCCACACCACCATTCTCAAGGAAGAGAAGGACAGACTTTTCGAGTATTGTGTACACAGAAGAATTTTTAAGTTGGCTCGTGGACATGGTAAGGCATCAAGTCCCCATGCGCTCATTATTCGGATGTACTACACGGGATCAAGGCTTACATACTTCCAACACCAAAGAATTGAGCAGATCAACTCGCTTGTGTTGCCTCGTCATGTAACCGACGCTCAGAACACCAATGAGATATTGTAATTTCCATGAGAAAGAAATGGAGCGGATGCGAGCGGGCATGGAATAGAAGCATACGTAAAAGACGTGATCCCTCACCGGTCGCCTTCAAATGCAGTGCACTCGAACGCAGGTGAAGTTAGCTCGCTATGGTTATGTAGAAACACCAATACCGCTCGAGATTGCTTAAGGGCGAGGAATATTTTTACGTTTCATTTATTATTCATCAAGTTACTGTGAGTAAAAAAACGAATTATATACCCACGCAGAAGTAATTCTGCTGATGCTATCGATTGACACCGAATCACCCGTCAGGCGATGCTCCTCCCGTGCAATAGCAAATCGTGGTCATCGCGTCGATAAGTCTTCATTCTCGAGATCGATATCGTGTATGGCACCAAACCCTCCGCTCAAATCTCCCGATCACTCCTTGCTACGGAAGCAGCCAACCGACCCTCCCCTCCTTTCGCTCGCGCGCCAACCCCCTGCAGACTATGGCGTCCCACCACATACTCCTCCCGCCCTCCCCTTCCGCCGCGGCCCACCGGCCTTGTGCATCGGAAGGCGAGGGCCGGCATATGTGTGTGCGCGCCTCGACATAACCAGCGGGCATATCGGCGCGCGCGGTGTATTGTGGTCTGCCACCACCCTTCCGCCAACAAGGGGGGGCGGTGGGAAAGGGGCGCGCGTCCTCGCCGTTTGTCCCCTTACTAGCCCCCCAGGGGGCGGGAGGGAGGCTTTTGTGATCCAGTTTGTTGTTGCCGTGGTTTATTTGTGAGTTGCTTCGGGAGGTTGCCCGCCTCCCCCTTCTCTCCCCCTCCCGCTCATTCCCAACACCGAGGTTTTGCGACCCCGTGGACATCTGCGATGAAAAGCACATGCGAGGAAGGGGACTTTTGATTTATTAGTCGGGGCACAAGGGAGGCAGGCCTGCCTCCACTCACTCTTTCCGGAGGTGCATGGGCATGGCGGGGCGGTTCCCCACATCGGCCCCGGGCGACGGGCGGGTGCGTGAGTGTGCCAACTGACTGACGGTGCGCGGAGGGGCGGCAGAGAGAGAGAGAGAGAGGGGGTCGGGAAGGCCAGAGGAACGGACGGTGGGTGAGCGAAGAGGTGAGTTGAGTCTCGGCGAGCAGCACCCCAGGAGGTGGGTGCATTCGATTTCCCCCACCACCGTGACAGTGGTCAGGGCTTGGTACCATTTGTCAGGGAGAGAGAAGACTTGCATGCTGCATTAGGTCGGTCTCCCGAGATCAAAATTTCGTTCGAGATTACCCCATGAAATTCACAACTGTCAAAATATTTTAACTCATATTAGCGCCAGTAGATTTTGCCACGTAATCGCAGCAAATTGAACTTAAAGAGGGCGCAAAGTTTAATGACATGGAAATTCCGGTGGAGGGAGATGGAATTGAAATAGTTGAGGGGGAGGCAAGGAGACTTAAGAACTCATCATCAGCGGCGAAACCAAAACGTTCCCCGGAGGGGAACACGCATGAACAAGGGTAAAAGATAAGACTAATATTCGAGCTAATAATAGTGGAACTTAAATCTAGATTGTATTTACCTTGTCTTCTGGATGAGCGGACGCAGGGCAATAGGGTGGTCACCCATCACTCGAACCACTGGTGTTGGTGGTGTTCACTCCTGAACTGACCTGTCTAAGCTAAATGAATTTCCTCCCCTCATTTCAATGAATATTCTGAGGTCCCAATCTAAATATCGTCCACTTTCCAAAGCTATGATCTTTAGTGAATGCTATGATTGAAAAGTTTTTCGCAGGAGCGCTATTGTAAGCTGTTACTTATCCTCCACGCTCCGAGGTTAATGGCACTTGAGCGGAAATATCTCTGCGATAAAGGCGAAACTGCAACGTTTATTGACTCCACCTTCCTCGACCAGTAGTACCTATGAGGGGAGGCGACCGACAGTGAGGGTCATTCGCGCCATTTGAGACCCACACATGTGAGTAATTCGGAAGAGATGGAATGTTCAGGGAAGGCAGGGAGGGTGGGAGAGTGTCGGTATCGGCCTGCTCATACCGAATCGTGTCAAGGGATTCATAATTTTTAACGTGCTCCGTTTGAAGTGCTCTCCAAAAAAGACCCCAAGTAGGGAACAACATACTACTGAAAAATCTTGTCACCGCGCGTTTTGAACCCGGGTACTCGGGATCAATAGCCAGTACATTAGCCACCGCACCATCCCGACCCCTGATCTGGTTCGATTGCAGTCGATCGAGAAGTAGTAGAAAAGAATGCCCAGCTGCCAATATTCAAATGATGACTGTGAAATCTTCGAATTATGAAATACAAACATTGAAGGGGTCATGGACGAATTTCCTAAAAGGAAAAACCATATTCTCCACTGTCTGCTTCAGTACTCTCTGTTTGTCAGTACCGTAAATGTACAGCTGAAAGGGATGAGAAAATACACTCAGGGGAACGCTCTGCTAAATTAGGAGAAGGGAAAGTATTGTGAAAGTAATTTTATCTACTTAGAGTAACATACTGCAGACGAAGAAAGGAAAGTTACTTGTAAAATTTTAATAATTGACAAAATAATGTCCCATCCACTTCTGAAAATCAAGAAAATATATTTTGGATACACACGATTATTAGAGACTATTTCATTCAGAAAAAAAAACAATAATTTATAATGCATTTTGATACTGTGAGTGTTTGTTAAAATTAAAATAATCTTAAATTCATTATTGCTATTGACCAATAGCAATAAAATATTTCGCGCATTGGTATTTTATTTATTACCCGTTTGTGAAATATATTTCACTTTTCATGGTGCAGGTCGTCTATTTTATACGAATTGACGACTACCCTTTCCATATTACCGATGTGCTATTTGGACGCTTAATATCGCACAAATGTTTGTAACAACACCACTTCGAAGAGAAGTTCAGGGATTTTAAAGCACGAAAAGGGTTAGCATGCTATGAATATTAATAGATGACTGAAATAATTGAAAAGAGAAGGAAAAAATACTAGTAAACGAGGTAAAAAAATACTATGGAAGCGGAAGAAATATTTTGGGCTTACCTTTGAAGTTTTAGAAAGGAATTTGGCGAGAGGTATTAGACCAATTTTAATGATCGTTCCAAATGATAGCAACGTTAAGCTATTTGAGGACTCAAAGAACTAAAGTTTAAATTCATGCATAAAAGTATTGATGTGAATCATAAATGGAAGATTACATTCTCGGTTCAACGATTACCTAGGTGAAGATTTATTTTGTTTTAGGAAGGGAAGGGGAACACGATGAAGTCATTGCAGTAATTCTACATTAATACAAATTATTATAGAAAATAAACCGCGTGTCTACATATAGTTGTGCTCGCCGAATTTCGAGAGGTCGCTCAACTATGCAGCGTGAATAAAAATAATGAAAACACTCTAGAGTAAAGCGGGAAATTAGTGGTTGGAGGAAACCCGAAATTAAGAATTCAAAATTTGGTCCATACATCTGTGCAATTCGTATATATCCACAGATGCTTCTAGAGCCATACATCATACACTTCGAAAAATTGTTGTAATGTGTTGCGCATTAGCGGATGACCGATGATGGGGAAATGTAATGAGAAAGTTAAAGGAAGGTGTTATTTTGCCCTAGTTAGACCTCATTTGGAATATACCGCAAGTATTTTGGATCCTTGGGAGAAAATTTGGCAAAAAGAATTAGATAAAGTCCAGAGAAAATCCCCAGATTCGTTAAAAATTGTTTCATGAAAACAGAAGTGTGAGAGGTCTGTTAGTGGATTTAGGCTGAGAGCCACCTGAGATACGAAGAGAACAAGCAAGACTTAGACTTTTAGAAAGATTCAGAACCAACGAGTTTAACGATGACATTAAAGGAATTATAATGGCCCCACACTACTGGGGTGGATCAGACCACAAATATAAAATAAGGGATATATATTCCAATACAGATAGATGCAAATACTCATTCTTTCCCCGAACAACCAGAAATCAGAATAGCAAGAAACCGAAGTCATTTTAGGAACATTAAAAACAATTAATTCACAAGTCGGAACAAAATTAAACATTGCAAAATCAGGTATATTTGTAGGTCCATGTGTAAGCAAGGTAGTTTGAGTGTTTGCATGTGTGTGGGGTTTAAGAGTCTTTGCATAAATGCATACCATGCTTTGTGGATTGTATAAATTTGTGGCTTTTGCATGCGGTTTTGTTTATTAATTAATTATTAGCGGGTGGTGCCCTAACACCACCTTCATTCGCCCTTGCGGCGGCTTGCGGGGTATTAAGTAGATGTAGATGACTCCATTAGAAGTTACAACGATGGGATCTCCCGCAGTTTCTTTGAATTCGCTAATGCATATCAACTTAGATTAAGTGAGGCTGGCTTGTAGATGGGTGATAATTTATCCTTCGAACTTTTAAGATCTCGCATTGGACTGATCGAACAACCAGGTACCTAGGGTGTCACGTCTCACTATTGGGAGGACACCGAAGCATATCAATATGCTCTCATGCGCATTGTATGCTACTTCAATGTAAATGCACGGGCCAAACGACAGTCCTGATGCCTTATACTAAAGGATAATTCTATATTTGGAGCAACTGATACGAATACCAATCTTCAGTATTTATATTTGAAGGTTTGAGGATTTTGAAGGCGTTCATTCCTATGGGCACTGGGAGTGAAACGCCAGCCTCAAGGCATCAGCAGGACGCACTCTCGCTCTCTCTGTCCCTGCCACTCCCGAAGATGGGTCCGGAGAGGGAGGGACCGACAGAAGCGAGGAATGGAGAGGAGGTTCCCGCCCTTTTCACCGCGCGCGAATCATCATGGGGTAGCTATGGCCGCCTTCGCCGCCGCCATCGCCATCCAAAGGGTTGAATGGCTGGATAAAGGGACTTCCCCCCTACTCTATCGCCCTCCTTCCCCTCTTTAAAGTTCCGTGCACTCGCCGTTTTATTCGGGGACACCATTCACGGGCACGATGCCATTGGCCGCGGTGGCCTAGGGGGGATCGAACCGCCGCCGTGGGCACGAAGCGGCGGGGGTGCGCGCTCTCCCTAGAGGCCACGATAACGCTCAGTCCGTTCACACCAATTGTCGCACCGTCGAAACTCAAGGGGTAACTTCGCGACGACGGCAGGATTCGACAGGACACTTCTAAGAAGTGAACCCGAGAAACTTCTGAATGGTGTTTAGAATGGCTGTGAGACGAAGGTGACACGTCAGCCAATGGTAATAACTATTGGCGAACCGCCAAAGATTTTGTTAAATTTGTAAACGCAAAGGTGTAAATCCATCTGAGGAATTTGCAATCATCAGCGTGACAGCAAAAAATAAAACTACATACTTCCAGGTCATTCTTTCTTTTGCGTTTATTCCCAGAAGTTCGCTGAACGGGAACAACATGCACCCAAGATTATTCGCGAAAGAAGGGATGGAATACATAAATTACAGAATTGCTTACATCAATGACATAACAAAGTTGATTTCGAAGGTGAAAGTATGTAGGTTTCGTGCAGAACGAAGTTTTCTTAGCCGATAAGCGAGCAAATGTATCTTCGATACATCGGTCTGGTCCTTTGGCCTGCAGAACACAGAGGCATTTCAGATGACGTCGGGGGTGCATGCAGCCCCGTTCAATTCGGGTTGGAGTTAATACTCTGTGGTTGTTTAACCCACTGCCAGAGGAATGTCCGAACACATAGAGAGGCAAGGAATACCATTAAACGAACAGTTCCGGGGTTTATGTAGTGGATGGAATCCATAATAAAATAAGGACTTCTCCACAAAATTAAACTTTATTAAGCAACGCGCGTTTCGATCACAGAGCCATCCTCAAGCACAAGACAAAAGGTTTTGTAGTTGAAGACTCTGTGAGACGAAACTAGCGGGGTACTTTTAATTAACTTCCACAAATTTAAAAGGTTCTTTTAAATTTGTGGAAGCAGCGCGTTTGAGGGCATGCTTGGTAAAAAGAAATCAACATGACTACTAAATTTAACTAATCAGTCAGTCTTTTTCAATTGATCGGGATTTGTAGTTTGGGAAACAGGAAAAAGTCACATGGGGCCAGGGTCTTGGTTTTGGCTAAAAAGTCACGAGTATATAATATGTCAGAGTATGAATGTTTTTGTAGATGATCTAACATATATCCAAGTGAATTTTTGAACTAACAATTCGGCAGGTATGCCTGGTGCCTATACATCTCCCGTCACACCGCCATGTGGCGGCCCGCTGCCTATTGTGTAGATATAGAAGAACCAATTGAACCAAATTGCACTAATGCAAGAAAGTCCACTCAATGGTGAAGACATATCTGCACGTGTTTGAGTTGGAATATTACATGCATAATGCTAGGTGTTAGCATAAGGAGGACGAAAATAGGTTGGCGAAAGGTGGAATGATAGCGATTCTGGAGAGAAAAATGTTTCCCCAAACCATAAATTGATGAATTAAATGCCGGACCGATGTCTTCTCCAACTGGACGATCCAGATTCAGGCAATTAAGGATGGAATGGGGGAGGATTCATTCAAACCACTGCCACCCCGTCATAGGCGAATATATTGTACGCATAATGTATTAATCCCGACGTCCAGCAGCCAGGCACCTCAGCAGGCAGCAGACGGGCGATGAGGGGGAAATGGAAATTTAAAAGGGCCTCACACACGAGTCCGTGAATGGCAATCAGCATAAACTTAATTCGTTTAGCATCAGTGAGGACGAAAAACCTGCCACCTACAAATATTTGGGGAGAATATATTACTATGGGAACAAACCGGGCAGTGATCGGATTGGGAAACGAAAAAAAAAAGAGTCGGATTCAGATTTGCATGAGAGAGCGGAGGAGATCTTTCTTGTTCGGCGGAGAGGGCATTTGGGAGCGCGCGCCAACGCCACGAGACGTTCTTTTTGCGGGGCTGCGGCGGGGGCCTCCACTCGCCGTCGCATTCGTATTCCAGGCACCGCCCGAGTTGGAGACGAAAGCAAGCGCCTCGTAACGACGCGCGCGGTTCGTTTTCCCGTTCACGCTCGCCACGGGGGGAGGGGCAAGAGGGGAGGGTTTCGAAAAGGGGAGGGGGGAATGGGCAATAAAAGTCCACTGAGAGCCGCAAACTCATTAAAGAGTCGTGAGGTGGCGCGTCACACCACCCCCCACCGCCGTGCGACTACTCACCCTTCTCTCGGCGCCTCCTCTCGCACCGGATTCAAAACGAAGGCAATAAATAGGCGAAGGGGGGGAGGGGTTTAAATGGAAGGGGGGGAGGGGTTTCAATGGAAGGGGGGCCCGGGCAGTCACCGGGGTGGTCCAGGGGTGGGGAGGTGTTAAGAGGCGAGGTTCGCCCACCGCGGGATGGGGATCTTCCTGCGGGAAAAGGATCCACCTCGCCGTCCAGGGCTAACTAGGGACGGCCGGCGGAGGGCGTATTCTTTCGCGGGGGAGGCATAGCCCCTTCGGTCAGGGCCGGCCTCTGGCGTGCGGGTGAGAGGTCTCGGTCCCCTCCCGCCCCCTCTCGTCCCTTGGACTGGAAGATGGATCGCTCTCGTCATTACCGCAACAGTATTGGGAATCGTTAGCGAATCCCCAAGAAAATTTTCCCGCGAAAAAAGGATTAAAATAAATTTAAACGGCGGTGCTAAGAAAATCTTTTGTGATTCGAAGCAGCCTATTGTGGGGTCATTATTTTATCTAACGCTTAGTTTATTTTTCTTCTTACTAGCAACTGGCTGGCTTTCGTGAAAAAGTATTTTTTTATATAGATACCGCGATACATGTAAGCCGTAGTGAAATTATCATCAGCTTTTGAATTGTTTAACATTACTATCGGTAACGAACGGTCAAGCAGTATTCAACATTGATGTTGCATGCCTAAGCATGGCATCAACCCCTACCAATAGTATGATAATAAGTATGGTATCCCCCCCTGTCATAGTAGCAAAGATTTTCATGGACCGTGTAGTTGCAGTAATTGAATTTGCTTATCAATGTAAGTGATTAAATGTTTACACACAACTTCTAGAGTACTATCTCCAACTTGTTAGTTTAGAGTCACATATCGTTGGAAAGGAAATATAGAAGTGTTATCGATGCATAAAATAAAATAATTTAAATTGCATCAACGAAATAGTTTTACTTTATAAAAGCGGTATCCTGTAAATTTGGCTGTTCAGTTTCTTGGGCCGAGCCCTCAAATTCTAGCATTACGATTCCATTGCCTCAGCAGCCACGTTATTCATTATAATTATATTTTTGTCGATAGTTTCGTATTATACGTCTTTTGATGGTAGGGATATATAGCAAAAGGGTGACAAACAACGAAATGGAACGGAATTCCCCCTGCTGCTCCGTTTGATTTTCCACGTTTTCTGGATACGCACCGAGTGGATTCCGATGTCATGTTACGTGCCCCTTGTGTATTACAAGTGGCTTGAAGGGGTGCAACCGTCGACTCGCCCACATTCCTTAAACCCCATCTCCACTGGCTGCAACTCAAACACACAAGTCCGAGTAATTAAGAAAATAAATGACAGACATATCTATAATCAGAAATATTAAAGTTCCTTATTTATATGAAAACAGAAGTCGAGGATAACAATAATACACATTAAAATTCATCTCTGAAATAATATTACTTCTATTCACCTGCATCTGATAATATTTGCGGGCCCCCCACGAAAGGAGTTTGTGGGAATTCTCTCCAGTCATTGTTTAGGAATTTTGGGTAATTTGGGTGGACATGCTCTCCATGTGAATTACATGAGTAAATAAGATATTTTGAACTTGCTCTTAGTTGCCATTAATTATTTCTTCCCTGAAGTCATTGAAATTTCTTGCTCACTTTATGCTGCCGAATAGGCTAATTCTGTCTTTCTAGAACCACTCTTACCCAATGTTCTCCCCACTATCTATCAGGGCCTCCAACATCCCAATATCTTCAACATTTCCTCCGCCAACTTCTTCTGCCATTTTTCGAATTTTTTCTGCACTTTCCTATCTTCGCTAACCCTATTAAAAACTTAATTTCTTCCTGTCT
This sequence comes from Hetaerina titia, assembly GCA_037158775.1. Classification (NCBI taxonomy): domain Eukaryota; kingdom Metazoa; phylum Arthropoda; class Insecta; order Odonata; family Calopterygidae; genus Hetaerina; species Hetaerina titia. Next base: position 133,530,051 of record CM073768.1, read on the forward strand.
GTACAACTTATTTTCTACCTTCCTTGTCCCACCAACATCTCAAAAGGGTAAAGCAAAATGTTATCTTTAGCTAGTTAGGCCTCATTTAGAATACGCTGCTAGGATATGGGATCCTCGTGAAGTTGGATTGATTTTCGAATCGCGGGCAGCGAAGTGGAGCTAGATTTTTAAAGCGTTGTTTTGATAAACCGAGAAGCGCTTCAAAATTATCAGAGGAACTAGTTTAGGAATCACTCACGGAGCGAGAGTTAAATTAGAGATTGGAAGGGTTATTCTTGCATTATTTGGAAAGAGGTTTCTTATATAATGATGAGATTGAAATGTTTTATTAGCTTCACTGTACTACGGTAGGAGAGATCACGTCAGTAAAATTCGAGAGATTAAATGTACATCAGATAGATTTAAGAAGTTATTTTTCCCACGAACGATAAGGGATCAGAATAACGTTATCCGATCGCGCCGGGAGGGGAAAGTATATTGGTCAAAAGTAGTCTGGCGTGTGATCACCCCCTACCACACACCCTAGCGGTGCCTTGCAGAGTACCACGATTGAATTAATAATTCATGGATCTCAAAATCTACCAATCTACTCTCGTTCTCTTGCCTCGAAGGCCAGATATCACACACATAGCTCGCTACGGTCCATATTGAATTATCTGTTAATATTTTCTTCAAATACTTACGTTGTGTGCTCAATGATCCTCCTTTTTGAAATGCTTCATTTGTTAGCGCAGTACTTCTAATATCTCTACCGTTATGCATATTTCTTCTAAAATAATTCCTATGCGAATGAACAGCTGTACTTTATTAACTCATACTTTCTAGTTAACCTTACATTTGTTAACTCTCAAGAAGTACATTACTTTTGTATACGTTTGATTAATTCTAATCCCATATCTCTTGCATGGTTCCAGTAATGCAGCCAAGAAAATTCAATCCCAAAATTCGAATAAGTGCATTATCCCAACAGCCTATCCTGCACTGCATATACTGCAATATTTCTCCACTGTGCACCGTCGAGTACGCACTTTCTTAAAATACATGATGCACTCAAACACATCCTGGTTTTTTTTAGCGTTCCTTTCCATTCGAGTTCTCATCACTGCATTGGCGTCACGCGTTCCTCTCCCCTTCCTAAACACAAACTGATCCTCGCCCAAGTAATTATTTTGACTATTTTGTGACCTTCCATTAATTATTCTCAGAAGTACCTTTGCTGCAAGTGAAATCAAACTTATGATACGTATGTTATGTTGAGTAGGTATGATACGTACGTATGATATTTATGATATGGACACTCTATGATATGTATAGTCCTCCAATGCAACTGAATGACACTTCCTCGTGATCGGAATCAAAATTTGCCTAAGGAAATATTCTAGCCAAATTCCTACTTATGATTACTGAGATTTAACTTTCCCCCCATTTTCTCCTAAACTTTTTAGTTTAAGTGCGGCGTTGTTATTGTATATTCCTACTGCCTTTTTGGATATAATTTTCCTTAGCAGTCTTTCTATCTCACTCATTAGTATTCTAGGATCCAATTAATCCTCATTTATGTTTCATTCCCTTTCTATTTCAAAATTTGTCGGCCTAATACGTAACGCGAGAGACAGCGGAAATCCCGTCGATGCAAGAACGACTGGGGGTGTGGCAAGGTATTGCGTCCCGGGAGCCGGTGTCCAACCCCCAAACGCGACCGACTCCTCACTCTCTCCACTGGTGGGATGGGGGGTTTTGCCATTTCCCCGGATATTGCTCCACCCCGCGGTATCGTGAGCCGGGGGGAGTGAGGAAAGGGAAGTGGATCGGAGTGATGGCGCGCTGCAGTGATATTTATCGGTGGCGCCTGACCCCCCCCACTTTCCCGCCCCCCACTACCTGTTGAGCCGCGCCGGGGGCGACCACCACGCTCACCCCTGTCCCCTCCCTCCTTTAGTCCCCCCGATCCAAGGGGGCACGGCATGGACGTCGCTTGTGGGTCGAGACGGCGGAGGAAGAGGAAATCCAGCCCGCAGAAACGCAGGAGGCAGCCCTAAATTACGAATAGGAAGTCCGAATGACGCGGCGGGCTAGCTCAAGGGCGGATTTACCGCCAGCAGTGTCGTGATCACAGAACCAGTGTGCTTCACATGATGCATGATCATCGCTGGTGCACTCGTTGTGATCCTTCATTCCCGGACTATTCCGCGCCAAGTGTCTGTGCGTCGAGATCATGCTCACTCCAACCCCGAAAAGGTGCTCTCTTATAAATTTCAATGCTATCGGGCACTTATGATCCCATTTTCAATAGACACCTTCCGAAAAATTCCGGGGATTAAAACCTCATATTAAGCTGAAATCAATCGCCAACTGTACACTAGTGCGTGGCGATTTGAATCTGGAGCCCGCTTCTTTCCAGGCATGAGTGCAGGGTGAACACTCTACGGCACGACTTCAGAGGCGTATCACAGGGTTACGCCTCCGGCATCGGTCACTCGATAGTGAATTGTCGCGTGGCATGGACGGGAAAAATTAAAAAATCCGTGCCTAGGTAGTGGACTACCTCGCATTAATATAAGGTGCAACATTGCAAGGAATTTTTAGATATAACATTTTTTTCTATGATTTTGTTTTAAATTTTGTATGGTTTCATTGAACCACTTCATCCAAGTTCAGTCCCTATGAAGACTTCGGAATTGCAACTAATTGCATTTATAAATCAAGTGCGATATCGGGCCTTACTAGTGCAGCGAAGAGATGACTCGGAAGCAGTGGAAGGGGCGCACCTTTCGACCGGGCAGCCGCCTTCGCGACCGAATTGACCGGGCTTCCTCGGGCACCTCGCTAGGGCACACTACAAGTATGTACGCGGTGGATTTAGGACCCGTCTGATATTATATTTTGCTTTATATTTCCACGAAGTAGTTATTGTACAAAAAGGAATCCGAATCTCTTAGTGTTTTCCAGTGTTGCTTTGACATTGTCCTGTCGTAGTGATAAAAATAATTCAACAGAAATTGAACGTCGTCTCACCAATTGACGCGCGACCATTGTACATATTCAAGCAAACAATGACATTAAGACAGCTCCTCGGCCTATCTGGTGACGCCTATGAGATTCAGTTTCCCACAGCTACCGAAGCGATTCGCCAAATTATATTCTCGACTGACTCCTGTCGTTAAATCCTTGACACTTGCCATTTATTAAACTTATGGCCCATAAACTTATCGTCTCGGACCATCCAGCAATGCTTTTGGTCGTTATGCCTGCGTACTTATGTCTCCACTCGCGGCCATCCCTCAGCCTCTCTTGATAATCATCACACCCAGTAGCCATGCAGTCAAGACAACGTGTTTTCTCGTTCCCCTCCAAAGCGGTTCCATTTAGAAATACGTACGGCTGGAGGACTATTTTACCTCCGGAATATGTTAACTATTGGGACAAATCAATTTTGAATACAATTCTAATTTTTTTCCATAAAGACTTGTTATTTTCCGTTTGTTTTCCCCATCAGGGTTACTTTTACCTATTCCACGAACTTCATCCCACCCTATACCCTGTGGCAGTTGATGACGGACCAATTTTCTGGTTCATTTGCCGATGCCTCGCACAAGCGCCGCCAGGATTAATGGGGTCATCTGCACTGTCGCCTCCGTCGAGAAAATTAGAAAATGATTTCTCCGAAGATGAAAAATGTTCGGCGCCGCTGAGATTTGTTCCTAACCATCTCTCTCGTTGGCTTCTCATTGTTAAGTCGGGTCCGCAGCCCCTGCCGGGCCTGCCTCCGCGAGGACTCCGGTCAACCAATCTTCGCATTGAAAGACTAATGATGATGTATGCTCGCATCTGGCGGTGCTCAGCTCGGGGAATGGATATCCCTCCTTGCCGCCTCGGGGCGAATGAGTGGAGATGGGAAGTCTTCATTTCCATCGCAGCGGCCATCTCCATTCGGCCAGGGAGCGTGGGCGCCCAGAACAAAGCAAACACGGGCCTGCCTGCCCACCCTCCGCCCCCCGGCCCACTTGCCTCGGACAAGCAGTCACGCGCACGCTTTCCAATCTCCGCTCGCCGAGGGCGGGAGACACGTGGGTGGCGGGGACATCTAGTGCTGCTGCTGTTTCGAGAGATTCATTCTGGATTTATTTAAATTTCAATCGAGAGCGGATGGATTTAAAATATCTTTTTCTTTCTTCCATCATAAGAGATCAAAATATATATGACAGTAATCGCGTAGGAGATAATTGGAATCGGTAGTATATATATTTTGTCGATATCCTGTTTGTTTTTCCATACAAACCTACTTGTCTCGGATCTACACAGTATCTACCGCGTATTCTCTACAAACTTTTGTGTTTCTGTTCAATTTATAAATTGCCCAACTTATCCTCCATAATTAGAGATTGGGCACCTTCATTGCCAAATCTCAAATTATGGATGCCGTTATCCGCTTTTCCCATCGCGATAATTCCTCATCACCTTGCATGGGTCGTCCACATTTCCCCGTAAGAAATTTCTCAGATTACAGTATTTCCTTCCCCATCCAATTTCTCTCACAATTATTAAATGAACTGAATTCAGCATTTTCTTTTCTGTACATTAGACTCGAAATCCCCGTTTACGTTCTTACACTTCTATCTCCTCTTATTTTCGTTACCACCTCTTCTGTAATTCACCATTTCTTATTTACAGCGGGAACAATGCTAAGTAACTCAGCAAAAATGTTTAAAATTCTACCACCTATTCACCTGAAGTCACAAGGTAAAGGGCGATGAACGGATTCACTCTTCCGCGGCGGTTCGCGGGGCCAAACATGCACGAAGATGTATTATTTTCATATTCAGCGTGCCTAATTTCATATCCCCTTTTCAAGCGGGAGAGTCTTTAACTTTCATAGCCTTAGTTAATGGGAAACTTCCCGAAACCGTCTCGAAAGAGAAACATCCAACCGATGCGTGAATTTGCTCGGCCTTAGGAGTTAGTAGCATTAGCGTTCACGCAACACCTCTTACTTAATAACTTAGGTATAATGGAATGGGTATGTAGAAGTCTCATTAACTTGCTGGTAAGAGAATCACGATGATAGAGAAATATATGTTGCCCTTTTCAACTTCTCTAGTATATCCACCGAGAGTATTTACACCTGCGCGAATAAACCCGTAATTCCTACTGAGAGTATTTTCAACATACTCCGTTATAAATAATGTTGATACTTTAATTGAGAAACATAGGACACAATGGACCATTTCAAGTATTATAAAAACTAAATTTTGCATAGGTATTAATGCAATATATATTTTTGCTTGAAAAATTACGTTTGTCATTCCTGTGAAATTTTCTTCTCCACAACTTCTGATTGATGAAACAAATATAAGACTCCCTCAAGCAAGAAATTTCTCCATATTGTAAGTAATGGTAAAAAAACTGCGATTCCACTAGTCACATTGGATGAAAAAAGTGAAAATGAATGTGCAACATACAAAAATATTTTCGTCAAAGTAATGGAATCGAGAGTTGCCCCTCCCCGTTTTCCTCTCACCCTCGGACCCCTCGCCCGGCCTGGGCGACTTTGCCGGACATTCTCTTACTGGCGAAATATTCAGACGGCAACCAAAGCATTCCTCGGTGGCCGCCTTAAGGGGACACGCTTGCACAGCTCAAGAGAGCGTGTGTGTGTGATGCCTGCGTCGAAATGCAAAGTAGAGTGGGGGGATTTTTGCGAGAGAAACCCGGCGAGTTCATTATCCTGCTCCGAAGGAGAAAGGCTAAAGCGAGGGTCAACTCGGTTCCCCCCTTCCAGGCCCGGAAGGACGCACCACAAGTGCGGAGATAAGCCAATGGAGAAACGAAAGCCTCTATCTGTCTCCGCCGGGAACTGAGCTCGGGAGCTCTACACAAGAAGTCTGTTTGCACACACGGATCTCCGCCCTGCGCACTCGAGATTCCGCCGTCGTTGACCATTTTCAATGACCACTCCAATTCCGAAAACTCCAATTCCATTGACATTCGTTATTTTCTCGTCGCACGATAGATGAACTTTGGAACCCTCAAAAGATTTCAGCAACATTTTTCGATCGCATTGCGAAAAATGCCCACTATCCGCTTCTTCGTGTTGCATTTAATATGATGAATGTCTTCGTAATGGACCTAACGAAACCATGGAGGCTTCAAATCAAAGGACCTTGGATACGGTAAACCCGCACAGACATGAATTTCAGGAGACGTGAGTGAGATTCACATACTATTTATTCTGGAACAAAAGGTATTTATTAGTATTTATTTACAACATCAGATCAGAACGTCGATGTCGTCGAGAGAGGGAAAGTATCATTTTAAAAAGATACTTCTTTGCATGTAAAAACTTGGCTGTCACGACCCACAGTTCTCAAAGCATCGGTGCCTCTTTGTTTGCTATCGATAGTAAATTATTGAGAAACCTACATATTTTCCATGCGAGACTTTTCTCGTTGTGATACACCCCTTAAAATAATGATGGAGCCCTCGTAAAAGTATATACCTTCGACACTCTCTTCTCTCCCGGCACTTCTATTCACTGATACCGGCGAAAAAATACTCCGCTCGGGTCGTCTACGCCACTTCGAGGCATTCCGACATTTCTTTATCCGTCCCTTTGGGAGGAGACCTTGGGAACATAAGAGAAAGAGAGAGAGAATGAGTTGTTTACAATTCTACGAACGTTTTGAATCTCTCGTGAGCCTGCTTTCGAGATATCCCCCTTTAAGCACTCGACACAATTCAAACCGAGGGGTTTCTGGCTCGAAGGGGAGAAAAAAACATTCGTGGTCCATTTATCGGTTCTCCACACGACGAACTCCGCGAAGTGCCCGCCGGGCTGACGGCGGCAAATCATGGGAGCATAACGAGGAGTCTGGGATGGATGTACTTGGCCCAGGCATTATGGAAATGGAACGGATGCATTTTGCATAATGGAGCGACAGATTTCGAACTCCGTGTCCGGGTTTCTTTTCCACTCGCATTATAACCGTTAGCTTAATACAAGTCCCAGCGACGAACAGGGGATCCAATTATCCCCGGCCGCGCCATTCGCAGGGAGGCGGCGGCCTAATGGGCGACCCCTTTAATCTGCCACCATTCCGTTTATAAATGACAAGCATTTTTACGTCTCGATTTAAAATTCCACTCCGAGCCCCTATTCATCATGGCCCGGCCGTAATATCCTATCTAATTCCACCTCTTCCTCGCCGTCCATCCCCTCCCGGCCCCGGACCCGGCCCGGCCCCGCCCCGATGACGGGAATTGGAATGTAAATGGCGTTCCGGCGGCGGAGGCGACAGCAACCAGAAACAAATCACTTAAAGACTCGCGGTTTTGTACCCGCTAAGGCATCACGTGACGTGGGTCCTCATCCCGACTCGCCACCCCCCTCCACCCGCTTCTGCTCCTCCTCCCACCCTCTCGGGGTCGCCACCTCGAGGCCTTCGTGGTGCTGGTAGCCGTACGGGGAAGGGTGCGGGGAGGGGTGGGCTCGGGACGACCTCGGCGGACCCTCTCCGATGATTGGATCAAGCCGGGTGGAAGGCATCGCGATAATCATATTCGTGAAATATCGAACCCCTTATGAAATGCAAGTAGAAGACACGAGAAATGCATCAGTACATCAAAGGTGAAGAGGTGACGAGTGATTTCTTGACAAATTGTTGAATTTTTCTAGGAGTCGACCGCGTTTGCGGAACCGTCGTATGGGTTGTAGTCCTGAGGATAAAACAGCTTTAGCTGATGATTAAAATGCTATACAATGCAACGTTGGTGCGACACTTGACATGATAATTAAACTTAAAAAAGTGCGTAGTATATAATACTTAGGCTTTACTCTCAAAAACGACCTCACTTTGGTGAAACACATAAGGGGAATATGTGGACGAGGCAACAAATTGGGGATTTATTAGACGAGTGTTGGAGAAATGTGATGAAAAGGTTAAAGAGAAATGCTTCCGCTAGTTAGGCTTCATTTAGAATATGCTGCTAGTGCATGGGATCCTCACGAAGTTGAATTGATTGCCGAATCGAATCTCGTGCGGTGTGGAGGAGCTAGATTTGTGAAACGTTATAATAAAATTAGTAGCGTATCAAAATTATTAGAGGAGCTAGATGGGAAATCACTCACGAAACGGAGGTTAAATTACAAATTAAAAATCTCACTTAAATTGGAAGAATTGCTCTTTAGTGACGATGTTGAAAACGTATACGCCCCATCTTACTAAGTTAGGAGAGATCCTTTCAATAAAATTAAATGGAAAAAGTGTGGAACAGATAGGTTGAAAGTGTCATTTTTCCAATGAACGATAAAGGATCAGAATAACGTCCGATCGCGCTAGGAGGTAAGGGTGTTTAGGGTTAAGGATAGTCTGGTGTGCAATCACCCCCTGCTAGACGCTCTTGGGGTGGCTTACAGGATAGTACGTAATGACAGATATAATGACCGAAGAGATTATTGCGAATGTCGAACATACCTCGGTGATAGATAATCGTCGGGCATCAATCTCCCAATTTTCATTTTCCCCGGTGGAAGTCTTTAGACTTCCGGTGGCAGACTTCTTCGCGCCCCTCTTCCTCTGACCACGATGATTTTCTGCGAATTTTCCCAATCAAGATCGTGTCAAGACTCGAATCCTCGCGACCCCTGGAATTGCAGTGCTTTCAGCCGGGACTACTGCTGCCTATTTCCCCTGGCGGCCGTCCGATTGATGTGGCCCGGCGATGATTAGCGGCCGATACCCGGAGTCTCCGGGTCGATCCCGGAGTTGTGGCAACCTCGCACGACTGACTGCCTTCCCTCATCCCCCCCCCGGGAGGTAGGTGGGGCCAAACTCGTTGGGGCGGCCCCTCGCACTGGGGAGAGCGGCGTTCGGCCGGCAGGGCGTGGAGGGGCGGTACGGGACCCGCAGGAGGTGGCATTCCCACCGCCAACAGCTTCCGTGGGATTCCGATTCGCGCCGATATAGTATTTCGGGAAAGGTTTACCGTCACTTTCTATTTGGTTCAATGGGAATGAAAGAAAAGTTCTAGATGAAACAATTATTTGTAAAATTATTATCGAAGATTATTAGATCGTAACGGCGTGACACCGGCTGCTGCGGCACTTGTTCCAGCGACATTTAGAGGCTGAGCAAGAGGGTGCCCGCATCTCTAATATGGACCCTCGGTATTGAAAAAGATGTCGACAAATTCCACCGAATTTTGAAAGATCTGATGCTCTCTCGGCGTATCTGTTGAGTGAAATATTGTCGAGTCATCTGGTGTCTCATTTCTGGGTTATTGTCTCCATTGCTGCCGAAATTTCTAAAACCGACTCGGTCATTTCATCCTCCAGGCTTCTGAAATGGCCTCAGCAACCCTGAGAACAATGTCCGCGTAGTGGGGACACTTACCCTGTGGATTTCATCTACCATCGAATTATTTCGTAAAGAGAGGAGGATAAGGAGAAATCAACGCGAAACCATTAAAAAATAATTTTGTGTATATTCAAGGAACGCTATGTTACAATGTACGCGTAGAGTCGAGGTAAGGTAATGATTCGAAGCGAGAGCATTTAAAGAAACTGCAAGACAAGTGGCAAGAGTAATTTTATCCCATTCACTTCCTGCTGTGAGAACAATAATGCGAAATATTTTACAATGCAAAGGTAATTCGCCTACCCTACTCCGGGTAAATGCTTTTTCTTATGTGAAATTCTTTCGCTTGTGACAGCATATACACATACATACTATATATGGAGGGTCCTAAACTACTGCTATCACAAGCGAAAGAATTTGATACAAGAAAAAGCATTCACCCGGATAGACGAATTACTTTTGCATTGTGAAATATTTCGCATTCGCGAGCCTCCATGCATACAGTATGTATGGTGGGTCGCAGCTGTTTAGAGTTCTTTCGGAGATTTCAATCGACGGTTTCCCATCGTGATCTTCTTAAATGGACCGCTGCTGGTGGATTTGTGGGCACTGCTTTCAATTTCCGCTGGACAATCGGTTCTTGCCGAGTCTCGGCAATTTGTGCCAATTTCATCAAGCTTAGCGTCGACCAAGTCCGCTGGAGTAGCGTGGGCCCCATTATAGACGATTCCTGATAAACTTATGCAAACTTATGAAGTCTAAATTTCTGAGGACCTGAGAATTAATAATGGACTAATTGACACGAAAGAGTCTTCTCTCTTTAAGACGAGCGTATTGGATCAAAAAAGTCATTTCTCTCCTATGTAGAAGACATTATTGGATAGGAAGATATTTATCGCTGGAATAGAGGATGCCGAATGGCCATATTTTCTCCATCGTTTCTCGTGTACGCCGAATTCAACCCGTGCGATCAGACGCAATTTGGAAAATGTTCCACACAGGTTTTGGGGAAATCTAAGCGAATATTTTGCTGAAGTCCAGAAGTCAATTTTTTTCACGATTTTCATTATTTCTTCCTTCGCGGAGAGTAACGACAATGACGACATCGCGAGAGAGATTCGATAGTTCACAAAAACAGACGCACACAAAAATGAAAAACAAAGATGGGCGGGAGAGCATAACCATGACATGTTTTCGTTCCTTTTAGAGGACCGTAGGACGGAGGACTTGTACGACGTGGATGAGAGAAAAACGTTGTCACCGGTCGTGGAAATACATTTAAGCATTTCGACGACCGGTTTCGTAGCAGAGGCGACATCATTAAGTGTCGCCCCTCAGACCCCCATTTACGTTGACCATGCGACGAAACCGGTCACGCCATTAAATAATATTTCGTGAAATCCCAAACTGTTTACCTGTTACCCACCATGGAGTCTCACAAATGGGAGCCAGGAGTAAAGTGAGTGGACGGCGTGTTCACAATTGAAATGCTCAAATGATTAACGACGCGCACTTAATCTCCACGCCGACACGACTCGGACTGCAATCCAGGCGAGAGCGGAGAGAGACCCTCCTTCCACACTCCTTCCCGCACGGTGCACCACGTTGACCCCGTGGTGCCCTCCTCCGAAGTGAGTGGACCAGATCGGTCCCCGTTGCCATTCCTCCCTTCAGCCTCTCTATCACGCGGGTAACCCAATTGACTCTAATGTTGGCTGATGCTAAGTGGCTACCTACTGCATTTGCACCAATGTTCGTGCCGGTTACATTAAATATTGTTTTGATACCAGCATAAAAGTAGTTTACACAGCCCACGATTCGCGCCAACAACTCAATGGGAAACACTAAGACGGAAAATGGTAGGCACAGGTGAAAATAGTTAGGAACACAAGTTGAGTTTCCCTTCAATTCACTTAATGGCTGGCATTATAACGCCCCCCCCCCCCTGTCGCGCGCCATTGGGTCGGGTGGTAAAGTGTCGTGTCAATAAATACATTTATATTTGTATGCATATCTAATGCATTTATGAATTGCCCGTTCGGCATGAGCATAAGGTGATTTGGTATTTGGTGACTGCGTTGCATGTGAGTCCGCCCCTTTCAGTGGGTTTGCTTAATTAGCTTCATAATGTATTCAGTGTGAAAATTACAGACTGTGCAAAATTTTTAATGTGCATAACGATTATTGCATGAATGTGGTGTTGAAAAATCCCCATTCCTCTTGCCCTTTTGGTCATCTCAGGGTGCCATACGTGTGTTGAAGTTTTGTAGTAGGTGATCCAACACCTCCCGCCACACGTCCTTGTGATAGCTTGCGGGTTAGTGCTTTGGTGTAGACAGACGGATATTGATGAACTAGTTGCGATGGTGTTCTCTCGACAAATATAATTTTAATACATTCACAAAAAATTCTGCTGAGTGTACTGCTTGTAGTTGTCGCAGTTTTTGACCGTCCCGAACGCTCATCATCAGCCAATCTGGTATAGCTACATTTAAATTCAGGTGTCAAAATTTTACGGTCGTAAATGTAGGTGCAGAGTCCCCGTCCTAATCGTCTTTTATTTGTGCTGGCATATTAACTTTCGAAAACAATTATTTAATGACAGCTCGATATTCAAACTGAGTATCGAGCTGTTTGTGAGCTAACATTTTGCTGAGCACCTTTCTACGCATGCGCAAACACATTCCACAACTTATGGCGAAGAAGCTGCCATGTTGAGGTCGGAAACCTCTCAGACAATCCCCGTAGTAGACCCACGAACTGCTCGGTTTCTTATTCCATGCGTGCCCACTCACGTTCCCGAATCGAATAAAAACGGTGCGAATGCTGTGAAAGAAACATAATTTTTAAGCCGGAACTCATTATTCTTTGTCAGTTGACATACTATCATATGCTGAAAAGGGACTGAGGAGGTACTGAGAAAGTCAAAAATAAAGCGATTATATGTTGATTAATTTGTAATTATTCATGGACCCTACTCTTTTTCACCGTGCCTAACCTCTTGCATATGGGTATAAATACCCTGTCAGTCACCACTAGGGTGTGCGGCAGAGGATGATTATGTACCAGACTATCTTTGACACAAAATAGCTTCCCCCCCAGCGAGGTCGGACGTCATTCTGAACCCTTATCGCTCGTAGGAAAAATGAAATCTTAAATCTATGTTTTACACTTAATCCCTCTAAATTTATTGACATGATCCGTACCGTACCGCAGTATGATGAGGCTAATAATATATTTTCAGCATCATCGCTCAAGAAACATCCTTTCATTTTATGCAAGAGATTTAATCTGTAATTTAACCTTGCTACGTGAGTGATTCCCAACCAAGCTCCTATTAATAATTTCGATACCCTACTCCATGTACTTCATAAGAGCTAGCAGAGCATACAAGCTAGAAGAGTGGAGGAGAATTTCCCATAGCTAAAATGGGTCTTACGACCAGTATACAATAAAATACATTAATCTAAAATCCGCAATCTATGATCGATTATGGCGATTCCTCCTCCTCTCCATGGGAAGTTTTGAGCGTTAAAATCACCCGGAAGTGCGAATTTTTTCAGGAGTTGTCGGCTGAGATTCTAAGGACACAAGATGGAACAGTAGTAAACAGTTAGTGTGAGTGATTAAGGCCTTCGGGAAAATAAATAATAATACTGGGAGATGGGAGGATAGGAAGAAAAAGAACGGATATTCCACGCAAGGGTCGGAAATTGCAATGGGCAGATAAAATGAAAGTTGAAAGTAAAAGGTGTTCGTCCTTTGTGGAACTGCCACAATAGCCCTCGACGATGCGCAATATTTGTTACGGACAATCCCACGACTCCCCCTCCCACCGGCACTCGGATGGCAACCTCCGAGGGTATCTCTTTCGGTGTGCCGCGAGAACCAAGAATATCTGGAGGGTACAGGCGGCGAGGGGACGTTGAGGGCCCAGCACCGCAAGGAAGGGGCTGCATGCGTGCTCGACCGCCGTCGGCCACTCGGGTCGACAAGGAGACGGGGGCGCACCACTTTGCGGTTAGATGAATAGCCTTCCTGGGATGGGAGGGGACCACCCACGGCGGGGGGCGACCCCTGGGAGGAGGGGGCGAGGACGTGTGGCTGGGGAAGGAGGGCGGCCACCACCTCGGGCATTGCTTTGTGACATTTCTGCCTTCCGGTCGACAAATTCGTCATCTAAGCGCCCAAGGCCTCGTGATAACCGTCTTAGTGTGTGTGGCTCTCCGATATCGATCAATTGACGAGACACTCAAAAGTGAGAGGAAACAGTGTCGCGTCGAGTTTTGAGAACTGGGTAGGTATGTGTTGCTTGTATGAAATAGCAGCTTCTCTTTTAATAGGCATGCCTGAGTGAAATAAAAAATAAACACTAAGGAATGAAATTAAAAATATATACGGTGAATAGACAGGAACGTATGTGTTTATATATATATATATATATATTTTTTTTAGGTAATCTACCGGTTAAGGTAGGTTTTTGGATGGACCCAACTATCAAATAAACATTTTGTGACTCCCCACCTAGCAAACTAATCTATATCAGGTCCCTCTTCATCTCGGTGTACTTCTTTCCTCCCTTCATCTCGTCTAACATCCCTATCCTGTTCCTACCCTTACCTCGCTTGCCCAACATTCTTCCCTCTATTACCCTCTTCAACATTCCACTACCGCTCAATACACCCTTCATCCATTTTTCCTGCCTCCATAGGATTTCTCTCAACAAACCCCTCTCCTCCCCCACCATTTCTAGTACTTCCTCATTTGTTTTCCTTTCGGTCCATTTCACCTTTTCCATTCTTCTCCACACCCACATTTCAAAAGCCTCCAATCTACGTCTATCCTCCTGCTTCAGCGACCATGTTTCCGCGCCGTACATAGCTACGCTCCATATCAGAGTTTTTACGAGTCTTGTCTTAACATCCCTACTCAACGTCCCCGTCATCAACTCCCTCCTCCTTGAGAAAGCCTCCTTGCCTAGCGCAATTCTTCTCCTTACGTCCCTACCACTTTGACCGTGTTGGTCCAAAACACTTCCGAGATATGTAAACTGTTCTACCTGCTCTATTTTTTCCCCTCCTATTTTAATATTTAGCTTAGCCTTTTTCTTTCTGGAAAATCGCATAACCTTTGTTTTATTAATATTTATTCTCATCCCATATTTATCGCACTGAACCTCCAATTCACTCAACAATGCTTGCAACCCCTTGGCTGACTGAGCAACTAATGCTTGGTCATCAGCAAACCTAACCGATTTTAGGAATTCCCCTCCGACTTTCATTCCTACCTCCAGTTCTTCCCATGCCTCTTTAATCATTTCCTCTACATATACGTTGAACAGTACCGGTGACAATGGGCAACCCTGCCTTACACCTCTTCCTAACACTGCCCATCCGGACTCTCCATTCCCCACTCGCACCTGAGCAGTCTGAGACATGTACAGGTTGCGGATCAGTCTCCTGTCCCTCCAATCCATTCCTATTTTCTGCAATACACGCATTAATTTTTCCCAATTCACTCTATCAAACGCTTTTTCGAAATCTACAAAACAGGCAAAAACGTCCTGATTGTATTCTATATTCCTCTCGACTAGTGATCTCATTACTGCAATGGCATCACGCGTACCTCTTCCTTTCCTGAACCCAAACTGATCATCCCCTAAGTAATCATTTGCCTTACTCTCTATCCTTTTGTTGATGATCCTGAGAATAACTTTAGCTGCGTGGGATATCAAACTTATTGTTCTGTAATCCTCACATGACGAAGCCTTTGCCTTTTTTGGAATAGGAACTAACACCGATCTCACAAAATCTTCCGGCCAGATTCCTTCCTCATAGATACTACGAATCAGTCCATATATGGCCTTTTTCCCACCTTTCCCTAACCATTTCAACATTTCTACAGGAATATTATCCACCCCCACAGCCTTATTTGCTTTCATCTCCTTTAATGCCCTTTCTATTTCATCGTCGAGTATGCCTGGACCTAAGCTATCTTCTTCTACGTCATGTTCCTTTTCTATGTCTAACCTTGTCGGCCTAAGTTCTTTACCATACAGTGTTTCTATATATTCCTTCCATCTCTCTTGGATTTTTCCTGGTTCAACTATTATCTTACCCCATTTATCTTTAACTGTTAGCACACATCTTGCCTTCTTACTTCCCGATAATAACTTAACCTTGCTGTATAGAGCACCAATTTCACCCTTCTTCTGTAAACTTTCCATATCCTCGCATTGCGTTTTCCACCATTCTTCTTTTGCTTTATTTGTGGCCCTTCTCAATTTATTGTTTAACTCTTTGTACTTCATTTTGCCTAACTCTGTGTTTACATTTTTCCATCTTCTTCTCTCATCCATCTTTGCAATCATCTCCTCCGTTACCCATGGTTTCCTTATCCTTTTCCCATTAACGGTTCCTATAGTGTCTTTAGCGGCTTCCAATATCCCTTTCTTGATACATTCCCATTTTTCTTCGATAGTACTCAGTTCTTTACCGTCATCCATCATTTTCTCTACAGCCTGCTGATACTCCTTCCTCGTTAATTCATTTACTGCTTCTAAATTCCATTTTTTAGCCCGCCGCCCTTGCCTTATCTTCTTGAAACGAACATTACATTTCATAACAACTAAATTGTGGTCAGAGTCCGCATCCGCTCCTGGGAAACTGTGCGAATTTATCACACTGTTCCTAAACCTGTGCCTAACCATAATATAATCTAACTGATACCTTTCTGAGTCACCTGGCATTTTCCATGTATACCTACGCCTTTTGTGGTGTCTAAACCATGTGTTAGTGATGACTAACCCCTGTCTCCTGCAGAATTCAATTGCTTTCTCCCCGCGTTCATTCCTCGTGCCTAACCCATAGTCCCCCACCTCACCACCATCTCTTCCTTCGCCTACCGTCGCATTCCAATCCCCCATCACTATCAAATGTTTCCCTGCAGGAACACTCGCGATGATATCCTCTAACTCATCATACAATATATATATATATATATATATATATATATATATATATATACATACATAGATATAACTGTATTTATATATATATATATGTAGATATGTGTATTTATATATATATATATATATATATATATATATATATATATATATATATATATATATATAAATACATAGATATAACTTTGGACGGCACAATATAACACAGAATAAAACAGATAACACGTAAAAGGACACTCACAATGTAGATGATTTGAGCTTTCGGCCTACTCCGAGGCCTTCTGTCTGACCTGAAGAAGATCTCGGAGTAGGCTGAAAGCTCAAATCATCTACAGTGTGAGTGTCCTTTTACGTGTTATCTGTTTTATTCTGTGTTATATTGTGCCGTCGAAAAGTTATATTGCTCTCGTGAGTACTTCCGCATCATCAATATATAGATATATATATACACATATAATATATATATATATATATATATATATATATATATATATATATATATATATATAATGGAGAATAAGAATAGTAATATATTTTTTTAATTTTTATCTTTTCATAACATTTGTTCAGTGCACATATAGTTTTCTTATTATTGAAATTATATAGCCTTTGTTTTATTAAAATCCTGTTGCTTATGTAATATAAAAAACTTTAGATTGCAAATTAAAAGTATGAGGATCCATGTAAACGGGTCTATAGCATAGGTAGATACCAAAATCTCCGGAAAGACCCACGAGGAGAGTAACATATTTGTATTTAGGAAATAGGCTCTCGGTTTCTGACCGTCAAAGTTCTAACCAAGGGAGCGCTCGAAATAGTGGCAAGGGCGAGTGGTATGTGAATTCGGGTATTATTGTGAGGCTGTGTGCTTCCCAAGCAAGTACTGTTTTTTTGAGAAAACTGATGTGAAGCCGATTACTAAGAGGGTGATTTAATTCGGAACATTCCTGGTCTTTTATTTGGAGAGATTGCTATTTTTGACGGACAAAGGTCCTAGTCACGCTCTCGCCGCGGACCCCCTGACCGATGGGACATGATTATTCTTTCCAGAAAATTGGAATAACACTAGATGGGAAAATCTAATGGAACCGATACCGGTTAGCCACGTGATGATACTCCGACACAACCGCAGATTTCAATGTGATAAGATATTTCGTCATATTTACCACACGGTGAGAAGGAAACAGAACGCGTCTAATTTTCTAGATTATTTTTTTGCGTCGACAGTCAGGAAGGATTTACAAATTTCAAATTCTTGCTCATCATTTCTTTCGTTTTTTTTGGGGTATAGGTATTAGCAGAATATACATAAATTGTCAAGGATAAAATACTGCCAAGTTTATTTTAAGTCTTACTTAGCATTGTTTGACATCTTATATTTAAAAAATATATTCTCCGAGTTAAAAAAATGTATTTGAATGTATGGAATTGGCAATATGCGACAATATTTAATATTTGCTGCGCTGAATCAATTTACATGAATATTCTAGCATTCAAGTTAATTTAACATTTTCGAATGCCAACTACACCATCCAAGGCAACTTGCATGATCTGCGTCCCTCGAAACACGGTGGACGTGGGTGTTTGAATCTGAGGGCACATGCTTCCATCCTTACGGCGCATCTTTAGTGTGAACGGATTAGACCATCCCCGCGGACCCTTCTCCCCCTTGGACTTCGGCTTTCGGATCAAGAGTTGGACATAAATGCTTGGATTTAGTGTGTGGAGCCTCGGCCATCCAGGAAATCGAATGGAATCCCCGCGCTCATAAAAAGCTCTTTCCCTCCATAAACATGTGGATGGCGATGGGAAAGCGAAGAGGATTTCATTGCCCGATTGAAAAAATATCCGTCCGACCGCGGAGGAGGAGGATTAGTAGTTGGGGGAGCATTACTGCGCGCGTGTGAACGTGAACGGATGTCGTAAAACGAGAAGAAAGAGAGACGGAGGGCGGGTGGGAAAGAGCTGGAGCCAGGGGAGGTGAAGTAATAAAGGTGACATTGAAGAAAAAAGTCCACGAGTAGACACGGAGAGTCGCCCAAAAACCCTTGAAATGGAATCAAAAGGTCTTCCATCCGACCGGAGGAGAGTTTCTCTGTGAAGGACAAAGAAGTGAGATAGATAAGAAGGTGGAGATTCGACCAAAGTTATGGGGTCCCGGGATGACGTCTTGTGGGACTCCCCTGCTGAAGCGGTCCTTGTGGCGCGACGATCCATTTGAATGCCCATCAGAGGTCGTGTGAGCGAGGGTGCTCTAAAGGGCTCGGGTGCGGAATGCGTGTGGGGGAGGGAGTTGGGTATAGAAGAAAGGGTTGGCGAGGGAAGCAGGGGGAGTGACCCACAGGTATGTGCGGAGTGGCATGGGCGGCGGGCGAGTGTGAGGGAGTTTTCCCCTCCGGTGATCGGCCCTTGTTGGAGGGGAAGTAGCGAGGAAGGGGGGATATCTCTTGACTCCGGGGGTGGCGGGAGAGCGCGTGAGTGACAGGACAAGACAAGGGCCGGTGGGAGGTGAGGGGCGCCGAGGCAGGCATTTTCGCGCGGCCCTGCTTATCGCACTGGAGAGGTGGACTCGGGAATTCTTCGCAGGCGAGGCGAAAACCTTTTCTCTCGAAGGGAGAGTTGCCAGCACAGCTGCTGCTGCACTCGCAGCGCATTCAAACATATGTATATGCTGGCATTAACATGCTGCGAGCCATCTCTAGGGCGTGTGCAAAGGGCTTTTATGTCACAATGGCCATTATTTGTTGCTTTAATCGGGGAATGAAGAAGATATTTTGCAGTTCGAGAAGTTGGATAGAAATTAAATACAATTACGAATCACACAACTTAGGATGTCCCCTTTCTTTTGTTTTAAAATGAAATGATACCGTCGCTTTCTTCTGTGTGAATCGTTGTTAAATATTGCTTTATATTCTAGGGTAATGCTTATCTGACCTCATGTTATATAGACATAATACCAGTAGTTGCACATCAGTTCAACATCTAGATCTCCGTAAATCACGTTAAATACACTCCATGGTACCACTTGAGTTTGTGGCGGGGAGTGTTTCACACCAGACCTGCAACATCAAGAATTAAACGAAGAGAATGTGGACTGTTAGCTGTGAGTTTGTAAGGTGATAATACTATTGCCAATATTGATATTTGTGAAACCCTATAACGCTATTTCGGTTAACTGGATGACCATCAATAGGAGTCTCACTCCTATTGATGGACACTTTGACACCAATTAAAACAACAGTAACGACGCGCAGCCCGTGGTCAAGTCACTTGACCTCAGCGATCCATGAAAAAGTGGGGTGCAAGCATTAGGAGGAAAGGGTAAAGGATAAGGGAGAGGGAGGGTTCTTAAGGGGTGGAGCAGAGGGAAAAGTCACAAAAAATTTTTCAGAAAAAATTGGCATCCAACCAAGGCACCGCAAAAGTGGTATCCCACTGATGACATCTGACCGCATTAGGCATCGATCCCGAGGTATGGTACGTAGGGTGAAAAGGGGGAGCTTAAAAGAACAGCGAAAGACGGTTAGAAATTTTTACGGCACTGCATTATTTCAATCCTACTCATCATGTTTCCCACATGATGAGTAGGATTGAAATAATTGCTGAGGATTTCCCAGCAAAACATATATCAGTGTAAAAATCATGCGTACGATTGATATTATTTATTATCAAGACATGTTGTGATGGTGGCGGGTAGCAAGTGGCATTCTTGTTAGATATAGCACTATATTTACTATCATGTATTGTCGAGAATTAGAAGTTCTTCTCGTAATTCAGGTGTATCTTTCTACGAATTTATATTCATGATCCAAACTACCAATGTATGTTAAAATAAAATAATTGATGAGTTTAATTGACAATTATGCTAGATACTAGTAAATTCACTGCGGATAAGGATAAAATACATCACCACGAATGCTGAACGGAAAGCTATCAGTCAGAAAAACAATAAAATAAGGGCTAGATAATATATGACAACATACTAGGCGATTTGGATTTTTTTAAAAAATCGTATCCCCTATCACGGTCGTTTGTATTTACTCTGATCCCTTATCGTTCCCGGAAAAAATAAATCTATCTCTTCTATACGCTGTCTCTCGAAGCGAATTGAAATGATCTTTCCTAACGTAGTACGATTGAGCTTATAATAGATTTTCGATATCTTCGCTTAAGAGGCTTTCCAACTTATGCAAGGGATTCATTCTGCAATTTGATCTTTGCTCCGTGAGTGACTCCCAACCTATTTCCTCTCGTAATTTTGATACGCTACACAGTTTTTAATAACAACGTTTTACAAATCTAACTACCAAACGCTGCGCGCGATCCAATTCGGCAATCGATCCACCTTTATGAGGATCTCATATTCTAACACCACATTCTAAATTAGTCCTAATTAGCGAAATATTAAATTGCGCTTTTGCATCTAGATAAATATCACGCGAGCCACAAAACAAGTATGCGGCATGGGGTCAAAACAGCAGGAGGGATGGGCAATGGATAAGGGAGGATAAAAGAAGGAGGCGAGGAACGGAAAAACATTCACTGAAAACCTCGGAAAAACATGCAAAAAAAAAATATATATATATATACACACACTCATTCAAAGCCGAAATCCCGCCATACGGCGAACAAATATTCATTCATATAGAAATAGAGATAAGGAAATAGGAAAGGAACACACATAAAGGACAAACACAAGAGAGGTGGGGAAGGCGGATGTGAGCAGATCACAAATGTAAAAATATTTTCCTTTATGTGTGTTCCTTCCCCATTTCCTTATCTCTATTTCCATGTGAATGTGTGTGTATATATATATATATATATATACACACTTTTTTGGAAAACCCACAAACGTGTAATGTAAATTCACTGATAGTCATAACAAACACAGAAACCAAAACACACAAAAGAGGGACTCACTATATATATATATATATATATATATATATATATATATATATACTGTATAACATGTATAGTACTATACAATTGTTCCAGTAACTTCATCCAATAAAATGGAGCAATCCAAAAAAATACTCCATCCAATAAGGTAGACCTCCACTAAGCCAAGAAAGGCCATGCCACTGGAAAGTAATAAGAGGGACGTTGAAATAATTCATGTCCATGCTAATGATCATGGTCCCCAAACTTAAGTCAAAGGTGGAATGTGTCACCCCGTTTAACGTCACCCTGTTTAATCTTCTCATCACATTTTCCCAACAATCTTCTAATAAATTCTAACATTTTGTTATCTTGCCCTCATATTCCCCGAGTATTTTTTCTGCGAGCAGAGTTCGTCGGTGAGGGTAATGTTCAAGCATATAATCGAAAGTACATTTACAAAATCGATATTCCTGACGTACCTTAGTAAGCGTTCGGGAGGGAGTGGAACTTCATAAAAAAAACTCCTCCTTACGCACTTTTTAAAGTTGTATTCTAATTGCCAAGTGTCGCAACAACGTTGTATTGCATTCAGGTCAAATGCTGATGTTATTTTACCTTCGAGAAAACAAACAATAGGTGATAACTCAGTCTTTGATCATGTACACAAAAGTTCGTTCGTTTCTCTCCTGATGCTGGTAATTTTAATGCCTGACAAACCTCATAGGTTAAGGTAGGTTTTGGATGGACACAACTGCCAAATAAATATTTCCTAACAAAACACAATCCGACATGCTACACTACAACGAGTCCCTCCTCAATATTTCGTACTTTCCTTGAAATAAAAACTGCTACATTTCAAGTAAATAAGAAAAACAAAAAAAGACTCTAGAAATATATGGGTATCTATTTGAAATTTAGCAGTCTTTTAATATCCCTCTTTTATCGCCTTAAAATATAAGATTCATCTTTTGAAAAATAAAAAAAAATCACTTGATTATTTTCACAATTGCGTTCAAATTGGACATTGATTGCTCTGGACCTGGATTGAACACCAATTGATTTCGTAAGCCATTCAACGCGAATAAAAGGGTAGAATGATGGAAAGATGAAGGATTGGGTAGGGGCGGTTGGGATGTCAGGGATGAAGAGGAGTGGAATATGGAGAAGAGAAAAGGCGGGAGAGTTGAGCGAGAAATGGTTGAGAATTATATGTACACGCTACCCGAAAGTTTTCGCAAGAGTGTGTAGCGGGGGGATGATTAGTCACCATCCATTCTACATCTACTCCACTACTTCTATCGACGCATGGCACCCCGCGACCGAGCACTATTCATGCAACATCCGTTGTACACATTACGAATGACGTATTACTAAAGAGATCTGTTGACGACTAATGCAAGAGATTTAACCTGCATGAGATTAGGTCAGGTACTTTTTTAGTCTTACTATAAAAACCCAAGTTAATAAGGAAAACATTAAAAAAATTAGGAAAATATATCTTTATTTCTCTGCTTAATCTCCTTTTAGGTCGATACACTTTTCCCAACGATGCCCAATAGCTTCTATACCCTGTTTATTGCGAGAATCGTCGAACTCCTCCAAATAGTCATCAACCGCAGACTCCATATCTTCATTGTTGGAAAATCTTTTACCGTCAAAGGTTTTTCCCCGGTTTGGAAACGGTAAATAATCCGAGGGGGTTAAATCTGGCAAATAGTGGGCGTGAGGAAGCCATTAGAACTTTAACTCATTGATTTGGCCATCGCGATAACATGTGTGTGAACTGGTGCATTATCTTAACGAAACAAAACTCTTTTCGCTTTCTTTCGTCTTTTTCGCTAAATGCAGCCGTTTTTTCTTGATTTTATCACTCAGACACTATAATAAGTTCGAATAATACTCAAATTTGTTTTTTTATAGATAATGGATTAAAATTATCCCAAAAAATGGACAACATGACCTTCCTTCCAGATGGCTATGTCTTCGCCTTCTTTAGAGCCGATTCTACCGTAGTACAATTGGGCTAATAACACATTTTCAACTTTATCCCTAAAGAAACAATTTATGCAAGAGGTTTAGCTTGTAATTTAACATTCGCTCCCAGCCTAGATGCTCTAATTTTTGGATACGCTAATCAATTTTTCATAATAACCTTTTACAAAACTAGCTCCTCTACGCTGCACGTGATCCATTTCGGCAATCGATCCAACTTCGTGAGGATCCCATATGGTCGCAGCATATTCTAAATGAGTCCAAACGAGCGAAAGATAATGTTGCTCTTTAGCCTTCTCATCGCATTTCCACAATACTGTTCTAATAAATCATAATCATTTACTGCTTACTTTTCCAAAAATTTCCTTATGTTCTTCTAATTAATCCTAATTCTTCAGCTACTTGCCCACATACGAAAGATATTGGGGAGAATACATACACATATCTTATACCCAGGACAGGTCACTTGGAGGCTTTCTGCGGAGCACCATGTAGACAGATGTATTTAGAATGTAGGTAAATAGACTAAACGCAATGATTACTTGATTAATGTTTTAAAAAATGTGAGAGATCCGCCTGCAGGGAAACCCGGCCTATAAGTTGACCTATCAGATTCACAACTCGTCTCTATTTCTCTATTCTAGAATTTTATTTTCT
Organism: Hetaerina titia; assembly: GCA_037158775.1. NCBI lineage: Eukaryota > Metazoa > Arthropoda > Insecta > Odonata > Calopterygidae > Hetaerina > Hetaerina titia. Next base: position 133,553,904 of record CM073768.1, read on the forward strand.
TGCTTCAGTGTAGCACGTATTATAAAACCCTTTATTTTATGGCGCTCGACCCACCTGCGTGGTGTCATCCGTTAATATAATTCAGAAATGAATATTAATTGTGGAAATAAACGTATGAACTGCAACTCGAAGTACTTCTTCTAAACTTATTTCTAATTGAAAGATTTGTTCAAGACAAGAATTCAGAACAATCACCGAAATAGTAAATAAGAGAAAATAATTTATAATTCAATTATTGTTTCAAACCCCAGAATTTTGTATCCTGCCTGATTATGAATCTACATCTATCGAAGTAAAAAAACCTCTAAGATTTCTATAAATAAAATTTTGTTGGCTGATCAATCTTGTGTCTTTATACTTAACGTGCATGCATTTTTGTTAGAAAACGAGTCATGATGTAAGAATGCGATGACAAGAAGACCAGGAATAACAACTCATTGATCGGTCGACATAAATTCCATTAAAGGGATGGCGAAATGATTATTTATTCCGCTCGACTGACTCGTCACAGGGCGCATGCACCCATTGCATGTCCCGCGCCTCCCCTAACCTACGGGCGATGAGCCAATCATCGATCGTTTGAAGCCTCGTGGAGAGTCTCGACAGGATATTCATCTACATCTACATTATACCTTGCAAGCCACCGGCAATGTGTGTGGCAGGGGGTGTATCCACACTAGGTATGCGCAGCACACGAGCAAAGTCACGCACCATGCATGAGTCTTACTACAGGAGAAAAAATTACCAGGAAATAGCTAGTACACATTTATCAGAAACAAGAGTAGTGAAAATTGTACCACCATCGTTTCTAGTAGAGTCATGTGACGAGAGTGATATGTTTCTTGTAAAATATAATCTCAACTATTTGAAATATATGTACGCATACATGCGTATGCGTCGTCATTCAAACACACAGAGGCAAAATTGAATCTTCACACAGCAAATACGTATGCACATAATTACACACACTTACGTACCTACATGTTTATATCGGAAATGATGATTATTTTTTAATACATAGTTGATGTGAGTAGCAGCTGTTACTGTCTCAGATTTTCTCCGAAAAAAACGACATCTTAAACCTAACCGTTCTACATTCAATCTTCTCTAATCTTGAATGAGTGATTCCGTCTTCCGTAGTAATTTGGGATTTTAAAAGAGCGATGAAAGTCTTCTGAACGGTCTTAAATTTACATAAGAGATTCAGTCTAAAAGTTAATCTTGGTTTTTCGAGGAGATCAAATTCTACATTCGTTACTTCTTGGAGCCGTTAGATATTTGAAGCCGTGAAATCACAGTTCTTTACTTACACAGCGATGGCCAGACCGAAAGAAAGCAGTTTCTCTGGAGACGGATGCGGCGGGTGGAAGTCGTGAAGACAGCCACACGAAGGTCACGGGGAGTCCATCGCGTGACCGCGTCCACGGATAATAAACATGGCGTGACAACAGCATGGCATCCACGACCGAAGGGAGACACTCGAACCTCCAACCTTCGCGTAAGCCAGCAAGTGAGCTACCTTACGTCTACATCTACAAATACACAATGCCCCGCAAGGGCGTGTGGTGTAAAGTCACCACCAGTAAAATTGAGTAAAACCACAAGCAAGACAAAATCATGTTACCTCTATACAAATACGAGGAGTATCCTTAAAGTAAGTACCGTTTGCTTATATTTAAATATTGGCGCTTCAGAACACAGTTTTGCTCCTGCAGCGCCACCTACTGATTCATTGAGAAGCTATAGCAGCATTTTTTTGTTTCAGAAGTCGTTCGCTTGTCCGTGCATGCAAGCAACAATGTCCGCGACAATCGTTGATCCCGCCAGCTGTGAAGTGCGTTCTGTCATACGATTCTTGTATGCAAAAGGATTGTCGGCTGCTGAAATTCATCGGGAATTATGCCTAGTTTATAAACCTACAGTTATGAGTGGATAAAGAAAGGTTAGACAATGGCGCTGTGATTTTAAAAATGGACGAACAAATGTCCATTAAGACGAAGAGCGAAGTGGCAGGCCCAGTATTCTGATGGCCGATGAAATTGTTTCGCAAGTGGAACAAAAACTGCGATGTGATCGTCGATTGACAATTAATGGCCTGGCTGAACAATTTCCTTAACTTGGACGCACTACTGTCTACAATATTGTTACGGAAAACCTCGGATACCACACATTGCGTGCAAGGTGGGTACCGAAAATGCTCACCGACCACCACAAAGAGCAAAGAATGTCCAGTGGACGAGAGTTTTTGGGTCGTTGGGAACTCTTTAAACCACCCACCGTACAGTCCTCACCTTACACCCAGCGACTACTTCCTCTTCTTGCACTTGAAACAGTGGTTCGGTGGACAACGTTTCGAAACCGAAGAGGAACTCAAGAATAGCGTTGTCGATTGGTTCAACCCTCAGGCGGCGAGTTTCTATGCAGAGGGGTTAAAGAAGCTGGTACAGCGGTACGAAAAATGCTTAGAAGTGAACGGCGATTATGTAGATAAGTGAAGTAGGTTTGTAGCTAACTAAAAGTGCCAATAAATTGTGTTTCATATGAGTATATTTTTTCCTGTGACCAAACGGGTCTTACTTTATGAACACGCCTCGTACTACTATGTTCATGCACTTGAGTAACCTTAATCATACGACAGAAAGCACTCACGTGCAACAATATTCAGTAACACGATACGTATATTCAAGTCATGCTGTAAAGCTGTTAAAATGCTGGGTCTAAAAATGCTGGGTGGGGGGCATAAGTTGTACGCTCATGAATTAATAGAACATCACCCATCTTACTTTTCTGTTCTTCATGACCTGTATTAATATGGTGGAGGTCTATCTTGTAAATTATTGCGGTTTATTTTTATTCCCACCTTGTTCGTATGACAAAGGTCTTTTTTAGTTGATGAAACTAGCACTTGTTTGGAACTCAGTTTTTTGCCAACATGTACATAGATTTGCACATTTTTCGGTTTTTAAATGAATTTTTTTCCCTCTTATAGTAGTAGTATTGGGGTTTTTAGGGCGCATCGACAGCTATGGCATTTTTACAACATGTCAAAACGTTTAAAATCTCAAAAAATTTTAAATAAATATGTATTGATATTTACGTAAAATTGTATAAAAAAATAAATATTTATAAACAGATAAAATGATAATAAATATGTAATAACAAATGATTTTCTTGGCAATAAATCATTATGTAAAAAAGATTAAAATACTTTTAACAAGATTTCACTAATTAGCCCAATTTCTTTTAAAAATGTTACAACCCGGCTTAAAAATTCAGGGTCATCAACTAGGATGGATCCGATTTCCCGAATTTTGGCAAGGAGAAGAAAATTATTGACAAGAATAAGCTTTAAAAAATGATTTTTTAGTGGGGAGGAGGGTAGGAGAGATAATGAGCAGAAGAAGGGATTCATGCGGAGCAAATGAATTAGGTCTTTGAGGAAGGATGCGGCCGTGATTTTCGGTCAGGCACAGAAAGAGGCCTCCCACATTTGAAGACTAGGAACATTTCTAATTTGTTGTAGCAGATCTACATCTACATAATACCCCGCAAGCTATCGTAAGGACAAGTGGTAGGGGGTGGTAGGTCAATAACCATTCTACATATATACCCTCTATTTCCTCATGCACCTGGTACCCCGCGATCCACCAAAAACCGCGCGGAAAGGGGGCGACCGAACACCAATCATGCAACATATCTACACACGAGAATACGAGCCGCGTATATTACGAGCATTACTTGGTTAGCAGCTATTTCTACGCCTACACAAAGAGGACAAGAAAATATTTTATATATGTACATTCGCCAACAGTCCACCTGGCACAAGGGCAAACGGCGGAGGGCGTTAGGACTCCAGACTTGGAGAGTGTTTTGTGGGAATTTAATCTTGTATTCCCTATTTTCAACAGCGCGCACCTATTACTATCTTAGGTGTTCCCCTTTTATTGTTGTTGCGAATAGTGCGCTGGAAAAACGAATACTTCAATCTATCAGTTCGACAGTCTCTCTAATTTTGTGACAAGAGTCGACCCTGCCAATGTAATTAAGGGGGCCTGATTATACCTTGATGAGTATTGTTCGGCTTGCTTTCTGATTTAATGTTGGTTTGGTGACACAGAGTTATATGGTATCAGCGGCATCAATAAAGGACATGTACAGGTGTCAATCGTATGAATCCTGAGAATTTCCGTCGTATTTTTCATCTACACAATGCCCCGCAAACTGCAGCAAGGGCGTTTGGCAGGATTTTTGGTCACTGCCCGCAAAACTGAATAAAATCACATGCAAAGCCAACAAATTCATGCCAATTCACACCCACAAATTCTTAAATTCATATAAAATATTTAAACATTGGGGGAGAGGAGAAAGCAGCCTCGGTGGACCCTGCTGTTCCGATTATTTTTCAAAGTAATTCTAATGCGATTCCTGAATGGTCATCGGCGAATTCCAAATGTTTCCTTCGGAGTCCGATGTCAACGTCGTCCGATTACGAAAACCGAGGCGTGGGCCGCTCGTCTGGCGGAAAAAGTGGCATCATCGCCCGACGCCCGAATCGCTTTCCCGTCCCTCGGAAAAGTATCCATTGGTCTCATTCCGGGATCGGTTAGAGACGGACTTTCGAAAATCTTCCGTTTCGATTGTGATACAAGTGGATTGAATCAGTTTCAATCCTGCTTTTTATGTAATCCTTAAAGATCCTGCTTTGTTCGCCTTTTGGATGGGGTTACGTAAAAATGTGGGGGTGAATTAAATTACGGGATACCTTCGCATCGATTCGAAAGCATCGACACCACCGTCCTTCCACCACATAATCATCCCGCATGGCCATGGACGGCATAGTCGGAGGAGAGGGAGGGGTGGGGCCGCACTGTGATTCGTGAGCGGAGAGGGGGGGCGAATGCGGTGATGGGGGGGGGCGTGTCGACTCGCCCTCCACTTGTCGTGTCGAGGACTCCTTTTGTGAGACGCGGGGGGAGGGGACCATCGCAGGGGTCGCGCTCCTCCCCCCCGTGCGGGCGGGCGGGGGTGTGTGCGGTCCCCCCTTTTGTGCGCGTCGCCCCGGCCAATCAAAATGTGGGGCGGCGGGAGAGGACGAGGAGTGCGGGGGAGGGGTAGCGGGTCTCCTCCACGACGCGCGACAAACGCGCAGCGGCGACCGCCCCTCGCTCAAATGCCCCCCCTCCCCCGCCAGCGCACAATGATGCGGGGGGGGGGGGTTTCGACGATATGTAGGTGTATCATTCGTCGCTCTCGTTTCGGAAACACGCTGGGAAATCCTGTCATTTGATGAATCAGTATATTTACCAATACTACGAGATTGAAAAATTTAAGTGCTCGTATATTTTCGGTGGGACACTGAAATCCCTTCCTTCTGTCGCCATTAACGAGATCCATTTAGTGACGTCTAGTATAAATGAACGCGATAAACAATATTTCTGCTCAATTTTTTAGATAGGTATTCGAAGATATCCGTGCCATTCGGACCTATAATGACGGAAACGGAGACAGGAAATCGCAAGAAGAATATGACAAAAATTATTTTGATACCTTTTTTGGTGTTTAGAGACTTTCTATCATTTAATTGCTTTTTATTTTTCCGAAAGTTTAATTTATTGAAGAATTTGAAGAAATTACTGTTATATCCTAAATAATAATTACTATTTTTCAATAGTCTACCATATAAGGTAGGTGTTTGATGAATCCAGACTAAGCACGTCTAAACATTTCTTAGCCTCGCATAACCAGACAGCCTAGCTAACACCTCATACTACAATAAACTGTTCTTAGATTTCGCATTTTAAAAGTTATAATGAATTAGGTATTAACAATTAAACAAGTGTTCCACTTTAAAAATATAAGTAGTCACTTTTTTCTTAGAGTATCAGGCAAAATGGAACAATGCACGGCGATTCATCTATATCTATATAATACCCCGCAAGCCGCCGCAAGGGTGTGTGGCGGGGGGTTCTATCTCACCACCCATAAAAGGGAAAAAACCGCATTCATTATCAACAGTAGCCGTCTGTAATACGGGTTGCTCAAAGCTACGCATTATGGCTCACGTGGGGACAAACGACGCCTCAGAACATGGATCTGAAGAGATCCGGCGCTCTTTTAAGGAGATGCACTCGGAGGTGAAACGGGTCGCGGCGGAGTTAAAGGTCCCAATTAAATTAAGTATTTGTGGTATTGTGCCACGTATTGGCCGCGGAAGGCTCGTTTGGAGCCGAAAAGAGGGTTTAAACGAGAGATTGTTGGGATTCTGTCGTGAAATCGGAGCGGGCTTTGTTGATCTGAGGTCTGTCCTCCCATCGTGTCGGGTACCCCTTAATCGCTCCGGGGTCCATTAGACTGCCGAGGCATCACAGTGTGTAGCGCGTAGGTTACACGAACACGTTTCTAGGGTTTAGCATAGTTGGAAGGTAAGAGCGCAGGTCATATATTGGGATAAATAAAGCAGAATCCAGCGCTTTAGGTCACTTCAGATCAAGTTACGCCTCACAGATCCCATAAATAATAGAACAAACAAACACTTGCTTTAATACGACATATAGCCCATGTAAAGTTAATAAAATTTAAATTGAAATACTTAATAGATAGCAATGCGAGCGAATGTAATACTTCTGCCTCTGTTAACCACGAATCGTCACGAAACAGTTTTCATCTACATCTACAAAATACCCCGCAATCCGTCGCAAGGACGTGTGGCAGGGGGTGGTAGGTCACCACCCTATCTACATATAAGCCCTCTACTTCCTCATGCACCTAGCACCACGCGATCCACCAAAAGTCGCGTGGAGAGGCGGCGACCGAACACCATTCATGCAACATGCCTACACATATTACGAGTATTACATGGTTAGCAGCTGTTACTGTGCCTACTCAAGGAGGATTGGAAAAAAAGGGCAGGAACACATGCAATCCATATACTTATTACCGATTAGTATTCTACGAATTTCGGACGGGCAATTCACAAATACAAAAAACTTTATACACATTCATGTACACCCCACTTGGCTCAAGGGCGCACGCTAGGGGGGCGTTTGTACTCCAGATTTGAAGAGTATTTTGTGGGAATTTAATCTTGTAAACTCCTATTTTCGACAGCGTGTACCTTTTATTTTCTTAGGTGTTCCCTCTTTTATTGTTGTCCCGAATAGTGGGCGGGGAAAACAGAATGCTTCATTCTATCAGTTCGATCGTCTAACTCTCTAATTTTGTTGCAATTGTCGACCCTGCCAACGTAATTAGGAAGTCTAATTATATCTATAAAGTCAAATGCGACATGGTCATCTTTTTTTCTTAAAATAAATTTCATATATTTTATTCATTTATTTCAATGCGTACATTTATTTATGTTGATTGTAATTCAAACAATGGCAACCAAGGAGCTATCGCAGCAATAGTGCCGAGTACATATGTGGAGTTACCGATACTCAAAAAGCAATTTGCGGTGAAGTTGTGAGGAGCAATTAACTTTTCGGTTCGCTTTATCACTTGATATAATATTTACAACATTACAAGTGCAATCGCTATAATGGCGTCGTGCAATAAAAGTGATGTTCTCTACGGAAAGCAATGTTCTGAAGATGAAAGAGTTCTGGAAGATTATTTCTATTGTTTGACGCACTCCAGAAGCTTCCCAAACACTTGCGCAAACAAGCGGGAGCATGGATCAAGTTTTTGATCAGATCAAAACCCAGCAGCGTTACGGAGATAAGGATACGAATAATGCACTTAGTTTACTCCTGGACGTGTCTCTAGGGACTCTGAGGGAGTTATACCTCAGAAGTCCCCCAAAAAAACACGAGGCGCTCCCCCCACCGCCGACCACTGCATGCTTCAACTGGGAGGAGCAGCTGGTTGAAGAAAGTGAGCCCACGGAGGAATGTGCCTTCCTGATTCCTGACTGGTTGACGAAACTGATCGAAGGCCGCGAGCCATCGCCTGCAGACCATCCAAAGGACCCCCAAGTGAGTCACACCTCTAAAGATGGGCGACTCTATGTTGCCACTAGAGCTCTCCCTCGGCGGCCGGGTGCTTACGGCCTCGTGAGCATGTCAGGAGGTGACGACATGCGAAGAAGGGGTCCCCAGACAACTCAAGAAAGAGGTGGAGAGGACTTAAGGATAAATGCGACGCGAAGAAAGCCATACCGTAGCGAACAGTTCCCTATTCACTGGCAAAGAGCAAGGGCTGGAGCTAACCCACATCAATGTATTCCCACTACCGCACCTCGAGACATAAGGAGAGGTCAATCCACTAAGGTACGTATAGTATCTCAAATAAATGACTATAAAGTTTGCAAAAGCTCCGCATATTGCCATTATATGCGTACTACCACCCATTGTTTTCTCCTAGACAATTTTCTTCTCTGTGCGTAAATTTATCATTCCTTCATCATGAAGTTAATGCCATTTATATCCAAGATCAACATTTAATATTCATGGGAATAGCATGATAGAGGAGAATAAAGAGTTTTCAAAATAGTCACCTCTTCCAAAATTACTTTTTCATTCCTACTACCACTATAAAATTAATTTTTTAATGTAGGGCATATTTTAAGCACCGTATTCTTTTTTGTTTAGTTTAGACATGTTTGAGAAATAATTGAGCGTGCAAAGGAACAAATTCTAGCCGATAGCAATGCTGAGTTCAGCCAGAAGCTGGCTTCAATGAGAGAGATCTCAGGCAAGATTTCAGCCGTGCTCAAAAGAAGTACCAATGGACGTGGCGGTCATATGAAATGGCAATGAGGGCACGGGAGCAGGCAATGGAAGAGGAGAGAGCATTGGCAAGAAATGTTAATGCACTTTTGAATAAGCTCGATGCACTCGAACGCCGAAATGTGTTCCTTTTAGATTTCATTGAGAAGGGAATGATGGAACTGTATGAGACTAGACGTAATGTGAGGGGCATTACGGAATCGAAGAGAATTACCTTGGTCCTCCTGAATTTACTGGCAATTATGCATATGAACACCCATTTTATTAATCCCGTAACTAATGTATTTTGTTTATGCTTATCAATATATATTTATTGTTATAATAAAATGTGAGTTTATAAGAGATATCAAGATTGATTTGAATAAGGAAATATTTCAAAATGAAGTAATTTCCATTTTTACTTTCCTGAGCATACATAAAACCGTAAAAAGAAGTGACTGGCCAAATAAAAATTATAACATCAAATTGCCGCAGCATTAGAAACAAAATATCGGATATTGAGCACATCTTTGTAGGTACAAAGGCAGACATAGTAGCTGGAACGGAGAGTTGGCTCACGGGTGATATAGCAAACAATAAAGTTTTTCCGAGCTGTTTCACAATTTACAGAAGGGACAGACCTAATAGATTGGGTGGGGGAGTATTCATAGCTGTAAAGTCACATCTTAGTAGCTAAAGATACAAATGCGAGGAAAATAGCATAGAAAGCGTTTGGTGCAAATAAAGGACTACAACGACACAAGCCTATTCGTGTGCTCGTTTTATAGACTCCCAGATTCAAAAATAGCATTCAGGAGAAAAAGTAAATACCCATAATTAAAACTCGAACTTCGTTCATTTAGTTTCCATGGCCCTAAATTTTGTATGATTTCTAATACTTTTTAATATTAGATGCTTTTAAATAAGTTGCAAGGTATCAATTTTTAACCGGTTTTGATGATATACCGACAACGTGTCAGGCTATCGACTGAGAGCGCAAGTACCCTCTGGGGGCAGAACTACCTGCAACGCACCACTGTTTTCAGTTAAATACAGAGTATACAAATGGAAAAAATGTTACATTTACCCTATTTCTAACGCATAGTTTTCATATTTACTTCTCAGTTCCTTCACACGCTTTGGAGGAAATCGTCGTTTCAGTGGAAATGGTCCCGAGTGTACTGCGCCAAAGGCGAAGTTTGATTTAGAAAGGATCATGTAGCAAAAGAAGAGTATTCCTCCCTTGTGGTCATTATAAATGGCGAACTTTTGTTTAAATATGCCCGCGAGTTGAGTGTTTAAGAATTTTGAAAGTAGTAAATTTATAAAGGTGTGTATACACATATAGAGGTATACCTCGGTCTGTAAGACATATTTTTTTCAAATCCCAGCCCGTACACAATAATCTCTGTTTAAATGTTGTTTTAATTTATTGAAAACTATACGAAATATAGTATTCACCTACAATCGGATTTCTATTTACATTTAATGATATTATTTTCGGTATTCAAACCATCTTATTCTCGAACTCATATTTAAAATGTGCACATTTTCGATAACAATAATAATTTTCTTAAATATTTTTGTGAAAGCATCAACCCTACCTTTTACTATTGTTGCGCTGGTTTACCTTAATCTAATTAATTGTTCTGGGTTTTGGAATCTTGCCAATATTTTCAAAGACACATCTTTTCCTCTGAATAAAAAAGTCACATCATTGTATTGTATAGCAGAAAAAAATGAACCATTAAAATTATTTTCTAGTGGGTAGCAGATGTGAAGGAAATCTGCGTTGAGTTCCTTCGGGTTCGGCGCGGTACTCTGCGACAGTGAGGTTATGACTGCAAATCGAGAACTAGATTTTCTCGAAAAATTGCGGAAAACTGTAGTGATTAAAATATGCCAAGACTTATTCCCGACAATATTATCTGTATCTGAATTGTGTCCCCCAAACGTATTTACTTTTACCTGCTTGCCTTTTACTCTCAGGTAATCCCACATTCCACGCTTACCACATTTCCTCGCAATGGTGAACAAAAAATGCCACATGGGAATTGCGTGCCAGGGAAGATTAGGGATTCGAATCACACCGATGCTCACGATAAAAAGGAGATTTCGCGGAACTCACTGCGCACAACAAGTCCTATGTGTAATTTTTCTGTTACCTTACTTTTCTTTAAGTGTTCACCTTCCTTTGAAAAGTTGAGCTCCCCACTCTTAAGAATCCTAAATCATCCCGTAGCAGTGCTTTAGGGAAGATCAAACTCCCCATAAACCACTCTCCTCCAGCATAATCGCATATGGTTCGACCGACGATTGTTCAGGCGAAAGCAAAATTTCAGTGCATCGTCCCTTCATCGTTGTCGCAAGCGAACTGAGAACGTATCAAATAGCAACGGCTCCTCCTGACGCGGCACTCAAGTCAAATCAATTAAACCTACCCCACATGTCCATAGAACATTAAGTAAACGTTATCGCATAAAATTAAAATCTATTGCAATATATTATGCAAATAAAACATTAACGATCATCCTATAATTGAAGAGTCCTTTTATTTTCTTCAGATATCACGCCGGGCTCGACGAAGTCCCCACAATAGCCGCGCGGGAGAGGGGGTGAGAAGAGCACGGGCATGACCTCCTCGATACTCGTATCGATACCATATCGAGTTGGCCACGGTTTGGGGTAGGGAGGGAATCGCGCAAAAGCGGTGGGCAGCAGGCATCTGACCAGGGCCGTGCCAATACCCCCACCCTCCGGCGGAGAGGGTCCCCACTCCTGTATCCCCGTGGCGATGAAACCCAATACCCTATTAGCCTCGAAAGCCTCCCACCATACACACCCCTCTCCCGCTTACCCTCCGCAGGCAGCCAAGACCTCCATTTCTGCTCCATAAGGGTTATTAGGGCCCCCTTATCATGGTCTGGGAAAGGGCCGGGCGCGGCCCTCACCCCGTTCCATGTTTGGAGAAAAACAAGGGCTAATAATCCTCCCCCTTCGGCCACTTGGTCATCAGATTTCAGCCAACCCCCGCCCCCTAAAACCTGCACCGCCGGCGAATTTTGGCAACAGCCCCTTTCCACTCCTCGCACTCCAAATACGGAATACGCGGCGGGTGCAGATTTTTCCCCTCCATCCTGCGTGCCAATGATTGGCGCTGATTAGAGGCGGGAGGGTGCAGGGAGGGTAGGAGCAGTTCGCTCATGTAATCCATCCGCCTCGCTTGTTTGAGTCGATTTGAGGGGGAGGGCATAGATTTGGTGTGGAGTGAAGTGTACGGCAGGGTACCCGAGCTACCCTTACACGGGGCCCCTGGATCAAGAGGCGGGGCCTCTACTCACTTGCAAGGAGAACGCTGATCCCGAACCCGTCGGTGTGCATTCTCCTGTGCATTTTCCGGATGGCGAAGTCCTCCATTGGAAAATGATGTCAGTGTGTTCAAGATGCACCAACCCTATGAGGCAGGCACAGGTACCGAGAGTTATGGCCGCACCACGATGGGGGGAAGAGTTTGTACAAATTGAGGCCTTGGGTACGCGGTATGTCTGTGTGTACATGTTCTTCAAGTCTATTTTGTTTGAATATACGATTAAAATTTACGTTTGTAGATAACAAAGAGGAAATTATTCATACAGTTGTTTGTGAATTTAATTCGCATGATAGGCTTTTTTATGTTACACATGGTAGTTTCTTGGTGGCGTCTAGGGGAACGCGATTTTGCTGATGCTTCGGAAAAATTGACTTCATTGTGAAAATCTCTGAATCCATTTTTCCAGCCTCCTTTTTATTTGCTTCGGCAATCCCCTTGTCTCCCCCGTTATGCCTAAAAATGTTTTAATTTCTGTCCACTTAACCTCTTCCATCCTTTTCCACACACATTTCAAAATTCTCCGATCTACGCCTATTATCTTGCTTCAATGACCATATTCCCGCACCATGCATAAAACCAGAAATTTGACAGAAATGTATTGGAACTAAAAATTAAGAATGAATTAATTTTTTTAAGTCGTATGCTTTGTGAGCAATCCCCCTTGCCACACCCCCTTGCGGTGGAGGGCAGTTACCATGCGCAGAAAAAGGTGAGGTAGCCCAGCGGCGTCACCCGGAACCGGGCCCTCTGGGTCAGTGCCTCAAGAGGTCTATCCACGGGACTACTGCATCCCGGAGTTAAGAAATTATATGGGAAGTACGTGTAATGTACGCATATTAGTCATTCCCACATTGGATATTTGATTCAGCATTTTATCTTCAGGACATGGAGTCAAACAATAATTATTTTCGTAATTCTTTCTAAATTCATGGAATGTGGATATATGTGTCGAAACACTGAACATTTTCCAATAATTTTCTCTCTAACACAATGGAATCAGGCAATCGGCCAAAAAAAATAAAAATTTTGATTCAATCAAGTTTGATGGCGTGAATAAATTATGAGAAATCAAAAACGATTCATGTGCATAAGGATAAAATCTATCGATAGTCTTTTTACTTCAAAAATATTTTTTTAATTAATTTCAACCGAGAAAAAATTTTACACCAATGGTATAATAGTATATTAAAAACTGTGGGAAATTCTTGGAACAATTCCGCAAATCCTAATGTTTAATCTTTTTCATGTATCTCCCTTTTATTTTCATTCATTTCTCCTAAAGCTAAACTTAATCGACCCGAAGGTCGGATTGATCGTTGACGGTTGATTTCGCCCAATACTAAGCCCAACCGTGTATGAAATTCAAGCATCAGGGAGTAGGGGAGCCAATTCTTTTCCATTTCCCAGGAAAATCTGGTACCCGAAAATTCATACAGCTTGGGTTGAGCTTAGGGTGACCGATAGTGGATGACTGGGAATCGAATACGAACTATCCGGTCTATCTCTGGACTACCACGTCCACATACACACATATTGCAGACGTCTGTGCATGGCATTAATGCATGACCATATAAATGCCTCCTTAGAGGTGCTTATGAAATATGGGTTGGGGATGGGAGGTTGGGGCTAGGGTTTCAGTGTGCCGGATTGGATTACAGGTCCCGGAAGGGGGAGGGGGGGTTGGCTGTGCGCTCCGGACCCCGGAGTGAATGGCAGATGATGAGACGGTGACGGCATTCGGGAGGGAGGGAGAGAGAGAGGCTTATTATTGCGTCACTCGATTATTGTGCAAATGGAGTGAAGGGCCGCCAATTAAGACGCAGGAGAGGGGGGTGGGGCTGCTGAAGGCTTTATTCATGATTTTTGAATGGAGGGGGAGCGAGAGTCGAGTTTGTGTGTGTGTGCATTTGTGGATGATGTCCACGTTTAATGGAGGGGATGGGGTGGATGTAGGGGTAGAGGAGGCTCTAGGGGAAGAGGGCAAGTGGAGCGCTATCTTCTTTCCTGGTGTATGTGGATAAGATTGTCTTTCAACGCGCCCCCCCTGCACCCCCTGGGTTTGGAACGGGAGCAAGGTCCATGAAAAAGCATGTCATGACAACGGCAAGCTTCATGTGTCCCTCCGTTTCGCCTTTCCCGTCTTCGGAGCTGCGGCTGCTCTCAAAGACCAATCCAGGGAAACGCGCCCGTCCCTGCCTCCCATTCCCTACCCGCACAAACGTCCGCGAAAAAAAATAAAGGAGTCGCCCTCCCTTTCATTTTCGCAAACGTAGACACGTAATAATACAGCCCTCGCGATTATGAGAAAATTCTCAGCATGGGTAAGCGACGCGTACGGAAATGAAATCCTTAAATCGAAATTTGAATTATTTATGTAACTATTTTTGAAATGGGGACATTTGCATATTTGTGACGAACAATTCAAGCCTAGTTTATTTTTATGGTATATCCTACATAGGCTGTGAATACCTATATGGTGTTTTAATCATCTGTGATCCAATTGTTTTCAGAGAAGGGAACTCACACTGCCTGGAATACATTTAACTAGGATGACACATCAATGTTCTATGTGTATTTCAATTGTTTTCCGAAAAGAAGTTTATACCATGCGGGTTGAATTAGTTTTTAACATTTTGAGTCAATCAATATCTCCTCTAGTCAGTGATTAAAGTTGTCAGTATATATCCAAGTCGGTTTTGTTCACGTATCTTTAAATAATCCACGATCGGTGACATATATTAGCGGAACTGTTCCATTAATTTAGCTAATTACGCAATTGGCGTACATGTCAGTTTTTTGATGGCCGACTGAAATGAACTGGTCAATTTTCAACAGGGATCTTAGCCACGGCGTCCCCTTATGTACATGGAAATATAATTATCAAAAAATCCATTAACAATATTCTAAAAGTTGGTGATCTATTTCCCTCTACCACATGGCGACTGGCAGAGGAAGATTGAGGTGTAGATATCTCTAGAAGCCGCGGGTGGAATCCAGAGTTCTAATCATCGGCCGATAAAGTCTAATCAGAGGTTCCTTCGAGAGGACCTCACTCTGCATTCACAAGGTGGCACCCTGAACCCCTTCCGCTGGGGTTGCGGGGATTCATGGACAATACCCACGATGTAGGTGATGTCCACATGGACGATATTGAAAAGCGGTCAATTCTCCCCTCCTTAATTCCCCTCAACTCCCATGCTTCCATGCATCAAGCTCGGAAAGAGTTCGGCGCTACGTCTAGGATCATAATCACAGAGCCGTGTTGAGAAATTCATTTTACTGACCACCTGACTCTATAACATGCTCTCTCAGAACTCGATGAGGAAATTTCCAAACTCTTCACCAAAAATAATAACAGAATTCGCCGGTGACTTAATCTGCCGACAATTACTTGGGACTGTTGTGTAGGAAAGTTGAAAAAACGCGATTTCTATCAAAAAGCTATCAATATACGTGTTTTACCCTAATTCTCATTAGAACAAATAGTTAAATCACTCCCACGAGGTAATAGCACACAAGAGACATGTGCGCCAAATAATTCAAAGATATTTAAAAACGTTAAGTTAACCGAGGGCATGAGTAATGACGATATGATACGAAGGTTATTTTTTTAAATTAACTCCCTTTCGTCATGAAGAATTATACGTCACCTCCCTTCACACTTCCTCTCACTACAAGGGAGTAGTTCAGGTCAGCTTGAAGCTTGGTTTCAACAAAAGCAGTCTGGGCTCTACATGTACTAGACCCCGTGCAAGCTGTCGAAAGGGTATGTAGCACTAGCAAAACATGTAGAAATATTTCATAGATGCATCGCAATATATGTTACTACTATGAAGAAACGTCGTACCATAACATGTAAAAAAATTATATAAATAGTAAAAATAAATAATACATTATGAAATGAATCTGCATTTGATTAGCTCATTTAATTGTAATATTCAATTTTGTTCCATTTATTCGGACTCTTTGATGTGGTTTTGCTACTAATTTCATATGTTTGGAGGAAAGAACGAGTACTTGGACTACCGCTGAAACTGTCACAGGCAGATTCAAGTATAGAGCGTTGAACAGAGGGTCCCGGGTTTGATTCCCGGGGAAGCCTCTCTGAGCACCTGCAGCTGCACCCAAGCTATGTGATTTTTCGGGAACCAGATAATCCTGGGAAACCATAACCGGTACAGGGAAAGGAACTGGCCCTCCTACTCCCTCCTATCTGTGAATTTCACGCGCCATCGGGCTCAGTACTAGGTGAACTCTACCATCACCTATCAAACCAACTTTCCGATTGATTACAGTGTTTATGGTTTTTTATACTTAAGGCTTTCTGCATTTTCTTTCGTTTTTGCTCTGGAATTAACGAGTTGACCTTCTGAACTCTTCATTTTGGTTTTCGTCGTCATGTTGAAAACTGTTTTAAAATATGGTATACCTTTTTTTCTCCTTTTAACGTCGCTCTAGTTGCACTATCGTAGCTCCTTATTATCGCGTTAAAATCGCTACGGAATAAACTTGTCCATCCCGTCAAGCATAATAATGAAAAACATATTAAACTTTTCGTTTATTTGCGGCGCTATGTTTCCAACCTTTATGTTTTGCAGCACTATTTTTACTTCTTTTGGAGACCATTAAATTTCCACATATTGATTTTTTATTGAATACTTACTTACGTTTTTCTTTCATCACTTATCACAAACTTAGTTTTCATTTCTACTAATATACGAGAGATTAATAAAAAGGAAGGACAGTTATCTTAAATTTAAACAATCGCGGGTGAGAACAAAGTTGTACGCATGCAGCGACATCTATGGATACTTTCCGTGGGCACTGAAGTTATTGTTTTGACTCAGTATCTGTTTACCTGTCGGTGAATGGAGAGGTGACCATATCTACGAAAATCGTTGCTCCCATCAGTTGCGATGTGTGTGCTGTGATTCGATTTTCACGCGCAAAAGGATCATCAGCTGCTCAAATTCGTCGGGAGTTTTGCCCTTTTATGGACCTACCGTGATGAGTGAGGGAAAAGTTAGGCAATGGTCTCGAGACTTTAAAAAATACCGCACAAATCTGCCTGATGAAGAGCGGAGTGGCAGGGCCAATATCCAAACCGATTAAATCGTTCATTAAGCGGACCAAGAACTCTGATCTGATCGAAGATTGACTATTAATGCTCTGGCTGATACATTTCCTCTTGTTGGACGCACCACTATTTACACGATTGTCATGGAAAAACCCGGACTACACAATTTGTGTGAAAGTTGGGTCCCGGAAATGTTTACCGACCAACACGAAGAGTAAAGAATGTTGAGTTGACGAACGGTTTTGGATCGTTTTTTTGTCTTTTTGATCACCCACCATAAAGTCCCGACCTTACACCGAGCGACTATTCATTCTCCTTGCTCTTGAAAAAGTGGCTTGCTTGACAGCGGCTCGGAGACGGCGAGACCCCATCGTGGTGGACTCTTTCATACCGAAAACTGCGGAGTGTTAGCAAAGCTTTGTAGTTTTAAACATGAGATGTATATCCGATGTTTTATTTTTATAATTGGTGTCAATTTCGAACGTCAACTGTATCTTAAGTTCACGTTCACAGTTTAACGGTTACACTGAAGTATATCTCATTTAGATACCGTACCTGTAGTTATCATGATCTATATTATTTGTATTGTTACGAGCATGCTTTGAAACAAAAATTCAAGAAATTAATTTTTGATGTTATGTGCTTAAAGTTGAACCACCTCCTGCTACGAGCCCTAGCGGAGACCTGCAGAGTATCAAGTACAATAAGAAGAAATTGAAGGCAGTCGTCGTCAATCTTCGTTGACGCTCGGTTATATTGCCTCTTCTACGATAATCGAGTAACGTAATGCCCTTAACTTGGGGAGTGCAAGTTTGAGTTAGTTGAAGTTACAATTGGAACGTGCCTCGGCCTGAAGACGTAAGTTTACGATCCAGCTTTGGACGCGCAGTTCGTCTGGAAAAAGAGAGTAATAACAACACCTCAAGAGTGAGGAGCGAGGCTACCATTTATTACTACAAGACATGGGGTGGGAATTTGTAGATATGCGAAGAATCAGAGCTAGAATAGATCTGTAGCGAAGACACCTAACACGTAGTTTTTCATCCGGCAGAGGAGAAATAATTCAAACCCCCAGTTACATGGGCAGGGCAGACAAATGTCATTAAATAATTAGAGATAAGACTGCCGAACGGAAAGATCCAAGCACTCTTTATTCCCGCGCACAATTCGTGATAGCACCTCCATGGGGAAACACTAAGACGGAAATGGGTGTGCACTGGCGGAAATAGTCCCGAACAGACTCACAAGTTACATTCCAACTCAACTCACTTCATGGTCCTATCGACTCCACCACATGCACTGGGGTCGGGTGGAGGAGGATCGTGTAAATAAATTAATTTGTAGATCTACATCTACTTAATATCCCGCAAGCCGCGGCAAGGGCCTGTAGCGGGGGGTGTAAGGACACCACCCGTAATTTAGAAAGAAAAAACCGCATACAGAAGCCATTTGTGAATCGTCCGTCCTGCATGCGTAGAATGCGACCTGGTATTTGTTGACGTCGTTCCACGTTGAGTCCGCCCTTTTTACTGGGTTTATTTGACTTCATTTTTTTAGTCCTTTTGGTAATTACCGATCTCATTCAAATTGCAATGGGAACAACGACTATTGCACGAGTGGAGTGTTTATTCGCACAACCTTCCACTTGCCCTTTCGGTGGATCACGGGATGCCATGTGTACGAGTAGGCATGTGGATGTATTGGAGTAGATAGATATAGCATGGCTGGTGACCTGACACCCCCTGCTACATATATTTGCGACGGCTAGCGGGTTAGTGCAACGATTGAATAGATGTCATGAAAGATCTTAGCTCAAGGGATCAGTTTTCCAGACAGCCAAAGCGGAACACACCCCTTTCATTATACGAATTGTGTTTTCATGTTCAGTTCTTGTTTTAGGACCTAGAAGTTGAGTATTTACACAAGATTCCCACCATTCGCCGCGGATTCAGATTGAGTTTCCAGCGCGCATGCGTTTGTACCACGGGAAACTTCGTATTCAAACATAGGCGTAGGCTTTCTCCTTAGAAAGGTTGTATGAAACTAGATCAAGAGAGTGCAATGAACTTATGCCTGGCAGCTGTGTAAATAAGCTGTTTCAGTTAACCCCGACTACATTACTTCATCTACATCTACATAATACCCCGCAAGTGACCGCAAGGGCGTATGGCGAGGGGTGTTAGATCACCACCCGTAAAAGAAAAATATAACCGCAAGCAAAACCAACATATTCATGCAAACCCACACCCACCGAGGCGCATAAATTAATGCGAAAACCTTCTCAATCCACACGCATGCAAATACGTGTACCATAAACCTACACACACATGCACATGAAATTTTTTTTTAATCTATCCAATAACGATGAAATTAGAAGTGAAAAGAAAGAAGGGGGAACTCTATTATCGCATGGACATGCAACTTATAGCCTCCGCCCCCAAAGACACAGGTAGGGAATGTGACACACCGCAGTAGGCAGGTAGCGGAGGCGTGCCCCCTACAGAAAAAGACCAGAGATGGAAGGAGACTTCATACGGCGCCAATAATTGCAGAAAGCATCATCTACGTAAATTGTATCTGCTCAAAGTTTTCTGTCAAACCATTTGTTCTCGTGATAAAAACTATTCTATACATTTCAACACGTGCGACTTTTTCCTCGAGGGTGTAGCGTATAGGTGTCCAATGGGCGAATATTTCCTCGTCCCGCGACAGAGTGGCATTCGGTGTCGTGAAATCGGAAGTTGTGTCGAAATTCACGAGACAATTTTCCGCTAACACCCGCAGTACACGGCGGAGGAGGCTCTTGAGCTCCGTTCACTCCCAGAAATATGGGTTAGCGCAGGGGCGAGGCCTCTCTCTGTCTCACTCACTCTTGGTGAGGGCGACTCCGGCGAGCAAACAGAGGATTCCGAGGGCAACTCTCGCAGGAGAGCAGAGCAGAGCCGTGTGCCTTCCTCTATACACCTTCGGGATCCAGCAAAAGCCGCGGAGGAACCACCACCGTCCTGGGGGGGGGGGGAGGTCGTCCTGCGCCAGATGTCCCCACCCCCCTTTTCCGACTGTATACACACACACACACAAGCAATGGCCAGTCAAAAAAATATCCTCCTCCCCATCCCGATTGGATGGCGACCGCTTAGAGCAGGATGATGATGGTGATGACGGCTCTCCCCTTCCTCCCGTGAATGCGATGAGTCCATATTGCTCCCCATGTGAGTAGAGGGAGAGTGAGTTCTCTGTCTGTCTGTCCGCGTGTGCGTGTGTGCTCGTGTGTGTGTGCGTGCCTCCCAATCTTTTGTTCCCACGGCCGAACCCTTTTAAAAGCCCCTTGGCATGCGTCTTGTGTACAATACCTGCCTCCCCCGAAGCCTCCTTTCCGCCGAGTCCTTTATTAACCCCTCCCCACGCCCCCTCCCCTCTCTACGCACCCCATCCCACAGTCAACCGCTAAAGCTTTTCACAATTCCGTGACCGAGAAGGAGAGAGGGGTGTAGGAACCCTTCAAAACCCTTCAACCCCTCCCCTCGACCCCACCACCCCCCCTCCACATCCACCTCCTCCTACTCAAAAGAAATTCCGAGGAGCGGCCATATTACCGCTTCTCTTTAAGTGCACGTGCTCCCATCTATCGTCCGGGATGGAGAATCAAGAGAAGAAGGCGGGGTGGGGGGAAAGCAAGTGCACCCCCTCCCCTCGCCCGCGATTGGTCCACTCCCATTACCCCCCCCCTCGTCCCGATTCGAACCTTCTTTGTTCCCTCGGCGGAAGGAGGAAAATTTGACGGTCCGGAATCTCGGGGAGAGAGATCTCCGAGCTCGGCGGAAATGAATAAACAAACGAGGGGGAATATGCGCGCGCTAGACTCATGGTGTACATAAGCACACGGAGAGGAAAAGGACAGGCGAATTCAAAATCTTTGGACGTTCTGTATCCCCGCCTCCAATAAAGCTCAAATTAACCTTTATGCGCCTACCCGTGTGTCTCGGCTCCGGAGAGGGATGAGGATTGACGTGAGAGCGCGGCAACATGGCTGCCGCCCGAAGCGTCGCCTTCGGGTTGGAGCTGGCGGGCGATTCGGGTGGCGTGTAGGGAATCCTCACCATCTCTCGATGCTCGCCCTCATTTTTTCATCGGCAGGCAGGCATGCCTCAACTTACGAAAGAGTTCACCTCCTGGGGAAACAGCGTTCTTCAATTGTTGTTAAACGAACAGCATTTTACATCCATTCCTACGATAAAATGAAGGATAAGTTCCCTGAATATGGGGAACAAGACACTTGTTATACGTCGTCATACATGCATTCGAGGGTCTCTCGGAATATCTTCAAAGGTTAAAGAAAATTTACGAATTCAATGGTCATGAGGACATGACATTTTCATAATACCCTTAAACATTACCTTTTAGCCAAAGGAGTGTCTTTTTCCGTTCATTATTATGGAGAGTTCCGCGGAGAGGCGCCGGTTCAGGAGAAGACGCAATTGTGCGTCTGGGACACAGCCCCGAGGGATGGACATCAGTTAATTGAACTTCCCCTTTATTATTTAAGAGTTCTACATTACATGTCATAGTATGGTGAGGTTTTATCATATTATGGTTGTTGTTAAATTTTATTCCCTACTTTTTATTATACAAAATATACTATTTTATTGGATGAAAATAACAGTTGTTTTGAACAAAGTTTTCGGCCAGCATTTATATAAATTTGCACGTTTTTTCGGGTTTTTGGTTGGTATTTTTTCCTTTTTCCTTCCCATGCCCTTATTTCTTGCCCATCCAACCTGGTGTATGAACCCACATCTTTTTCGTGGATTGCGGGTGATTAATGTAGATGTAGAGGTATACAGATGAAGAAAATAAACGGTAAAATTACAAGAAATGAGAATGTTTCAAAGTTTAAATGTCGTCGTAGACTCGTTTTTCGTTCATCAAATTATGAATGAGAGCTGAAGACTTGCCACTCCTCTTCGTAGATTCGAGATCGAGCAGTAATCTTAGATCATTTGAAGAGGACAAAGTGATTTACAGAAAAATAAGGGTTGCGGGAGACTGCGAGCTACTCTCGAACGTTTTAGACTAGATATCGGAGTGATCTATATATTCGGGTTTAGAATAAATGCGAGAATATATACAGCGCGGAAATTATGAAACGAAAGAAAAGATAAGCAAGACATTAATCATAAAAAAGTGTGATTGGGTTGATCATTTCAGAACAGTTCAAACACTTGTGTGTTACACATACATCAAATTTTAATGAGGATGTAGGTGAGCCTTAAAGAAGTTAGGTCTCATCAGACAGACGGCGGGAAAACGGAAGAGAGAGAGCACCACGCTTTAATTTTATCACATTAGGGTTAGTGAAAAATTGAGTTAGTTCAACATTTTTCGAGAAGAGAGTAAATGTGACGGGGTACGTTGGAGCCCCTTGATTCACGATGGGAACGTGCAAGACTAAAGAATTTTAGAGAAGTACAGGGAACCTGTGTTTTCTAACGATTCTGAGGAAATTATTATAGTTCCAAATTATATTGGTAATTTTGACCGCCAAAATAAAATAAGATGGATGGGCGCCAACAACGATATATTCAAATATTCGTCCCTCTCTCCCAGGATACGCAAACAACAAAATCGCACCCATGAGCCCGAAAATATTAAATTAATTGTACGCATACAAAAATTGATGTACTAGAATTTGAAAAAATGGTCCAGCGGGACAATTATCGCCTGCTGTATACGTGTAGGTTATTGTGTGCAAGAGAACTGACATGGGTTAACTTTTACGCATGAACTAATATTTCTGCATGTATAACTGGTGTCCCACCACACACCTTTCGAGAAGTTTTTGGGGTATTGTTTGGATGTAGATCGCACTACCGCGATGCTTAGAATGTTGTCGAAAGGAATAATTGAAATATAAGTCTAACTTCTACCTACGCTGTCCAATATTCCATTTTAGCTCTCCTATATCAAATTATTAGTGGTTAATTGATGTAAAAATGACCGTCGGAGTTTCTACGGAATAAAATATAGGCTCGTATCACAACAGCTCCAAGGAAATAAATTGACCTAGCCATACGGTTGAAAGTAACAAACTATTAGTACATGCGGGTTCATTACAAGCAGAGATCGACACTTATCCAAAACCAAATTAGAAAGCAACCGACTGAAGACGTTGGACTCTAATTGGATTAAACATTAAAGGCTGAATAGTTAAAAGAATGTTACGATATTGTTAAAATAATCCTAATTTTTCTAACTAAATTAATTACTAATCAATATATTATAATTATAAACTTAATATTAATTAATTCTATTTCTAAATTTTTCTAATTTTCATAATTCTATATTTTTCCAAAAAATGGCCGCGTGACATAATTATAACGCGCTGCCTTCGCCGCTTCGTTAAATAATTTCTGGAATTAGCTTGTTTCGAATTGGGCTTTAGATATGCTGAAACAATGAACCCCATGCCACTGAATTAACGTCGGAGGTGATTAGAAATCGTTGCCTTAATGAGCTGCCATCGATAGAGATGCATCTGTATTATATTACGCCACGAATTAAAGTGTATATATTGTCTTGCCGACTGAAGCATAAGTGTAAGAAAATTGATTTTGATGAAATCAGCTGTTTGGGTCAAAAGGAATCAAAACACGTTTTAAATGTGAAATTTTAGACCAACTCTCCTCCATTTTATACTTTTAAGCCACAATTAACTTGAGGATAACATTCGTGAGCCAGCAATCTTCCTGATGCTTTTGAATAATGGTTCAGTAATCCACTGGTAGTGCCAACCCAGAGATCCGATTGGAGAATTATTTACCGGAAGGAAAGCCATCACGCCATGTTGGAATACAAGACTGCATCTTCCAGAGTAATTAATGTTGTGGTTTCCCGTTGTTTCCCTTTTTCAAGGACTACGGTCGACTTCGAAACTTTCACTCCCCCACACAGTGGATACCGAACTGATCACGTTGCTCGGTGCCATCAGTGCCATATGGTGAAACTGCTGCCTTTTACCACTTGCGCCGGGTAGTTTTTGGCATAGGATTACAATTTTCTCGTTCCGGAAAAATGTTTACAAAGCTGAAAAGTTTGACGTCTCTGGGAAACGAACCGCAGCTTCGGCCTTTCATCTAGCTGCCTTCATCTTCGTACTCAGACTGGCAACCCCTTTGCTACCTAACTATATGTAAAAATAGATATTTCGTCGGCAAAACGTTCGTGATGAATTTAGTTCTTCCTCTAAACTTCATTGCGCCACGTATCATTCGCAATTAATTTTAGATTAAGCAATCTTTTTATGGCGAGCAATCCAAAATTCCTCACTCTTAAGGATTCCCTAGAGGTGATGTAATTATGCGTTCCACATCGATGTATTCAAGCCATTACTTAATTTAATCCAGGGCCCTTGTCGAAGTTCAGTTTTTCATTTGGCATTATTTATGCTGCAGTAACTACACTATCAAACAAGTAATCAGCGTAGATTAGTATTCATGTATGCACTCCATTTCCAGTATTCACCGGTAATTACTCAAGAAATCTATTGCTCAATTACCATGAATTACGTCAAGACACAAAATAGACTTTGTGCGGAATTCCTTGTGCTGCCAGTTCAAAGATTTCTACCAGTAAAAATATTTCCATAAATGTTTTTTGTACATTAGACTAGAATACCCTATGGTGCTTTCACCTTTACTCAATTAGAAACGAAGAATAGAAATCGGACACTGAAAACGGAGAAACAAATGGAAAATATAATCTTTTAAACATCCTGTTAAAATCAATATTAAAAAAAAGTATCTTTGATAGAAATTGAAATAAAATGTAATGTACCAAATTCATGTAGAAAAGTACGGCGCAGGTAACAAAGAGGACATTTCGCTTATATCAAAATTTGTACAGAGTTCATTGTAGACCACGGCCGAGGTCAATGCTTCCAGATTGAGGTGTCGTCATCCCACATACGATATACTCGGAAAGGGTGCGATTATTTCGGTCGAATTGTGATCGGATCATCAAAAGATACGCCTTTTATTATTCCTGGCACTGGTTTCACCGCAGCGGATGCTATTGGCACGAGTGCCTACAATATTATTGTGCACGGGTTCACACGATTCGCCTTTTAATAAGAATCGATTTGGCAATCGTTTGAATAAAAATTGATTCTCGTTGTGCCAACTACCCTGTCTACGTTTACGTCCGGGACCTCATATCTGAGGCCCTCCACGACTCACACCATCTCGTTTCCCGCAGGATGCTGGGCATGCCGACGACGCACACGCCGCTACTCCCGCCGCCGCCGGGCTCTCCGCTGCCCCCCGACGCCCCCGGACTCGGCTCCGGCCTGCTCATCGTCGGCGGCGGCGGCGGTTACCGGGACAGGTGCCGCCGCCTGCCCTTCCTCGGCGATCGGCAGCGGGAGATGTGCGGCCTCGGAGAGAACGTCCTCACGGTGAGTCTCACGGCTCCCCCTCCTTCCTCCGGCACCCTCCACCCATTCATCCACCCAACCCCTCCCAGCCCGCCGCGTGCACTGGCGGGCCGTGCGCTCCAAATCATCCGAACGCTCGCTCAAGAAATATTAAGTTCCCGAATCAGCGAGACCGATCACAAACTTTTGTTTGGGGGGGGGGGGGCTGAGTTTAAAAATTCCTTGACTTTTCTCCTCAGTTTCGTATTCGCAACAATAACAGATATCGCCCGTGTACAGAAGATACAAGGCGGGATATTTTCCGTTACGATCGCCATTGAGAGCATCAAGCACAAAACAGGATTGCATTAACTTCTAACAGATGGTTACCTAACATCCTAAACCAAAAAAAGCCTTCGTGGTGATATGCGGAGTTCAGTGATGAATGAAGACGCACAACTGGATGCAGGCGATTCGGAAAAAGTTGGATTAAAGTTTAGATCGTTCTATTTAGAATTTTCAAAAATAAAGATTTGATTCATCAATCATCGCTATGAAGGGTAAGTTTGACAGTTTTAAAATTCAGTAAATACAGGTGCTAAAACTAAATATTGGAAAAACAATTTTGTTATTAGGCACCACGTACCTTTCCTTTTCGACTTAACTAATTATGGGTAGCTTGAAAATGATTGCATGTATTGCATGATTGGGTTTTCATGAAACAAAAATTACGTTATCAAAAACTAATTACAATGGACTCAGACAACTTTACATGTTTGCTCCTACAAATAATGAGGAATATGTGGACAAGATAACAAAATATTAGGATTTGAGAATTTGGCAAATGTGATAAACGGGTCAAAGAGAAATGTTATCTGTCATTGGTTAGGCCTACTTTAGAATATGCTGCAAATGGGATCCTCACGAAATTGGATTAATTGCCGAATTAGATCGCGTGCAGCGTAGAGGAGCTAGATTTGTAAAACGTTGTTATGGTAAACTTAGTAGCCTATCCAAAATATTAGAGCAGCTAAGCTGGGAACCACTCACGGAGCGAAGGTTAAATTACAGATTGAAGTTCTTGCATTAATTGGAAGGACGTCTTTTAAGCAGTGATGTTGAAAATGTTCTATTACCCCATCGTACTACGGTAGGAGAGATCATGCTAATAACATTAGAGAGATTAAGAGTAAAACAGATAGATTTAAGATGTCATTTTTTCCAAGAACGATAGGGGATCATAATAACATTGTTCGACTACGGTAGGGTGATGTTCGGAAAAAATTATTCTTATCTTATTATTACTATATTCTTATTATTATATTCTTATTTATTCAAATAAAATTACTTTTTAATAATATTCTTATAAAATTATTATATTATAATTATTATTCTTATAAAATTATTCACCCCCTGCCATATACCCTGGCGGTGGCTTGCAGGGTATATATAAATAAATATAAATCAATTATTAAACCCCACGAAAAGTCGTTGTGGCAAGGAGAGGTTAGGGCACCAGCAATTCAATATTCGTGCATACCTTCACTTGAAGATACATATTATTAAGCACACATAAACACCTGAGCACATACACACATCTATCTGCTTCTTGAGATAATTGATGTTTGACTAATGCATTAAACCATAGTATTTAGGTTGATACCATACAGCGCTTGGGTTAAATTTTGTTTTCTTAAGATGACTTATCTAAAACTGCATCTACATAAGTACCCCGCGTCCATCAGAAAAATGTGGGGCAAGGGGGGGTCAAGCACCAGTAAATATAAAAAGTATCGCGCGAGGGGGAACGATTATTTTAATTTGTCTGTAACGGTCTCTGCATCTCTTGTATATCCAGGAAAGTGGTCAATGTTCCCCTTTCTTCCCATATTCCCCTCAACTCAACTACTTCAACTCAAGTATGTTCCTGGATATAACTGCGGTGGTTTCTATCTCTCTATTTTAATATTTTTTAAGTACTCTGAAATCCACCGCTATATTGTGTTGCAGGGGGTGAATACACACCAGTCTAATTCCGACCCCAATATTTGCCCAATAGCGAGGCCTGTAAACGTTATTCTGATCTCTTATCGTTTGTGGAAAACATCGCATCTTAAATCTGTCTGTTCCATACTCAATCTCTCTCATTTCATTCCGACGTAAGCTCATGCCTTTGCTATGAAATTTAGTGGCTCCGTGCGTGGATGATATTTTACATTTGTGACTATGAGATAACCGATACTTAAATTATTTATGACAATTTTAAATGCTCGTCACTTTTCCACCTATATCACATTAGAACTACCAAGAGAAGCAATTAATTATCTCATTAGACTTGAAAATTTTTCCATGTGAGAATATAACATGCGTTTTCAATATTTAGAACACCGACGTCATAATACCATTAGATTCCTGCCAACATCGTCACCACAAGCACTCGGCTTTCCATACAATGATTCCACGTCTGAATTACGTGCCCATGTCTCAATCCAATTTCAAATTAGACTTAAATACCAATTTACGTATAGCAGAATAACATCATACGAATTGTTAAAAGCCCGATGCAAAGGCCAAAGTGCTGTTTTCGAATTAAGATGAAATAAATATAATGTAGTGTTTATGATAGAAGTGTGTATTTCCAGTTAATACCCCTTTATGTTCTGTTTGCCTGCCAAAGAGTGAAGGTGAGTCACAGCCACGGTACATATGTATATTATTACATATGTACCATAAGTCCTTTTCAGGGAATTCTCTTCCATGACCTCCTCTTCCCTCTCCCTCCTCTCCCACCAGTGTCTCCCCTCCCTCAAACATTCCCTAGAGACAATAAGTGGATATATTGCAGTGGACATAAAACAATTGCTCCTTGAGAATGACGATTACCTCATGACATTATGGTCAGCTGTTCATAAATTGGCGTGGAACGTTGCTAAGTGATTTGTTTATTCTTCAATGCTAACATTCAACAAAGTTAAGCATCTACCTAATCTTTAACGACATCTACACAATTGCTGGCAAGCAGCCGCAACTAATTGGCGGAGGCGTTATTAGAAGTGTTAGGCTGGTAATTACTCAAGGAGTGAAGGTTAGCTTACATAATATATCTCTTGCATAAATAAAATGGAAGCTGATCTATTCAGCGATAATATTGGGAATGTATTTATCCAGCTCATCGTAGTACGGTAGGAGAGCTCATGGAAATGAATTTTGATAAATCAATTGTGGGACCGATAAATATGAGATATCTCAACTAGCGGCTCTTTTTGGGTGCGTTATATTTGAAACTACTGCCGCGAATGCAAAAGCATTTTGCAACCTCGGTTTCTTCTCCCGTTTGAAATGTATACATTCTCAATTTGTTGTTTTTGTCTATTGGCAATGTCAATAAACAGAAGGTATACGCCATGTTGTGGATTCGCAACCTACCCCACGCTCGTGCGTTGGCCTGTAGGGCGCCTTGCCCACAAGAGGATGCTTCCCGCTCGGAAGGGGATGGGGAGCGGGTGGAATGAGGGGGCGCGGGGGTGGCGCTCTAGAGGCGAGGGGAGGGGGGCGGCGGGGGCAGCAATTTGTGAGTTGGCAACGCCGAAGCCCCCCTTCTCCTCGCCCGCGACACGCCCCCCTCCCCAACCCCTCGGAGGCATACTTTGCAAAGACGCACGTAGAAGAGGGGGGCAGACGCGCGGGGAGGGGGGGTTGGTAGGCGCCGCGTGCAGGGGTGTCGTGGGGATGGGGCGTCCCCTGGCTAATTGGCTCAAAAAGGTTTCCTCTCCTTATCTCCTTCGCCGCATGCTATTTGTACGCACGTTGTAATACATCCAGGAGGGGGAAAGGGGGGTGTATTCACCCCCTCGGTCGCCAAACACTCGGAAGGACGACCTCCCCTCCCTCTCTCGCGACCCCCTCGACCAAACCACTCCTCCACCTCTACCCCTCCAATGAATCGAAGTCTCCTTCTTCCCCTATTTCGCCTTTATTCCGACTCGATTCATTTTTTTCTTGGAGAGCAGTTTCCCGTGGTGCATTTCAACGCATTTGAAAACACATCATTCTTATTTGAGAGTGACAAATTCACTCTCAAAAGTGGAAACAGTGACTGAGTTATAAAACTCAGTCACTAATTTGTCATCTTTCATCATGGAAATTATTTCCGTTTCACAAAGACGCGGTCGACCATAGTGGCATTGAATTGGCTTTAAATTAATATTTGCCTTGTTTCACGAAAGGAAAAATAAACAGTAAGACGTCGAAATACATCCACCCCCAAGACAGCAAAGAAATGTATTATTCCTCGATATTTCCTCGTACTTGCTTTTACTTGGAAAGGTGAAATTAAGCTCACTACGGCCTCTTTTCGATTGACAATATGGAAGAAATTTTTCCTTTAGCCTTGAAGGGTTTGTACACCACATTTTAACGGAAAGGAAGGGGGAAGATTAAAATTGTTGCGCTGATTTACGGGGAAAGTTAACCCATGGCCAGTGAAAAAACACACATATTAAATTTTAAGGCATTCATACGCTTACATTCACGCTGGAATGCCCCGAATTGATCCATAAGGAGATTAAAACTGTCGCCAGGGATCTAAACTTACGAATACTCACTCATTCACTCTAGTTAGCACTTTGAGGTCTGCAAAGAGATATTCCCAACGCCGGGGACCAGCTATGGCCAACCTTAACACCTTTCGCGTTCACCAGGAAAAGACGGAATTGGTTTGCGAGGAAATTAATCCAGACGCCAGGGACCGACTTCGGGGCAATAAGTCACATCAATCACACACACACACAAACTCTCAATCGTTACAGAAGTGGATTTAGAAAAAGTAATACCTATACTAAGATACGCACTTGGAACTGTAATGTAGACAAAATACTTAATGACCTATTGACGTCAAAAAAGAATATGGAAGGGAATTAAGCAATACAGTCAAAAGAAAGAAACAAAATAGGAAATAAAGGAGCGGTTGGATGAGGGAAAAATAACACAAACAAACTGGGGGGAACGCATTGGCGATTTTACTTGGTAGGAGTTGTTGAGAAAGTCTGATAATTGATTGAATCAACCCTAAGGCTGTATATTGGGCGACGCTGAGGGTGGCTGGAGATGTCACCCGGAATCGAACCCTGGGCCCTCCAGTCAGAATCCAGAGCTCTATCCACAGGACTACAACATCCCCAAAACTTAGACCGTCATGAAAAATCATTAATGAAATTGGTTGAGCGAGTACAAAATAAATAATTTTAATGTGGAAATAACTTATTTAGCTAAATATTGGATTCCACTTTGGCACTTAATCTTAAGAATTACGCCGCTTTAGGCAAAATTTTGGCCGGGCTTCTTGGATTTGAAGCCTCTATAACAGAGAAGTCACCACGAGTGCAATAACCGAGCCGATCTTTGGCCAGCAGGACTAGGAAAAAACCGAATGATTCGAATCATGAGGCAACATTTTATTTTACATCATGAGGAAATATTTTAGCATACATAAATTTCATATTTATTATATGGTATTATAAATATAATATTGCATTATGTCATCCACAATTAAATTTAACTTACATTATACTATAAACACGACCTCGGTATCGAAATATAATCAGAAGCTGGTTATACTATATTTAGGCCCATGCCTCGAAATTTCGTAATTATATTAAATCAAATAATGGATTTCAAAAACTTTTTCGTCCTTCCTCCTCATTATAGATAAGTTCAACCTGTGTGCGTTTCACACTGCGTGAAAGAATGACGCCGAGAGGAGAAAAACGAGTACGTATGTGCCAGGAAAAAATTGTTTCCGATCTGTAAATTTCATCGACCAAAAAAGAATCAAGAGAATAAAATGAATGGCCCATGACACTATGAAAACCAGTGCTGAGCACATCATGCCCACAGTCGGATATGAACACGCGTTCTTCTTAATTCTTTCAAAGTTGTAATTATTCCTGTTGCTTTACTAAGATATTTTCCCCTCCGATTAAAAACTCATTTGACTGAAATAAAATGGTCTGAAGAACGTGGAGATTGTTTTTTCGATGACGGAAGGGGTGAGATTTGAAAGGGAATGCCTAATTATTAGCAGGGAGAATTCGCGGGAAGACTTTTTTTATGTTTTGCTTCCAACGCTTACAAAAGAACGAGTAAGAGGTTTTCTTGCTTTTATACTCTACGTGTAACTCAACTTCCTAGGAAAAATTGAAACGTCGTCAATTAGTTCTTGTGTCAACTACAAGAAAGAACGAAGAAAGATAAGAAATGGTGCACAATGTCGATGTCAACAAACAACTGTTGACTAAATGTTGACCACTGTTGATAAGCAATATACGTATCATCAGTGATGGTCATTGTTTTCCTCTCAGCGACCGTGGGGGAAAGAAACAATTTTCTGAGTTTGATGGTAGGTACTTTTCGCGAAGTTATGAACAGAAGGCTCCATCGTCAATAATGAAATATCCACACATTTTATAATTAAAATCTACATAATGCCTTGTAAGCCGCCGGGAAGGTGTGTGGTAGGGGGTGTATACACACCACGTATACACAGTATATACATGTATGAACATACAATGCAAACCATTCATGATACAAAACTTCAGAGAAAGAAAATTTCGACAAAATGATCTGCACGAGAATAGTGATAAATATGAGAATTTAATGACATAATTGAAATAATTTGGTACATTCTCCGTCATGTTTAGTCCTTTCGCAGCTAACGGAGCGGCGCTGGTTGTTTAAATGTATTTTCCCTCTAATTGTCACGGGCGGGACTCCAAAAAAAGACAACAAAGAACGGAAGCCTCTCCCTCCTCAAGCGATCATCCTTCCCGGGGCCCATCGATCGGTGCGAAGGGGGTAATAAGAAGAAACCTTTTCCTTAATCCGCCTCCTCCCCCTCTCATTTGCATTGGAGGGTGGAAGGAGGCGTCCGTCGCTCCATTCCAACATCGCAGTTCCCACCCCCACTTGTCGACGTCGTCTCATTTCCTGAGCTACCGTGGATTATTTGGTTTGGAAATGAAATTCGACGAAATAAAGAGCGAAGCATTTTTCTCCGAAAGCAGGAACGTGTTAAGGTTCTTCGAGGGAGGTCTTCTTGGGGCGGCGCTGCCCATAGCGTGCTCGAAACGGATGACTGCTAACGAGGAAGCGCTCTCCAAAGCAAATACTTCCACGCGGGAGAGCGCGAGTGACGCGTGGGGATCAGAGACGCCTCACGTTGTTGCATGCAATGACCAAGAAGTACCGACTCTTCGGTTCAATACAATTAGCATATAGTACCAATTTCGCCTAATTTTGCATTCCCATGGCTTACGTGTACCTTCCGTTAGTAATATAATCCGAAAACGTAGCCCGCACTATTGACTCCTTTATCTTCAGTGCGATTGGGATGATTATAAGCGTCAATAGTTATCCAGCAAAAACTAAAATAGCTCATGAAGTGTCAGTGGGAAGGTCTAAAATGGAATGTACTCCATAAGAATGGGTGCGATTAACTGAATGGGTTAGAGGAACAATTTAAGCTTAAGAAGACAAATATTAGTACTCATGCAGAAGAATATAAATGAAGTCATTAGCGTACGAAGCATTGAAAGCCATCGTCAAAGAACGCATGGTTACTGGTCTACTACGCCATCATGCGAAACCATTCGACTGAAATTAGGGCGGCATGAACTCTATGACAATCCCTATCCGAGGACACAAGCCCGAAATTACTTATTAGGCTTACAAAAGATCATTCAAAGTAATCCCCACGAAAAGACAGCTTCAATTCCAACGCATAATAGTATTTACTTGAACTCAAGAGTAAAAAATTCAAATCCAAATGGGACCTATTTTAAAGTATCATCATCTAATGTCCTATATTCGATCCAAAGGTGGTGCGAGACATGGGAGATAGAATTAAATTTATAGAAATATGTTTAGATAAATTTTTGGAGGAAAATTATTTCACCCGCAAACACACCAAATAGGGAAACAACAAAACAAACGTAGAATCGATAAAATAGTTGGGTGTAACGATAACTACGGAGAACACATTCGTGAAATTTGCAGAATGGCAAATAAAAAGATAGGATTCATAGAAAGGATACTTGTGACATGTAATGAGAGGGTTATTTTACGATAGTTAGGCGCCATCTAGAGTATGCTACAAGGGTATGGGATCCTCACGAGGTAGGGTTAGTTTTGGAACTAGATAGAACGTAGAATATCTGGGTTTGTAAAAGGTTGTAATGAGCAAGGTACCAGTGTAACGACACTATTGGAAGAATTACGATGGGAGCCACTAGTTGATCATAGATTGAAATACCGGTTCCATTTACTTCGTAAATTTGAGGCTAAGTTACTTATTAGCGGATACTAAAAATATATTACAGGCCCAGACTTAGAATGGTGGATCATGTCGCGTACGTAAAATCAGGGGGATAGGAAGGAGAACGGATATACTCCAAATGTTTATATTTCCTCGTACCATTAGAAATCAAAATATATATATTTT
The DNA here is from genome assembly GCA_037158775.1 of Hetaerina titia. NCBI lineage: Eukaryota > Metazoa > Arthropoda > Insecta > Odonata > Calopterygidae > Hetaerina > Hetaerina titia. The sequence continues at coordinate 133,587,963 of CM073768.1, forward strand.
TAATAGAACCATCTTTTTAATAGTTCTCCGTCATGATTTGAATTGCGTTTCCTGCTGTTGAATATTGCTGCAATTAAGTGTTTTCTTTCGAGTGATTACATTTTTTGAGTGTCGTAACGCATATACCAATATTTTAGGAACATGTACACATTGTTTACGTATGCCATTTAACATTTAGATTTTAAGAATGAATGGAAATTTTTATATTTTCAACTTTAATTTTCGTTTAGAATATGCAATTCACTTAAAAATCGTCTGGTAAATAATAGAAACCACACGCATTTTCAAACCCCATGCTTCTTTTACTCGGCTTTTTCTAGGCAAGGGTTGAGAGAAGCGGTGAGCAAGAAATGGATCGTCAATGGTCGATTCGTTCAGTACGTCTGACGCATTAAGTGATATCAATTATTTGTAATTCATTTCGTAAAAACAGGTGACCACACTGATCATTCTCACATCTTTTTTTACTTGCTTGGAAAAACCGTCCATAAGACTACCACGTCAATTCTTCAGAAAATTTGTTTTCTGGTGTTACTTGATGGAATGTGCATGACGCAAAAGTAAAAGACATAACTTTGAAGAGTCTATAACTTACTTATATTTTTGCATAACTGGTTTCGTCTGAGAGAATATTATTAAGTAATTTTTAAGGTTAGCCATTTGTGGGGGTGTGCGAAGGATGAACGGTGAGGGCGAAGTGGGTATAGACTCAGGGAGGGTTGACAGTGTAGGCAGATGACTATAAGGGGCAGTGGGGAAGATGTTTCTGTCCGCAAAACTATAAACATTTTTAAAGGAGCAGGATTTCGAACCGCTTCAGAACTTCCTGTCGAAAGGTCTTGTCCAAGAGGGTTAGTAAGAAAAAAGTGTCCTTGGTTCATTAAATGCATGTTGAAATGGGATATTCCCGACTGAGGGTTCAGAAAAGAGTGAAGTTGCTCTATAGATCTAATTTTTAAATCACTTCCAGTATGTATATATATATATATATATATATATATATATATATATATATATATATATTATTTTACGATTGCTACAATCCTATTTGTAGACCCCACATTTCCTCCCTTTGTCTTTAGAGGCATTGGGCTCCCTAAATCTTTCATGCAATAGGAATTTCTCGGGAGACTGCTTTTTTCAGGACAGCCGTGACAAGGAAGGTGTTTCAGGCCAAAGGGACTTGCCATTGATTTTGAAGGGAGTGCTGCATATCAACCTTTCGCCTGTGTATGTGTTGCGTTTCATTGTCAAAGTTTATCCAGTAAGTGGTACAAAGAGGAGACAATCATTATTGATTTGTTTGATAGTGTTGCCTTTCATGTAAGGATTGATTTCGAGGATATCAGGCAACCTATTTTGGAAAGAGGCAAGTTTTTGGGAAGTCTGGTGCCGAGAAGAGAAGTGGATGGTATAGTCGGAATAAGTTCATTTCGTGAAGATTGATAAGTCGAATAGGACGTTAACAACAGAAATGGTCATATCTAAAAAAAAATTATGGAGCTAGTGGTCCCTTTTCACAATTAAATAGAATATTCACGCTCATAGAATTGAACCGCATCATAAATTTCTCCAATTACCTTCTCTTCCCATTTCATACCTTAAGATATCCACAATACAGAGGTGATATGTCAAAATATTGTTAATTAGTGGCTGATCATCATGAGACGTCCCCTCTCTGATCGAAGTTGCCCACAAAAAGATCGGACAACAAATTGGTTGGTGAAAAAACTGTACTAGGTGTACATTCCTTGGAGTGGGTTTAACTCTCCGTGATTTGAAAACTCCCGCCGCAAGAAATTTCGCGCGCCGTGGGGGAAGTAGTCTCACCCACGGCCGCTGGCGTCGTTACCACGCGGTCCCTCTCTCCCTATCTCTCTCCGGGAAGTGGCTTGCAGCGAGTAGCCTTTAGCGATCTTATCCCTTCAACGGCCCGCTTTGGAGACTCACACACCACACTCCAGAAGGATAACCACATGTCAGCCTCATTCCTAAACCACAAACCCCTCTCGAACTCCCTCGCAACCAACCACCCACCCTTCTACATTGGGAATGTCGACCGAAATGAGCTCTCTCTCCCAGCGTGGACGGGAATGATGCCGCGCATTATTATTTTTTAATTGAGAAGAACAAATTGGCAAAAAGCTAGAAAGCACGAACAAAGACTAATTGTTCCTTTAAATAACCGAATAAGTCATTTATTTGAAACGATAAATTGTGCTTCTTACGACTTTTTTTAAGATTGACTATATTAAATAATATAAACTACTCCTATCTTTTGCGTAAACCCTTTCATCTTTATTTAATAAAGTAACCTATTGACGAATTTCATTTTTCTGTTCTTGGTAACCATCCGTCAAGTGTCACTCCAATGCTTTTGATATGCGTACTTGAACGCCGCTTTCAGACCCTCACCCGATTTTACCGAAGACTGTAAGACCTTCACCTTAGCCGCTTAAACAGCAGGATTTCTCATTTTCCGGCAGTTCTTATGTGCCCTGGGATCAGATAAAAAATACGTTAAGACCCTTACGGCGGAGGGTGTGGAGGGATAAATGAATTTCCTGAGCCATAGGATGGGATGTGGAAAACCCGGAAATGTATTGATGCGCGAGCCAGTACAAATCAGAAAGGAACAGTTACCGAATTTGATGTCACCGATGAAGATAACTTGATAGCATAGAGCTCTGCTGTGCAGGTACTGCAAAGCGGACGGGGTTTGCCTTAAAGGCTCCGAATTGCAGTCACCACGTGCAGCGTAGAGGAGCTAAATTTGTAAAACGTTGTTATGATAAACATTAGTGCGTATCCAAAATATTAAAGGAGCTAGGCTGGGAATAACTCACGGAGCGAAGGTTAAATTACAGATTAAATCTGTAGCATAAATTGGAAGGACGTCTCTTTAGCAGTAATGTTGAAAATTTATTATTACTCCCATCGTAGGAGAGATCATTCCAAAAAAATTAGAGAGATTAGGTGCAAAGCAGATAGATTTAAGAAGTCCTTATTTTCACGAACGATAAGGGATCATAATAACGTCCGAACGCGCTAAGGGGAAAAATTATTCGGGTCAAATTAGTCTAGTGTATTCACCCCCTGCCAAACACCCTAATGATGGCTTGCAAGGTACTCAAATGTCAACTGCAATGTGACAGGAGCATGCCACGGAGACGCCGAGTTCGGATTTGAACTATATAATAAATGAGACCTAATGTTTATAAAGAACATCGATGAAGTCCAAATGCCGATTCAAGGTTTTCCTGAATGGCAACTGGTACTCGGTTGCAGTGGAGGAGGACTCCGGGGAAGTCGCACTCGGCGTTTGGCTTTCTGATTTGGTCGTGGAATCTACCGAGGCGAGAGATGTTCCGCTTCCAGTTCCAGCACGATACTCAGACGAGAGTCATCGATAAATTTTGAAAAAGTACACTAAGGGGGCATCGTCGTCCTAGCCTATCTGTTAAAAATATCTAAGATTTTCAATGGCTTTAGAGCATGGATAAGGCTGCGTAGTAACACACGAGGGGGGTCCTTCGGATACATAAGGGCGGTTCCCTGAATATGGATATACATGTATACTCATAACATAGTCATACACCGATTCTGTAAGCTCTGATCGCTATCCGCACCCCTTCATTGTGCATTGTCGTTAAAGGTTTCTAGTATGACTGTCGCCTAGGCGAGTAAATGAGCGAGCCCTAGTACTGTACCTAGTTCTGTACAGTTCTAAGTACTTGGTTATGTACAGTATGAACGTAGTCATACGGTCGGCACCACACGTTGAATGGCTTAAAATGTGTAAAATAATTAAAATTTCAATACACCTCTCACTAAAAAACCAAAATATTTACGGCAATTTAATTGGTAGCCGAAAACCATTCCAAGGGAACGGATGCTTTCCACATAAGGAATAATCCGTCTAGCCAGATTTAGTGAATATTGAATAACATTTCCTCGCCCCGGTAGAAACGCTTGTATTTCTGTGTCTCGGTGGAGGAACTAAATCCATTGGATCGGGACCATTCTTCCAATCTGATAGAAGCCAGATGGATTTTTCTAGTCGCATCTATGACATTGTAAAATCAGCAAAAAATAGCATGATCAACCACAAAGAACAACCGGTGTTAAGGTACTAACCACCAGAAAATTGAGTCCTATGGCAAACATGTTGTTAACATGGAAATTGAACCCAGATGGACTCCGTTTTCCTGGGTACACAGACAAGATATGTGCCTGTCTATCATGACCTTAAAAAAGGGGAAGACCAAAAATATTTTAAAAAAAAAGGTAAATTAAGTAAAGGCGTAACGTGCTTAAAATTGTACATCGATCTGTTGGTGTCTTCTATCCAGAAAAAGACGGTTATGACGTGTTGACAGGAGAGAAAAGTTTCCTGGATGTAGTATCTACATCTACACAACATCCAGAAAGCCATCGCAAGGTCGTGTGTCAGAGGGTGGTAAGTCACCAGCCAGTTTACATGTATTCCCTCTATTTCCTCATGCACCTGGCACCCCCTCGATTCACCCAAAAACCTACGGCCTGCCCAAAATTCACAAGAAGGATGTACCTCTCCGACCGATTGTGAGCCAGATTGAAGCTCCGACTAATCGACTCGCCAAGTACTTGGCGCGGTCTCTGCAGGACCACGTCGGAAAGACACCCAGCTTCGTAAAAAACTCGACGCATTTCATTGACGTAATAAGAAACATCGCCATCCATGACAACGATTTTATGGTCATCTTCGACGTTGAATCGCTCTTCACCAACGTTCCTATCGAGGAATCGCTGAATATCAACAAGGAACTCACCTCTCGCGGGATCTCTAAGAACTTTCCGGGATTGGTGGAGCATTGCCTCCGCAATTCCTTCTTTCTATGGAATGGTGACCATTAGGAGCAGACTGAAAGAGCTGCGATGGGCTCACCCCTCTCCCCGGTTGTGGCCAGCCTCTACATGAAGAGCTTCGAAAAGAAAGCACTGGAGTCCTGCGACAAGCGGCCCTCACTGCGGCTAAAATATGTCGACGACACTTTTCTCATTTGGTCACACGGCGAGGGAGAATTTAAAAAGTTCCTGAAACATCTGAACTCACAGCATCAAGCCATCCACTTCACTATGGAGGTGGAAAAGGATCATTAACTGCCGTTCTTGGACGTCATGGTGAAGAGAAATAAAGGGAAATGGGAGGCTTGGACACAGAGTATACAGGAAGCCCACTCACACCGACCGCTACCTTAATGCTGCATCGCACCACCATCCCAGTCAGAAGACCTCACTTGTAGCCACACATGTCAACCGAACATATAAAATATGTGACTCTGATTCTATTGCCAACGGGAAGATACACTTGACAACTGCCCTGCTAAGAAATGGATACAGCGCTCATATGATCCAAAAAAGGGCCACGAAGGAAGAAAAGAAGAGGCAAACCACCGCTGTTCCTGACAGGGAGGAAAACTCCAAACCACAACCGAAGGCTTAAGTCACCATCACCTTCAACGCAGGGACTTCGGAAAGAATCACGAGGGCTTTAAGGAAGCATGATGTGGTGACCAGATTAAGCTTCAGATTCAAATGCGTCACCAAGATAGCTGACACCCTACCCGGACCCAAGAATGAAATTTCACCGTCACTATCAGAAGGCGTGTACCAAGTGCCATGCTCTTGCGGCAAATGGTAAATCGGTAAAACATGCAGAGCGCTGAAAACACGCATGAGTGAACATCAGAGAGCAACCAAGACCAAACAGTTGAGAGCATCGGCCGTCGCTGAGTACGCCTGGAGTGAACCCGGACACTATTCTGTTCGACGACGCTAAAATAATAGTGAAAGAAGAAAAATACTTCCCAAGGATAATTAGAGAGGCCATTCAAATCGTTAAAAGACCAGAAAACTTTAACAGAGAGGATAGATATCCACTCCACAGTGCGTGGAAAAGAATTATTCCGCGCAAATATGAGGACGTTCCCTGATTGGCCGAAGAAATTTCCCGGTATTGGCACCGGATTTTCCGTATATAAGACGGGACAACGAGCTTCTTTCCATCCTTGACCTGAGGACGCCAGCAGGATAGCTGGCGAAACTGTCGTGAATTTGAACGACATACGCGGACGCAGCCCGCAAAATGTGGAAATCATCTACTCATCGCCGCAGAAACCTGCGAACGAACAATTTACCCTTCTCTTGCACATCTCTCTGGTGATTTGACTAAAATGGCGCAGCACACTCATTTCATACTACACCTCGGGTGTAGTATGTGATCTATTTACAGTCCTTCTGATCCACACACTCACCTCCCATTTCCACACTCCCACCATCACCATTTCTACCCCTCCCATTTTCGCCACAAACCCTCATGCACGAGCACTAAAACCTTATTCACCGACATTTATACTTCACGTGGCTTGTACATGTTTCTTTCTCATAAAATAAGGCGTGAATGACTTTGCATACATTATTCTGTACTTGAGAAATTGCAACAATAAGACAAAGTGTGAGTAATGAGGGCATTATGGGAGAATATGATTTGCACATATTTCTAATGGAATTTATGTGAAACAGGTTTGCTACTTTTCGAGGAATTGAATGAAGTTCGAATCATTAGATGTACGAGAGTAAATGATCTGAGAGGAAGGGATTAGAGCGGAAAGATCGAGGGTGAATATGGCCGAAGTGACTCTTGAGAGGAGAAGTATTAGAAGCCTCAGAAACATGAAAGCACGTACAAAACGAACTGTTTCCGTAACAGAAGAGAAAAAGTACGCAAGAATAAGACACACTGGGAGAATTTGGCGAGAGATCCTTAGGTGTCTAGGAGGGTTTTCTTCACTGAGCCTACTTGGAAATGCGGTGCATAAGCATGAGAATTTTGAAAAGAATTACACACGTAACGTTTACGTTGCATCTTGACAATAAGTTCAATGGTCATTTGTTCCTTCAAATAATTTTCCCTTAGTTTCCCGTAAACGCCTCCGTCAACCACGGTGGCGATTAAAACGCAGTCCGGTAGCGGCCAGCTGCAGCCATAGGGCGACAGGATTGACCTTTGTCCAAGAATCCTGCGATGTTATCATTAGTCCTTGTCAGTTGTTTCCCGACTTGCGGTCACTCTCTGCCTCTTTCACTCACCAAAATGGCCGTCTTGCACGTATATTACCGGATCGAGAATTGATCCAGTAGTCTTTATCAAAAAACTCACGAATTTGGGAGAGATAAAGGAAAGTTACAGGACCAAGGTTCGAACTAAACTCCTTCCATTTCTCCCGCTGCAATTCCTACGTCGCTTATTTTTCTTCACTTTTCGTCACTTTTACACTTCATATACTTAATGATAGGTTCAACTCCAACGGTCAGTTACGTGGCCAAATGCTTTCTTCTTTAGAAAATGTCACGCTCCAAGGAAGGATTACAAAGATAACCCTGCTTAGGGAATCGGTTTAGTGATTCTTTATAGAAATTCTACCGGAACTGTTTAATCCTGTGGAGGTCACCTCCCAGGATCAATTCCCTGGGAGTCGACAACCGTCCGAAGCGCCTTTTCTCTCTCTTTCTCTCCGCAGACGATCGGCGTGGGCGCCCGGCTGGGGATCGAGGAGTGTCAGCACCAGTTCCGGATGAGCCGCTGGAACTGCTCCACGTTCGTCAACTCGTCCTCCGTCTTCGGGGGAGTGCTCGCCATCAGTAAGTTAACGGGTGGGAGGCACTCCCTCTCCACATCCCTCTTTTAAATGTACGACAAAGATGGGGGAAGGAGCGAGGGGGTTCAGAACCTTCTCAAAATGACACCATCTAGCCCAACCAAGGGATAAGTGAAATCCCGGAGCCCCATGACCCCTAACATAGCGTACCGGAGGATGGATGGAAAATTGCCACAAATTTTGCTGACAATATATTCACTAATACTCCATCTCCCGGTACCGTTCACTACGTTTGTTACAACTTCAGAGCCCATTTGTAAGAGCGACTAATATTTATTGAACACATTTAGGGCAAAAGTCGTACATTTTATATATTTTTTTAAGATTGAAGTAATTGAAAATGTAATAATTTTTAATTGCTAAAAAATATTTCGTTGCCATATGACAAAAGCAGAAAGAAAATATTAGGCTCACTCCTTTTTTAGGAAAAAGCTCAAAATAATGAATTGCGGATCAGCAGCTTATCAATCAAGCATACACCAATCGATAAGCAAGCATAGCTCTTTTGACACTTCATCAGATCGCAGAAAATTATGCGATCACAGAAAATCCGAATATTTTACGGTCAACAAGTAAAGAGACGAGAAAACAAATTTGCACTTTTTCACAAGTCTATTAGTAACGTACTAAATGTTTCGGTTAACAGAACCATCATCAGGTACAAGACATGTCAAATAATGACTACTTCGTGTTTATACATGTTTAAGGGGGAAAGCAGAACTAAACTTCGCCTTTACCTAGAAATGTCTCAACCTGGGTCTTACTCTCTAAAGAGGATAAAGGGAACAGCCTAATAATCTTAAGCAATTCTCCTTATATCGAAAAATGTGACTGTGTGTTGACATAACTGTTTTAACACCTTTGTGATCCTCCTCGTGACTAAATCACTAGATTCCAAAAAAGTGTAAAAACAGCCTTATCCGCCGGCTTTCAGCTGTTCTCAGGATGTGAAAAGAGAAAATTATTACAAATGATTCCAATATGAATTTTAGGGAGACCATGAAATCTAGGAGTGAAAGATAACCTGTTCATCTAGTGATGTCATGCATAGGCTCACCATCATATAAATTACCCTCCAAACTGAATACTACCTTTAGACAATCCACTGGTTTTTCACTAAAATATAGTGCCATCACCATCTGTGGACGACATCATCTGCTGCTGGATAGGGATTGTAAGACAACTAGACGGTTCACTCTATCTTTTAAACGCCCAACATCCCAAAATTAAGTTCACCATGGAAATCGAATGTAGGAATGACTTGAACTTTCTTGACCTTTCAATATCTATCATAGATTATAAATATAGTTTTGACGTATACAGGAAAATATGTTACAGCGATATGATCATCCCAGCCAAATACTGACACCCTACTGCCCAGAAATTATCAGGGTTCCATTTAATGATTCTCCGACTTGTTAATTTACCCCTAACTATAAGAAATTTCAACCATGAGCTGGACTCTATAAAATCAATAGCAGTGTCCAATGGCCGCAGTGTAAACATTGTTACCAATCTCTTAAAGAAAAATTAAAATCTAAAGTTTACAGTTATGCTCCATTGCCCCACACAAGAAATGCCCAAAAAGTGCTGTCGTTTATTGTTTGTAGGTAATCTTTCCAATGAGATTGCCAGAAAAAAAAGTTGAATTTATCATTTCAAAATCCTTATGAACTGATCAACATCCTTAACGGCAACAAAGACAAAGTAGAACCCCTCATACGATCATGCATTTACAAAGGAAAGTGTGATTCCTGTGACATGTACTTCATGAACTAGACCGGAAAAAGTTTCAAGACAGAAGAAAATAACACGAAAAATGCTGAAGGACTTACGATGCAACGTCACCCCTAGCTAAGCATCTACTACAATCATCCCACATGTAAATTTCATCCTGAGAGTCTATACTAGGGAAATAAGGGTAAAAGACTTGATATTTGAGAACTTGAAATTGCACAATTAAATGTGTAAGTACTGTTAAAAGACTACTTTTTATAAACCACTCTCTTCTCCTTGGAATCCCGTTCCCACATCAAACAGTGAAACTTCTCTCCAACTGACTCCACCCTCTGTAAATTTTCCAAGCCACCCACCCCCTACCCTCCACTCTTAATTTGTGTCTAACAATCTTTCCCCGATTCTGTCCTTGGAATCCCTTATACCTCATCCCTCAACCTGCCTCTATCCCTTCTATGTCCCCTTCCCGTTTAAATCTTGTGTACTTCCCTCCTCCCAACCGTCAGGGTGCCAGCTACTGTCCTCTCTATAGAGGAAGGTGGCAGGTAGCTGCGGCATGCACTTATCCTTCCTCCCGCCCTCCTTTTACCTCTTCATTTCTTTGATCCCTCACGCTCCTTTATTTTCCTTTGGTTTCTCCGTTTTCTTTGTGTTTTCCACCTTTCCCCTCTATGTCCCCGCCTACATTACTCCATCTTCCCCTCTTTATCAAACATGTATAAATACGCCGTAGTCACTATTGGACATGTCTTGTAGCTGATGATGGTTCTGAGAACCGAAACGCATAATGCATCACTAATAAACTTATGGAAAAGTGCAAATTTTTCCTCATAATGACGAATTTACACTAAATCTCGCCCGAAACTGTGGCATGTACGGACCCAATATGATAAACGAATTCGAAGGCAGACGCTGCACGTCGAAAAGTAACCGAAGAACTCTGGAGGAACTCACGAAGCGGCTTGAGTGATGCTGCCGGAGGAGGAGCAAAACAGATCGCACTGTGTCGCTCACGTCCGCCGAAATAAGTACACAACTGGCTTGTGTTCATTCTGCTCCTGACACCACCCGCGCACAGGATGACTTGGCAAACGGAGCACAAGTCCAGTCTCTTTTTAACTGTTCATTTTGATAAAAATCAACTTCACTTCCATTCAACAAAGCTTCAATTTAAATTAAATATGATACGGGGGAAACTGGTCGCAGACAATTTGAAAGAATAAAATGTACTCTCTTTGAGTTATAATGAATTTTGCTGTAATGGGAATAAAATGAGGAGCCATAGTGCAAAACATTTCTTCGCAAAACCCTTTTAGATGCTGGGAATTAATCGAAGTTAACTGGCTATTAAGGTCCCTCGACAATTGGAAACTTTCTCGTATCACTCCTTTCGTCTCCTTCTCCCGGACAGAGAGCCGAGAGACGGCCTACGTGTATGCCATTTCGTCGGCGGGCGTGGCATTCGCGGTGACCCGGGCGTGCTCCAGGGGAGAGCTGAACGAGTGCAGCTGCGACGAGAAGGTGCGGCAGAGGAAGGCGCGACGCAACTGGCAGTGGGGAGGCTGCTCCGAGGTGAGTGGCGCGGCGCGGGATTTTCTATCAAACGCATTTATGTCGGGTGGCAGACGGTCCATTACTCTGATCCCTGCCGTGCATCCTCAACTCGCGGCCGCAGAGAATTAGACTCTCTATGTAGACTATACTGGACCGTTTCAAATGCCCAGGCCATGCAACGAGTCTTCCTGGGACCCGTCGCTTCACTCTCCTTCCTTCAACTACCCCTCCCACCCTCAAGCTTTTGCTGTTTCTTCCAACATACACCAAGTGAGACTCGGCAGCTCTTACTTGCCCACGGCTACGATGGGGAAACGAACCCCGGTACATCCGGACTGTCCCTAGAATCAGATTAGCTACCGCGTTAAATAAGCAGGGTGTCCCGTAATCATGCTTTAAGTCTCTTGATTAAGAACCCATGAAGGAATGTCACAATGTACAGAATTAGGTGAATGCATGATATCTTAACGTTCCAAAATCCTTAGCTTAGTAGACATATTTAGTGTCTGACTATATTAAATAATTTGTCCTAAAGCCGTAAAGGGTGACAGTTTACGGATTGTCTGTCTTGCTTCCGTTTGTTTCTCAACTTCACCGTCAGACTTTTAGGTCGTATTTAGAAAATCTATTCCGATTAAAAAGCCTAGTTGTACAGTTTTCTAGATAAAACACTTCAACATTTTAAGGCTGAATCTGGTACCAGCAACATTATACTCAGAAATGCCGGGCATTAGTTTTCTTAGCACCAGTACTTTGGATTATTGTTCATGATACTAGGTATCGGTAACTTGGAATCGTGATCTGGATACTGATACCGAGGCATCCCCTCAAAGTTCTATTGCTCAAGTTACCTGTTAAATATAATATTGTTTGTACTATTTAAACAAAATAATTTAATTAATATAATGTCACCAATGTTTGTTAATTCCAACGACATTTGTTTCAAGAATTCCCACCCTTATTTGATAATTCACTAAATTATGGATATTATATATAAATATTTTTTACAAGGGTTGGTACTGGTAGTAAGAACCAAATACGATTATTGGCCAAAGTACTTAAACTGCGATACCGTTAACAACCCTTAAAATTATACGAACACTTTGATTCGCCCAATTACAAACTACGTTATGCAGGAGCAGTAGGTAACATTTTACATTGGGGTGTATCGACTAGTCCCACGTGTTATTTTCCTATTCTGTCATCACAAACTGAGCGGAAAGAAACTTTATTTCTCAAGACGCTTTGTACGGTAGTCAAATTCCTTTCAATTTCGCAGTGGTATAGCCCACCAGTGTAACCTGGGAGAAGAAATATTCTTCTCTCCACAAGTGGTTTAAATTCGTACAACTTGCATTTAATTTATGGTGGTTTAAATCAATAGTATAATGTTTGAGGGTTTTTTTCGATTCCCGTCTCGAGGTTTCCAAATATTGTTTTACGCAGATTTCTTCATCAACGTTTTGAGCGAAACAGGCAATTTTATCTGCAACAGGTTCCTTTCGGAAATAATATTTATCGCTACATAGTTCCAAGCGCTGAACACGTATTCAACTCTAAGTCAAACAAATTTGAAAAAACATCTCTCCGAAACTTTGAAATTAGAATATTTCCCGAATGTATTCGTTTGATAATTTTAAGATTAGCGAATGAAGCTCTGTATATATAAACGATTGCCCTGTTTACCCAAGTATTTTATTTAGCTCACTTTCATCTAAACTAACAAGTTTAAGGCTTGTTCAAAAGATTTAATCCATAAGAAATATATACTGCGCATCTTTTTCAGATGCAGCTTAAGATCGCACTCTAGGGCGCAAAGATTCAGTATAGCCGAGTCATCTACAAAAAACCTCGCAGTCTTTTTATTCATTTCCCGGGAAATGACCGAGATACTGGCATATCATCAAAATCTGATGTTGCTCGTTATTTTTGCATTTAAATCATCAATGTAAATGAGCAAAAGTGGACCAACAAAGGTTCATATTGCCTGAATTGATACTAATCAGAATCACTTCACTTATTGTGAACAATACACTTTTTATTTGCGTTGGAAGAGAAACCTGCAAACTCAATCTACTACGTTGATATTAATTATTCAAGGTAACAGCTGGGGTGTCTTCTTATTGTGTGATAGTAGGTCAACGATTAAAAATAATAATTAATACGATAAGACGCCATAATAATGAAGGTAATAAACCCAAGTTGTTTCTCACGATTCACTTTTTCAGAGCTCGTGCGAAAAATCATGTTTCATCATGAATCTGGCGAATAAATTGAAACTTTTTTGATTTCCACTGCCTTCTTTGACTTCTTGCCTTATGAAGATGAGCATGAGGTGTAGCCCTTTTCGTAGCCGTAAATTCATCAACCAAAACCTAAATAGCATATTGCCAGGTAAATTCTCCTGGACCAAGTTCAACGGTTGTATTATAAACGAATCAAAATCCTTTTCTTTGCAGGACATCCACTTCGGGGAGCGGTTCAGCAAGGACTTCGTCGACTCAAGGGAGAATCCGGAGACGCCCGAAGGGCTTATGAATCTCCACAACAACGAGGCCGGACGAAGGGTACCTATACGCATCAGCCCTCCCCCCTCCCCCTCTTGGACCAGAATTCACAAGCAATGCGATCAGAGTCTGATTATACACAGACTGATAATATACACCCAGTAACTTCTTCCTTTGAGTTGTTGTTGAAATGTTTCTGGAGGAATTGATAACTCTCGCAGGAAATTTTAATTTCAATTATTGACTAATTCAAGATAATAGATAAAAATGGATTGACTTTACCTAATAAAACTATTCCAAGTGTTTAAAAGTAAAAATCAGTTAATTACACCATCGAGTAATAAGAAAAAATATTTAATATTTATGTTGATTGTTTAAGGTCCTTAAAAATTTAAATAAAATATTCTCGACCAACTCTCTCCGGAGATAGTTTTGCCTTTAAATATGAGAGATAATACCAAAAATATGCAGGTAATGATTGAGTGGATATGCCGGGATATTTCGAATAGAAAATATAAATTACCATAAGAGTACATCAAGATCAATTCAGTCTCTCATTGAAGCCATTTATACTTCGGCTAGAAAAATGGAATCAGTTCCAAATTATCACCCAAACGTGGCCCTCTGAAAAATGGATGCGATCCATCGGTCACTCTGTCGTTCTAAGGGCAGCAGGGAATGTAAAAAATGATCGCTCGCGTATCACAAGCCGGAAACCAACGTGCTAGATTGGAGCAGGGAGAAAACAGAAATAGAGACTTTTTCTTACCATATAAATGGGTTTCTTAAAATTACACTTGTCATAGTGATATGGAACGGGTCAAAGGGAACATTCAGTTGGTGGAAAGTGCGTCAATTAGTGACCTCCCCAACCTCTCCCTAAGTCGGCTTAAATGGTCCCCATGTTCTTACTGGACCTCAGCAGGCAATGCTATTTCGACACATTAATACTGGAATCTTTGACTAATCATAAAACAAAAATACAATTTTTGATAGTAATTTCAGAACTTTCCCTTGTTATGAGACAGATGATTTTAGTGGAAGCGACTTGTTCTAAGATCATTATTAAATCGTATTTGATTTACTAAACAGGATACCATTAAAAAAACTTGAAATATCTGAGATAATCAAGCCGCCTTAAGGAAAATTGATAATTATTCAAACTCGCTATTCGTGAAGTAAAATTGATTAAAATGAAAGCATAGTATCATTGTCTGGAGTTACGATTTCATCTTTCGTAAAACAATAATTTTCAGGGTCCGTCGATAGCCCACCAGAGAGAGTCTGAGCATAAAAATATTACGAATCGTAACCTAAGTTTGAAATTATATTTCCATAAGTATATTTGAAAACTTCCAGACCTACAGTGGCAACTCATTTTTATAAAAGTCCCTTGGCCAACTTTTCCCCGACTATAAATCATTATTCCTATCAATTATTTGGAGTCCCGATTAGGCACGTTTTCCAATTATTTCTCATCTCTGCCCAAGCCACTCGATCCTGCTAATAGATTTTTTTTCACATGTCACACGAATGAGTGGTCAACCTGGTCACATTTTCTAGTGAAATATGAATTCTCCAAAGAATGGAGTGAGATTCTTGAATAAAAATTCGTGCCCTGTACATTAATTACGACTAATTATGTGGAATGGACCATGGTCGTTCGCAACGTCTACGGTCAACTCCATTCGAGCCATTTATCTCTCCCTGTGGGGAGAGTGAGAGAGGAGCTGAGGCTTTAAGTTGTGTCTCCCTTCCGCTTGGTCGCCCGCAGTCGATCCGCTCCCAGATGCAGCGCGTTTGCAAGTGTCATGGCATGTCCGGCTCGTGCACGGTGCGCGTGTGCTGGCGCCGCTTGCCGCTCTTCCGCCACGTGGGCGACGTCCTCGCGGCCCGCTTCGAGGGCGCGTCGCACGTGCGCATGGTGGAGCGGAGGCCCCGGCCGGGGCAGCTGCTGCCGCCGCAGGGGGGGACGGCGCGGGGTGTCCACGGGCGTCGGGGGGGCCACGCGGAGGGCCGGCGGCGGGCAGGGGTCAGGGTCGGCGCCGCTCCGCAGGGGAGCGTGGAGTATGGCCGGGAGGAAGCGGCGAGGCCGCGGATCAAGAAGCTGAGGGCCATCGGGCGGGACATGAAGCAGCCCAACCGGACGGACCTCGTGTTCCTCGAGGAGTCGCCGGACTACTGCGAGAGGAACGATACGTAAGTGAGCCCCGCCACTCCATCGCCCTTGGACCAATCACGGACTTTCATGCATTCAATCCTACTTCGTGCCCTTGCAATGCTCTCACGTTTTCTTATTTGGGAAACCTGTGTGGCCACCAAAACCAGGAGTATTTCATTCGAGGCCATCTACCTAATAAAGGCAGTTTTTTATTATTTCTAACGACTATTATCTTCAACATATTGTTAGGTATTCCTTCTTGTTTGCTCTAATTCATTTTCTTCTTCATTTCTGCATCTGTGCAGCATAAAGGCAACTTCTGGTTGCCTTTATGCTGTACAGATGGCAAATTCTCTTCCTCCCTTCCATTACGGCCTTCAATGTCTCAAACTCTCCAAGATTTCCTTTAATCGCTTTTTGCCTTCTGATATACCCTCCCAGCGTCCTCTGTTCACCCAACAAGCTCAAAACTATGTCCTTAGTCTGGCTAAAATCTCGCTAATAATGTACACAAAAGTACCAATTACAAAAAAAGTCGGGTTGCCAAAAAACTGACAAAACAAATTTTGATTCTGGAGAGGAGTGGCTACATCATAAAATGCAGACTTTATAATTCATTAAATTAAAATTGTAAATTACGAATATCTTTCAACTTCCGTTTGCCGCTAACGAAGTACTGGCGAAAAAACAATGAAACTGTACCAATTGTATATTACACAAATTATGAATATCTTTCAACTTCCGGTAGCTACCAATGGAGTACTGGAGTAAAACCGATGAAATTGTACCGCTTATTTTCTAGTGAATAAATTATTACATGTATGATGGATAAAATGAAGATATTTCTGCTAACTACTAAAGGAACAGGAGGATCTATGCTATCAAAGAGGGGAAATTCACTATAGCAAATGAGATCCTACCAATTCATGACATGTTTTGAAAGTATGCTCAATAGTTCCTCCTCATAACATTACTAAAACATTACAAGAAGTAAAACAAATATGCCAATGAATTAATATTTTAACTAGAACATATTATACTTGAATTAAACAGTAAAAATGGTACATTGATTTAAAAACTTCAATCCAAATTATTGTTTTACCCTAATTAAGGATTTCATCGTGTACACACATATAGTAAAGAAATATCACAAGTTGCTAAAGACAGTGTTACTACGTTAAACAACCAAATAACCACAGTTATCCAAATGGTTTGATACATACAGGAAGTATACCATATGGCATGTTGTCGAGTAACGATAAATCATCGAAATATTTGTATTGAGGGCATGTTTACGTTACATAAATAGATGCATTACACGCATTTGCGAAAAATCCAGAGCGAAAAGAAAATGAAAAAAACACTTGATCGGTCATTGGGTTAGTTTTTAAGATTTTAAATGAAAAAAAACACTCAAGTTCCACCGTTTACTCCTCAATTGTTTGGAGGATAAGTGGCTGATCGTGATTTGCCCTGCATCACTACCAAACCACCAAAGTTACTATTTTTACTACATACCTATAAACATTTTGGGCTGATGTTTTACCCAATCTCCAGATTACCACAGAAATACTTTCAATGACAAAGAGTATAGTCTGACCACATTGCAATGCTAATGTATCTGGACAATTGCTATCACAAATTAATTGCTATGTCAAATTAATGTCAGTCATGAAATCGGAATTAGAAAGAACGGCCTTGGGGGACGCCCAAAGCGTGTGTATATGTACTCACATTCGTTAATCGCTTCTTTCCCGTGCCGGCGGCAGCTTGGGGATCCTCGGCACCAGGGGTCGCCTCTGCAACCGCACCAGCCTGGGACTGGACGGGTGCCGGCTTCTCTGCTGCGGACGCGGCTACCAGACTCGGGTGCGGGATGTGACGGAGAAGTGCCGCTGTCGGTTCGTGTGGTGCTGCAACGTGGTGTGCGACGTGTGCCGCTACCAGAAGGAGGAACACCTGTGCAACTAAAACAAAAGAATCCCGGTGTGGTTTCGCCAGGATCGTGCGCGTCGTTGTCTTTTGTTCTTTCCTCGCCCTTTGGCGTCCAGTCGCATCCGCGACTACCTCATTGGCATCATAGACTCAAAACACACGAATTTTCTCCCGAAATAATTAAAAGAGAAAAACAAGGAATTTGGAATCACAACTCCTGTGCCGCAATTTCGATGAGGTGCTGGAAGTAACTTTCCATTACTAATCCGTTGAGTGTGGAATCAAATGAACATCCCTCGATCGAAAGAGCAATTTTTTAAACAATTAATTCTCGTGTTTAGTGCGTGTGTTTGTGTGTGTATTATAGATAACCGGTGTTCCAATCTTGTGTGGTTCACGACGATGAGAGAGATGGTGACCTCGGAAGGTGAAAGAAGAATTTTGGGGAAGATCTGCCAGAGGTGTTGCCTGCAACCGACGCGGCTGTCGAGGTCCATCGGTTGGAGAGTCGACACCGCCGACTTCATGAATGATCAATGCGAACAGTGGATTTAAACATGCACTAATCATGGTCAACACCAAAAACATAATGGCACACGATGTCCTCCAATAAACTTCGCTTGCGCACTGTAAAAGACCGTTGTAAAGTGTCACAAAGGCTGAATGAATGGCAAATATTTATCAAAATCATAGTCTTAGGCTTAAAAAGAAAAATAATGTGCCCATCATAAGAATGTGTTTTCAAAAAATTTTAATAATTATATATAAGGGTAGCATTACAAAATATCATTACCTTCCCTCTCGCTGACGTAGTGGTAAAAATGCACTCGTTATATATAAATGTATGTATGTGTCACTTTCGTGTTGTCACAATTGTGGTGTCAAAGGCATTGTGTAATAATGTTCGTAGTTTTCGTTGGTTCTCTGTCATGTGTCAAAATTCTACTGTAAAGCGTTTGTCAATGGATTCACTTGCGACGCATCTCACGTCGTTTTCCTGTCGACGTGCCGTGCCCTATGGAGCGCATGAGTGCTGGCGTGTATAGTGAACAGAAGACGGCGAGTACGCGTGATTCCAAAGACGGAGAGTGAACTAGGCCATCTTTTTGCATAGGGGAGTCTGCTTCGTGCTGGTATTGGAGTGGACCATCATCTAACCACGAAAAATTCTTTTCAAAATATGTTTCTCTCATCAACATACGAGTACACATTATACATATTATTGTTAGGTAATCTACCGGTTAAGGTAGGTTTTTGGATGGACACAACTATCAAATAAATAGTTTTGTAATTCCAAACAAAACCCAATCCGGCAACCTACTCTAAATCAGGTATCTCTTCATCTCTGTGTACTTCTTTCCTCTCATCAACCCGTCCAACATCCCTACCCTGTTCCTGGCCTTTCCTCTTTGCCTAATATTCTCCCCTCAATTACCTTCTTCAACATCCCACTGCCGCTCAACATGCCTTTCATCCATTTTTCCTGCCTCCATAGGATTTCTCCCAAAAAACCCCTCTCCTCACCCACTACTTCCTCATTTGCTTTCCTTTCGGTCCATTTCACCTTCTCCATTCTTCTCACACCCACGTACACTATACGTACACACACACACACACACATATTTTCAAGTTTGAATATATATATATGTGTGTGTGTGTGTGTACACAGAAGACTAAACACAGAAACTAGTTAGTGAATTTAAATTATTGTGCACGTTCGTGGGTTTTTCAAGAAAGTGACTTATATATATATATATATATATATATATATATATATATATATATATATATATATATATATACATATATATATACATATATATATCGATGATGTGAAAGCACTTACGAGAGCAATATAACATTTGGACGGCACAATAGAACACAGAATAAAATAGATTCCACGTAAAAGGACCCTCACATTGTAGATTGTTTAAGCTTTCGGCCTACTCCGAGGACTTCTTCAGGTCATACTCTGACCTGAAAAAGGTCGGATACAACGTATGCATACACACACACAATACATACAACGTATACATACAGATATACATACAAACATATAAATACACAATGTAAATGGAATTAGCACTAATAGGCAGAGACAACAACACAAAAGAAGAGGAACTCACTAGGTATCGAATTTTCGGTGGTCTAATCACCTAAATACGGACGTGAGTTATGTCCGTCCTTCTCTTGAGAAAAGTGATTAGACCACCGAAAATTCGATACCTAGCGAGTTTCTCTTTTTTTGAGAGTTTCTGTGTTTTTCTCTATGTCTATTAGTGCTAATTCCATTTACCCTACTTTCACGTCCGGGAGACTTTAAAAAAAGTGTTATATATATATATATATATACAAATGCTCTTTGTTTGTGTCTCTATATTTTAAAATATTCATCATCTGTGTGTTTATATATTTGTGCGTCGCCAGAGACCGTTCCATTTCAAAGATATTTATATGCATATATATATATATATATATATATATGTATATATATATATACACACACGCACACACAAACCGTATTTGTTGGCATTTAAGGCGAACCCTAACTTCAATAAGGCACACACAAAGAAAAAGCTGTAACAGACCGCGCGAAAGTGCGACGTCCCCCCAATATTTGGGTATTTTTTTAAAACAAGTAATTGAACTCAGTAACAAGACCCTACGTTTTTAATATGACCGACTGTAAAATACCGTCCGGTTCGTTCGATATCTTACTCGAATCCATTTCGAATCCGCAGAAGCGAAAAACATGATATTAACATTATGGCATATGCTTAATTATTGCAATCCCAACTACAACATTTCAATTGAATTAAAAATATTTTACAAATATCCTATAATAAAATTATGTAAATATAATGGATTCAAAATAAGTAGTATTGAACTTCTGTGGTAAAAATAAAATTTAGTAATGAAGGTTGACGGTGACGGTCGGACATCCGCACACAATTTGCGCGCGATTTTTTAATCATAGTGTAGGAAAAAAGGTGCGTCTTCTATGCCATAAAATACGGATTAGTATTGCATGTGTGTGTATGTGTGTGTGTATATATATATATATATATATATATATATATATATATATATATATATATATATATATATATATATATATATATATATCCAGTCTGACCTGAAGAAGGCCTCGGAGTAGGCCGAAAGCTTAAATCATCTACAGTGTGAGTGTCCTTTTACGTGTTATCTGTTTTATTCTGTGTTCTATTGTGCCGTCCAAAAGTTATATTGCTCTCGTGAGTACTTCCGCATCATCTATATATATATATACATATATACATAAACACGCAAACTGGAAAACCCGATAAATGGCAAAAAAGATATAAGGAAAAGGGACAGGTACCCACATAGAGGACAAGCACAAGTTCAGTGAGGAATATGAAATGGTTCGGAACACATTGTGATCCCTTCACCTTGCCCACCAACCTTGTTTTCGTCATTTGTGTGTGTAACCATCTCTTTTCTTTTTATCTATTTAAGTTTACATACGCAATACATAAATACATACAAAAATAGGAGTACATATAGACATTAATGTAGATAGATACACGAGGTGGCTATTCGAATCTTTTCCCCAAGTTGTTTATTTGAAACAGCTATTCCAGTCATCAACCTTAAGTCATTCTCTCGCGACATCATCGCTTGATGGTAAAAATCTGCAACGTCACTGCAAGGGAACTAAGTATCCCTCTCGCTGGAATCTGACACTACATGGCATCGCGATGTCTTTCTTTATAAGACTCTTCATTTGAAGCAACTAGGCACCCTATGACCTATTCTCATTTTTTGTAAGTACAAATTAGATGAACATAGATATTCAGATGTAAATATGAAGAATATATATTTATTATTTCTCTAGAAGATATTTGAAAAAAACAACAGCATCCAGTATGTAAATGTGCCCCATCCTTCCATAAAATAAAACTACTAAAACAAGATATACATATTGGTTTTTTTTAAGATGGGGATGTCAACGGACGACATGATGCCGGTTTTACCACAGCTTGGCGGTATATAGTAGTAGTAGTACTGAGGTTTTTTGTACATCGAGAGCTGTGGTCATTTTGTACCACTGTCAAAACGATTAAAACCACAAACCATTTTTAATAAATAAATACACATGCACCATATATTTACGTAAAATTGTAATAAAAATCATCTATAAATAGATAAAATATGATAATAATAAATAATTTATGTATTGGAAAATTATTAGGTAAAAAAGAGATTAAAAATACTAAAAACACTAAAAAACTAGACTTTAATAATTAGCCCAGTTTCTTTTAAAAATGTTACAACCCGGCTTAAAATGTCAGGGTCATCACCTAGGATGGATCCCAAGTCCCCCGTCACATTCAGTTTTTCACGTTCCCTCCGGTATTGTCGCACACACTCGTGCCCGAGCGGTCTAGTACACGGCGAGTGAAATCGCTCGTACTCCTAGGTTCCGATGCGATCCCGTTTTTGTGAGAAAGGTTGGTACACGAAGAATAGAAATTCATACGTTTCCCTTGAGAGTGTTAAATTGTAGGGCATCTGCCTCAGGCGTCGATTGACCATCATCTTTTCCGAGAGATTGACTCGAGGGTGAATATATCTAATTGGGGTTCAAGAGGTCAGTCACCCAGGGAAACATCATCGTAAGGGTGCTGTGGCAGCAACATTCATCTTCCGTTAGTTAGTTTTTGGGTTTTTTTGGTGCATTGACAGCTATGGTCATTTTGCACCAATGTCTTAACATTTAAAACCACAATTCACTTTTAAAAAACATTAAATATATATGTATAAATATTCAAAACATATAACATTAAAAATAATAAAAATGCCGCGACTAAAGTTGCCTCGTAAGGCCGGTTTTGCTTAAAAATAATAAAACTCTATTTAATGAGTTGGGGTCGTCCCCTAAAATATTACCTAAATCACCCCTTATTTGAAACTTTTCTCTGGTGCTGCGATATTTGTTGCACTGTGTCAGTATATGTTTCACAGTCAGGGGTAAGTCAAGATCATCGCAGCGCGGTTGCACTTTTCCCTCCGTAAAGAGGTACGAGTGCGTGAGGGCAGAGTGCCCTAGCCTGAGGCGTGTGATCGTGACCTCTTCCCTCCGGTTTTTCCGGATGGAAGACGGCCATGCCGAAACGACCGATTTTATCTCCCTGAGTTTATTGTTAATTAAGGGAACGCCAAGCTTCCTTCCACTGGTTTAGGACCAAACTCCGCAAGGCGGCCTTTATGTCCTCCACAGGTATCAAAGTGGAATCGGTCTCGGTTTTGCCCAAAGCATCCTTTGCTGTTTGTCAGCTTTTCGTTACCAGGTATTCCTACGTGACCAGGAGTCCATATAAAGGATACCCTGCTACCCTTTCTCTGAAGGGATAGGAGGGTGTGGTGGATCTCCTGAACTATCGGGTGCCTTGGTGAGAAGATCGATATCGATTGTAGGGCGCTTAACGAATCCGAAGAGATGAGGAAGGAGCCGTTAATTTCTTTTATTTGTTTTAGGGCGGTTCTTATGGCTGACAGTTCGGCTGTGAATATACTACAGAGCGTGTCCAGTTTTCCCCTCACGATTCCATGATAGCGGGACAAAACCGCATAGCCACAGGCGGACTCCGCCTTCGACCCATCGGTGTAGACCGGGACGAGTTCGGGGTGCGATCCGAGGAAGGCATTAAAGAGTTGCTGGTATTCCGACTCGGTTGTGAGCGCTTTACAGTGCGCATGGAGCATTGACTTAATATCCGGTTTTGGTATTAGCCCAGGGGGATGTCTGGCGTAGGAGACGGGGCACACTTCAGGAAAGGTAAAATTGAGTTCCTGGATAAAATCATTGAAGCGAATGGCCAGGGGCCTGGTTGCCCTTTTCCGCCTGTTAAATAAGTCTAAAAATCTTGAGTTAAAAAGAATGTTAAAACATGGGTGTTTGGTCATAGATAAAACTTTACAGGCATAATTCCCCATCAAAATCATCCTGCGGGTACCCAAGGAAGGCTCGCCTGTGTCAGCAAGTAGACTTTGGACTGGGCTGGTTCTAAATGCTCCCGTGGCCAAACGTATCCCAGCGTTGTGGACACACGTAAGGGGTCTCAGATAAGACTCTCGTCCTGACGAGTATATTATAGAACCGTAGTCCAGTTTCGAACGGACCAGGCCTCGGTACAATAGAAGCATCGTAGAGCGATCTGCCCCCCATGTGGAGTGGGTTAAGTACCTTAGAACGTTTAGGGTTTGGCGACACTTCTCTCGTAATACCCGTAAATGCTCTCGCCAGTTTAATTTTTTGTCTAGGATCAAGCCTAGAATGCGGACGGATTCCACAAATGGGAGATTCCGACTCAGCAGGTTCAAAGTCGGTGGTATGTGCTGTCCGCGAAGACGGTGGAAGTGGACACATTTCGTTTTCTCCGTGGAGAAACGAAATCCGTTCCTACGCGACCAATCTCCCAGTTTATTTAAGGTCACCTGGGCTTGCCTGGAGGCGTACGCCAGTCTTGTCGACCTGTAGAAAATAGCTAGGTCGTCCACTAAGAGCGATGCCATCACCGGGGCATTGACGCATTCCGTGACGTCGTTGATTGCGATGGCAAACAGTGTCACACTCAGCACTGATCCCTGAGGTACCCCGTTCTCCTGGATGTGATATCCGGATAAATACTTGCCCGTCCTCACTCTAAATGTACGGTTTGTCAAAAAATTGTTAATAAATATGGCCATATTGCCTCTAAATCCCCACTTGTGCAACGTGTTTAAAATTTTTCGTCGCCACACACCATCGTAGGCCTTCTCGAGGTCGAAGAATACCGCTACGACGTGTTGGCGTAAGATAAAGGCTTCCTGTATGAAATTGTCAGCGCGCAACAAATGGTCTGTCGTGGACCTCTCGCGCCGAAAGCCGCAATGAGCGTCGGACAGAAGGCGTCGTCTCTCCAAGCACCAGACGAGACGTCGGTTAACCATTCTTTCTATCACTTTGCACAGGCAACTGGTGAGAGAGATGGGTCGATAACTGCTCGGGTCGCTTTTGTTCTTACCCGGTTTCGGGATGGGTATCACCACGGAATCCCGCCAGGAATTCGGGAAACTACCTTTAATCCACAATTGATTGAGGGTATCGAGGACCCCTCCCAACGCCGATTCCGGAATATTCCGGAGAAAAGCGTTGTGGATTCGATCCATTCCCGGCGCGGTGTCATGGGAATCCGTGATGGCAGACTTCAGTTTCCATGGTGAGAAGGGCTCGTTGTATTCTGCAGGTGTTCTTGCTTCGCAGAAATTGAGAGGGACTCTCTCACATCGTTTCTTTAAGTTTGCGAAGTTTGCATCATAACCCTCGCCACTGCTGTTGGCCGCGAACTGCTTGGCGAAAGTATCACTTATTTCCGGGGGTGAAGTCACCACCCGTCCAGCTACAAGCAATGGCGAGATGACAAAGGAGCCCTTGGACCCGGAGTTTTTTTTTACTTTGTCCCATACCTGAGTGACTGGAGTCCTATGGCTGATTGTCGAGACGTATTCTATCCAGGAAGCCCTTTTGGCCTGCTTCACCGCCTTCCGAGCTCGCGCTCGTAGGCGGCGGTATGCTGCCAGGTTTGTTGCCGTGGGGTACTTTTGAAATATTTTCAGCGCTTTCTTCCTCGTCCGGATCGCCCTGTCGCAATCCTCGCTCCACCATGGGACAGGTGCACCATTTAGTGAGCCGGACGTAAGAGGGACACTTTCAGTAGCTGCCGCCACGAGCGCCGATGTCAGTGTCTCGACGTTGTGCAACGCGTCGAGACTAGCGTCATGTTTAAATTTGAAATGGGCCTTGAAGAGCGACCAGTTGGCACGGCTGATACGCCAGTTTACCGGAGGTTTGAAGATGTTCGGGGAAAAATCTTCTTTCGCGAGGAGAAGAGGAAAATGGTCACTCCCACAAAGATCGTTGTGGGCCGTCATCTTCAGCTTTGGGGCTAAACTTCTCGAGCATATAGAGAGATCTATTGCTGAGAATTCTCCGTTAAAGCTATTAAGGCGAGTGTTTTCACCACTATTTAATAAAAACAAGTTAAAATCCTCAATAAAATTAGATAAAATTCGTCCTCTCCTATTGCTTGGGGCCGTTGGGCCTCCCCATAGAGGATCATGGGCATTAAAATCGCCCATCAAAATAAATGGCCGAGGTAGCTGACGGACAAGGGCTTCCAGATTGAGACGTGTTACCGGTGCACCCTCCGGCAGATAGACGTTACATAACGTCATATTCTCTGGGGTGTGCACTGTGACTGCCACGGCTTGGAATTGTGTGTTCAGTTGGATTCGGGAGGTGTAAAGGGTCTCACGAATCGCAACTGCCACTCCTCCTTGGGCGCGTTGACCGCTCGTGTCGTCAAGTCTAAAAACAGTGTACCCCTTCAGAACGCCCTTGTCTACCACCATAGAATGTGTCTCTTGAAGACAGATGCAAGAGGGATTAAAAACGTCCGTTAAAAGGGCCAGCTCCTCTTGTGCCGCTAAAAACCATTGCAGTTCCACTGCAGTATAAAAACCATTATGGTTGTTTAAAATATAAATTTAAAAATATATCGAAAAATGTTTTAAAATGTGGTGAGATGACCAACAGATTAACGATCATCGCTTCAAGCGATTCTTCCTCCAATCGCTTGCGAAGACCTCGGTATCGGAAATACTAAGGTCTTCTTCCGAAACCTCCGGCTTTTTTGGTTTCGTCGGAGGTGATGGGGAAGGGGTCTTCTCACGCCCTTTCGGCGCGCTCCCCTTGGTGGTTTTGGGTGGGCTCTTCTTTGAAGGGCCCACCGGAGTAGGTGGCTCGCTTGCCTCCTTATTCTTTGTCTCTTTAGAGTTTTTTAAAGTTTTCTTTCGGACGTCCGCGGAGGTCTCTTTCGGGACGTCTGTTTGGTGGCAATGGTACACTTTCGCAATGGGGCAGTCGCGACGGAAGCAAAAGATCGGGAGAAAGTTGGGGCGATGAGAGCCCTGTATTTCCTCCTCGCTTCTATACACGGTATTTTTTCGAGCGTCTTTAACTCCATGACCTTTCTTTCCTCTTTCATCTTCGGACAATCACGGGAGTACACTGGATATGCACCCTCGCAATTGACACAAAGAGGTTCCGACGAGCATTCTTTATCCTCGTGCGCGTCCTTGCCACAGCGCGGGCAGGTTGCCCTGCCCTCGCAGCGGGACGCGACGTGGCCAAAACGTTGGCATTGAAAACAACGCATGGGATTTGGAATGAACGGCCTCACTGGGACCAACTCATAGCCGATGAACACATTGTCGGGTAGCCTATCGCGCGCGAACGTCAGAATGACGGATGTTGTATTATTAGTCTCTCCACGGCGCCTTGTGGTAAGTCGACGACAATCAATCACTCCTTGGGAGAACATTTCCCTCTTGATCTCGTCGACCTCCACATATAAAAGATCGTAGTGGCTGATGACTCCCCGACAAGTGTTGAGAGTGCGGTGCACCCCCACCTTTACCGGTATGTCATGGAGCATTCCCATTGCTAAAAGTTTCTCGCTCTGCTTATCGTTGAGGGTCTCAATGAGCAGTGTACCATCTCTTAGTTTTCTGACGCTCTTAGGGTCCCCAGGCATGATCTGGGATAGTACTCTTTGAATAAGGAAAGGAGAAACCTTTTTCAAGGTCTCACCTTCCTTCGCACAAGATAATACTAAATACCGCTTGCATGCAGCGTTACTCTGGTCTCCCCCGACCGTGTCCGGACGGGATCTCTTGGGTGGTGGAAAATTTGTTTCCTCCATAGAAAGTAATTATTCGTCCCTCGGCCTCCCCACCCACCACGGAGCCACACATTCGGGACGCCGCTCCGCTAAACCGGAGCGGTCGCCAGGTCTAACTCGAGGTATATAGCGCTTCAGGAGTGGTTGTCTGTTTCGGGGTGGATCTTCGATGCAAGGGCCCACCAAAACCCCTACATCTCCGACCTCCCTACGCAGACCCCCACAACCTTGGCACTCGCCACCGGAGCAAGAATGCGACGGAAGCCGATTGACCGGGAGTGGCTAGCTCCCGGCCTCCCGTTTACACGAAATCCGGGGCCAAAGAGGGGTATTGCTCCCGAGTCCATAGAGGGCATCCGACACCCTGCTGGGAACCAGAGGGCTCACCCTCCAGGATCCCCTTCTCTCCCTTACGGGTCTCCAGGCACGGCAAACACCTGGGCGGATCGCAAGCCAGTTGGTATGGCCGCACACAGACAGTGGATCCACGGCACTGTCAGGACGCATCCCTTGCTGGCTGGGGGTTTGTTTTCGGGGTTTTCTCCCCGCCCTCTTAGTCGCCTCTTACGACAAGCAGGGATACTGCGGGAGTATTCTCTATCCCCCTACCCGCGGGGGGGAGAAAGAATAGACAAACCAAATTACATTGGGCGGAAGGACCATCAGTTCAAAATAAAACAGAGGGCACAAAACAAACATAAAAAAACTCCTTCCTCAATCGTGGAATAAAAGAATGGAATGAGTTACCTGAGGATATCTTTAAGTCCTTACCTTATTTGTCTCATTAGCAGTGTAAGTACTTGGAAAAATCTCTTTTGGCAACCTAGTATTGTGAGACCCACTAATTGACCTAAACCTTATAATATCGTTATTAGGGAAATTTACTCCACTACCTAACCTACGCATTGCCTAAAAAATATCTACAGTGCTAGAAGATCCTAAGAGCCACTCGAACCGACTTCTCAGGGGTGTAGTGGACCCCGGAACGGTTCTAGGGAGAGGGACATAACCCGAGCACCGGTCTCATGTCCAAAACCTCGGCCCCCATGTCCCGACAGAATTTCCACAGACTTCCGTTCAGAGACTCAATAAGACTCCAAACGTAAGCACCGCAGTTAGTCCACGGTACAATGCTACATATAGACAACCGTAAGTCCACACCAGATGCCTCCCACATACTATCCACTTAGGATTTTAGGTCCCTTAAGGCACTGAAAATCCTTTCGGACCCGTACCTGGAGGCATCGATGGTGCCGACATGGGCTACCAACCACAGCATGGAGCAATTCGTAGCCCGGACCGCCGCCCTTACTGAAGCCGTGGCGTTAGGAATTAACCCCCCTGGCATACAGTAGGATATAACCTCCTGGTTCGTCGCGTCCCTCTCCGACCTTCACCGTGATGGGGCCACCAACCGCCTTTGTGCCGCGCACCGAGTTTCCCTCGTCAGAGTTCCACAAGGTAACACGATGCATGATATGAAGGGATTCTTGCCCTTGACGTCGAGATGAATCGAGGAATAATACACTTAAAGAAGGGTATAGGTTGTTCCAAGGATTTTATTGAGGCTCATGGAACATACGGGGGGTTGTAGGACAGGAAGTGATCTGTGCGTTGTGCAAGGAGAATAAAGGGGATGGGAGTAATACTATGTGCTTACCCCGTTTCGATGCTAGTCTCGACCGGAACCAACTACCAACCACCAATCCATCTCCCGTATCTATATCTCCTCTCTGTCTCTCCTTGTCTCTTCTCCCGTCTCTCCTCCGAGTCTTTGCTTATAAAGGAGGCATATCGCTCAAGGCTTTTTTCGGGGAAGTACCCCATTTAGAGGTGCCGTTAGAGATTTCTAAGTCTGACCTATGGATCGCTCAAGGCTTCTTGGGGAAGTTCCCCATTTAGAGGTGCCGTTAGAGATTTCGAGATTTTCGCCTACATCGAGGGGGGGAGAGGAATGGACTACTCAACATAGGAGTGTTCCCTATTCAGAGATGCCGCTAGAGATTTCTAAGTCTGACCTAAGGAAACAGGGGGGAAGAGAAACTTTCTCTCCCAAAATAACAGGAGGACAGAGGAAGGGGGGAGAGAAGTGGAATACTCTTTCCCGTGCACAACACCGCCGGACCTTGGAACTCCCTAGCAATAAGATTCCCCCTCCCAGAGCGACTACCCCTAGGGATGGAGGACTTCGAG
Organism: Hetaerina titia; assembly: GCA_037158775.1. NCBI lineage: Eukaryota > Metazoa > Arthropoda > Insecta > Odonata > Calopterygidae > Hetaerina > Hetaerina titia. Next base: position 133,617,517 of record CM073768.1, read on the forward strand.
GCTTGGGGTGCACTCTCGGCCGCGCAAACAGGCGTCTCGACGCCGTCCTCGGACAGCGCCGCGAAACTGTTGCTGACAGATGGGGGCGGCCTCCACGGCCCCTCTCCCGGAATCGACCTCGCTGCCGCTCCGCGCCACTGGTCGCCATCTTCCACTCCTCCGGCTGAGGGGAAGAGGTCACCACCGGGCGAAAAGGGCCAACAACCGTCGCCTCCACGAACGACTTATTAGCATTTCCACTCGGACACAACCGGGAAACCAAAGTGCTGCTTGCGGTATGGGAGGCAACGGAACAAGCCCCCGAGGCGGCCACACCCGTCAGCTTAGAGCAGAGCTCCGACACTATCCTCTAGCTGGGCGACGCGGGCCCTTAAGAGCTCGCTCTCCGCCGATACTTTCGAGTCGTGGATGGAAGATTTCCGGGTAGCCATCCTATTCTAGATTACTATTTAAAAGTTTTAACACTTAGGTTTTACATTCGTTCACGAGATCGTTTCAAGTAGCTCAAGTATGTAGGCATGTTTGACGTAAGTAGTGGCTGATTCCAAATTAGTGGTAGAGTGGGGGTCGAGTATCCTCGCAGCGGGGGGTTAAGTAGCTGGTGGGTCACGTAAGGGAGAAGCTGTTTACGCGGGGAGGGTGACCTTGGAGTTGACTCCGAGGGGAGTGTACAATGGAGGGGGGAAACTAAGGAATTTAGAGAGTAAAGGGGAGTAGAAGTCCAAGGGTGCTACCACAGATTTCATCTACATCTAAATAATTCCCCGCAAGCCGCCGCAAGGGCGTGAGGCGGGGGGTGTTAGGGCACCACCCAAAAAAGGGAAAAAAGAAAAACCGCATTCAAAACCAACACATACATGCAAACCCAAATCCACAGTGGTGCATACATTATTATAAACACCCTATCATTTTACACGTATGCAAATACGTATCTACCACCTTTCATTTTACACGCATGCAATTACATATTATATAATCCAACAAATACTGGCACCTTAGGATGCAGTAAAAAAATTTATCCAATAACGTGCAAGCTAGATTAGCCTTAGATGAGAAGTTCTCGGGTTTTCCACCGGGTCAGGGTCTGCATACTGGCCGACGTTTCGACGCTCGACTCGGGCATCGTCTTCGGGGCGATGAGTGCTGTGACTAAGTTTTGGCAGCCTTATATATCCTCTCCTCGCGGTCAGGTGTCATATGATCGCGGAAACACGTGTTCCCCCTCCCTCCAATCCTCGATTCTTCCGTATTTTTCGCAGTACGGGTTTCCAGGTGTTGCTTAGGGAATACCCAGAGTCGCGATTGAAATTCTTCGTCTCCATTCTTATTCCTATGGATTCTTTGAGGATCCGATCCCAGTATCCACGGGACTGAGCGGCAAGCTTAGCTTTTTCGAAACGGATGGAATGGTTGTTGTTCAAACTATGTGCCGCGATGGCCGATTTTTCCTCTTGTCCCAACCGTAAATGTCGTTCATGTTCCTTGAGCCTGGTCTCAATTGTGCGTCCTGTCTCGCCCACGTAGACTTCTCCGCACTCACAAGGGACACGGTAGACACCAGGGGTCTTGAGCCCAATAGGGTCCTAAACCCTCACAAGTTGATCTCCGAGTTTGGCTGGCGGTAGATGGACCGTCTCGATGTTATGTCTTCCTAGGATTCTGGAGATTTTCCCCGACACAGATGACGTATAAGGCAAGTATGCCCTGGCTATCGGCTTCTCCTTCTGCTGTGGTGGTTTAGGTGTTACGGTCCTCTTTAGGGCCAATGAAATTTGGCGCCCTCCAGACCCGTTATGTCGGAAAGTTTTCTTGAGATGGTTCAACTCATGGGGCAGGCTCTGTTCGTCAGCGATCATCCTTGCTCTGTGGAACAGGGTGGTCAGCATAGCCCCCCGTTGTGAGGGGTGATGGTGGCTCGAACTCTGGAGGTACAAATCAGTGTGAGTAGGTTTCCGGTACACACTATGTCCCAGGCGTCCATCCTTCTGTCGGCGAACAAGAATGTCGAGGAAAGGTAGACAGCCATTTCTCTCCAGTTCCAGGTTGCAGACGATGTTGGACCAGACCAGACCAGAACCCCTTTTGAATGGGTGTTACCCCTAAATTTGATGCACTGCTTCGGTGCGACTTCGTCCACCCCTTCAGCGGAAATGTTTGTGCAAACCGCACTTGTAGGAACATGGCGATCAAAAGTGCATAAAGCGAACGTGTACCTTTCCAGTGTTAGTGAAGGAGAAGTAGATAGAAAGACCACTAGTGGGTTGGCAGTAGGCCAAAACAAAGAAGAACTAAGTTTACTTATCTTTATGGGCGAGAACATTTTGCCCAGTACTTCGTCAACAGGACGGAATGAGATAGACTAAAACTAAATACTTAAAATTAAATTAAACCTAATTTAGTTGTTGACTCTGGCCTTAAATTTTTTTTATTATTGTATTTCTTAGTTTATGTTATAATTTTTTTATTTGTTTTCATTTTTTCATTTCATATTGTTGTATATATTATTATTTTTTGTCTCTTTTTATTTGATATATTTTCCCAGTAATGTTAACTATTAATAATAATCTGCTCCTGGTTGCCCGAGAAGCCCGTTAACATCAGGTCAAGTCGGGGCCAGTAGCCCCTACTGATTTATATATAAGAAGGCAGCAAATAGCTTTCTTGAATACAACTTGTACAAGTATTTACAACCGGGTGAGCAACTTTTCATTTAAAAATAAATTTACATTCTTAAAATATACTTGAAGAAACAGGCATAGGAAAGAATTCGGTATCGTTACCGAAATAGTATTTCTTTTGGAAGTCTGTAGCTCGGACGGCGTTTTTTATGTTTGGAGTAATCCCATATGTTTTCTGTAAGCGTGTTTCGTGGAAGGGACCTTTCGATTCGCTCAGCTTGCGCTCGAATGAAGTCGTGTACTTTCGGTATTTTGTGTGCGTTTCTTATATCTTGTATCGGTACGAGTTTTCTCTGGTTTGTGAGGTAGCGAATTGTTTTATTTTGGAATGTTTCTAAGCGATTTCTGTCTGTTTTTGTCGCGTTCCCGAATATTTCGCAACCGTACAGCATCCTTGGACAGATATATGACAGAGTCTGAGTTTATTTTGGTGCGTGAGGCGGGATTTGGAGCACAAGAGTGGAGATAGAAGTGGCCTTGTGCCCCGGTCTATCCGTAGGGCATGCTGTACGTGCTTGGCCCATGTCAGTTTTTAATCGAAGTGTATCCCTAAGAATTTGTGTGAGAATTTTGTCGGAATACGCGCGGAGTGGAAGGTTAGAGGTTTTTTTGGGAGATAGCTTCGTTTTCTTCGAAAGTCGACGACTACGCTTTTTTCCGCATTTATCGTGACTTTCGAATTGACGGTCCACTTTTCAAGTAAAGAGAGGTGGTTTTGTATCTCACGAAAGGCACATGTGCCGCTCCACGACCTCGCCGCGATTGCAGTATCGTCGGCGAACATGAAAAGGAGAGTTTGTGGAGAAGAAGGAAGATCATTGACATAACAATTGAAAAGAGTAGGAGATAGTATAGCGCCCTGCGGCACTCCACAGTTTATCTGTTTCCCGACTGACATAGCTCCGTTTTCGACGACATGTATAGCTCGTGAAGCGAGGAAACTTTGCATCATTTTAATGAGATGTATCGGCAACCCAATTCTAATTAATTTAAGTAGCAATCCATCATGCCAGATCTGATCGAATGCCTTGGCCACATCTAAGAACAATACTGCGATGTGCTGATTGTTCTGCATACCGTGGCTGATATTCTCTGCTAGTCTGTGTATTTGGAGAGACGTGGAATGTCCTTCTCTGAACCCCATTTGCTCGTGCCGAATGACGTCATTTGCTCGTAAAAAGAGGTCAAGACGGGATTTCAGAATTAGTTCGAAAACTTTGGATATTGATGAAAGTAAAGAAATCGGTCTGCGGTTAAGAGGTATCGTCGGGTATTTGCCTGGTTTGGGCAGCAGGCATAGTTTTGCTGTTTTCCAGGTATCTGGGAAATAGCAGGAAGAAAGACAATTATTAAAGAGGCCCAGCAAGTGACGAATGGCCGCTAGGGGCGCATTCTTCAAGTGCCTGTTGGACACCTCATCAATACCCGGGGCTTTTTTTTGGGTTTAAGTATTTGATGGTCATTCTTAGTTCCGTTTCCGTGACTGGCTGAAAAGGTGGAGTCGGAAGAAAACAAACTGCTTACAGCAGCTTCGGCCTCTTCGTCTTCCTCCGTTCTTGGCCAGTCATTTCGAAGGGTCATTGTTCCCTGGAACGCGTCCGCGAGGATTTCTGCCTTATCGCTGGCGTCAAAGTACAAAAGGTTGTTATGCCTGATGGGCTGATCTAGACGTCCTTTTTTGGTCAGCTGCTTAGCAACCTTCCAAAGGGAGCCGTCGTCAAAGGAAAGATTGTCGAGTTTGTCTCTCCACTGGTCATTAAATCGATTTTTAATTTCACGTTTGACGCAGGACGCGAAGAAGTTATAACGCCGTTTATAGGCGTTGTCCCTGGTTCGCGCCCACTGCCTACGAGCCTTGTTGCGCTGTTTTATGAGCAGCAGGATGTCGTCGGGTAGTGTGTTGGAAGGAGGAGAAGGGTGGTGATGCGGTAGCGATGCAAGTGCATACGCGTTCCGCATTGCTTCTGTGATTGCCCGGACGTGATCGTCAATGTCTTGCCGGTCTGAAGAATAAGGAATAGGGATTTCAGAGAAGGAATCTTGAGTAAGTTTTGCGAACTGTTTCCAGTTCGTTTTGGTATGAATGGAAGGAGTGTGCTCATAAGGGACAGTCACAATGTCGGCTTTAATCGGGTAATGATCACAGGAGAGATCGGGTATTACCATTGGAGTCGTTATGATAGGCAGGTTTTTTGTAAGGCAGAAATCCAGAATGTCTTCCCCTCCACGGCCGTCAATATGCGTCGCCGATAGTGGCACTTCGACGTCTACCATGATGGAATTTACAATTGTATGCAATAGCCGGCCATTTTTATTCGCGGACCGGCACCCCCATTCTAAATGTTTTGAATTCCAGTCGCCGATGGCTACGACTCTTCTGTCAGTCGGGAATAAGGGACGAATTTCGTCAGAAACAATAGTCTTACCAGAAGGTTGGTAAGCGGAAAAGATATCAAGTTCACCTATGGGCGTTGGGAGTCGTATTCCGACGCATTCAAGTGTACTCAGGGCGTGTCCTTTCAGTGCTTTGTGTTTTAATGAGGATTTTACTGCGATAAGCACGCCTCCACCTCGAGCGGTAGGACGGTCTCGCCGATATGTGGTGTAGTTTGGTATTTTGAGTGTGTGACTTGGTTTCAGATGTGTCTCCGGAAGGGCGACTACATCAAAATTGCCAGAGCTTATAAAATTATTGAATTCCCGTTGGCGGCCGAGTATGCCGTTGCAATTCCAACTGAGAAGGCAAATGTTGCGGAGTTTACTAGTCATTAAGCTCGTGCAACTCGGATAATTGCTGAAGCATAAAGATTTTCTTCTCCGTTTTTGTCTTTAAGAGACTTAATTGATTATGAATGGACATAAAGTATCCAAACAGTGATTGTTCTCCGTGGGAGGTATTAGAGGGTTGATAACATGTGGGGGAGGGATTTTTGGAGGAGGTAAGGAGGGAAATGGGTTTGTGGCAGCAAAAGATGTTTGGCCCTGCAAATGACCTTGAGCGCGTGTCGTCCAAGCATTACCTGCAGGAACCGGGGCTGGTACGTATGTTTTCCCTTGAGCTGATCCTCGGGAAATTGTGTCGCGCTTCTCACGCGCCAATTTTCGCTGGTTTTCCCATTTGTAAACGGGACAACCGCGATAATTGGCAGGGTGGTCCATCTCGCAATTTACGCATCGCGCGGGCGTAATGCAATCTTTCTTTTCGCATTCGGTAGTTAAATGTGGTCCGGCACATTTAACACAACGGGGCCGAATGTTACAGTAATTTTTTGTATGCCCGAAGCCCTGGCATTTATGGCACTGAACCACGCCCTTAGGTTTGGTGAATTTGCTGATATTTACCCGCATGGCCATTTAATATTCGACCTTTAAGAGGTCGCCTGGTTGTGGGTCCTTTGTAAGGATTACGTGGTATACTGGTATCAATCTTTTGGTACCAGTGGTTTTCCCGTTTTCCCTGTCTTTGACAGTTGGTTTGGTTGTAGTTAGTTGAACTACGCTTTTTGTGGCATATCCCAAACTAAGAAGTTCTGATTCTAATTCCTTGGCGTTCACATCCCTAACCAAGTTTTTGATACAATATTCGTTAAGCCTATCAGCTGGAATCTGATAGGAAGTAAATTCTAGCTGCCTATTTTTTAAAATGCTTCTGCATTGGATATAGTCCTCTACGCTGGCACATGTAATTGCCACCGTGTTGGCTCCTCTGAGGACGCACTTTGGGGGAGTAAGCAATTTGGACGTCAGCTCCTTTGCCAAGTCCACCCACCCTTTAATATTATGGACTGTGATAGCTGGAATTTTTGGAGTTTTTGGGATTGACGGCTGAGTCTCCATCACCTCATCCGTATTCTCTAGTGGAGTAAATCTATTAATCTGTGAAATTTCCGGTGATTCTACTGTACGGCGTCTTTTAAGGGATGTACCTTTTTTAGTGGTGACGACAGTGAAGTCGTCGTCACCATGACCATGCAGGGTTTGCGTTTGTTGGCCTGTGATGTGGTTTTCGGCGAGAGAGAGGGATAGCGTGGCTTCCGCTGATAACGCGACGATAAAACGTCATTTGTATTCTCGTCGGCCGCAATGTGTTTGGCGACGGTCGTGTTTACAGCGACTGAAGGTTTTGCCGCCTGCGTTTTAATTACGCTGGTTTTTTGCCTTCTAACAGCTGCAATAGCAGCGGCTACTGCTGGAGAAGGTGGGGCAGATGTAACCGTATTGGTTTTGTTGACCGTGTTATCACTTGAGCCGATTTTATCAGTAAGAGTTGGACGCTGCCTCTGGTCTGCCATGCTGGTTTTGGTATTTTGTACCGTTTCGTTTGGTATATTGTTGTCCGTAGAATTTAGTCCGAACGTATATACCGGCTTGAACATTCCCTGCAACGGCAGGGGTGGTGGTGTCGGTGTATTGTATTTAATTTTGGTATAATTGACGATTGTAGGACGAATCCAGACGATGTTGGAATGCTGGTTGCTCATATTTATTTATTTAACAACCAGCATTACAAGTAGGCGATAGCCTGGTGGTAATGTTCTTGATTACGAGTCATAAACCACTTAAACCATTCATAATACAAGTACATACGGCTTTATCACGTATATTTCTCACTCACACGTTACAGATAATTATTTTAAGGAGAGCATACACCTCGTTTTAAATTTATTTTATGAATAAGGTAAGGACTTAAGGATATCCTCAAGGTAACTCATTCCATTCTTTTATTCCACGATTGAGGAAGGAGTTTTTTTATGTTTGTTTTGTGCCCTCTGTTTATTTTGATCTGATGGTCCTTCCGCCCAATGTAATTTCGTTTGTCCATTCTTTCTGAGAGCTCCTCCCACCCCTTCTCTTTATTTACTATCTTGAACATCCCACATAGCCTGTTCAGCTTCCTCCTAAGTCGGAGCGGTGTCCACCCTAGTGTCTCTAACATTTCTGTCACACTATCTGTCCTGTTTTGTCTTCCTAGAGCGTACCTAGCTGCATTTCTATGTACTTCTTCTAGGAGCGGTGTCCACCCTAGTGTCTCTAACATTTCTGTCACACTATCTGTCCTGTTTTGTCTTCCTAGAGCGTACCTAGCTGCCTTTCTCTGTACTTTTTCTAGCTTATTTATATGCACCTTTACCATAGGGTCCCATACTGTTGCTGCGTACTCCATTATTGGTCTTACAACTGAAGTGTATGCTAATTACACCCCCTTGTGGTGGCTTACGGGGTATTATGTAGATGTATCATCTTTCCTACGTCAGGGAAGTAGTAGTAGTAGTTTTCGGGTTTTTAGGGTGCATCGACAGCAATGATCATTTTGCACCACTGTCAAAACTTTCAAATCCACCGGTTATTTAAAATATAATAAAACAAATAAATAAATAAAGTTACTTAAAAAAAACAAACAAGCAACATTGTCAAGGGTGGAGACTGCGACTAAAATTGCCTCATTAGGCCAATTTCGCTTAAAAATAGCAAAACTCTATTTAAGGAGTTTGTGTCATCCCCTAAAATATTACTCAATTCTCCCCTTATTTGAAATTTTCCTCTTGCCCTTGAATATTTATTGCACAGTGTCAGGATATGTTTCACCGTCAGGGGCAAGTCAGATTCATTGCAGCGCGGTTGCACTTTTCCCTCCGTAAAGAGGTACGAGTGCGTAAGGGCAGAGTGCCCTAACCTCAGGCGCGAGACAATGACCTCTTCCCTCCGATTTTTCCGGATGGAAGAGGGCCAAGCCGAAACGACCGATTTTATCTCCCTGAGTTTATTGTTATTTAAGGACCGCCAAGCTTCTTTCCATTGGTTTAGGACCAAACTCCGCAAGGCGGCCTTTATGTCCTCCACAGGTACCAAAGTGGAATCGGTCTCGATTTTGCCCAGAGCTTCCTTCGCTGCTTTGTCGGCTTTTTCGTTGCCAGGTATTCCCACGTGACCAGGAGTCCATATAAAGGATACCCTGTTACCCTTTCTCTGAATAGATAAGAGGGTATGGTGGATCTCCTGAACTATCGGGTGCATTGGTGAAAAGACCGATATGGATTTTAAGGCACTCAACTAGTCCGAACAGATGAGAAAAGAGCCGTTATTCTCCCTTATCTGTTTTAGGGCGGTTCTTATGGCTGAAAGTTCGGCTGTGAATATGCTGCAAAGCTTGTTCAGTTTTTCCTTCGACTCCGTGGTAACTGGAAACGACCGCGTAGGCACATGCTGTCTCCGACTAAGCCCATCGGTGTAGACCGGGACGAAGTCGGGGTGCGATCCGAGAAAGGCATTAAAGAATTCTTGATATTCGGAGTCGGTCGTGAACGCTTTACAGTGCGCATGAGGCATTGACTTAAATCCGGCTTTGGCGTCAGCCAAGGAGGATGTTTAGCGTAGGAGACAAGGCACGCTTGAGGAAAGGTGAAATTGAGTCCGTGAATAAAATCGTTAAAACCGTAAAAAAATCGTATATGCTCCCTCCAGTTTAGTTTTTGGTCGAAGGTCATCCCGAGGAAGCGGACGGTATCCGCAAATGGGAGATTCCGGCCCAGCAACCTCAAGGTCGGTGGTGTGTGCTGTCCGCGAAGACGGTGAAAATGCACACATTTCGTTTTCTCTGAGGAGAAACGAAATCCGTTCCTTCGCGACCACTCTCCCAGTTTATTTAGGGTCACCTGGGCTTGCCTGGAGGCGTTTGCCAGTCGTGTCGACCGGCAAAATATGGCTAGATCGTCTACACCGAGCGATGCCATTACCGGGGCATTGACGCATTCCGTCACATCATTAATGGCGATGGCAAATAACGTCACGCTCAGCACGGATCCCTGAGGTACTCCGTTCTCTTGTTTAAATGATCGGGATAAAAACTTTCCGATCCTGACTTTAAAGGAGCGGTCAGTTAAAAAATTATTGATAAATATCGCCATATTGCCTCTGAAACCCCACTTGTGAAGCGTGTTCAGAATTCTTCGTCGCCACACACTATCGTAGGCCTTCTCCAGGTCAAAGAAGACACCTACGACGTGTTGGCGTAGTAGAAAGGCTTCCTGGATAAAATTCTCAGCGCGCACAAGATGGTCTGTCGTGGACCTATTACGGCGAAAGCCGCACTGAGCGTCGGAGAGTAGGTGTCGCCTCTCCAAGCACCAAATAAGACGACGGTTAACCATTTTTTCCATCACCTTGCACAGGCAACTGGTGAGAGAAATGGGACGATAGCTCTTCGGGTCGTTTCTATTCTTGCCCTGTTTAGGAATGGGTATCACCAATTGATAACTCAACTGCTGTTTACTCACTTAAGAAGGGAAGAGGTGTAATATTTACCCTCAACCCCATACTAATCACAATGTATATGACTTGTGACGTGGCAGTCAAATGCCCGTCCATTCTGATCCATTTCGTATTTAACAGTCACAGGTATATAATTCCTTTGTTAATTGTGACGTGTGGTCGAGGGCGAGTGAGAGAGGGGGGAGACACCGATCGCGTGGGGGGATCGAGGGAGGATTCCGGAACTCGAGGCGGGAGTGTTAGCGAGGAACCCGTGATCGCGAGGGATGTGAAGTGCAAGCGACGCCGAGAGGTGAGCGTCGGCTGTGAAATTTGGTGCGGTGGTGGTGTGGGCCAGCGGGCCGCGTGAGCGAAGGAGCGCTGAGGAACAGTGTGGATTCGCCGTGTACGAGCCGAGCGAGTGGCGCGGGTCAGCGGACGAGGAGCGGCTGCCGGCCCCAAGGCAGCAGTCACTCGAGGACCTCCTCCGAGAAGGAGAACTCACGCTGCTATCCAGGCAATGCCCGCGGGAGGCTGAGGCGACCCACGAATTCGTGCATCAGGAGCCGTGACCAGTGCGGGACTTCCCGGCGGTAAGCGTCGTAGCTTACCTGGCGCCCTTAATCAAGCCGAGTGAAGTTCCAAGTTGTGCGCCGGTGTTGGGGCATACTCCACAGGGAGTATCAAACCGCATGTCACAAATGGCGCCCAACGTGGGGCCCTTCGAGTGATAGGCGCGATGTTAAGTGAAAAGAGTTTGTCATAAAATTTTGAAAAAAAAGGGGAAGTGTGTGTGTGTGTTCAATCGAATTTCAGATGTGACGAGTTTACTGTTTTCTTGAAAGGCAATTTCTAGTTGTTACTGTATTCTGTCTGTTTTCTGTTGTTTGTGAATCCTTAAGGGAGGGATGATGTGTTGTCCTCCGATTTCTTGTAAAGAATGCTAAGTAGATGGGAATTGAGATAAAGGATATCTAAGGGGGCTTCTGAACGTGGAGGTTATTTAGGCGTCTAAACCGTGAGTTACGAAATTATTTGGAATTATTAGATAGATAGAGGGAAGTTTGGGCCAGTTAATAAATTTAAGCCATTTTCTTTTCTTTCTATACGTTATTAGATTAGATTAGGTCATTTAGGGCTACTAGCGTGATTCAAAGGAGTTAACACATATCTATTAGTATTTGAAACCAATAACGAATAAAAATGGACCACAAACAACTTTTGGAGACTTACGCAAGAGACATGAGAGCATTGAAGCGGACGGGTAACATTGAAGAAGAATTTAGGGCCATCCAAGCCTTAAGCTTATCTGAGGTCGTGGAAGAATTGGAAGCAAGTGAATGCTCCACCGTAGGGCCACCGGCTACCCAGAGAGAACGACTCTTTCGATCTAAGGTCATCAGGAAATTTCCGAAAACGACAATTCCCTGGTACGGGGACCTAGACTTCGCGGGAGCGAATAGCAACCCTTCGTTGGCAGCCTCTCTGCAAGTACTCTTCCCGGATGAAGAGACAGTATCTGGACCACCTAAAGGAGCGAAGGATAAATCTTCCAAAGCGAAGAAGGAAGATAAAGGGATTATCGCCACCGAAGAAAGGGATCAGCAAGAATCGCTCTCCGCCAAAGATCAGTCGGTCGTTACAGCGAAAGCGGTTGAACTCACCGAAGAGATAAGCCGGTATAAACAAATTGCTGCAAAACAGGAACAGCAAATTGCCAAGTTGACCCAACTGCTAGCTGACACGTCGGTGGGGAAAGAGGATGGAACGAAAACGACTACAGTTTTGAAATACTCGCCCAACAAGAGAAAAAACAAGCAACGACAGGACCAATCATCCTCGAGTTCTTCTTCATCCTCATCGTCCTCCTCTGAATCGTCCTCAGATGACGAGCCGTCAGACGACTCTGACGAGGGCTCCCCTAACAGCTCAGATGAGAGCGAGGAGGAGGTAAAGGATGATAACAGTGGCAAAGAGAAAGACAAGAAGAAGGACAAGAAGAAGAATTCCACGAGAAAGAGGAACAGTAGGAAAACGTCGAACGCCAAGAGCAAGATGCGAGGCAGATGCACTAAGGCCTTTCAGAATTGGAAGTTAGAATTCAGAGAAGACTCGTCGAGTCACGCCCGACAGTACCTAAAGACGCTAAACACCATCAGGCGGAACCTAGAAGTAACCGACAAGGATCTTCTAAAAAGCTTATCATTCACTTTTAAGAATGAGACAGCTGATTGGTTCGAGGCTACGGAGAAATACTTCACATCTTGGCGCAGATTCGAACAAGCCTTTAAAGATAGGTATATAACTGAACTGACTAAGGAGCAGGTCTTAAATGAGTTGAACCACCGAACTCAGGCGGAGGGAGAAAAAATTGCTTCGTACATCGGGAGTCTACGGCATATTAACCAACACCTGAAGAAAGGGCTATCCGAACGCAAACTGGTTAAAATCGCGTTAACAAGGATACATCCCGACTATCGGAACGAATTAAAAGGGAAAAGGTTTGATAGTCTAGAGGAGATAATTAAGAAGGGCCGCAAGTACGAAAAACGTTTAATAGAGAACGAGCAATATCAAGCTCCGAGACGAGCTAAGGATTCGCTTATCCCATCAGCGGCATTCACCAAGACCGACTATGCAGTGAAGTCATCAAAGAGCAGTGCAAAAATTTCTGCTATTCTGGAACCCGCTGAGAAAACGGCCCTCAAAACGGAGAGGGCCGGGGACAGGAAAGTGAAGGAGGGACACGGAAGTCCCACTGCGCCGGCTGATACCTGCAGACCAGTTGAGGTGGTCACACATGGACCGCCGAAGGCAAAAGCAACAACCTTCGTGAGACCAATGGGAAATAATTATTACAGTCCCAACCCTGTGGCTGGTCAGAGTGGCGCACCACCCATGGCATGGCAAATCGGTTCATCGGAGCCTGCTATACGTGCGGTGAAACGGGACATCGCGCAAGCAATTGCCCACAAACGCAATGCTTTAGGTGTGGAGGGCAGGGCCACATGAGTTCAATTTGCCCACGCAAACGGCCAGTCTCTTCTGAAGTGTATGTTGTGTGGCCAAACAGGAGCCCTTGCCATCAACTGCCCTAATTGCCATGGGATTTTTCAGAGAGTTCAGGGAAACGGAGCGGCGGGGAGTCGTGGGGCTCAAGCGACTTCTCCGCAGACACGAGATCATTCGAGGGGTGCGATTGCCAAGCAGTGAGGAGGGGACGTGTATGCGTGGAGAGTAGGGACTGGTAGTCTGCGTATCCGAATCGGTCAACCGATTTCGGCCAGCAGAGTAAAAACCGGCAGGGGAGGGAAACTAAATTTAATTGGCCGATTGAGACAGCTCAATCCGAACAGTTAATTCGTGGCGGTGTGAGTAAAAAAAAACAAGATTCGTTCGAACCGACAGGGGACGCCCGTGTCATATCGCCGATCTTAACTGAGGTGAAAGGCAGACCTACAATGCTACATTCAGCATATTTTCCCAACTCCAGCTGTAAACAAGGAGCCAACTTCAAGTCAACACAAGGCACCTTAGAACTACAGGATCGCGACGAGAAGATATCTCCTCAAGACCTTAGTAATCTATTTGCCCAGATAAAGGGATTAAACCTAGATGGTGACGGGAGGGGCCCACCTAATAATGTGCGAGTGGAGTGTGGTGTTGGAACCGAATCAGACGCACCTTCCGGAGTACGTCCGGTTCAGGGAGGGGGAGATGACGTGTGTAAAACGTCAAGAATGTGCGAGCGCAGAGAAGTGAATATAGCTGGGACAATGATCGAGAATCGTAACTTAATCAAAGTCCGAATTGGGGGAGTGGACTATGCAGCCCTCTTCGATACGGGTGCGCAGGTAACCATAGTAGGCCCTCAAATAGCGGAGCAGTACAAAGCAAAACTTCGAGGGAAAACCACTATGTTGAAAATGCCTATGACTCCCGTACCAGCTAAAACGTTAGGATATTCAGAGATGATAATATCCATTGACGGAACGAAAGAGAAAATGAAATGGAAAGCGGCTGACTTTCTCTCTCACCACCAGTTAATTGTGGGAGCCGATTTCATAAACCTCTTTGAGATAGATACTCAAAGATCAGAAAATAATTGGCGAGCGAGGAAGGGACCATGGCATCCATTCATATCAGAGGATGAAAATCGGAAAGCAGACGTGACGGTAGAATGCGCAAGTGTTGTGAGTTTGAAAAGAGATGAATATGCCCAGCTGCAATCCGTCTTTGATGAGTTCTTCCCCAAGAGAAATGACTCGGACGCGATATGCGGTGGGATCAGCGAAATCAGCGAAGAACAGAGGAAGTTGGTGGATGAAGTGATAGAACGGGCCATCTCCCCGGAGCAAAAGTTCGGACCGTGGGAACTGACCGAACACCACATCGATGTCCAAGGCGCTCAGCCCTTTAAACATCGGCTGAGGCGTTTATCCCCCCCAATGCTAAAAATAGCTCAGGAGGAGGTAGCACGCATGCTAAGGGAAGGAGTAATCGAGAAGTCAGCTTCGGCGTGGTGCAGTGCACCCGTTATTATCAAGAAATCAAATGGAAATCCAAGATTCTGCGTCGACTATCGAGATTTGAACAAGTTGACCAAAAAGGATGCTTACCCCTTACCTAGTATGGACTCGATATTGGACAAATTGCGACAAGCAAACTACATAACGAAGATAGACTTGAAATGGGCCTATAATCAAGTCCCAGTAGAAGCCTCTTCGAAGAAGTATACTGCTTTCGCAATCCCAGGGTCGGGCCTCTATCAATTTAAGAAAATGCCATTTGGTCTGACCAACTCACCAATGACATTTCAAAGATTGATAGACAACTTATTTGGACCAGAGTTCGAACCAATTGTCTTTGGCTATTTAGACGACATCATCATCGTCAACCAAACGTTCTAAGACCACCTCAAATGGCTAGAAGTAGTGCTGAGAAAATTGGACAATGCAGGTTTGATAATAAACAAGGAGAAATGCGAGTTTTGTTGTGCAAGAGTGGCCTACTTAGGTTATGTGGTGGACAAAGAAGGGTTGAGACCAAATCCGGAGAAGATTGCTCCAGTGGTAAGTTATCCGGCCCCATCCAACACAAAACAGCTGAGACGATTTCTCGGAATGGTTGGATGGTACGCCCGATTCATTGACAATGACTCGGAGATAAAAGTACCACTGTTGAAGCTACTCCGTAAGGGACAACCATGGATATGGCAAGAGGAACAAAAATTAGCATTTGAGAAACTGAAGAGAGCTATTACTGAAGCCCCAGTGTTGGCTCGACCGGACTTCAGTAAACCCTTCATCGTACAGACTGATGCAAGCAGCACGGCGATAGCAGGAGTACTGGCCCAAGTACATGATGACGGGGAGCACCCAATTGCATACATGAGCCGAGTGCTCACTGATGCGGAACGCAAGTACAACACATCTGAGCGAGAATGCCTTGCCATTCTGTGGTCCATCAAGAAACTCCGCCCATATCTGGAGGGCTATAAGTTCATCGTCATAACGGACCACTCTGCACTCCAATATCTCCGTAACTTGAAGGACCCAACGAGTCGATTGGCCAGATGGGCATTGGAGTTGCAGCAGTGGGACTTTCATGTTGTCCACAGAAAAGGCAAGCAGCATGAATTGCCCGATGCTTTGTCCAGGATGTACGAAGAAGAGGAAGAGAATATGGCCAGTTTCTCTCAAATTAAGGACGAAAGTTATAAACAACGAGTGATAGACGTGCAAAAGTGGCCCAAACGCTTCAAGCAGTGGAAAGTAGAACAGGGACTACTTTACCGTTATAAATACGACAAATTATTGGACCCCATTTCCGATAATGAAGACGGTTGGAAACTTGTGCCAGCAGAACACAGAACGTGTTCTAAGAGATGCTCACTGCGAACCGTCGTCAGGACACCTCGGCATAGAGAAGACCTTCGACAGAGTAATTAGACTATTATTGGCGAGGAGCTTATCACGACGTATTCAACTTTGTAAGAGAATGTGAGACTTGTCAGCAGTTTAAAGTATCGCAACAAGGGCCACAGGGCCTCTTAGGCAGACGGGTAGTTGAAAGACCATGGAGTGTAGTAGCAGTAGATCTCATGGAGTTTCCCATGAGTAAAACCCAGAACAAATACCTAATTGTTTTCCAAGACATGTTTACCAAGTGGGTAGAGCTGAAACCTATACGTACTGCCACCGGGGCCAACGTCGTGAAAGCTCTAGAAGACCTAATTCTCTTTCGTTGGGGAACACCAGACTACCTTCTTACCGACAACGGGAAGGAGTTCAATAATAACTGCTTGAAGAGTGTGTTAGAGGAGTATGGAATAAAACACACTACAACGCCTCCGTACCATGCGCAGGCAAACCCAGTCGAACGAGTGAACAGAACGCTGAAAAACATGATCGCCACATTCATAGGGGAAGATCACCGGGAGTGGGATCGCCATCTCCACGAATTCCGACATGCCGTAAACACAGCTGTTCAATCTTCGACGAAGGTATCGCCTGCGTATCTAAATTACGGGAGACACCCAGTAGCAGTAAAGAGCCTAAGGAAAGAATTAGAATCCGGAGAGCAAATCGAGTATCGATTAGATCCAGAGGTTTGGAAAAACTGGGTCAATATATTACACGCGTTGAGAGACTTAGTAGCCGAGAATTGCGATAAAGCTCACACTAAACAGGCTAGAACATATAACAAGGGAAGGAGGGATATCAAATAGAACGTAGGAGACTTAGTTATGCGAAAAACGCACCACCTATCTAGCGGAACAACTCGCTTCTCAGCGAAGTTGGCTCCCCAGTATGAGGGCCCGGTTCAAATCGTAGAAAAACTATCACCGACCGTTTACAAGGTCGAAACACGATCTAATAAACAGATAGCTAAAGTAGACATAGGAGACCTTAAGAGATATATCGCACCTAGGAAAGTGAATAAACTAGTCGATTCTCAGGCAGGCGCTATACAATTAGGCATTACTAAGTCATATTACTAGATCTTCGATCTAGATTAGATCCTTATCCCCTTCACCTAACTTTCTGCCAAGCCAATCTTCTTAAACTCCTGACGGGCAGGTCACTCTATTGGCTCCCGTTTTTTCCCCCCCTCCACACTTCACATTTTTACACATTCTCCTCCCTATATATTCCGGATGCTTTCAACCCCTTCTCACTTCAACTTGTGTTGTCGTGGCGATTCACCTTCAGTACGCTGAGGAGGGCTACTTTGTGGCCGAAATACGCGTATTCGTATTCACCTTTCTTATCCTTATCCAATTTTACCCTTTCCATCCTTTGACTTGTTGGCAGTTGCCAACTAACTTTATTTGTCCTTTGTTTTGAAAGGTAAACTGTTTACGGCTATTGGAGCTAATTCATTCATTCAATATTACTAAGTCAGATACCCAGAGTATGAGGGTAAAAGGACTATCATCCAATGAGTTAATTTTCCTTTTTTATTTTTGTTTACGTATTCCTTCCTGGTACTAGATTAAGAAAGAAAGGGGCAGAAATGCTGCCTACTAAGTTCAATCAAAAGAAAATTTTGTTTTTGTATTTCGTTTTCTTGTGTTTTGTTTTAAGCGAAACTCTTGTATTGTATGATATTGTATTATTATTATTATTGTATTGTATTTATTGTATCGTATGGTATTATTATTATTGTATTGTATTTATTGTCGCGAGGGATGTGAAGTGCAAGCGACGCCGAGAGGCGAGCGTCGGCTGTGAAATTTGGTGCGGTGGTGGTGTGGGCCAGCGGGCCGCGTGAGCGAAGGAGCGCTGAGGAACAGTGTGGATTCGCCGTGTACGGGCCGAGCGAGTGGCGCGGGTCAGCGGACGAGGAGCGGCTGCCGGCCCCAAGGCAGCAGTCACTCGAGGACCTCCTCCGAGAAGGAGAACTCACGCTGCTATCCAGGCAATGCCCGCGGGAGGCTGAGGCGACCCACGAATTCGTGCATCAGGAGCCGTGACCAGTGCGGGACTTCCCGGCGGTAAGCGTCGTAGCTTACCTGGCGCCCTTAATCAAGCCGAGTGAAGTTCCAAGTTGTGCGCCGGTGTTGGGGCATACTCCACAGGGAGTATCAAACCGCATGTCACAGACTTTATTAATAAAAGAACAACAGTCACACGCAGTGACCCTGTCTCTGATCCCCACACATGCCATTCTGGCTGATACGCCCTCCCGGGTCCTGCCGCATACGCTCTAAATATGCACAATCAGACCATATTGGACTATTTTGTATATAAGCAGGAGCGGGCGAAGGCCCGAGGTCGGTTACTCAAATATGGAAAATTGGCAAGACACGTGGGAATCAGCGGCCAGCAGCAATGGAAGAACTGAACCACATTGCCACTTCTAACGGCCAACCAAAGTAGGAATGATCAACCAGCCTAATTTATTATGAAATGGCAGCTTCGACTTGATCTCATCATTGTAACTTTTTAAATATTTATAAAATTCTTATGATCAACGACAAAAGATGCAACAAACTGAACTCTGATGCGTGAGAAGCCCAATGATACAAACGATAAGCACAGCGGATGCATTATACGCCGGACGTTAGAACTGCCTAATATAACGATTCCCTCCCTTCCCGAGCGCTGATGTCTTACTCTAGGCAGTGCCCTCGGAGTAGGGGTAGGAATTGCAGGTACGGTGGTACTGTTATCGGTCAGCACCTGGTACCTGTTGGAGACGAGGATTGCTTGCCTCGGCAGTCCAACCCTCGCCGCAGCGTTACCTTCCCCTTACCCCGAGATACGACCCTCAAATCGTCCGACATACGGACATGAGATACTCCGTTGAGAGATGGGACACCAGGTAGGTCTCTAATCGCCCAGCCATGTCTAACATTCGGACGAATCCGTACATCCCTATGGGCGTGGTGGGTTTTCGTATTCTCACCCCGAGTACCATCTCTCCTGAGGGGAGCCCTCCCGCCAGAGATCTCGAAGGCTCACCTGCATCAGCAAGTAGTCTTGGGACTGGGCTGATTCTAAAGGCCTCCGTGGCCAACCGTATCCGGGCGTTGTAGACACACGCAAGGGGTCTCAGATAGGGCACTCGTCCGGACGAGTATATTATAGAACCGTAGTCCAGTTTCGAACGGACCACGCCACGGTACAATTGAAGCATCGTAGAGCGATTTGCTCCCCATGTGGAGTGGGTTAAGAACGTTAAAACACTAAGGGTTTGGCGACACATGTCCCATAACACCCGTATATGCTCTCGCCAGTTTAATTTTTCGCCTAGGATGATGCCGAGAAAGCGGAAGGACTCAAGAAATGGGAGATTTCTGTCCAGCAGGCTTAAGGTCGGAGGTATGTGCTGTCCTCTAAGACGGCGGAAATGAGAACATTTCGTTTTCTCCGTGGAGAAACGAAATCCGTTCCTTCGCGAACACCATTCCAGTTTATTTAAGGTCACCTGGGCTTGCCTGGGGGCGAATGAAAGTCTTGTCGACCTGCAGAAAATAGCTAGGTCGTCCACGAAGAGCGATGCCCAAACCAGGGCATTGACGCATTTCGTGACGTCGTTGATTGCGATGGCAAACAATGTCACGCTCAGCATTGATCCCTGAGGTACCCCGTTCTCCTGGATGTAGGATCGGGATAAATCCTTCCCCGTCTTCACTCTAAAGTGAGATTTGTTAAAAAAATTGTAATAAATGCCCATATTTCCTCAAAATCCTCACTTGTACAACGTGTTCACATTTTTTCACATCACGCCACACAGTATTGTAGACCTTCTCGAGGTCGAAGAAAACCGCTACGACGTGTTGGCGTAGGAGAAAGGTTTCCAGGATGAAATTGTCAGGGCGCACCAGATCCATCGCGGACCTCTCGCGTCGAAAGCCGCACAGAGCGTCGGAGAGCAGGCGCCATCTCTCCAAACATCAAACGAAACATCGGTTTAGCATGCTTTCCATCCCTATGCACAGACAACTGGTGACAGACGGGCCGATAGCTATTCGGGTCGACTTTGCTCTTACCCTGTTTCGGGATGGGTAGCTCTCCCAACGCTGATTCCGGAATATTCTGGAGAAAAGCGTTGTGGATTCGATCCATCCCCGGCGCGGTGTTATGGGAATCGGTGATGGCGGACTTCATTTTTATTCTGCAGGTGTTCTTGCACGGCAGAAATTGAGAGGGACTCTCTTACATCGCTTCTTAAAAGTTTGCGTTTCAGCCCTCGCTACTGCTGCTGGCCGCAAACTGCTTGGCGAAAGTGTCGCTTATTTCAGGGGGTTAAGTGGCCAACCGTCCAGCTACAAGCAATGGCGAGATGACGAAGCAGCCCTTGGACCCGAAGTTTTTTCACTTTATCCCATACCTGAGAGATTGGAGTTCTATGGCTAATTATTGAGACATTCTATCCAGAAAGCCCTTTTGGCCTGCTTCACTTCCTTCCGAACTCGCGCTCGTAGGCGGCGGTATGCTCCCAGGTTTGTTGCCGTGGTGTACTTTTTAAATATCTTCAGCGCTTTCTTCCTCGTCCGGATTGCCCTGTCGCATTTGCGTTCCACCAAGGAACCGGTGGGCGATATAGTTACCGGACGTACGAGGGACACTTTCGGTAGCTGCAGCTACGAGCGTTTAAGTCAGTATCTCGACGTTTTTCAACGCGTCGACACTAGCGTCATGTTCAAATTTAAAAAGGGCCTTAATAGTGACCAGTCGGCACGGCTGATACGCCAGTTTACCGGAGGTTTGAAGATGTTAAGCGAAAAATCTTCTTTCGTGAGTAGAAGAGGAAAGTGGTTACTCCCAAAAAGATCGTTGTTGTTGGTCATCTTCAGCTTTAGGGCTAAACTTAACGAGCATATAGACAGATCTATCGCTGAGAATTCTCCGTTAAAGCTATTTAAGCGAGTTTTTTCACCACTATTTAATAAAAACAAGTTAAAATCCTCAATAAAATTAGATAAAATTCGTCCTCTCCTATTGCTTGGGGCCTTTGGGCCTCCCCATAGAGGATCGTGGGCATTAATATCGCCAATCAAAATAAATGGCCGAGGTAGCCGATGGACAAGGGCTTCCAGATAAAAGCGTGTTACCGCTGCACCCTCCGGCAGATAGACGATACATAACGTCCTCTTCTCTGGGGTGTGCACTGTGACTGCCACGGCTTGGAATGGGGTGTTCAGTTGGACTCTGGAGGTGTAAAGGGCCTCACGAATCGCAACTGCCACTCAGGGCACATTGACCACTCCTTTCGTCAAGTCTAAAAAATATGTACCCCTTAAAAACACCCTTGTCTGCCACCTTAAAATGTGTCTATTGCAGATAGATGCAAGTAGGATCAAAAACGTCCATTAAAACGGCCAGCTCCTCCTTGTACCGACAAATATCTTTGCAGTTCCACTGCAGTATAAAAGCCATTATGATTGTTTAAAATCAAAATAAAGGGCCCGCCGGAGTAGGTGGCTCGCTTGCCACCTTATTCTTTGTCTCTTTCGCGTTCCTTAAAGTTTCCGTTCGGACGTCCGCGGAGGTCTCTTCCGGGACGTCAGTTTGCGTGGCGATGGTACACTTTCGCAATGGGAGTGACGTGACGGAAACAAAGGACCGGGAGAAATTTCGGGACATGAGAGCCCTGTACTTTCTCCTCGCTTCGACATATTTTTTCGAGCGTCTTTCACTCCATGACTTTCCGCTCCTCTCTCATCTTCGGACAATCACGGGAGTACACTGGGTGTGTACCCTCGCAACTGACACATAGAGGTTCCGAGGAGCACTCTTTATCCTCGTGTGCGTACTTGCCTCAGCGCGGGCAGGTTGCCTTGCCCTCGAAGCGAGACGCGACGTGGCCGAACGTTGGCATTTAAAACAACACACGGCATTCGGAATGAACGGCCTCACTGGGTTCAACTCCTACCCGATGAACATCTTGTCGGGTAGCCTATCGCGTGGGAATGTAAGGATGGATGTTGTGTTGATCGTCTCGCCGTTGCGCCTTGTGGTAAGTCGATCACAATCAATCTTTCCTTGAGAGAACATTTCTCTCTTGACCTCGTCAACATCCACATATAAAAGGTCACAGTGGCTGATGACCCCTCAAGTGTTGAAAGTGCGGTGCATTTCCACCTTTATCGGAATGTCATGGAGCATTCCCATTGCTAGAATTTTGTCGCTCTGCTTGTTAATGGTCTCAATGAGCAATGTACCATCCCTTAGTTTCTTGAAGCTCTTAGGGTCCCAGGCACGATCTGCGAAAGTACTCTTTGAATAAGGAAAGGAGGAACCTTTTTCAAGGTCCCACCTTCCTTCGCATCGGACATAACCAAATACCACTCATATGCGGCGTCACTCTGATCTCCCTCGCCCGTGTCCGGATGGGATATCTTTGGTGGTGGAAAGTTGGTATCATCCATAATATTTAATTATTCAACCCCCGGCCTCCCCACCCACCACGGAGGCACACATTCGGGACGCCGCTCCGCTAAACCGCAGCGGTCGCCAGGTCTAACTCGAGGTATATAGCGCTTCAGGAGTACTGTTTCGGGGTGGATCTCCAAGGCACGGGCTCAACAAAACCCCTACATATCAGACCTCCCTCCCAGCAGAAAGGCGACGGAAGCCGAATTGCCGGGAGTCACTAGCTCCTGGCCTCCTGATGACACGAAATCCGGGGCCAAATAGGGGTCTCACTCCCCAGTCCATATAGAGCATCCGAAACCATACTGGTAATCGGAGAGGTCACTCTCCAGGATCCCCAGCTCTCCCTTACCGGTCTCTAGGCACTTCATACACCTGGGCGCAGGCCAGATGGTATGGCCGCACACAGACAGTGAATACACAGCATTGTACGGACACATTCCTTTTGGGCTGGGGTTTGTTTTCGGGGTTTCTCCTCGCCCTTATAATCGCCTCTTACGACAAGCAGGTATACTGCGAGAGTATTCCCTATCCCCCTACCCGGGGGGAGAATGTGAAAATTTGGAGAAAGGGAGGTGAAGATAAGACCGAGGTTATCAGAGGAGTTTGTGTTTGGGAGGAAGTGGGTAGGTAACGCTGGAGCCTTTAT
Organism: Hetaerina titia; assembly: GCA_037158775.1. Classification (NCBI taxonomy): domain Eukaryota; kingdom Metazoa; phylum Arthropoda; class Insecta; order Odonata; family Calopterygidae; genus Hetaerina; species Hetaerina titia. The sequence goes on from CM073768.1 coordinate 133,640,478, forward strand.
AGAAAGATTGGCTGAAATCTGGAGATGGCGCAGAGAGGCCACGATTCGCGGTTTATATTAGTCCCAGGCCATGTGTTTGGTGTTAAGGTTACCTCCTAGACCGGGGTGTAATAACAGTTATAATAGCATCAAGGTCTTCTGGAGGAAATTTGGAGCGGCTTGGTGGGAAGTATGCGGACCAAATGTTTAGCTTCCCTTCTCTGGTCTTTAGGGTAATCCTGACCAGTTCTAGATGTATGGCATCAGGTGGGGATAATTGGCAGAAGGGAATGTGATTCTTGATGAGGATGGCTACTCCTTTTGCTACGGGCCTATCACGGTGGAAAGTTTGTAGTTGGAGATGTGGAGACTGACTGGGAATTAGTTTCGTTTCTTGTAAAATAATTACGTCCGGGGAGTAGGTGGCAGTAAGGTGTTTTAGTTTGAGTGATTTGGGTCGGATACTACTACTCTCAAGAGAGCCAGAATGAGAACACCGTCGCCGACAACGAATAAGAAATCGACTCGGAGGCCCAGCGGTGGAGAATCCTCAGCCCTCCGAGCGCACCAAGTCGAGATCCCGTACACCCCAGAAGCGGTCCTCCACGAGGACTTGGATGAAATATTTCCCAAAGTCATCGTCGAACCGGATATGGTGCCAGAATTTGCCCAATCAAAGTGATACAATACCTTCAAAGCGAGGTCGGCAGTGAAGTTAACCTCCGCAAATCAATCACGACAATAGCCACTACTATAAAATACTTAAGGAGTCCTTATAGACACAGCCGACCAAACAGTCCAACTCACTGAGCATTCCAGACGACGAATTTACAGTGATCCCTATCCTACCCAAACTACGAGCCACAGACATACCCAAGGCAGCAGGTTACATATCCTCTCCTAGGTCTGTTGGATCGTCAGATTACCCACCTTTCGTCGGGATAACACCTGGTGGCTCCAATTACAAGAAAATGAAGCGTTCAACCGTAAAGTTTCATTACCCCGTGCATCAAGCCATATCATAGTTTACACGCAGGAATCCCCAGACAGGGAGGTGTAGTGATTCAGGACTGGGACATTTCCCAAACTTTTGATATTCTTCAATTAGGTTCAATAAACGCTAGCGAGTGTAACGCAGCCCTCGAGGGCCTAGAGTCAACATGGATTTATTAAATTTTCCTATCCTCAAGCGCGTAATGGTCGTTTCTTCCCTCCGAATTTTCCGGAGAGAAGAAGGCCATGCCGAAACGCCCAATTTTACGGCTTTTAGTTTGTTATTCTGCAAGGACCGCCAGGCTTCCTTTACTAGTTTAAAATATTCCGCAAGGCGGCCTTTAGATATTCCATAGATGCCAACGTGAAATTGGTCTCGAGCTACCTTGCCTGGAGGACTTGTAGACGGACTTGAAAATGTGTGAGTTCCCTTGGAGGAATGGCACGGAGTTCTGCTTCGGGGTTGACGGCACGGACCACGTTTCTCTCCGCCTGCTGAATGAGTGAAGGGCGGGTGGTTTTAAGTTGAACAACTTGGTCCACCGGGGAGCCTATATCAGCAAGGGTTTCCCCGATGCTGGCTATTGGTGTGATATTGGACCGTCCCCGCAGAACGAAGTGAGGCCTTTTGTCGCTCTTGAGAGTGTACGTATAATGCCACAAACCTTTTGATCTTAAGTAAGAGACGGCACGAAAGTCTTCGATTTTTTCGCAGTTGATCCTGATTTCATTACGGACAAGGGAGGCTATTGGAGGAATGACGCAGCCGAGGTCTTTCAGTCGCTCAAGTTCATTCTCAAAGACCTGTACACCATCCTCCAAAACCACGTTTCGTCCAACCTTCCCAAATGCCCCTCTGTTGCCTTCGAACGGCCCGCCAACCTCTCAAATCTCCTTAAATCCACCAAGCCTCTTTCCAAATCCCTTCCCACCGCCAGAATCACACCTACTCCGTGCTTGCGAGCAAGGTGCAAAACTTGTCCTAATATCACCACTCCACCCCTCTCTATCCCACCTTTTAACTCTCTCCCGCCCTTCCCCCACTCCTCATGCACATCTTAGAATGTAATCTATCTCCTGACATGCAAATCTGCCTGGAATTTTACATAGGCCAGTGCTCCAAACCGCTGAACCTCAGCATAAACAATAATCGCGCCTCATGTAATCCCTCTGCGGGTCTTCCCATCCCAAAACATGTCTCCCACCACAACACCCCTTTTAACCAGTGTTATAGTGTTTCCGTTCTAGCATCCCTTCCCCCATCCGATAACCCTATAAAATTAAAAACGATGGAAATGGCATTTATATGGCTGTACAAAGTCTATCAACGTCCGGGCCTCAATGTCGTTCACTAACTATAGAGGGTTGAAGTGGACAGTTGCAGATTTGTTTTATGGATAGTAGGATATTGTCTGTCCGCAAACATTGTGTAATTCTTGGCCTGGGTTTTGACTTTGAGTCCTGATGAGGACTTTGTAAGTTGACACCTCAGTCGCAGATGCTGCAATGTCTGCGGATTGACCTTCCTGTGCCGCTTGGGGATTTTTTCTGAATCCTCCCTCTCATGCCTATCCCACTTCCGCTCACCTCACCTCCCACCCGTTCTCCCCTTCCCCGTCCCTTTCTCTCTTCCCACATACCTTTCACCAGAAATTTCCCTTTACCTTTCACCAGAAATCCCGCACTTCAGAAGGAACTAATTGAACTTCTTGATCCCAATGGACCAAAGGAGGGTCTATCTCCTTTAGACTTGGCCCTCCTCTCCCCTCCCCACCCACGCATTTCTCATTTCTAAATCCTTCCAAAGATTAACAAGCCGGGTAATCCCGGTTGACCGATTTGATCCCCCGTCACTCCCAAACGGAAAGAATCTCGGCATTTGTAGACCACTATCTCCACCCGATTGTCCAGGCCCTACAACATTCACTAAAGATTCCTACCATTTCCTGGATAGGTTAAAATCTATCTCCCTCCCTCCAGATGCCGAGATTATTATGGCCACTATATATGTCACATCCCTGTACATATCTATTCCCCACTCAGGTCTCTCCGCCCTCCAACACTACCTCTCCCAACGCCCTGAGCCACATATCTTCAGCACAGATTTTCTCCTTAGCTTTTCCGAGTTCATCCTCACCCGCAATTACTCCTCTTAACGATAAATTCTTCCTAAAAATCAAGGGTAGACAATTCCAACTCCCTAGACAATTTCCTCTCAAATTTACACCATTCCCTCCTCAAACGTTATACTGAATTCCTCCTGAATAGGAGGATCCGAAGACATGCTTACACTCCCAGACCTTCCACCACCGCGAAAAACCACTCTCTTTCAATTTGTACCACGTATCTCCCTGGCCTAGAATCTCTGCGTTCTATCCTAAGACCTCTACCCTATCCTCAAAAACCACAATTTCACCACGAACCTTTTCTCCAAATACCTCTCAGTCACTTTCAAACGCCCCGCCAATCTATCACATCTTTTAAAATCCTCCAATCCACTTCTTAAATCCTCGCCCCGTTCCAAAATCACTCCCAGACCATGCAATAAACCTAGATGCAAAACATGTCCTATTTTCCAAACCAGAATTCCATCCCTCTCCCACCCGCTCTTTAACTCCCTCCCACCAATTCCCTACTTTTGTACCTCCAGCAATGTTGTGTACCTACTCAAGTGCCAACTTTGCCCTGCTTTTATATTGGACAGTGCACCATACCCCTTAATATTAGAATCAATAACCAACGAGCCTCACGTAACAATTCCTCCCCTATTGGTATGCTCCCAATCCCCAAACATACCTCTGAACACAACACTCCTTTTGACCGATGCTATAAAGTATCCATTCTAGCATCCCTCCCACATCGAGGTCCCAGTTACAACAGAAGAAATCGATACTGCCATCGATACCATTTCAAATGCATTTCGGGAAGCGAGGAAAGACTTCCCCACCAAGAGAATTAATCCCACACGACCTCCACTACCACAAAAGTCTCCCCAATTAAAGGAAAAAGAAAACTGTACAGGGAATGGATCAGAACGAAGGACGCTGCAATATAAAAGGAATGGAGCAGAACAAACGCCATCATACGAAGAACCACCAAACAGTACAGGGAAACGGCCTGGTAACACGCATGCAACACGTTGGATTACAGGGACGGAGGAAAGGCCTGGCATAAATTCAAAGTATTAACTGGCCAAAAAAGAAAACAATTTGCTAGCCTCATAGATCCTGACGGAGAACTCATCGCCCTGCCCGGAGAAAAAGCAGAATTCCGACGGCTACTCGACGACGTATATCGTCCCATGGAGGATAACCTATTCCACGAAGATCATGTACAAGAAGTGGAGACATTTGTCCAACTTGCCGTACTCTTTGGAGCCTACCTTCACCGCGAACGCACATGACGAAATTACGGGTGTGATTGATGAGGATGATCTAGTATAAGCCCGTCCATGGAAGAAGACCGCTCCAGAAGACGGGATAACGAGCCAACCAGCCATGCTGAAAATTTTTAACACCATTGTGACGTTGCGGGTGGCGCAGCGTCACTTGCCCGATCCGCGTACGCGCGCCCATCTCGCGAGCCGGAGAGCCGCGTGGTGCCATCTTGTGGCGCCAACAGTCCACTAGCTCAAAAAGAAGGACGAGCACGCCGAGTGCAGGGAGTGCCGGTCGCCACGTGCAGCAGCCATTGAGTCGCGGGCCGCCGGAGGAGATAGACCAGAACCACTCTCGTCGAGGAGTCCGCGCATCCAACGTAGGAAAGGTTGGAACACTGAGTTAGCACTGCGGCGGGTCATCTCCAGTGCACCAGAGCCTCGCTGAGGCCTGCTCTCAACAGCCGGCGGCTTGGTGACGAGCGATCAACAAGTGGCGGGCTCCGAGCGGCGACGATCAACACGCGCCGAAGGGTCCCAGCTCGAGCGATCAACAAGTGGCGGGCTCCGAGTGTCGGCGGCCATTACGCGCCGACGGGTCCCAGCTCACCGAGATCTCCAGTAGCCCGTCGCAGGCACCGGTATGCAGCGATCACCACCAGCCTACGACACCCAGGGTAGGTGCGGTGCGCGCTGTGAGTGATCGGCCCTTACGCGACGTCGACCTTGGGTGCCGCCAGCGTTGCATGGTATAGTCGCGATGGCCCGACGAATGTGGAAAACTATGTCGCGTGGATGTACGGGCCAACGGGCCATGGGAATGGAGTAACGGTGCGACCGCATGCGAGTGTGTCGGGCAGCTGCGTTGTGTGGACGCGAAGTGTATCGCCACAATATGGCCCTGTTATATGCTTCCTGGTTGAATAAACTCCTATTTGTCGCACCATGGGAGTGGTAATCATTCATTGGCGCGCCCCCCTTTCCTTTTTCGGGTTGCTTCGCGATTTCCAGGCGCGAGAGGAGGCCCACCCCGGGGCATCAGAAAGGTCGCAGAACCGCCTTCGAGGCGAAGAGTCTCCGGTCAGGTGAGGATCGAGCGGCGCGACTCTGCGGCTGGCAAACACCAGCCTGGCGCCCTAAACAAGTAGAGTCGCGGCCATCCCCAGTGCGCGGTATCGGGGAATATTTATTCAATTATTTAAATTAAATACCGCGTCACACCATGTTAAAATTAGGGTACTACCCAAGACAATGGAGATGACTACGGTTATGCTCCCCAAACCAGGGAAGGACCAGCAGCCCTGGAGGCCACCTGGCACCGGGACGCCGGAGCAGGAGGAGCCCTTCTTCCCCACGGCAGGGCACTACCGGTACCAGTGTGTGTCCACGAGAGTGACGATGCGGTGGGGGGCCAACCTCCCGCGCCCTGCCTATTCCAGCCGACGCGTCCCGGTCCAGTAATAGACGACTACATTGTTTCCCTGGTGAATAGAGGCATCTTGACAGTGGAAACGGCCACGTGTGCGTTCCCGCTCATCGCAATTCCCTAGGCAGGGGGAGGACGAAGGATAATCCAGGACCTCTCGCCGTGGACGGCATACATTAACACGCCACACTTCACCCTCCGGTCAGCCGCGCAAGCGCTGGAGGCGATACCACAGGACACACCCGATAAAAATAGACCTTAAAGATGCATTTTGGCAACTCCCCCTGAACACACAGCATAGAAAGTTCTACGGCGTATAGCATAACGGAACAACATACACGTGGACACGGGTTCCGATGGGGCACGCGCTGGCACCCGCTATTATGCAGAGATGGGCCAGAGCCGTAGCGCAGGAATTGCACACGCAATTCGGCGTCATCATGATAGCATATCTTGATGATTGGCTCATCCTGCTCACAGACCAACAAACGGAACTCGTGCCAGACATCCTCACCTTCCTTACGGACACTACAGATTACAGTGAACATAGGAAAAAGCCAACTCTGCCCAACCACTAGAATCAATTACTTGGGGGTGAGGATTGACACACACGCTATGCAGTTAACCCTCACAAAACATGCGCTCACCAGGAAACGATACATCAACATAATAAAGCGTATACGCCAAAAAGACATCCCGAAAGCGGCGGGATATATGGCCTGGATTACCTACATCTTTAAACTCCCCCTGTTCCTAATACGGGATTCGGCGCGTCGGGACACCACGTGGCTCCAGAAGCTGTGGGATGAGGGGGTCTGGGCGGTACCAAGAGGATTCGCAAACTTTAGGTACCAGTTGGGAGTGTTTAGTGACGCAACGCCCTTCCAGGTGGCCTGGACGATACCAATGTTAAACACTACAGAGATTTGCGCCCTGGAAACCGAAAGACCAATTCTACAGGCGGAAGCGTTGGGAGCGTTAATGGCGGCGCACCACGAAGTTAGTGTTGCAGATGCAGACACAGCCATTATTGTGTATACTGACAACCTGCCAGTAATGTTTTCTCTGGATCGGGGAAAAGGCACTCTTTTGTAATATAATGATATTATGTACCTATATGTAGATTTAATAAAGGAATTGTCACGAAATGTGACCTGGAGGTACGTCCCCTCGGAGCTCAATCCGGCCGACCGTCCTTCTCGGACCGTCCTACCTCCCTATGCCCGCTCGGCCTCGGATTCGGGGACCGGGCTGGTATATAGGTGGGATGACGCCTGAAAAGGACAGTTGGTCAGAATGCTGCAAGAGAGGGAGGTGCCTCCAGCCAAAAAAGCGGAAAATTATAGGCCTATCAGCCTTACAAGTAACCTAGGCAAGTGGTTCGAAAGGATCCTGGTTGGAAGAATCAAAATGATATTCGAGGATAAGGGAGTACTTCCACTACACAAGTATGGTTTCCGCCCGAACAGATGCACAGTGGACCCTTTAGCACTCCTTACCACGGAAACCGCTGAGGCGATAAACAAGAGAAAATTCATGGCGGCACTTTTTCTGGACAGAGAGGGCATTCGACCATGTCTGGCACGGCGGGCTCCTGCTGAAACTATCGAAATTGCCGGAAGGCTCGCCCACACTCATGAGGATCATTAATACCTTTCTTTCCGACAGGGTTGGCAGGGTCCAAGTGGGTAAATGTGTCTTCCCCCTTTTTTCCTCCAGCTGGAGTGCCTCAGGGGACAGTCCTCTCCCCGCTGCTGTTCGCCGTGTACTGCTGGCATATACCAACTGACTTAAAGTCGAAGAGGACAGTAACAACTGCCCAATACGTGGACGACACGGCCATATGGGCGTTGGCCCACAACCCAGGCAGAGCCATTGCACATCTGCAGGAGCAGGCCTCAGAATTGGAAGTGGTTTCGTAAATAGCGACTAAGACCTAACCCAAAGAAGTCCACCCTTGTGTTATTCAGGAGTCACTTAGACCGCAGGATGGTGCGACTGCGCCAACCCACAATTGGGCTCTGGCAGCAACGCATCGCGACGTCAAACTCCGTGAAATACCTGGGAGTCACCTTGGACAACCACCTCACCTTCAGTACACATCCGGGATGTGGTCAAGATGCAGCCGTCGGAGTGGTTTAATTAGAGCAGTCCGAGCGAAGGGGAAGAGAGTTTCCGAGGAGTGCGGCCTGCTCCTATACAGGGCCTTTATACGCCCTGTTATGGAGTACGCCGCACTAGCGATCCTCCCGTATAACGACCATATGCATATATGCCGCGGTAGAAAGGAGGATACTCAGACAGCTGCATCTTTTACCAGCCACGTATCCCAGTTTGGAGGTTTACGCCATTTATAATTCAGACCCTATTCTCCACAGATTATGCCGCCTTCGTGCACGCGCTGCCAACCGAATAGCTAGCTACGAGTCACTCCTGGGGGAAATAATGCAGTGTATTACAGCAGTCATGGGGAAACGCCAAAGCCAAACTTATCTCCCCTGCAAGGATCATCAAGGACCAGCTGCACCCGTATTATGAGGACGTCAACTTACAACACCGACTTGGCAGCCTTGTCCCGATACCTGAAACTCTACGCCCCAATGAGGAGTACCCGCTCTTCGAAAAGAGAAAGCGAAGGAAGAAGCCGCAAACGAATGAACCACCAGACACCATGCAAAACAATAAAAGTGACAATATGCCAGTGATACAGTGATCTTGCAGTTGACAAGAAAAGAAACGAATCTATGCTACACCTGAGCTATTATTATCATTCGCAGCTGTTCTCAGACCCTGCAGAAGCACGTTGCCTTAAACAGGGCTTCCTTGTTTGTTGCACACCTTGTTATGTTACGCTATTGTTCTCTGTTACTTGTTATATATTATAATCATGTTATTTGATGTACAACTACAAGGAAAAATGAACACTTACACTAGAGCAAGGTTTCATCTGGCTCTTGGATTCCTGCAATCGCCCAGGTATATCCATTTCAGACACTAATTGCCCCCTTTTTACACTTAATTTCATCCCCCTCCGCCCCCAACAACTTCCATATCATCCTCACCTTTTTTAAATTCCCGCGCTTAACGCTACCCATCCAAACTCCTCTCTCTAACCCTCACGGTTTCCCGGGCACCGCCAAGGGCCTCGTGGGCAATGATCCTTCCTACGCCACCAGGGAGGGAATCCCAGGTGGGAGGAGGGGCTACTGGGCAGGTGACCAGCGTAACGAAGAAGGCCCTAGGGAGGAGTGCCGCCGCGCGCGGCAGGGCCAGCGTGGGTGAGCAGAGTGGTGCTGGAGGGCAAAGAGAGCACCAGGGAGACGATCCGGAACGACGCGATAGAGGTTCTGTCTACTAGTATAACCTGCTCCTGAGACCGTGTTCGCCCGTTGGTCGCCGCTTCGCCGGAGTATCCGAGGGACTCATCGCTAGACCACCACCATGGACGGAGCCTCGCGTTCATCAGTCGGCTGCCAGCACGTCTGCGGATGGTTCCCGCCCGAATATTCCCTTTCCCGCGTAAGTTCCCTGCCTTACCTGTTCCCGGTGTTTGATCGAGTCGACATTATCAATCTGATTCCTGTAATAAACGGCTGATGATCGCAGGGTCTTGCTGGCTTCACTCTTACCCAAAGTCAGGTCGTCCTACCCATGTCCTTACGATATATATATATATATATATATATATATATATATATATATATATATATATATATATATATATATATATATATATATATAAATTCACTGATAAGTCATAACAAACATCGGAAGGACATGGGTATATATATATATATATATTATTTTCACCGCCAGGCTTGGCGCACTGCTGCCAACCAACCAAAAGGTTGACTACTATAGAAGAAGACCAAAGGATGATGGGGCAGCCGGAGTCCACAAACGGGCTTTGGCAGCACCGGATCCCGACGTCAAACGGTGAAATACCTGGGGGTCGTATTTGACAACTAACTTATATATAAGCTACATATCCGGGATATGTGGTCAAGATGCAGCTGTCGAAGTGGTCTAATAAGAGCAGTTAGGGCAAAAGAGAAAGGGGTCTCCGTTGAGTGCGGTATATTTTTCTACAAGGCCTTTTGCGCCCGGTAATGGAGTTCGCCGCACTGCTGATCCTTCTCCGCCATAATATCAATACATGGGCGCCTTGGAAAGAACGATCCTAAAACGCATTTTTGTTACGCACATTTGAAAGATCCGTTATGCATGCACTATCTAATACCGAACCTCTTTCCCCACAGATTATGCCACCTACGAGCACACGCGGTAAACAGAATCGCCAACTATGCCTTGCTAGAGAACATTATGCAGAACGCCAGCGCCTTATCGGGGAAACGACCGATAAAAACTCCTCTCCCCAACACGGATCATTCATGCATTTCACTACCCAGGGGCAAATCTTCCACCACACCGCATTGAGTGCCCCTACCAGTTCCGGAAATCACACCACTGTTAGGAGTACCCCCTCTTCATCAAGAAAAAGAAGCTACGCAAAGACAACCCAGAGTGCCAGTGATATAGTGCAAGTACGAGAATAATACAAAAACTATCACACGCTACTTATTCAAATTTTATTATTTATTATCGTTATATTTCTCCGTTAAACATTACTTCCGGCGGTCTGCGGAGGGTATATCCTCTGCCACGGGCAAATGATGGGCCAGACCAACGCCACACTGAAGAAAAGTTCCAATTTTTGTTTAGGTTCTTTTGGCAAACGATGCCTAACACATCAACAGCGGCCACTCTAGACCATGAAGAGGCATACAAGCATTAACCTTCTCATAACCTCTATATAATACCGCCCATTAACTGTTTGATCTGTAAGGACATTCACAATGAATAATTCCTCCCCAATCAAATAAAATAATGAACTTCACCTTCAATCCCGACATTCTAGCTATTTTGGGTTGCGGGGAAGATGGCCCCTTCCACTGTGACGACTGGGATTTGGTTTCTATTAGATAGCCATAAACACAGGTTTCGTCACCTCTCATGATTCTTTTTAAAAAGTTTCAGTCGTCATTCCAGCGATTGAGAAGTTCCTGCCTGATGTCAAGAATTTTAGTCTCAATTCATCTGAAAACACTCAGCACAACTAAGGACACAACACGAGGCCAAAATTTCTGTCAAAATGGTGAAAGACCATCCAACAATAATGTCACCTTCATTGGCAACCGCCCTGACAGTTAACCTACGGTTTGCATGCACTCATTTTTTCACACGATTGACCTGGACATCGTTTGTTGACCATCATCTACTTCAACGTTGTTCGTTTGCCCTGAACTGGAAGCGGTCGTACGAAGTAACTTTTTTCATTTTGTTATGTGATTTGCGGATCCATAGCTACGGAGAAACTCTTAGGAAACCCTGAACGAGTGAGTGTCCCCCCCACGGGTAGGGGGGTCGAGAATACTCCCGCAGTATCCCTGCTTGTCGTAAGAGGCGACTAAAAGGGCGGGGAGAAAACCCCGAAACCAAACCCCCAGCCAGCAAGGGATGCGTCCGGACAGTGCGGGTGGATCCACTGTGTGCGGCCATACCAACTGGCCTGCGATCCGCCCAGGTGTTTGCCGTGCCTGGAGACCCGTAAGGGAGAGAAGGGGATCCTTGAGGGTGAGGCCTCTGGTTCCCAGCAGGGTGTCGGATGCCCTGTATGGACTCGGGAGCAATACCCCTCTTTGACGCCGGATTTCGTGTAAACGGGAGGCCGGGAGCTAGCCACTCCCGGTCAATCGGCTTCCGTCGCATTCTTGCTCCGGTGGCGAGTGCCAAGGTTGTGGGGGTCTGCGTAGGGAGGTCGGAGATGTAGGGGTTTTGGTGGGCCCTTGCATCGAAGATCCACCCCGAAAAAGACAACCACTCCTGAAGCGCTATATCCCTCGAGTTAGCCCTGGCGACCGCTCCGGTTTAGCGGAGCGGCGTCCCGAATGTGTGGCTCCGTGGTGGGTGGGGAGGCCGAGGGACGAATAATTACTTTCTATGGAGGAAACAAATTTTCCACCACCCAAGAGATCCCGTCCGGACACGGTCGGGGGAGACCAGAGTAACGCTGCATGCAAGCGGTATTTAGTATTATCTTGTGCGAAGGAAGGTGAGACCTTGAAAAAGGTTTCTCCTTTCCTTATTCAAAGAGTATTATCCCAGATCATGCCTGGGGACCCTAGGAGCGTCAGAAAACTAAGATATGGTACACTGCTCATTGAGACTCTCAACGATAAGCAGAGCGAGAAACTTTTAGCAATGGGAATGCTCCATGACATACCGGTAAAGGTGGGGGTGCACCGCACTCTCAACACTTGCCGGGGAGTCATCAGCCAGTACGATCTTTTATGTGTGGAGGCCGACGAGATCAAGAGGGAAATGTTCTCCCAAGGAATGATTGATTGTCGTCGACTTACCACAAGGCGCCGCGGAGAGACTATTAATACAACATCCGTCATCCTAACGTTCGCGCACGATAGGCTACCCGACAAGGTGTTCATCGGCTATGAGTCGGTCCCAGTGAGGCCGTTCATTCCAAATCCCATGCGTCGTTTTTAATGCCAACGTTTTGGCCACGTCGAGTCCCGCTGCGAGGGCAGGGCAACCTGCCCGCGCTGTGGCAAGGACGCGCACGAGGATAAAGAATGCTCGTCGGAACCTGTGTCAATTGCGAGGGTGCACATCCAGTGTACTCCCGTGATTGTCCGAAGATGAAAGAGGAAAGAAAGGTCATGGAGTTAAAGACGCTCGAAAAAATACCGTATATAGAAGCGAGGAGGAAATACAGGGCTCTCATCGCCCCAACTTTCTCCCGATCTTTTGCTTCCGTCGCGACTGCCCCATTGCGAAAGTGTACCATTGCCACGCAAAAAGACGTCCCGAAAGAGACCTCCGCGGACGTCCGAAAGAAAACTTTAAAAAACTCTAAAGAGACAAAGAATAAGGAGGCAAGCGAGCCACCTACTCCGGTGGGCCCCTCAAAGAAGAGCCCACCCAAAACCACCAAGGGGAGCGCGCCGAAAGGGCGTGAGAAGACCCCTTCCCCATCACCTCCGACGAAACCAAAAAAGCCGGAGGTTTCGGAAGAAGACCTTAGTATTTCCGATACCGAGGTCTTCGCAAGCGATTGGAGGAAGAATCGCTTGAAGCGATGATCGTTAATCTGTTGGTCATCTTACCACATTTTAAAACATTTTTCGATATATTTTTAAATTTATATTTTAAACAACCATAATGGTTTTTATACTGCAGTGGAACTGCAATGGTTTTTAGCGGCACAAGGAGGAGCTGGCCCTTTTAACGGACGTTTTTAATCCCTCTTGCATCTGTCTTCAAGAGACACATTCTATGGTGGTAGACAAGGGCGTTCTGAAGGGGTACACTGTTTTTAGACTTGACGACACGAGCGGTCAACGCGCCCAAGGAGGAGTGGCAGTTGCGATTCGTGAGACCCTTTACACCTCCCGAATCCAACTGAACACACAATTCCAAGCCGTGGCAGTCACAGTGCACACCCCAGAGAATATGACGTTATGTAACGTCTATCTGCCGGAGGGTGCACCGGTAACACGTCTCAATCTGGAAGCCCTTGTCCGTCAGCTACCTCGGCCATTTATTTTGATGGGCGATTTTAATGCCCATGATCCTCTATGGGGAGGCCCAACGGCCCCAAGCAATAGGAGAGGACGAATTTTATCTAATTTTATTGAGGATTTTAACTTGTTTTTATTAAATAGTGGTGAAAACACTCGCCTTAATAGCTTTAACGGAAAATTCTCAGCAATAGATCTCTCTATATGCTCGAGAAGTTTAGCCCCAAAGCTGAAGATGACGGCCCACAACGATCTTTGTGGGAGTGACCATTTTCCTCTTCTCCTCGCGAAAGAAGATTTTTCCCCGAACATCTTTAAACCTCTTTACGGAGGGAAAAGTGCAACCGCGCTGCGATGATTGTGACTTTCCCCTTACTGTGAAACATATACTGACACAGTGCAACAAATATCGCAGGGCCAGAGAAAAGTTTCAAATAATGGGTGATTTAGGTAATATTTTAGGGGACGACCCCAACCCATTAAATAGTTTTATTATTTTTAAGCAAAACCGGCCTAACGAGGCAACTTTAGTGGCATTTTTATTATTTTTAATGTTATCTGTTTTAACTATTTATACATATATTTAATGTTTTTTAAAAGCGAATTGTGGTTTTAAATGTTAAGACATTGGTGCAAAATGACCATAGTTGTCGATGCACAAAAAAACCCAAAAACGAACTAACGAGTAAGTGTGTGCGCTTCACAAATGGTGGAGACACCCTAGTGATTGAGCGATTGCGTGTTTACATAAGTCCCATATTTTTCGTTGATTGGTGGGTCCCTAGCATAGGAAGAACCCTGGTAAATCCTGCACATGGGTACTTGTGAATCGTTAAGGTCCGTTTTTTCACCCGAGTGAATGAGCGAGAGCGTGCGTAAATCCGTTTTATAATTTTGTATTCATCTGTGTAATCGACGGGTCACTGGCATAGGAGGAATCCTTGTAAACCCTTAACGTGAGTACTTGTGATTCGCAAAGATCCGTTTCGAACACACCCGATTGAGTGAATGATCGAGACCGTGCTTACATTCATTTTTTAATTTTGTAGTCATCTGCGAAATCGACGGGTCACTGGCATAGGAGGAATCCTTGTAAACCCTGAACGTGTGAGTACTTGTGAATCGCAAAGGTCCGTCTTCGAACAAACCTGAGTGTTTGAGTGAATGAGCGAGGGCATGCTTACATTTTTTTATAATTTTAGATTCATCTGCGTGATCGACGGGTCACTGGCATAGGAGGAATCCTTGTAAACCCTGAACAAGTGAATGTGTGCGATTCACAAGGTCTAACACACCCGATATTTATTTCTAGGAAAACCATGTATCATCCTCCGGCACTTGACCGCCAGGATCCAGTCGTTCTGTGATGCAGTCACCACGGGCAAAAGACGCCGGTTAGATAACTACCTTCTCACCCATCCTCTTATTTGCCTCGACATCCCTTTCCCCACATTCGTGGGACGCGGCCCGCGAACCTTCCCCCTTTAACGCGACGTCGCCATAGGGGATCGCATCACGCCCGACTACCCCTTACTCCTACACGTTTCAGGGCACGCGACGCTCAGAGGAGTTTTAAAGTCACAAACAATAAGAACGCTGACTGGGAAGCTTTCAACAAAACGATCGAAGATACAACATGGGAACTTGTCGCCCCGCGATGGCGGAGCGATGTAGATTAAGCCCTTATAAGGCTGACCGACGCGTTTCGCGACGGCGGAACTACCCACGAAGCAGATCGATTCATCACGCTCCCCCCACCAGAATGTAGTTCAATAAATCAAAGGGAAACGTATTTACAGGCAATGGCTCCGCACGGGAGACCCGGATCTGAAAACAACGGAACCACTCGAACGCGGTCATCCGGCGACGGGTGACAGCCTACGAGCAATCCTAGGCGATTGCCTGCTCCAAGCACGATAGCAAGGACGGGGCAAAATTCTGGAATCAGTTCCTGGTACTCTTATGGACATGCAGCAAACAAAGCACCTCTCATGTCAACAGGGACGGCGGACCTATCACCGATCTGAGGGAGAAGGTAGAGAAATTTCGGCGAGTTATAGTTGATGTGTTCCGCCCACATGATCCGGCCTTCCACGAGGGACACAAGGAAGCCTGCAGACGACACCTAGACCCACCGCCATACTCCCTTCTTCCCTTACAGGTACCATAGAGATCCGAAATAATGACTCACTTTTCCCCTCCATATCTAGAGGAAATGGCGGAATGTAGGCCCAGGCGACACAACATCTTCAGGGAACGACGGGATCACCACGCGCCACACGCAGCGGGCCCCAGCCTGTGGCAAGCCTCTACTATTATTAAATTTCTTCTCTCCCTAGACTATGACCCGACGGCTTGGAAGTCCACGGCTGTCACCATGCTTCCAAAATCAGGGAAGGATTGCAAGAAAGCGGAAAACTTCCGTTCAATATGCCTCACCAGCGTGATCGGGAAATTATTTGAAAAAATATCACCCGCGGGCTCATCGAATACTTTACTGATAATGGCGTCCAGCCGCCACATCAATTCGGACTCAGCCCTCACAGATGCCCAACGGACCCCCTGACCCAACTAACCACCATGGTTGCCGAGGCATGTAACTGCCGAGAGGAGGTGGAGGCTCTCTTCCTGGATATATAGCTTTCGATAGGGTGTAGCATCATGGCCTTAGAGTCACAGAAAAAGTCACAGCGTTTACAAAAATGCATCGACCGAAATGGCGATAGATGTAGAAATGTAGAAAATATAATTGATCAATCTCTAAAGTGATGTACATATCATTGAAAATAAATAGTTCTATCAATTTCTAATAAAATGGAGACTACTTTTGGGGTTACCATCGTATACTTGCATATGAATGCGGAAATGAAAACCTTTTCAATTGAAAAAACTGAAGCCGTTTAATCGAGTTCGGAACTAACCGAGAACGGATCAGCAGAGGAGCAACCACTTGATATAATAGCTTTCCAACAAAACCAACCCCGGCGTTGGCCTTAAAAGAAAATTCTTCGAATGCGAAAATAGTGTAATTTAAGGTATATTGCAATCCCTAAATCGGACGGCGGCTACTGGTTTATTCAGGACCTTGGTCCTTGGAAACCATCTGTGCGTAAACCAAAATTGTTTACTCGGTCCGGCTAGAGCCCTAGCCATGTACCAACACTCACATAATTAAGCTTGATCTCACTAGTTCCTTTTACCAGATTCCGGTGAACTGCCGTCACTGGAGATATTATGGAATACGTTACCGCAATGTGATATGCCTTTAACCGCCTCCCAATGTGTCACCCGCTTAGTCCAACGATACTACAATGATGGGCTTGACGATTGGTTACTGTACAGTCATCAACGAATTTGCGGATGTGAGATCGTCCAATACCTCCTGGATGTAGGATCGGAATAAATACTTGCGTCTTCATTCTAAATTGTGCCAGAAGTCTCCACCCACTCATGAGGATAATTGATACCTTTCTCTCCAACAGGGTTGCCAAGGTCAAAGTAGGTAAATCTTTCTCTTCTCCCTTTTTTTCAATAGCCGGAGTGCCTCAAGGGACCGTCCTGTCCCCGATGCTGTTCGCTGTGTACTGCTGGGACATAGCATTCGACACAAAAACGAAGCGGACAGCGACAACTGCATGTATGCAAGACACAGCTGCCAGCCGCTGCAACCCTCGCAAGCCCACTGGAAAACCAGTCGACTGCATCTCCTCCGGTGCCCAGAGCCCGCTGTCCTTGCCGTCGCCAAATGCCCTCTTTCTTAATTCTGGAGAAGCGACCCGGAGCTGTGGTTTCACGTTGCCGACGCGAACTTCGCAATCAGCAAGATCACGGGTGACAGCGAAATACAAGCTGGTTCTGGCTGCGCTAGACCATGAGACCATTAAGGACGTCTCGGACATTGTCCGATCACCTAGCTCCAACAGGTACGTCACTCTTAAATCCGCTCTAATCCAACGTCTCTCCAATTCAGCTGACACAACTCAAGCTCCTCACCTGCCTGGAGCTCGGCGACTTGAAACCCACGCAGCTGCTGCGGCGTCTTCGAGACCTGGCTAGGACACGCGTTGGAGATGTCATCAGCGTACGCTGGTTGAACTCCCTGCCTGCGGCCACGCAACGGATGCTCAAGATCTTCAAGAGCCAGTCGCTGGAGGAATTAGCCGCCGCCGCAGACAACCTCCACGAATTCGGCCCAGGCGTCATGGCAGTGCACGCTCTTCACCCGCCATCGTCTTCATCATGGAATTCACCGCCATCACATAGTTCATCACCATCGCCCCAATCGAACGCGGTGCTCTTGCAGCTAGCCCATCGGACATCATACATCGACAAGCTGATAGCTCATCTGCCAGTTCAACAACCTGCTGCCGGCCAAACCCGCGGTCGCTCACGCTCTCGCAGATGAGTGGGTTAATTACCTTAAAACGCTGAGGGTTTGACAACACCTATCGCGAAATACTCGTATATGCCCCCGCCAGTTTTGTTTTTGGTCGAGGGTCATGCCGAGGAAGCGGAAGGATTCAACAAATGGGAGTTTCCGACCCAGAAGGTTCAAAGTCAGTGGTATTTGCTGTCCGCGAAGACGGTGGAAATGTACACATTTTGTGTTCTCTGAGGAGAAACGAAATCCGTTCGTTCGCGACCTCTCTCCCAGTTTATTTACGGTCACCTGGGTTTACCTGGAGGTGTTTGCCAGTCTTGTCGACCGGCAAAATGTCTAGATGGTCCACAAACAGCGATGCCATCAGCGGGGCATTGACGCATTCCACGTCATTAATGGCGTGGCAAATAACGTCACGCTCAGCACTGATCCCTGAGGTACCCTGCTCTCCTGCATTAAGGATCGGTATAAAAACTTTCCGATCCTTACTTTGAAAGATCGGTCAGTTAAAAAATTCCTGATAAATAGTGCCATATTGCCTCTGAATCTACACTTGTGCAGTGTTTTGAATTCTTAGTCGCCACACAATGCTGTAGGCCTTCTCCGGGTCGAAGAAGACCGCTACGATGTGTTGGCGAGTAGAAAGGCTTCCTAGATGAATTGTCAGCGCGTACCAGATGGTCTGTCTTGGACCTCTCACGGCGAAAGCCGCACTGAGCGCCGGAGAGAACATTTTGCCTTTCCAAGCACCAAGCACCAAACAAGACGTCGGTCAACTATTTTTTCCATCGCCTTTCACAGGCAACTGGTGAGAGATGGGATGATAGCTATTCGGGTCTTTTTATTCTCACCCTGATTCGGAATGGATATCACTACCGACTCCGGCCAGGAATTTGGAAATCTACCCTCGATCCACAACTGGTTGAGGGTATCCAATCTTTCGTCCGGAAGCAACGCGACAGAGGGCGGTGGCCCATGAACCGCCTTCACCCGTCAGCCCCAGCCCCTAAAAGGAGCAAAAGGAGGGAAACCAAAGCTGCTGCGACCCGGGTCCAAGTTAGTGAGTTGGTCACTCGTAGAAAAGGGTAAAGGGAAGACGAAGAATGATATGCAACAACAGTAGCGCAAGGACAGCGAAAAGCCAAACGTGGCTGATACAAAGTCAGCCAGTCTGAAGGCATTCCGACCAGGTGCCATCAAGATCAAGGCATCGGACGGGTATTCATACTCAGAGATACTTCGTCAGGTCAAGGCCACACCTGAGCTGAAGACGCTCGGAGAGAGTGACACGCATTTGGCGTACTAAGGAGGGAGAGCTATACTTGAAATGGCCGGGTGCGGAGTCCCTAGGGCTTCAGTCAGCAGCCTTGTCGGCACCGAGTTGATCAACTGCTCACTCATACGGAGATCCTGAACATTAAGGATATGGATGAGACGACGGTAGATGAGGTGGTGGACGCCATCATTGCAGAGGCTTGCCAAGAGCCAGTGATACTCGAGTGTTAAGCTCAGGGGAGCGTACAGCGGTACGCAAATGGCCAACGTCCGGGTCTCGGCGGAGATAGTGACGTAGCTTCTACAAAGAGGAAAAATCCGATTCGGCTGGGTGAGCTGCAGTCCAGCTGCGGGAAGTACATGGGCGGTGCTACTGGTACAATGAGGTGGGGCACTTAGCACGAGATTGTGAGAGCACGGTAGACTGGACAAACCAGTGCTTCCATGCAGTCAGGAAGGTCATAGGGCAGCTGTCTTGAACGGGAACGGGCCCACCCAGGAGGCAGCCATGTGGACGGAAAATGGTTAAAGTTTTTCACATTAACCTGAACAAGGTGCGGTGGCCCCAGAGCTGCTTTTCCAAAATGCGATAGAGTGCAGACCGCCACCATCACTGAGGTTTACAGGGGAGCCGTGCTGGGAAACTGACTCTTAAGGACGGGACGGTCGTCTGGGTTTGTAGCGATATCCACATATCTGGGCGGGTAGCAGTCCACGTGCCCGGCTTCACCTGGGCGGAGGTGGCTGGTATGCGTATGGCGAAATTGTAATGGGTGTTTAAAAATAAGGTACACCAATAATTGAAATTGAAACAATACATCGCCCAATTCTAATCAAACGGGCAAAACTATTATTGTGTATGCGTGACTGCTACCTCCCGCCCAGGGATACCATCGAAGAGTTCTTGGGAACCCTGGAGGCTATTGTCACCAGTGTCCGGCCCTCCAGACTTCCTGTGATCATTGTCGGGGACTTCAACGCGTAGGCGGCAGAGTGGGGAAGCGTGAAGACCGATGTCCGGGGTCGGGCACTCCTGGAGGCCACTGCAACGCCGGAGTTGGAGATCGCTAATACGTGAGCAGCCCATAAGTTCATCAGGGCTGGCAAGGCGTCCATAGTCGACCTGACCTTAATCGATCCTAAATTGATGGGGAGGGTACGACTGGAAAGTTGGCGACCGTCACACGGGGAGCGACCGCCAAGCTCTCTTGTTTTGGCTCGTGTCAGCGGGAACACCAACGCGGGAGAGGAAATGGGCTACGACCACTTTCGACCGGGCTTCTTTATCCTGGGATAAAGAAGCCCGGTCCAGGGGACAGATCTAGGGGACCGCAGAGGAGAGAGCCGGACACAAACCAGGCATTGACGTCCGCCTGTGATACTTCAATGGCCGTGAAAACCAACGCGTGCGGTTGCTGATCTGTTTACTGGTGGAGTACGGACATCGCGAACTTATGACGGGAATATCTGCGGGCCAGGATTCATCAATGACCGAGGATTAGAGCACGATTTCAAGAGCTTCATTTGGCCTATGAGGAAAAGCGCATGGACCTGGAGAGAGCCACTAAAGGAAAGTGCTGGTACGACTTGTACG
Organism: Hetaerina titia; assembly: GCA_037158775.1. Classification (NCBI taxonomy): domain Eukaryota; kingdom Metazoa; phylum Arthropoda; class Insecta; order Odonata; family Calopterygidae; genus Hetaerina; species Hetaerina titia. The sequence continues at coordinate 133,661,097 of CM073768.1, forward strand.
AAGTTGAGCGTGACCGCTGGGGCAGAACGTATAAAACGGTCATGAACAAATCAAGCCCAGGGGTGCAACAAGTATCTTGTCCAAACTTCCTCGACCATGTTGTACAACACCTCTTCCCAGAGCAGCAAGAGATAGCGGCTGGAACATGTTTGATGAGGTTTGAGGGTACAGAAGAGGTGCCCGAAGTTAGTGAAGCCGAATCGAGGGCGGCGGCTTCGAGGATAGTGGTGGGCAAGTCCCCGGGGCCAGACGGCGTGTCTGCTCTGGCCATAAACACATCTGCTCTCAACGCTCCTGACCCATGCAGGGAAACATTCAGCGGGTGTCTGAGGGAAGGATGCTTTCCGGTGGTGTTGAGGGTGCAGAGCCTGGTGCTCCTTAAGGGAGATATACCGCCGGGGTAACCATCCTCTTACCGAGGATGCTCTGCATTCTTGACATAGCTGGTAAACTATTCGAGCGGATTATTTCCATCAGATTAGAGGTGGCTATAGTACAGGCCGGAGACTTCTCCGACAGCCAGTTTGGTTTCCCGAATCGTTCAACCATTGACACTATAGGCCTGACGTGAATCAGGCCATGGCCGCCATCAGTGGGGGAAGAAGCGCAAGGCGAATTTATGCCATCACGTTGGACATCGGGAACGCTTTCAGCTCGGCAAGATGGAGAGATGTTATGGAGGCATTGGAGCGCTTAAAGATTCCGCTCTACCCGCGGAAGGTCATCTCGTCGGTGACCGTACCCTAGTCTACAACACTGAGGACTTAGCACACTCTTACATCACAGGAGGGCCGCAGGTTTCGGTCCTGGGACTCCTACTCTGGATAACCTTATTGCGGTCTACTCAGACTACCGTTCTCGGGGGGGATTTCGACAGTGGCCTTTGAGTTGGATGTGGAACTGGTTGTGATCGCCAAGAGCTTGGAAGAGATCCAGTACCTGGTGGGTTGTTCCATCGAACAGGTGGCTGGCTGGCTGAAAGACCACGCAGTTTCGCGGCAAAGAAAATGGAAGCGGTGCTCATAGCACGCACCAAGGCCAGAAGTAATGCTAACTTCATGGTGGAAGGCAAGGAAATACAAGCGGTTGACGCGATGAAGTACTTGAGGGTGATCCTTGATGGAAGGTTAAAGTTCAGGGAACACCTCGGGAACGTGGGTGCAAAGGCATCAAAGGTGGCCCGAGCGTTAGCAGGTATATCCAACATTGGAGGACCAAAGGGACCTCGGCAGCGTCTCATCGCTTTTGTGATCCTGAACAAGGCATCAAGATAGGCCGGTGCACTCGTCGCTAACAGAAGCTATGGAGCAGCCGGTCGACGGGCTTAGAGCACGGTAGCGCTTAGACACGGTGACACGAGCCTATTGTTTAGTATCCAACATTGCCCTCTCGGTAATTGGTGTACTACCCCATGGATCTTCCGGCAGAAGAACGGACTAGGAACTATCAAGGGGCGTGGCGGGCCATAGGAACTGAAGAGACTCGGTGAAGCGACCGCAATCGACGTGCTTCGGCAATGGTAGAAGAGTGCCAGCTGAGATATAATTCACCCAAGGAGGGACATTGAACACACAGGATCATCCCCGATGCCCTAGCGTCGAGTGAGCGGACATGGCAATGTTAACTTCCATCTCACCGGCTGCTTGATGCTTACCGGCGATGCAATTTTTGCAGCTTTCTGCATCGCATTGGGGTGCATGGGAGCGCAGAGTGCCCGGTCTATCCAGGTATGGACGATGATGTGGAGCATGTCCTGTTCCGATGCCCAAGATGTGTGGATACAAAAGACTTGTTTCGGAGCACGTGGCAAGGTTCCCTGACCCCGGAGGATCTTTGGTCCTGTTTGCTTAGGTCAGAGTCAGACTGGGGCGCTGCGGTTGCCGTCGTGACAGCCATAGTAGATGAGCTTAGTCGCATCAGGCGGATTGAAGAAAGAAGAGCTGCAACGTCAGCAGATCGATAGGATAATATCAGGAGTGGCCTAAGAGGGTACGGCTGGCCTCCCGAAGTAATGCCTAACGGAGGTTCCCGGGGGATAGGGGGTAGGTAAATAAGAGTTGGAAGTTTAGAGGGTAGGCCTGGCGAGGGATCACTGCCCGCAGCAGTGCCTCCACCCCAGGAGTCCCACACACTGTGAGTAACGAATTCTCCAACTCTTCTTTATATCACACTACGAGTCGATAATCGAAACATCGGCCAATGTGGAACCCGATCCGGTGGAACACCTGAGGAAATCCATCACGATTACCACTCGCAAGTGGCAAAAACTATTCTACCCACCTGTTTCCGGACAGAAAATCTTTGGTGGTGGGTTTTTTATCAATACCAAAATTCAACTTTGTCCTTTGCCGCCCCACCCACCACGTAGGTACACTCTAGATGCCGCACCGCAAAATCGGATCGGTCGCCAAGGCTAGCCCGCGGCATATAAGGCTGCAGGATTAGTTGTTTCTGGCTAGAATCGTCAATGCAAGGGCTCAACAAAATCCATAGTGTAACCTCTCGCCAGTCATTAATCCTACATAGGTCTCAAGGGTCTTGATATGACTGGTTTAATTTATCCCCACCCACCACGGAGGGAAACTAGGAATGAGGCACAGCAGAATCGGATCGATGCCAGGTGTAGCTCTAGGGATATAATACTTCAGGCTTGATCGTTTGTTTCGGCGTAAATCACCAATACAAAGGCTCACGAAAGCCCATGCATCTACGACCAAAAGACGAAGACCCCTAACACCGTCACTTGCCACCGGGACGAAATTGTTAGAAGTGGATTACTTGGGAGGTAGTCGAGGCCCCAGACGCATGATTACGCTAAATACTGGGCCAGAGGGGTACTACACCCTAATCCACACCAGGCATTCAAAACTGGCTGATAACCAGAGATCTCTCAACCTCCAGGATCCCCACCTTCCCTGAAGTCTACAGGCACGGCAACTACTCTGGTGGATTGAAGCCTACATTGTATGCCCACACACACAACTGCCGCGATGCATAATTTGCACATTAAGGATTTCATATGGGGTCATTTCCCCACCCTTTTAGTCGCCTCTTACGACAAGCAGGGATGCTGCGGGAGTATTCTCTATCCCCCTTCCCGCAGGGGTGATTGTAAATAGTCACCAAAACTGTCATTCTGAATACAGACCCAAGCAGCATATTTTATAGGATGTACAAACTTGGCTGAAAAGTCTTTATATAAAAGTTACTTCTAAGAACCTGTCACTTGCTCAGAATATTTTGAGCTACATCCTGCTGCATGGCCTTGCTCAAATGTATAGGTTGGACATTGGTGGAGAGGTAATACTTCTATGAAAATTAACATTCTGACTAAGTTAATAGCATCTGAATTTACATAAAATCTCATCAAAGAAAGTCTTTTCAGCATAGCTCAAAACCAGAAATTACTTTTTTCCATCCAGAGCTTATCTTTGAAAGTGGTCAAATTGCAGAAATTAAGGAAGTACATTACATTGAAACGTACTTATGATCATTATGCTTTCAGAGTGAGGCTAGATTTCACATTAAAACCTCAGATCATAATATGTTTAGAAAAATCCTTCAACAGAGATGTATAATTGATCTATACACTGAAGGTAGCAGGATTACAACACAAAAACAAAAAAAGTGATCCAGGCCTGGACATTAAGAAACAGTTGCAAAATGTGGAGATCAAAATCATGAATCAAGGATAAATGATTTAATAAGATCTATCAAAGCTCTTAAATACATAACTACCCAATAAGGTTTAGGTGTAATGACAAAAGCTTCACTAGGTTGGTGGAGTGAGAATGCAAAGTGAGAGGGAGGATAACCATTTTTCTGATGGCATGGCAATCCTCAGTGAAAGTGAACAGGACTTAGTGGCAATGCTAACTGAAGGAAACTATTATCAGAAGCCAGTACACTATGCAAACCAACAAGAAAAACAAGATAAGTGTGGTCAAGTACGGTGTGAAGGCTCGGGGAGTAGTAATGACAATTTGGAAGAACTTACCTACTTTGGCAGTAAGATACCAAGTAGTTAAAGAAGTTAAAAGGTCATATATGCACAATATGCCTTGTGCACTAACTTGAAAATAAGAAAAAAGGAAATATTAGCTCAACAACTAGAGAAAGCTTCAAAAGCCCCAATGGTTATCGGAGAATTGACCAAAAAATCACAGCATACAGCTCAAAATTTGGTTTGTTAGGTGAGGGTAGAGCTCACTTAATCCTTTTCATCCTATATGATATGGGAAATTTACACATCAACACAGGGAGAGGCTACTCTTTTCCTTACACCACCTGAGGTCATACAAAGACCAAGTACTTGAAAATATCACACTGATTGGATGAAGTTGATAGCGCCTGGAGATGTAACCTGGAATCAAACCCAGGACTCCCAGTCAGCCCAGCACAATACTCAGTGAAATATCACACCCCATGTACAGATAAATAAGTCAACATATATCTTACATAAAGTAATGCTGTCAACTAATTCAGTCTCACAATGCATTTCACTATCACTGGTGCAAACTTCCACCTGATTCTCCCTTCTGCCAAGACTAAATGGTGCTTTGGTTTCACCACCAAAACTTTTAGTCATTTCAAACATTTTCAAGTAATTTTAAATATTTGCAACCCCCACAGTCATTCTTATCCTTAACATACTTAATTCACCAATTTAAATCAATATCCTTTGACTCTCATACATCTGGCAATTTAACAACAATAATTACAAGATTTAGAGGAATATTTGTTAATGGCACTCCAGCTGAGGCTACATTAGAGAAGCAACCTTTAATGCAGGCATTAAGTGCAGAAACCTCATTACTCATACCATTGTTACAACTCATACATCAGTCAAATGAATGAAACTTCCCAAAATGTGACCAATGTTGACCATTTAAAACTATGTCAGCATTATTCGATATTGTGCCATACCCAACACTGCATAGTAAGGAAGTGACTTTTCTTCTCAAGATGGAAATATAAAAATGACAACTGTGACGCATTAGAAAAATATTAATCTGAAACAAAACAATAGATTGGTTTGCTGGTCTCACATGTTAAAATATGATGTCCAGCTTGGTTCTTGATGTTGAAAAATTACCATTTTATATACAGTTCAAGACATGTAGTCATATCACTTTAATCTCAGGAACAAATGAGTACCATTCTTTAGTTCACTTAAATAACTTCCATTGGCATAATATTTGTTCTTTCATGTATTTATTACCTGTGATGTCAGTCCATGAAGTTAAAACTTGAATTTCTAATATTTCATTGGCACCCTTTACGTGATTGAAATTAAGGAAATTCTTTGCATCAATAAGAGCTATTAAATGGTTCACTGATACACTATGGTAAAACATTGAACATGATATTTTGCACAAGAGATGAGAGATCAGTCCTGGATGAAACCAGTGTTGCAAAAATTCATTGATTATTGAGACAATTTCAAATATGATTATTCATTTTTATAGAATGAAGCAACACACTTTCTTAAGGCCACTCATGACTAAAATGTAAATACTACCCCCCGCCAAGTAATATCTCCATCACAGAGCACACACACACACACACACACACACTAAGTACACACACCACAAAGAGGTCCGTTTGTTATATCCAATCAAGGGAGTATTTGAAATCCTACTGCACCAGGGTATCAATAAGGTCCTCCCTCTCCCCTAGAGAATTCTCGGACTCAATGTGCATGCTGTCATCATCATCTACCCGTGAGTTGGGGGAGGAATTTCCACTGCTGCTGTCTTCAGTAACTTTCATTACTTCCTTCCTCTCGGAAACATGGTACAACCCAGCCAGGGCCTCCTGTAAGGCCCGGTAGCAAGCCACCAGGGGCGTGAAGCCGCCAGCTCCATCCCCAGATGACACTGCTTTCACATGAGCTATGTACCCTAGGCTTTCAAGAGCTCCCAAACCACCAACAGGCAGGGGTGGTCCATCTTCAGGACCCACAGGAGGCAGTGGAGGTTCATATTCAAAAGGCGTTCCTTCCTCACTGGGTTTTGGTACTGGCAGAAAGCCTGATCGACCAAACTGGATTCCTGTGGAGAACTGACTAGGTGCTGATGCACGCAAGGCCTCCTATATGGGCAAAAATATTGAAAACAGAGATAAAGAATGATCAAGTGAAAAAGAGCAATAAATAGTATGATGAGCAATAAATAGTATGAGACAGGAGAAGGATTGATGAAGAGGTAATTTTGTAACTTACACACAATAGTACTTTAAAACTATAAACACATCTAAAAGGAAGTTATGAAACTGTCTTCCATCATAACTTAATTCTCACATATTTTCTGTATGAAGGGAAGCGTCCACCTTGTCTTACAATACAATCTCCCCAAACCATAGTAAAATACCATTTAATATTGGTGTAATCTCAATACTTCCAAATTCAAGGTACCAAAATATTACTTCAATATATTATTAGGTAATCTACCGGTTAAGGTAGGTTTTTGGATGGACACAACTATATCTATAGTGCCCATCATTATATTCTTGGGAATCATAATTGAGGTGGTTTCCCGTTGCCTTCCTCAATAGTGTTTTTAACGTGACACCATCACTTAATGGCCGCCCCACTGGGGTCAGACGCCATTGCAGCCGCCTCACTGAGGAACAGACGTGTGGACTACCTTTCGTCTGCTCCTAACCTTCGACTTATCTGGCATGGGTGACCCTTCCAGGATCTTCAATATAATTGTACCTTAATTAAATCTACCATTTAAATTGATGATCTGCTGCAGTGACCATTGCTCAGAAGCACGGTGAGAAGACATGTCACCTAATTTTTTTGATGACTTGATAATCCTATCCAAAAATTTCAAATACCACTTCAAACACCTCCAAATAGTGATAGAAAATTTAGAAACAGCTAATTTTATATTTAATCTGAAGAAGTCAAACTTAAGCAAAGTCGAGCATGATTTAAATGAATGGGGTAGTGTCAGATGCTGACAATGCAATATTGATCCAAGTTCCATCACACTTGCAGAATATTAAACAGCTGATAAATTTCCTGGTGGATGCAACTTGTTTTACTCATGGTTGAAACAAAATGTTTTGCTTATTCTGCCCACCCTCTCATGATTCTGCTGATGAATAAGTGAAATATGATACAGGCAGCCTTCAAAAAAGTTCGTAGTTTTATCGCTGGAAGTGGTCCAGCTGTTCTTTTTGTACTATGAAAAAATGTATTCCATCCACATGGTATTTCTCAGAAAAATTAATTTCACTGGTGAAAATGGTTTTAATGGTGATAGTCTCAGGTCTAACAAATAACACAAAATTAATAACAATATTGATTGACAATTACTATGGATAAGTCTTTATTGTTTGAAAAGTACTTTTCTAATCAAGTTTCAGGATTTTTATTAATAATAGGAATAGAAGAGTTTTCTATTTTTACTTTCTTCATGCAAAGAAGCTCTTGCTAATCAACATCACACAACTGACGTATACTGTGCACCTCATATTGCTTAACTGTTGTGAAAATGCACAGGTAACATTATACCTATTAGATGCCATGAACATTGTAATACTCAATGTTCATAAAATGTGTAGATAATATTTTTTTAAACATTGTCTGATAAAAGGCAGTATTTAGATAACTGAATGCTTAAGGAATAAGCAATCCATTGAGGTTCTAAAATTCTATCTAGGTGTCATTTCAAGTGGAGTTCCTCACAGAACCATTAACTAGAAAAACTGTATTTGTAGACTTCTAGGGTTTAGTTGTGGGGAGGGCACATGTGGTGAGGGCTCCGCTCTGGTCTTTGTAAGCTTTTGGGGCATGACCAGACAATGCCTGTGAAAGGCGACGGACCCTTCAGCGTCACAGGAAAGGCCTGGAAGACCAAAAGCGGGTAAGCCTCGGCGAGGCTGCAGAAAGGGTTTCTATAACCCTCGGGGTCTCCCGGGCACCACCAAAGGGTCTCGTGGGCAATGACCCTTCCTACGCCACCAGGGAGGGAATCGCAGGTGGAAGGAGGGGCAACCAGGCAGGTGACCAGCATCACGGGGAAGGCCCTAGGGAGGGGTGCCACTGCGCGGAAGGGCCAGCATGGGTGAGGAGTGTGGCACGAGAGGACAGAAAGAGAGCACCAGGGAGGCGATCCGGACAGATTCGATAAGCTGCTGCTGAGACAGAGTGTTCGCCCGTTGGTCGACCCAGCGCCAGGATATCCGAGGGACTCCCCGCTAGACCGCCACCATCGACGGAGTCCCGCGTTCACCAGTCGGCTGCCAGCACGTCTGCTGATGATCCCCGCCCGAATATTCCCTTTCCCATGTAAGTTCCCTGCCTTACCTGTTTCTGGTGCATGATCGAGTCGACATTACCAATCTGACCCCGCTTATAAACGGCTGATGATCGCGCAGTATCTTGCTGGCTTTACTCTTACCCAAAGTTGGGTCGTCCTACCTATGCCCTTACGACATAGTTTTAAAAATTGAGAATTGCTCCTAAAAAATTACTCTACAGAGAAAATCGCACTGTGCAATGCAATAATTAAAAGTAATTTCATGCTATAGAAAAAGGGAATTGTGAAACAGTAAGGAAATTTGGCCTAGACAAATGTACAGAAATGGTGGAAAGTCCTAAAATGTTCTACTGTGCCCAATTGCAGTAGGTGCCAAAGGCATATCACAAGGTACAGAGTTTCCAATTTTCCACATAAAAATTATTACACCAGCTGAGTGAAAAAATCAAGAAAAAACATCCCAATATATCAAAGAATACCCTCCCATGGACTACAACCTTAATGTGGTGGAAGGGCTTGTGTGTTCTGATGACCCCTAGAGCTCTGCTGGCAGGAGTAATAAAAATTGCTACTGGTAGGGTCACCCATGGCAGATAGGTCAAAGGTTAGGAGCCAGACGAAAGGTAGTCCACGCAGTGTCTGTTCCTCAGTGAGGCGGCTGCAAAGGCGTCTGACACCAGTGGGGTGGCCATTAAGTTATATGGTCACGTTAAAAACACTATTGAGGAAGGCAACAGGAAACCACCTCAATTATTATTCCCATGAAAAATGATGGGCACAAGACAGAAATTGAGTCCTGGCAACTGCGGGACTCGGCCCAAGTGGCCGTGTGTCATGCCCGGCAGCGGGGGAGGCAAGGCTTCAGTGGTCGTCATCCCACGAAACCCTTGCTGGGGAGAAATAACAGCAGCAGGACAGAACACGCAGAAGAAGACAAAAGTAGTTAGAATAGGAACATGGAACATCAGGATAATGTTGAGGACTGGAAAATTAGAGAATATTAAGCGAGAGATGGAAAGAGGTAATACATATGTTTTAGGTCCTTGCGAGATGAGATGGAAGGATAGCAGGGATTACTGGAGTGATAATTATAGAATGATATACAGCGGCGGGGACGAGAGCCAACGAGGGGTCGCCGTAATATTAAATAAAGGGTTAGGAAGAAGCGTAGTCAACGTAGAGCAAGTAACTGATAGAATATTACTCGTAGAGATTAAAGCAGAACCGACGAACTTGGTCAATGTTCAGGTATACATACCACCGAGCAACCACCAAGAGGAAGAAGTCCATAGGATGTACGACGAGTTAGAGGATATAATCACGTGCGTCCCTGCAGGGAAACATTTGATAGTGATTGGGGATAGGATTGCAACGGTAGGCATAGGAAGAGATGGTGATGAGGTGGTGGACTATGGGTTAGGCACGAGGAATGAACGCGGGGAGAAAGTAATTGAATTCTGCAAGAGACAGGGGTTAGTCATCATCAACACATGGTTTCGACACCACAAAAGGCGTAAGTATACTAGGAATATACCAGGTGACTCTAAAAGGTATCAGTTAGATTATATTATGGTTTGGCCCAGGTTTAGGAACAGTGTGATAAATTCGCACAGTTTCCCAGGAGCGGATGCGGAATCTGACCACAATTTAGTTGATATGAAATGTAACGTTCGTTTCAAAAAGATAAGGCAAGGGCGGCGGATTAGCTAATGGAATGTAGAAGCATTGAATGGGTTAACTAGGAAGAAGTATCAGCAGGCTGTAGGGAAATGGATGGAAGATGGTAAAGAGCCGAGTACTATCGAAGAAAAATGGGAATGTATCTAGAAAGTGATATCGAAAGCCACAAAAGACACTACAGGAACCGTTAACGGGAAAAGGATAAGCAAACTATGGGTAACGGATGAGATGACTGCAAAGATAGATGAAAGAAGAAGATGGAAGATTGTAAACACAGAGTTAGGCAAAATGAAGTACAAAGAGTTAAACAATAAATTGAGAAGGGCCACAAATAAAGCAAAAGAAGAACGGTGGAAAACGCAATGCAAGGATATGGAAAGTTTACAGAGGAAGGATGAAATTGGTGCGTTATAAAGCAAGGTTAAGTTATTATCGGGAAGTAAGAAGGCAAGATCTGTGCTTACAGTTAAAGATAAGTGGGGTAAGATAATAGTTGAACCAGAAAAAATCCAAGAGAAATGGAAGGAATATATAGAAACACTGTTTGGTAGAGAACTTAGGCCGACAAGGTTAGACATAGAAAAGGTAAATGATGTAGAAGAAGATAGCTTAGGTACAGGCATACTCGGCGATGAAATAGAAAAGGCATTGAAGGAGATGAAAGCAAATAAAGCCGTGGGGATAGACACATTCCTGTGGAACTGTTGAAATATTTAGGAAAATGTGGAAAAAAGACTCTATATGGGCTGATTCGTAGTATCTATGAGGAAGGAATCTGGCAGGAAGATTTTGTGAGATCAGCGTTGGTTCCTTTTCCGAAAAAGGTAAGGCTACATCATGTGAGGATTATAACAGAGAGAACAATAAGTTCGATATCCCACGCAGCTAAAGTTATTCTCAGGATCATCAACAAAAGGATCGAGAGTAAGGCAAACAATTGCTTCAGGGATGATCAGTTTGGGTTTAGGGAGGAAAGAGGTACGCGTGATGCCATTGCAGTAATGAGATCACTAATTGAGAGGAATATAGAATACAATCAGGATGTATTTGCCTGTTTCATAGATTTCGAAAAAAGCATTTGATAGAGTGAATTGGGAAAAACTAATGAGCACATTGCAGAAAATAGGAATACAGTAGATTGGAGGGACAGGAGGCTAATCCGCAACCTGTAGATGTCTCAGACTGCTCAGGTACAAGTGGGGAACGTAAAGTCTGGATGGGCAGTGTTAGGAAGAGGTGTAAGGCAGGGTTGCCAATTGCCACCGGTGCTGTTCAACGTGTATGTGGAGGAAATGATTAAAGAGGCATGGGAAGAACTGGAGGTAGGAATGAAAGTCGGAGGGGAATTCGTAAAATCGGTTAGGTTTGCTGATGACCAAGCATTAGTTGCTCAGTCAGCCAAGGGGTTGCAAGTATTGCTGAGTGAATTGGAGGTTCTGTGCGATAGATATGGGATGAGACTCAATATTAATAAAACAAAGGTTATGCGTTTTTCCAGGAAGAAAAAGGCTAAGCTAAATATTAAAATAGGAGGGGAAAAATAGATCAGGTAGAACAGTTTACATATCTCAGAAGTGTTTTGGACCAACATGGTCAAAGTAGTAGGGACGTAAGAAGAAAAATTGTGCTTGGCAAGGAGGTTTTCTCAAGGAGGGAGTTGATGAGCGGGACGTTAAATAGGGAGGTTAAGAAAAGACTCGTAAAAACTCTGATATGGAGCATAGCTATGTACGCCGCGGAAACGTTGTCACTGAAGCAGGAGGATAGACGTAGATTGGAGGCTTTTGAAATGTGGGTGTGGAGAAGAATGGAGAAGGTGAAATGGACTGAAAGGAAAACAAATGAGGAAGTACTGGAGATGGTGGGTGAGGAAAGGGGTTAGTTGAGAAAATCCTATGGAGGCAGGAAAAATGGATGAAAGGCATATTGAGCAGTAGGGGAATGTTGAAGAAGGTAATAGAGGGGAGAATGTTAGGCAAACGAGGACCGGGCAGGAACAGGATAGGGATGTTGGACGGGACGAAGGTAGGAAAGAAATACACAGAGATGAAGAGGGGCCTGATGTAGAGTAGGTTGCTGGATTGGATTTTGTTTGGAGTTACAAAATATTTATTTGACAGTTGTGTCCATCCAAAAACCTACCTTAACCGGTAGATTACCTAATTTATACAATATCAAAGAAAAAATTCTCTTCCATTAAAACAATGAACTGATGCATAGGCGAAAATTTTGTAATGAAAGTTTGAATTATTACAAATCCACCATATTTACCAGATATGTTTTTTATTTCCAAACTTGATTAAATGACTCGGTTGAAAATGATTCACCTCAACCAAAGACACCATCACCAAAACAGATGCCTATCTTGAGGAAATCCTACTTTTTGGATGGCTTAAAAAAGTTAGATTCATACTGGAAAAAGTAAATCGAACTAAAAGGAGTTTATGTTAAAAAAATGAAAAAATATCTGCCCAAAATAAAGTTTTTCAAATTTTTCCTAAAGACTTCTTGAATGTCACATGTACCTCAAGAATAATAATCTACTATCGGAACTGGCTTTGGTTTGCAAAAACGGAGATCTAATACGGAGCATCTGATAGGGTTAGAAACAGCAATTCACCAGAGTTTCATCTATCAACACTTAGTAGCAATATTGTTTCAACCTTAGGAGGCCTTTTGATCTAACCTGGCAAATTTCATGAAAGCTTCCCAATTGGGGGGGAATTCATAGTCACCTCAGGAAATTTATTGGAAAATTTGCAACAAAATGCTCTTTCCTTCTGCAAGTGGGGTCACTCTATTGAAAGTCTATGAGCAGATACATGGGATTCCACAGGGTAGTTTCCTTAGTGTTACACTCTCCTCCTAGTCAAGATGGCAACTTTGGCCATACTCTGCTGTGGCTCTTATAAAACACGACTCAAAGTGCGAGATAAAGTCGTAAGTTGTGATATTTGCACATGTCTATATCACCATAAACGCTCCCGATTAAGTGATATCACATTAAAAGCTCTCTCCAACTGCCATGATATTTACTGGAAGTGTTCTCTGTGCCACATAAATAAGCTCAATATTTACAATATGGCAGCTGATATTGAGGATTTGAAAATGGAGTTATGGACTCTCCAATCTACTGGATCTACTAAAATATTACCATGCAGCCAATTGCAAAGAAAACTAAAATGTTTTACACAGCAATGAAGTCTGAAGACAAAGAAAAATTGGGCCTCAATAGTGACAACTCAGATTTGTGCTCCAAACATGAAACACAAAATTTAACACCACGAGTTACAAATCCACCATTACTATGAGGAAGGTTTTCAAAAGGTGAATTACAAGAGAAATAAATGCAAATAAAATACGGTGTTTGGAAGTTGTAAGCAGCCTACTGTTGCGTGTAACTTTGTGGGAGTTCAAGGCAGGACTCTTATCTACGTTGGTCATGTCCAGTCCAATGCAACACCCGATGACATCGTGAAGCATCTGTCCAAAATATTTCCCGGGAGTAATTTCATGTGAAGTTTGAGAGTTAGTGAAGCATATAGTTCTTTTAAAATCAGTGCGCCAACAGCCTTAAAGATGATATTTGGCCAGTTGAAGTGAAAGTGGGGAAATTTTACCCCTCCAAACCACGGAAACTGACTCCTACTCATGACGAGACAGAAAATATTACAGAATGTTCAACTGTGGCAATAAATTGGAACTTGAAATTGAAAAATTGTGATGCCCTGGTATCCACCTCAACAATATGGGGCCGCCACAACAAAATTATTGAAAAGTATTCATTAGCTAAGCATGTTACCTGCTTCCAAATGGGAATATCAAAACCCAAGTCCTTCTGACTATGTAGTGGCATTAATTTATTTTGCCAAGATGTGAGATGTCTACAAAATAAGATGTTGGAGATAGAGGCAGTTTTCAAACACACTGGATACAATGTATTATGTCTCAATGAACATTGGATTACAAAAATGAAGTTGATGTGTATAGCATTATTGATTTTAGCTGGGCATCATTTTATTGCCAATCTGTAGCAAAAAACGGTGGTACCTGTATTTACATATCTCTTCAAAGTAATTGACATGGACAAATGCTGTCTGGAATTTAAATTAGAAATATCTGTGATCATGCTGAAGGACCTGAATCTGATCATTGCTTCTGTGTATCAGTCCCTTAATGGCATATTTGAACATTTCTGTAATAAACTAGAACTAGTACTATCCCTTTTCTTGCCTCTGAAAGCCAATATCGTAATTTTTAGAGATCTCAACATTGATATAACACTAAAAACTAGAGATTGGTTCTTGAAAAGCTTTTGTTTTCATATAATTTATACTGGGCAAACAAACAGCCTACTCAACTTTCTGCCTGCGTAGATTAAGTAATTACCAATTGTGGCCCTGAACTGTATATTACAAGGTGTGTTAAAAAAATAACGAGATTTTTTTCATTTCGCAGCCTTGGAGATTGTCCGATTGTCAAACTTTTTTTATTATGTTGGTGTACATGCTCCCGAAGTATGATAAAACTTTTAGCTGTTTTCATTGTGGACTTTGTCTGTGACAGCCACTTAGGTTAAACTTGTTTCATGAGCACGGCGATTTTCGTTTGTTAAAAGAAATGGATCAAAGGATTTGTATCAAATTTTGCATAAAAAATTAAATGAAGCGTAAAAAAGTGTGTGAAATGTTAACAAAGGCCTATGGTGAGTCTGCTATGAGTAACTCAAGAGTTTATGAGAGGTGTAAGACTTTCCAAAAAGGCCGAGAAGACCTTGAAGATGACGAATGCCCTGGACGCCCCAGCACATCAACAATCAATGAAAACGTGGAAAAGTTAAATGATGAGATCAAGGCATATCGATTGGATCATGTCATGACATTTTTTCCAATTTTTTGGGTATGAAACGCGTGGAAGCAAAATGCGTTCCAAAATTGTTGAATTTGGAACAAAAACAGTGGTGAATGGAAGTTGCCAAGGAGTCACTAAATGAAGTAAACGACGATGCAGAATTACTGAAACGTATTATATGAACAGGTGACAAAACATGGGTTTATGGATATGACGTTGAAACTAAGGCTCAATTATCCCAGTGGAGGCATTCTGGCTTGCCAAGATCGAAAAAGGCTCGACAAGTGCGGTCGAACGTGAAGGTTATGCTCACTGTGTTCTTCGATGATTGTAATGACATAGTGCATCATGAATTCCTGCCGCCAGGTCAAACAGTCAATAAGAAGTACTACCTACAAGTTCAATGCCGTTTGCGTGAAGCAATCCAAAAAAAAAACGCTTGGATCAGTGGAAAAACAATTCAAGGCTTTTGCACCAGCTACCACTTCATTGCTTGTTCGTGAATTTTTGGCCAAAAACAATACTGTAACGATGCCCTAGCCTCAATATTCGCCAGATATGGCTTCCGTGTAACTTTTTCCTATTTCCAAAAATTAAGAGAACCTTGAAGGGCCATCATTTTACAGCCGTAGATGACATTAAAAGAGCGTCGCTGAAAGAACTAAGGCTATCTCAAAGATTGAGTATGAGAAGTGTTTTGGGGATTGGAAGAAGCACTGGCACAAGTGCATAATCTCCAATGGGGATTATTTTGAAGATGACAACATCAATGTTTAAGAATAAATAAATATTTTGTCCAAAAAATAAATATTCTCGTTATTTTTTTAATGCACCTCATAAGTGTTATTGACTATCTCCTATCTGACCATCAAGGAATAAGCTTAACTTTTAAGGCTCAAATAACTCCAAAGATATTCTAAAATAGAGGTAAAACCATAGTCATTAGGCCGATAACAATAGAAGGTTTAGAGAGTTTTAAACTGCTTCTATCTTGTATCAATTGGCATGGTTTTCGCAAAGACTCTGTTGAGCAAACTTGTTTTACAAGTTTGTAGGTAGTTTCCTAGAAATTTTTGAAGATTGATTTCCTAAAAAAATATTTAACTCTATACCCATAAAACTAAAAATAATCTCTGGTATACTAGGGTATTATTAGCTCTTAGAAATGATTTACTTAGTTACTATCACTCTTACAAAACCAGTGGAAGCCCACATGAGGAAGAGGCTTACTTGAAATATAAGAAAGATTATTATAACTCAATTAGGTGTGCAAAAAATAAGCTTTTAAGGATTTTACATTGAATGCAAAAAATAACAAAAGACAGCATGGAGAGTAATCAATCAAGAAGTTGGTCATGGTAATGCAAAAGAAAATCTTCCTTTTACCCCAGATGCTGAAAATATTTTTTCCTTAAAAGCTGTTTAAGACAATTTGTTCTCTTGAAACGTTGATGCTGTCAATATTGGCAATATACTGCAAAATCTTCCTCCAAATAATTTAAATTTCAAATGGAATTTTGTTACTCCATTTGACATTATATCTACTGTTAAAAATTTTTAAAAATCCAACACTAAGGATATATATGTTCTGGTCAGTCTAATTCCCTATTCAAGGACATTTTTGTGTTAATTGCGGAACCATCAGCTATATTTGTAAACTTACGTTTTGAGACAGCAGATTTTCCAACAACTCTAAAATATTCCAAAACAGTACCTGTCTATAAGAAAGGTAATAAAGATGATTTAAATAACTACTGCCCCATTTCCATTGTCCCCATTTTTAGTAAAATTTTTGAAACTATAATGAAAGATTAAGTATGTGATTTTTTTAGTCAAATCTGTTTTCCAAATCACAGTATAGCTTTTGATCTGGGCAATCTACAACTTTGGCTGTAGAGTCTATAGTTAATTATGTCACTAATGCATTTGAAGAGAAGGGATCAGTCTCTGCAACACTATGTGATCTTAGTAAGGCTTCTTCCGACTGTGGTAATCGTTCAATAATACTACCGAAGCTAGAATATTATGGTGTTAAGGGAGTTGCACTGAAACTAATGAAGTCATATTTGGATGATCGCCACCAACAGGTTGAACTTGATGGCTGCCGATCGGCAGCTCTTAAAGTAAAATGTGGTTCACCACAGGACTCTGTGCTTGGCCAAATACTTTTCATCATCAGCATTAATGATTTGCCCTATGATACAAAACCTACATCTGTTGTATATGCTGATGACACCAATTTCGTGCAAAAATGTCAACATCTAGAATATGCAAAGGTATGATCTAGCACTACCCAAAGACAGGCTAAGAAATGGTTTGATGTTAATCATTTACATTTTAATACTAAAAAAAACAGCATATTGTATGCAGCCTTAAATAAAAAATAACTTATATTGAAGCTGTTAAAATACTAGGAATTTATATTGATACAAAACTTTTCTGGGAGACCCACATCAGTCGGATCTGTAATAAACTGAGTAAAGCTATTAATATGTCAAGAAAGCTTAACTTTCTCATTTCAAATAAGTATCGTTTAACACTTTACCATGCCTTCTTTCAATGTCATTTGAATTATGGTGTTAAGTTATGAGGTCATTCTCCAGATTGATCCTTAGGCTTCCGCAGCGTTGATCTAATGAATCCATGCTATTTCTGGGAATTGCCCAAACTACGTGATGGCAACTTCCGGAAACAGCATGGATTCATCATTCTCCAGATGTTAAACAAATTTCGCTACTACAAAAGAGAGCTATTTGCTCTATTGCTAATATACCACATGATTCCTGCAAACCTTTTCTTATTACATATGGAATCATGACTGTATTTAGTTTATATATCTTTAAGGTTCTGATTCATGTGAAAGTTAATCTAGAAACTTACCAATTAAGATCTCACATCCATAAATACACCCCAAGAGGTGATCTGAATCTAAATACTCTTTATTGTAGACTGTCATCAACTTACAACAGATTTCATAGCATGAACATACGACTTTATGTAACAAATAACTAACTGCCTATTCAGTTGAAATCAGACTGTATCCAGAGATTCAAGAATAGGGTATACTACCCTGAACAAAAAGTTCCCGGAATAACCACCGTGTGGCGCTCCCATCGTTCCGATTTGAGTTCTGTTTTTTTTTGTTAAATTGGTACATCTGTTGTTGATATTCCCTTTAAATCTTAGTGTCATAACTTGACATTTGCAAAAGTTACGTAGCCAAGAGTACATCTATCTCTGTGTGTGTTGGCGATTTTTTACAATTGCAGAAATGGATTTAAATTTGCAACAACGAACTTGTATTAAATTTTGCGTAAAAAACGGATTTAGTGGCGCACGGACGTTGGAAATGTTGGAAAAGTGTTTCGGCAACGATTCTCTAAAAAAACGGTCGTTTACCAGTGGCACGAGCGGTTCAGAAGTGGTCGTGAGTCAATCGAAGATGATGAACGCAGTGGCAGACCATCGACATCGAAAGTCGGTGAAAAAATTGATAAAGTAAAAGAAATGTTGGTCAATAACCGCAAATTAACCATCAGAGAAATATCGGCGGACTTGAACATTGCCTATGGATCCGCCCAAGACATTGTGGTTAATGATTTGGGTTTCCGTCGTGTAGCAGCAAAGTTGGTGCCAAAAGTCCTCAATTTCATGCAAAACAGAGACCGTGTTGACGTCGCAAAAGACATGATTTGCGAGGCTGAATCCGATCCCACATTCATCAAAAGGATCATTACTGGAGACGAGACGTGGGTTTATGAGTACGACACGCAATCCAGACATCAGGCAAGTGAATGGCGTTCACCAAATGAGCCGAGACCAAAAAAACCACGTCGTTTTCAGTCAAAAAAGAAGGCAATGCTGACGGTTTTCATGGATTACAACAGTGTAGTGCATCATGAATTTTTGCCAGAAGGCCAGACAGTAAACAAAGAGTATTATTTGGGCATTATGAGACGTTTGCGTGAAGCAATTCGCCGAAAGAGACCAGAAATCGTCGCACAGTGCGTCGAGACCGTCGCACAGTGCTATCATTATTCGTAATTTTTTGACGAAAAATGAAACAAATATCATCCAACAGCCACCAAATTCACCTGATTTGGCTCCCTGTGACTTCTTTCTGTTCAATCGAGTTAAAAAACCATTACGGGGAACGCGTTTTAGCAGCCGAGAGGAAGTAATGGAAAAATCGCAGGAAGCACTGATGGACATACCGAAAACCGAATATAAAAAATGTTTCGAGGATTGGATCAAGCGCTGGCATGAGTGTGTTGCAGTCGATGGGGATTACTTTGAAGGGGACAATATAGATTTAGATGAATAAACTTTTCTATTTTCAATTTTCTGAATAAATTCCGGGAACGTTTTGATCAAGGTAGTATACCTGGTTAATTGCTCACCACTTTACTCATTGGATGAATTCTTTTGTGACAATCTCATTCAATAACTTATGTTTATTTATTAAGTAATATTAATATTGACAAAATTTAATAAGGTAGTATCATTTTTCAAAATGAATAAAATATTATTATTAATGCAATTAATGCAATCATTAATTACATTATACCATCAATTTGACCAATGTTATGCATTGATGATCTAACTTGATAATTGCACATCAACAGTTAATCTAATGGCCATGGCTGAATATGAAGTGCAACTAGTCCTTAATTAGAATAGTAGATTGTCAAGCCTCATGTGATGCAAAACCAAAAAAATGAACACAATATCCAAATTTAAGTTAAACAAAACAGTTAATGTTCTTAATAATTTTAACTGGTAGAATAGTGACTTGGCAAATCATCATAACCTTTCATTATAATTTTTTCTTCTCGATAATCTTTTCTGTGAAACATTTTAGTAAAAATGGCGATACAAGAACATAACAATAAATGGAATGTGTGTTTGGCAAGCGTGTTACACATCTGTTAAAAATATTAACTGGAATCTGTTTTGTGGGAAGCTGCATTGCCATGTGTATTTTTAAAATCCCACCTTGGACAATTTCACATCCAAAAATCCACATCCAAAAGAACCAACATCAAATTTCATCAAATACTCATCACTGATCCATAATCCTACTGCGTTAAGTCTCTACCTTACTACATTAGTTGGTTTCCAAGTTCAGCTATAAGTCAATATTTCATTTGCATATTCTGTAAATGATGCTGTTATTGCAATATTTGACAGGTATCCTGAGAAAAAGCAATAATGGCTACAAATGCTCGATGGAATTTGATAAAACCAATGGATTTTATGTGGGCTAGGGTAAGGGAAAACAGTATGTCCTACCTTCCTCTCTGCCTCCAGCCGGGCCTCCTCCTCCAGGTCCTCTATCTCACGCTTCTGGGCAAACGTCTGGAGGATGCCTTTTGCATCGCCATCTGAGAACATGAGCTCATCAATGAGAGCTTCCTTTGCCTTCACCTTGCGCCGTTTCTCCTCCTTTTCCTCCCACACTAACTCCCGCTTGCGCAGCTCCTCCCTGCGCAACTCCTCATCCAGTGCCTCCTCCAACTCTAACTCCTCTCGACTTACACGACTCTGTGTGGAGTGCACAAACCAACAAGAGGATTAGGCCTTTGTGCCGTCCCCAATGCATTATCTCTTGTGGTCCCCCAGGTGACACCAAACATTTGCCCCTCATGGGATCAGAAAGCATTTCAACGTAAGCCAATTTTTTATTAAATATAAACATAGATGTCAAATATGGCTACAAAGTTGTAACACATTTATTCAAGCAGTGGCCATTGTCTAGTAAAATTTCTCCACAGTAATTTGATTGAAGGTTGTTTAATATACAAGTATTAACAACCTTCAATAGGCGGACTAGTCCTGCACAGGCAGGACTAGTCCGCCTTATATATCAGGGAGGCCAACAAAGGCTGAGAGTGAGCTATGGCTATGAAAAAGAAAAAGGTTTGTGCTTTTCAAGCCAATAAAAGGCACTATAGAAGAAAAGATATACCCAGAATAATTTGTTGACTTGCATGTTGGCAATTAATAGGGGACAAAAATCTTCAAGAGGAAGAGACAATTTAAAATGGTTGAAATTGCTATACCCAGAAATGCAGGAAAAACATTGAAGAAAGAAGAAGGGGGATGGGAAGAGGAGAGGGGCAGAACAATAATAGACCTTATACCTCAGCAGGAGAGTTCAATCACTGCTTACTCATTTGGTACAAGGAGAGCTCTTTCTTGTTTGCATATAACAGCATAAATCTCATTATGAATGAGTTTCATACTAGCTGCAATATTTAAAGAAAAGAATTCCAATGAAAATATCAACTATTTTCTCACCTTATTCCTCAAAATGATATCACGGTTTTCTCTTTTAAACTGCTCAATTTTTTTATTTGTGACTATTACATCTATATTATGTGTCAGGTTCCATATTATAGTCTCCAGCTCCTAGAAAATAAAAAGGAATCCATCAGTCATAATTTAACAATCCTTCCAAAATGCTGGACAAACAAAAACAAGGTGGTGACATATTCTGAACGCTTTCTTACAACCTACACTACCCAATAAATGCACCAAAGAAAATTTTCAAGCAACACAAAATATCCATCAATCATAATAATGGACCACTGTCAAAGTTCCACCACTCATAACATGTATTCTGTTGACAACCCATGCAAAAATAAGATTAAATGGTCAATCAAGTTTAGCACGAAGTCTCTCTTAGGGAAAAGTTTTGGAAATATAGCACTAATTACCATCGACATTAAAGTAACAATTTACTAACTGATTTCACAAATCTCCCTTTAAATTAAAGCTTTTGACATCAAACTTTTACTATTGCCATTCCATTACAAGGCAAGTTCAAGTTATAAGGCCTCCTGACTTTGTTTGACAAACAACATACTCTAGAAAGTTGAACCTTCCATTACTTCTTAACAATCTCCTGATAGACATGCACATTTTTTATGGCATGACTCCATGGCTGCTAAGAACAATTCTGTATTGCTCCTTTCGCACTCTGAAGAAACTGGCTGGTCTATGACATCTTGGGTTGCTTGCCAGATGATGTTTGACCTTTGAACTGCTGCTTACATTAGCCTACATTTCTCACATCTATAACACTAACACTGAGTGTATCACTTAATTTATGATGAATTTCGAACAATGTTAAAACAGACAAGTGGAGAAAATGCATCATCATGCTGACCTAATACACTAACTAGAGCCTTTTTAAATACTAAAAATGCTTCTCCCTCTAGCAACAGCATTGCCAACCTTGTGAACTTAGCAGTACAGCCATTGTATTCATTAAGAGTGACCAGATACTTAAGCCTCCACTATATTTTACTATCTACTCCCAGCATTCGATAAACAATTGGATGACCTCTGAACTTGAACAAACCTTTTAAAACAAATGATATGTTTTGCAGATAAATGGATTAATTCCTGCTATTCAAAAGTAATACATCACTGACTTTTTCATCAGTGTAAACTAATGTACCTACCCATTCCAAATAATTCATTTCAATGCATGCACATCCCATGCCATTTCATTGTTTTGCCAGCAGAATTAACCTTTTCCACATTTTACAGGTGGTGCAAGTTTGAAATAACACCTTCCATCATAATCATAGCACCTGTACCATTTCTGAAAAAGTTGTGCCTGTCTGTGAGCATACCTCAGAATTTGTTTCAATCTAAGATTAAATATTTGTACCAATAAGCAAATGATAGGAAAGAATATGGCAGGTACATCAAGAGAATAAAAATTAAGGAAAAGAGAATATCTAGTTTAAAAAAGAGACACTGAAGTCACCATTAGAGAGGAATAAAAATACCACTAATAAAATATTAATACATCATTTTTTCCTCCCATTAATTTTGGTTTTGCCTCCATGTCACCACACCTTTTTGAATAAATTCAAATTTCAAAGTGCCAACAAAAATAGCTTAGTTTTAGTTGTAACAGAATATTTTTGAAATTGATATTTTTACTAGCAACAAAATCCAATCATAAATTAGCACAAAAACTCACGAGAGGTCCTGGCATTACAGATGAATCCAAAATGGACTCTATAAATTGCAGGAGTTTTGTCAGACAGGAAGCTACACATTATAAGGGAAATTGCTTGCACTTTCCATAGGTTGATCAACTTTATTAATAGTACCTGGCTTAACTTAGTTGAATTCTATACTTCTGAAGAAAAGATATTCAAGTATTTTTACAGAGGTTTCGAATACATATCATCAATAAATCAAAAAATAGCTATCAGCAGTCTTATATAATAGGCAATATTGCTGAGAAATGGGGAAAGATCTAGGTAGAGAGGGTGGGTAGGTGGGGGATGAGGAAGTAGTAAAGGCAAAGACAAAATTCAATGGGATTAAAGTGCTGTTTCACCAAACTGGTGAGAAGTGATCAAAATTAATAGAGTTCCGACCTCCAGAAAGCTCAAGCCAGCAAGAGTGTGCAAAAGCTAAACAGCTATTACAAAAGACAATAAGGGTAAACCAACAAACCTGTTGTTATTATCAAATGTGTTATGTATCATGAACTACATAAAAAAACAAGAGGTAAATTAGGCATGAAATCTACAATGCAATGCAATAAAACTGACTATTTTTTAAATAATTGAATTCATTTTCTGCTTGGAAAAAAGCATTTTAGAAAAAAATTATGAACGTTAAACTTTTCATTTTTGAAAAACCACTTTATATGCCTGTCTGCATAGACACAATGCTACAGTCTTCAACGTGCAAGAGAACAAGGAGTAGCAGCTAAACTCAATAACATTTATAGGAGTAAAAGCAGGCGAGTTGCATTTACATAAAACGTGAAATTATTCCTCATTCCCCAACATTAGTGACCCTATGTAAGCCCGCTGTTCCTGTTCTCAAATTGTAAATTACAAGTCTATTTTGGAGTCACGACTGAAGAATCATTCAAATTGGGTGAACATTCGAGAGTGAGTTTTATCCATAACTTCTTAATTCTTGTACTGTTATCAGAGAAGTACCCTGATGCAGAACAAAGGTGAATCAGTCAACCCATGGAAATGGACAGATGAAATTCCCATTTCTTTTTCACCCACATATCAATTCAAACACACACTTTTTCATTTCAACCATTCATATTTCTTTGAAGTAGAAATAGCAACTGGAACTTTTATTCTATATTACCGACGATCTTCATCGCCTTAAATTTTTCTGCCCGTATTTGTGAAGGGGCCACGAGGTTGAAAATAGTATCACAAGCAAACGAACAAAGACATCGTGGCTACAAGTTACTGGGAAAAGATGACTAATTTTTACTTAATTTTGAATGAATGAACCTGACACAAAACTAAAAATTCGAAGTAAAAAATAGCCATATGCTGAAACTTCCACAGTAGTCCAGTACATTCCATTAAATAAATAGCAGTCTCCCTACCTCCAAATAATCATTGTACTCCCTCAAAGTTGAAAAATCTTCTTGGCGCTTATTGAAGTCTTTCAGGATTCTTTTACGAATATCTACTTCCTTCTCAACAACAGGATCTTCGAACAGCTGCACTCGAAAATTACTACGACGGAGGGGAACATTGCATTCGGGGCAAGAACCAGAGCCTAGAAGAAATTGCAGTAGTATTAGACCAAATAGCGTGGTACAATAAAAATATCTTGCAGTGTAATTTTATGTACTTCATCTTGTGAAACAATAAGGTTCATCAAAGGTAAAGCGAAACCTTTTAGGAAGAGTAGATCCACGCAGCTTTCACACAATGTGTGACCACAAACGTTGACCATAAGTTTCAAAGATGGGTTCCTATATTTCGTCGTTTTGCAGCGAGGACAAACTTGGTCATCCATTCTGATGACCTTGGAATTACTTCTTTAAGAAACTAACATGAACGACTGCACTACGATTTCCCGAACCTGAACTGATTTGCTCGATGGCGTTTAAGCATTGCACTATACATTACACTCTCCGATGAATCTACCATGATTTTCGTCAAGATATCAATAGCAAACTGAAACCAAAGTTTTCAGTTAACGATGAGTGTTCATTTAAGTAAAAAAAATCTTTAACATGTGCCCGCGTAATAACCATGGACCGGACGGGTAATAGCCATCTGGAATTGTCGAATCGATTTATTCGAAATGCTCGATTTCTATTTCGACCATTTTGATGATTATGATATAACGATTTTTACCGCCAGGTTTGAAAAATAGACGTTTCGGATTTCTGTATTCTTCCTGAGTTTAGTATTTACAAATTTCTTTATTATTTGATTTCTTAATTATTATTCTATTGCATAATGTAAATAACTCTATTCTCATTTAGAAGTTATTATAACTTGGTAGGTGTGATAGCCCTACCCATGGACTACATCCTTGACATTGAGGAAAAGTTTGTGTGGTTCTATAATTCCTAGAAATGTGCTGGGGGATTAGATAAAACTCCTGGTTGGGTCATCAATGTCAGATAGGTTTAAGGGTAGGAGCTAAATAAAATGTTGTCCTTGTAGCATCTATTCCTCAGTGAGAAGGATACAAGGCATTTGATCCCAGTGGAGTGACGTTTTTAGTGATAGTGTCCCATATAAATACCATCGAGGAAGGCAAAAAGAAACTAACTGAGTAATTTATTCCAGGAAAATATAATGGACACAATTATTACAATAAGTCCTGGCAACTGAACTTGGCTTGCTGAGTCATGTATCATAACCAGCAGTAGTAGAGGTGAGGCTTTCTTGGTTATTATTTCATGAAATTCTTGCAAAGGGGAATCAATAGCAGTGGCACACTAGACTGAGAAGAGGATAGAACCAGTTAGAATAAGGACTTGGAATGTCAAGAAGATATCGAGGGAAGTAAAATTTGAATATCTCTATGAAGGGGGAGATGGAGAGAGGATATATATGTGTATATTTTAGGGCAATCTGAAGTGAAAAGGAAGGATAATGGGGATTACTGCACCAATCTTTATAGAGTAATACACATCGAAGGGGAAGGCAGCCAGCAAGGAGTGGCAATTTTATTGAACGAAAAGGTAAGAAGAAGCATGACAAACATAGAGTAGGTGAGTGATATAATATTGTTAATAAAAGTAAAAGCTGAACCGATGAATTTGATCATTATTCAGGTCTACATGTCAACAAGAAATCTTAAGATGGAAGAAACAGACAAGGTGAACAATCAATTATAAAAATGATTGTGGGTACGTGTTCCTGTAAGGAAACATTTGATAATGACAGGGGATTGGAGCATGGTGGTGACCAAAGGAGAAATGGTTCTTAGGTAGGGGACTATAGTTTAGGAAAAAGGAATGACCATAAGTATTTAAAAACAGAGTTTTGCAGGAAATAAGGCTTAGTAATAACAAACACCAGATTTAAATAGCACTATACACATAGGTTTTGGATGGAGACAACCGCAAAATAAGTATTTTATTGCATATTCCTCTCCCCTTCCTAAATGTAAATGTGAAATGAAATGTGATTTGAAATGCATTTTGATTTGGCGATGGATGTTGAAGATTGTGAAAGAGGGGAAACGTTAGGCAAGTAAAGAAGGGTTAGGAATACGATAGGAAATTTGGATGGAATGAAGGGAGGAAAGGAATAATGTAGCATTGAGGGAGGATTCACCGTAGATTTGGATAACAGGTCATGCTTTGTTTGAAGAGGCGAAGAGGTTTAACGTTTCTCAGTGTATTCATTCAAAATATACCTTTAACATAGAGCACAAAAAAATAAAATAAGAATTTGTGATGGCTGGCATAGTTTGATCTGATTTCATGCAAATATATAGGTGAGTCACTTTAGGAGCCACAACACAAATCCTTTCGGGTAACTCAGTGGGTTCTTCTGGATTGCTAAGAGTTGGTGCCTGTTTTTAGTGAGCCATCAGCAGCTGGGACAAGTTCCTGTTCATTGCTACATTCGTCATTTTCTTGTCGAGCACTTTGTTGACACGACATTTATGCCCGTCTATAAAATCGTATCATCCTCCGCGAATATTCGCGACGCCATTTCCTTCGTTGGCGTCTGCACGCCTAGTGCTCACAGCGGAAGAATATGAAATCGCTCTGGTAGAACTCCGTTTTTTTAGTTAAGCAGCCATTTGTATGAACAACTGATCATAGCACTTTTCCACTTGATAAAATTTATTTTGCGACCGGGTTTCGATGTAATGCATTAGGTCTGAGACCTGATGATTATGTAATACATCGAAACTCCGTCGTAAAATAAATTTTAACAAGTGGAAGAGTAGTGCTACGATCAGTTATTCATTATGTTCGACTTCCACCGCATCACGCCTGAAGCTACTCAATCAGTTTAGCCATTTATGTTTTCCCTGTCTATACTACAAAAAGTTTTATTCAAAATTAAAGCGATTAAAAAAATGAGGCCTTTGTTTGCAGATTTATTTAAAATTCGCGCCCTCATTTCAGCGTATTTATTTTCTTCAGAGGAGAAGAAGTAAAGAGGAAATCGAGGAAAAACAAACGATATAACAAGATTCACTTACCGGCCTTTTCCTTTCGTGAAAGGATCATGGTTCCCGGAATTTGTTTACGGTAGCTAAAGAAAGCCTCTCTACGGGCGGTGGGGGATGAGAGAGGAGCCTGAGATGGGGGCGGGGAGGCCTGCTGTTAGGCGGCCAAGCACATGCTAAGGAAAGGGGGAGGGGTGAGTGGCGAGAGACTGCGAGACTGACCGCGTAAAATCCAGATGGCATTTTAAAGGTTGGAGAGAAGTTGTCATAAAAAAATCCATGCGTGGAAATTTTATGCCCACCGTTATTTGGTTGTGTCCGTTTTGGTGTAAGGTAGCGTTTTCCACAGTAATAAGTCCGAAGATGATAAATCTCAAGCATTCGATCACGACATTCCTCCTTCCGGCATTGCAAACCTCTTCATTTAGCATAATGAAGTAATGCCCGCTTTTGGAAAAATACCATAACCCGTCTGTTTGCATATTTGTTATGATTCTTTAACTCCGTCAACTCCGTACTCTTTCGGAGTAAATTTGAGTGCATATACAAAACCCATGATTTTACGGGTGAAGATGGAATAAGTCCGATGATGATAAATCATCGGACTTAAAAAAATAAATAAAAATCATTCCATCTTCACCCGTAACATCATGGGTTTTGTACTCAAATTTACTCCGAAAGAGTACGGAGTTAAAGAATCATAACAAATATGCAAACAGACGGGTTATGGCATTTTTCCAAAAGCGGGCATTACTTCATTATGTCAAATGAAGAGGTTCGCAATGCCGGAAGGAGGAATGTCGTGATCGAATGCTTGAGATGCGTAAAAGACGTGAGTGAATATTATGTACTAAGGCGGATATCGGAAAAAAATCTGGTAGAAGGGAGTCAAAATATGTCAAGATGGACATGACGCGAGAGCTTTCAACTGGATCCTTAGAGGTGGATTTCGAAATGGGGGTTGCATTTGAATTTTTGTGATGTCAACGGAAAGATGCGGATGAGAAGAATCGTTTGAAGATGATGGAAAGGGATGGAAAGGCTCTCTCGCTGGATGTGCGAGAGAGCCTTTATTATATGAAATGGATGGTTTTGACGAAAGCGGGAGATGGGCCAAAATTGCTCTTACCAGAGGAACAGTTGAGATGGGGTGAGAAGGCACGGGATGACACGGGTGGATTGGTCGGAGATGTTCGGAACAGTGGAATTGGAACGGTAATGTTTGTCGAAGGCGAAACTCTCCCACGTTACGACTCCCTCGCGTTCGTTCGAGTCACACTGTGGTCGAGATTCCTAATCTGGGTGGACAAAATTGAGGCTGAAGTAAATTGGGCATGTGGAGATTATTTTTATTACGTATATTATTTAACCATTGAATGGCCACATTTGAGCTGTTTTTACGAATTAATCTCAAAAGTTGTGGCAGTAAAGTTAATAAAATTTAACCATGACGGATACTCAGAATTGCAATATATTACAATAATGCTTAAGTTTGGATAACATTTTTAAACATAGTAAATTCAAAACATTTTCTTCATCTTCTGAGATAGTTTCTACCGTATGCATGTTATTGGATTTTCTAACAATTTTATCTACACCTATGAGAATTGTAGGCTATGGAATTATCCATTGTTTAGATATATTTGATTTGATTGGTACAATTGCATAAGGAATTCGACGATTAGTGTTAACGATCTTCAATTGCGTTCTTCCTTGAAACGTTTCTTACCAGCCCTTGACTAAATTGTTTTCAGTATTTTTTTGCATTCTTCCTACAATCCTTTTAATGATTTTTCTCATATAGCCATTTTTTATTTTATCCAGTGCGATTTGGTATTTGGATTACTTTGAATCTTCATGTAAAAAATGCTATGTGTTTTCACTGGTACGTTGCTCAGAGATCCAAACTCATGGAGTTCTCCTTCACCTTCTTTATTAATTAATTAATCCATATACTTGTATTGAACTTTTCCTTCATCTTATTTCACATTGTGCATTAACGGGTATGTGGTACTCCAGTTAGCAATGCGGTGACCGAGGGCCCGGTTTCGTTTCTGGGTCACGCCTCTGAATAAATTCTGTCTCACCTCAACTTTGTGATTTATCAATGCCAGATCTTCCTGGGAAACAACAAGCAGCGGAAGAAGAGAAACTACGTCCATGGTATCAAGTGAACTCACTTGGCAAAACAATCTTTGAGTTCATTACTGCATCCGCACATTAATATTTATTACAAATAAATTTTATGTTGCAAATTTTGCGATCGCGTTTCATCCGTTTAGGCGGGACAGCGCGGTGACGTGACCTCGGTGGTCATCACACCCCCTCTGCCTCCCCTCCCCACCGTCTCGGCATCCGCTCCTCCATGGCCTGCTTATGTCTTTCGCGCAACAATGGGAAGTGAGAAAAGGAATGAAGTGGGGGGGGGGGTTCGGCGGTGGGGGGAGGAGGGGCGACCACCTCTCCTCGTCACTCCTGGAGGGTACACTTAGCCACTCCAGAGCTCGCGGATTTCGAGAGATCACCGCTCGAAATAGCCGTTCGCGCGAAGTACGAGCATATTTACGTTGGGCACTAATTTTGGCGGGCTGTTCCAGTGAATCTCGACGTCAGATATTATTAGTAACGGTCGTTAATTTCATGTTCCCATCAATGTGGCCATTCGATAACACAAACCTACTTGTGTCCATGTATTGGACGGCTTTAATGACCAAAGGAGACTGGGAATTCTTTGAGAAAATTTATGAGTTATGACTGGGTTTCAACGCAAGTTTATGACGAGCTGGATTTAAAAATAAAGCCCAGCACAGTTAATTCTCTCAAACTTTAGAAGAGGGGAGTACATTTGAATGCCTAAAAAATCAAAATTGGTCAACTTCAATTTCTCGTTCAATCATTTGCCCTCATACATTTTACTGAATAAGTAGTTTGCATATTGTAAAGCCGTACCCAAGGGATGTCTTGAATGTAGATGTAAATAAAATAAATGGATAAATGCGAGCTTTTACTGAGGTGACCAGTAGTCACAAATTGTCAGAAAAGTCTAAACTATGGATCTTCCAATGCACAAGCTTTCTCCAGGAGGTGATCATGCTCTATCATGCTACTTATCGATATCATTAACATTACTTGAATGAAAAGTTCTTGAACATTTTATTAGTGCAACCCCGTAAGATAATTTATATTTTCTTCACGCGTACACACAACATAGGTTCCGATATAGAAGTTTTGTGAAGCACAATTAGGGCCGTCCACGGCAGTCTACATATATTCTTCGGCTTCGAAAAGCAATGGATCAAGTACCGCGTGAGTTGGCTTGTAGACTACGATCGTCTGGAATTAATATCATAAATAGTTAGTTGGGTTATAGCGTTTCTTTCTGATGGGAAATAAAAAGTCGCAATAGATGGAATTAGACCCTCTTCCGTGAATGTAGCTCATGGCATCGCTTGCGGTAGCTCGTAATAAGAACGGGGCATGTAGGATCTGGCAGGAAACGTGATCAGGTTCTTTCTTTTTCTCATTTAACCAATGATAAATGTCATATTTAAACGAAAAATTCCAGGAGATATGTTCTTTTACGTTGGTGTAAAATTATATAGTAATGATTACGTTTTTACCAAATGGCGATACCGATGCTTCGGATATAATGGCCTGGCGTGAATAACTCATGTAGTATCAAAAGTGAAACTGAACAGTTATGACAAATACAAAGTAAAGAATAGCTCATCTTTGATTAACTAAACCGATAATTGATTAATACACACGTAAATGAAATATTAAGGTTGGAAAACGCTTGAAATACAAGTTATGAGGGATGATTATGAAAAGGGCAATGTTAAAGTAATTGGTACGCAATGATACACGGAAGTACATCCTACTGTGTATGAATTTCAGCGTACATTATTATAAAATTACTTTGTTAAATATACTACGCGAGTGAAAAATTGAGTGGCTTTCCATGTAGTTCAGAAAAACTCCGACATTTTAAATATATCAATTGACCTCCGGGACGTGAAAATCCAATTTAACCAAATACAACACGAAACGTTGGTCGAGTGCTGACTAAATATTTGATATCTGAGAATGTGATGCCATGTATACACTCAAAACAAGAGAGCTGATACATCAACGCCGATGGAACATTTGGATGAAACACTCCTAATAGTTGCACAAATATGTATCATTTCTAACGCCCGCAAGAAAAAGTTTTTTATTTAGGCGTTCAATTTCTCCGAGTAGCTTAGGTAGGCCCCTTCAGTTCGCGAGTAGACTACGACGGTATCCAGCCTTTGAGAGTCTGCCATTTTGGTGACGATTTCCCGTTGAAAACACTATTGAAGAAGGGATCGAGTAACCCCTTCAATTATAATTCCCATGAAATTAATGAGGATGATAACAAAGGAATAATGAATCATGATAACTGTGAGGCTCGGCCCACTGGAGCGGGTGTGGTGGCCAGCAGCGGGAGAGGTAAGGCATCCGCGGTTGCCATCGCACTAGACTCTTCCACAGTCGAGTTACCATCAATGCAAAAGGACACTCAGAAGTTGAACTCAACAAATATTATAGGAACATGGAATGTTAGGACTATGTTAAGGACAGGCAAATTAGAAAACATCAAAATAGAACCATTTCTATCATGATTTTTGCTAACTTCCCTTTAGAATAAATTTAAAATATAGTTACATTGTATGAGGTAAGATGTTGAGCCAGCGGGGATTACTGGATCAACAGTTATAGGGAATTTAACAGCCGGAGAGAGATAAAGAGAGAGAGAAATAAATGAAAGTGTGTGGTGTAGGAAACAGTTCTTAGTACTGGAAAACCGAAATCTAGTGGCATGAATAGGAAGGAGTAGGGAGAACACAGTTTATGAATAAGGAATACATGCTGAGAGTAAGTGGCGGAGTTTATAGGGAAACAAGTTTAATGATGACTAACACCTGGTGGTAACCCCACCAAACTCGTAGGCACACATGGAAAATACTGGGAGGAACAGGAAAGTACCAATTAGTAGATTATTCATCATGTGTAGATATATTTTTAAATTAGGAATAACATCAAAGGAGAAGGAATTAAGGAATGAGGTGTGGACGAGAATAGCTTGAGTTCAGAAATATTGCGAATATAGCGATACAGAAAAATATCAATGTGAATATTCAATGGGTAAGGGGCAGTCAGCGAAAAAAATCATCTCTTTACAGACCTTTTTCAAATAACGTTAACATATCCTCTGAATGCCAGCGAGCTTGCTATTACATATGTTCGAAGTACAAAATGAAGGCGGAAAATTTCTTTCAGTGCCTGAAATCTGCACTTAGTGTCATTTACAAAGGTCACTGTTTCCGAATACACCCGAGTGATTGAGTGACTGAGCATGAGCACGTGTCCATTCTTTTTCGTATTTTTGTATTTTCTGTGCGATTGACGAATCACCGGCATAGGAGAACACCTTGTAAACCCCAAAGTGCGAGTAAATGTGATTCACAAAGATCACTGATTCCGAACACATTGAGTGACTGTGAGCGTGAACTTGCGTCTTTTATTTTTGAATTTTTCATTCCTTTGTGAGATTGACGGATTTCAGGCAAAGGAGAAATCATTGCAAACCCTGAATATATGTGAATACAATTCATGAGAGTCACTGTTATTCCTTCACACACCCTAGTGATCGAGTGGTTAATTCCTTTTTATTTTTCATTTGTTTATGTGTGATTGAGGTACACAAGGGTCATTGTTTTCCAAACAGACCCTAGTGATCGAGTGTGAATTTCAATTTTCCTCCAACATGTCATCTTGTTTTTGCATATCCCCTTAAACAAAACTGAGTGTCAATCAAGTTTACGCTATTTCGTTTTTCGATCGTTTCATGGCCGTAGGAACGTTTGTTTTACATTTACGCCATTTTTCCTATCTCTGTTACACCACACACGTCGCAACCCAAGGAGTTTTCCTGTTTCGAAACCTGTTTCGAAGACTGGTCAAAGCCTAGATACTCTAATTCATTTTCGTTTGTCTTGCCTCACGTCAATAGTTATCAATTTTTTTGTGTTATATATATATATATATATATATATCGACACCATCTTGGCCGGCACAATAAAAGTATCGACGTGGTGCTGACATGGGTATTTTCCATACTGCAGCACCTCAGTTGGAGGAAGGCGGGGGGAGGGGAGGGTGACAGCCAGCCACTTGGCGCATTCCCCCTCACCCGTCTCATTCTCCCCCACACCCCTGTCCCCCACCCCTCCCCAGGGGCGCAAGAATCTGGGGAGGAGCGGCCACCACGTGGTGGCTTTCCCTCAGGCGGCGGGTGGAGCGACCAGGGGCGGCTGGGCGGTAGAGCTGCCCTCCGTCCACTCGCCACTCGGTCCTGCTCTCCGACGCGAGGCGATGGGTCCTCTCCTCCTCACGGCGCCTCGGTTGGCGCCGCTTCTCCTGCTGCTCTCCTCCGCGGGCGCCTTCAACGTCGGGGTGCGCCACGCCACAGTAATCGCGGACCCCAGCGGCCTGGCCGGAAGCCACTTCGGGTTCGCGGTGGCCCTCGCGAGGAAGGGCAACGTTACGTGGTGAGTGACCACCGCCGCATTGGCGCGAGTGACCACTGAGCCCCTTGACTCCTCTCCTTCCCCACCCCGAGGTCTAAGTATCAATCAATCAGACCGATGGGTGTTCAAACTCCGAAACTGAAGGAATAGTCCGATGTGAAGGCTAAAATGTGCTGTATTCGGAACTAATGCTAAATAAATAAATCTATGCTTAGAAAATGGCTGCCCTTTAAGGTTCTCTTTATTTTGTGAACAGAAAAAGACACGGGGTTACGTCTGGCAAATACGAAGACTGGGGCGTCATGATGGTGCTGCTTTTAGCCAAAAGTTCATGAACAAGTAGTGAAGTGTGAGCAGGTGTATTATCGTGGCGCAACAGCCATGAATTGTTTTGTCACAATATACAGGCATTGTTTTCGTATGCTTCACGCAAACGACGTTGAACTTGTAATTAGCACTCTTTATTGATCGTTCAACCTTGTTGCAAGAGCTCCTGATGCACTATGCCTTTGAAATCAAAGAAGACAGTGAGACCAAATTCCGGTTACTCTAAGAAAAAACCTCATAAGTAGGCTTTCAATACAGCCTTGCGCAGGTGAAATAGAAAAATGAGAATAATACGTTGGCAGTAATTAGGCGTCAATCATGGACCGAAACTATGGCGAAAAACGTTTCAATTTCCATTATTAATTGAAAAATAAACCATCATAACGAAGAGACAGGAGAGGCTTTTTGTTAAGAGTACTATTATATATATTGAAAATTTCATTGGTACCACCCACGCTTTGTTAACAGAATAATCGCAATTGGGACGTGTTAGCGCGCGGTAGGTTCCTAGGTTCCGCGAAATCGCAAAAATCAACGTGAAGTGTGTTCCTCATCCTCTCTTTACCTCACACATAGCCCCTTGTGACTTTTCCTCAACGAAGTGTTTGATATATATACTTTATATATTGATATATATATATATATTATATATACATATATATATATATATATATATATATATATATATATAAATTTTGGACGGCACAATAGAACACAGAATAAAACAGATAACACGTAAAAGGACACTCACACTGTAGATTATTTGAGCTTTCGGCCTACTCCGAGGCCTTCTTCAGGTCAGACTGATTCTATATATATATATATATATATATATATATATATATATATATATATATATATATATATATATATATATATATATATATCCCGTTTCCTTGTATATATTTCTATGTGAATTTGTATATGGAGATATACAAATATTATATATACTATATATACTACCTTGATCATATATATATATATATATACCTTGATCGTATATATATATGTTAGTGGGCGAGGAGAGGGGTTTGTTGGGAAAAATCCTATGGAGGCAGGAAAAATGGATGAAAGGCGTATTAAGCGGCAGTAATAGCTAGCAATATTGCATAAAATTGCATTTTTACCCGATAAATTGAGCAAATATTACTTTCCTGATAACTGAACAGCCCTCGCAAGAGGCTCGTGATAAGAATGATATCTTTCGCTAAAAGGGACCCACAATACATCTTGATGGTCACCAGAGTGGTATTTCTCATCCCTATAAAACCTCAGTATGACAGTAAACCTCGTGATACCAGTATACCTACGACACTGCAGCTGCAGAGAGCGAAAATCGGCGGGGAAGCATGCCCCCACTCTCCTTCCCCTGCCCCTGACCAACCGACTTATATTCTTGTGCCTCGGCACCATACGTAAATGGAAGAGCGAGGGATAGCTAGTGGCATCGCTCGCACGGTCAAATGGATTGCTTCGATTACGCTACAAGACGCAGAGATCTCGCGGTCGGTGGGAGAAGTCTGTTGAGTCCCTCGTTGTCCTTTTCGCCCGATGTTTTCTCCCGTAGCAGCCTCCAACATTTAAAATGAAGCCACAAGGTGCCCAATCCGACCACTGCTCCCGCGCTTCATGTTTAACGTGAATATCAAATGGTGTAGCTCAACTGGGGTGCGGCATTCAAATGAATCTAGATAATCTAGCTTCACTGGGCTACTGAACGGAGGGCCCATATTTGACTCTGGAAGATGCCTTAGTGTATCCTCAGCTCCCAAGTGTATCTCGAGAAATACTTACCGGTAAGAAAGAAATTATGTTTTAGGGAATAGAAAACAGTGGATTTCATACACCTAATTTTTTACTTATGCAAGGGAGAAAATTTTCATAATTTTCACACATATTCTCTGCATCTATTACATCCAGATAGCATAGCTGTTTCTCTTTTAATGAACTCAATCTATTTTTGACTCTGGAGTGCAGAATTAAATGATTGGCCGGGCTTTGACTTTGGGAACTGGGAAACGAGAGAGGGGGAGAAGGGGAAAAGGGAATTTTGGGTGCATCCTTTGTTGGCTGATAGAAAAGAAAAATGTTTGCTTCATAGGACCTTCACCAGGAAGATAAGAATTTTCCCTCTACACTCAAGTACCCAAAAGGTACCCCGATGTCTACTGCACCCAAAGAATCCCAACCCGACCTTTTTGCGAGGAGCATCACGTTAGAAGGAACTGCGGAGCGCAACGGGCGATTATTTATTTTATTTCAATTATATATATTTTATATTTCCACTTTGCTAGACAATTTAGGTTGGGATTCTCTTACATACCGGCGTTTACAATATAGATTAAACTTATTAAAAATATTTAAAGATGGGTCCTTTTCCGATGACATCAAGGATATAATACGAACCCCAACGTATTACGGTCGAAGGGATCACGAGTATAAGATTAGAGAGATAGACTGCAAGACTGACAGGTTTAGAATACCATTTTTTCCTAGAACGAAAAGAGATCAGAATGCTTGTAGTCGAAATCCCCCAGGAGTCAGTTCATTACAATAAGTATTAACGTACAGGTTAGGGACTGCGACTTTCTTACAGGTTCCCCCCCTTCCCCTACCTATTTGAATAAACCTCAACCCTCTCATCCCTTACCCTTCCCTTATGGTACTACACCCCCTGCCACACACCTTTTTTGGTGGCTCGCAGGGTATTTATGTAGATGTAGATGTATATTTTTGCGTAGGTTCTCTTGCCACATTGATTGATTAGATTTTCGATTCGTTTAAAGGCCATTTCTACCCGATTAATTCACGACTTTAAATTTTGTAGCATGCTGGGGTCACGATGATGTCGTTTTATTACCGAATATTCCCTCTGATTTCTCGTTTTCCCTATTCCTCCCTTTTTCCGTATTAACTGCTTATTTCGCCATGTTCATGCTTTTCCCTTCGTCGGGTTTACTCCATTCCTACCTCATAGCTCGTCGGGGTATATGGATAAAATGCTCAAAACTCATTTCGTTTCATGAATATATCCCTCCAAATTATACTCCCTCGTACGTTACATAGAAGAGTACAACTAACTATCGCTTAGATCGCACCTCAATTAGTGGGAGCTACAACAAAGACTCAAGACGGTGGACGCGGAAAATGTCACCAAGGATTTTATTCGTCCTTTGTCATGTGAGTATATTGTTTTCACGGAATATATCTGTAACATTGTTAATTCAAGAGTGTGTATTTGTAACGAAAAAAAGATCCATCATTTTCCGACCCTTGTTACTTTCTTCAAGTGTTTAAAACTATGGGTCGAATCCAATGATTTACCACAATATATAGTATAGGTGTTTACACTATTCACACGGTTAAATGGAAATACAACTCTGTCGGTTGAATCATTATTAATGTTACTATACCCATTCACAAATTATTATTATTTATTAATCTACCGGTTAAGGTAGGTTTTGAATGGTCACAACTACCAAATAAATATTTGGTTACTCCTAACAAAACACAATCCAGCAACCTTCTCTACATCAAGTCCTTCTCCATCACTAATAATTAACCTTAAATATTTACGTTGCAGTTCATAACATTTTGGTTTCTAAATCAATAGTTACCGTGCTTAAACAGGAATTGAATGAAGTTACTAGTCGACCTCTGCAAAGTTTAACAGACCATTGTACATATCGCGATCTATACTGTTAGTAACAACTCTCAAAGTTTCCATCCTTACCGCGAATTTCATTAAAAGGTTTTCACTCTGTATTATTTGAATAATTTTCTGTTACTTGTGCTATTATTATAAATATATTATTTGTATAACTATTTTGTTTGCATAAATTACGAAATAAGTCAATTAACAAAGACCTTTCTTTTGTTGTCGGATTATTGTGAATCTTGCTAATTTACAATGATACCGTCAACGTAAATATTTCTATTGCGTTTGCAGAAATATAATCATTCATAATTATAACACTTTTAGTTTGGCTTGAGATGGCATCTCATTTTGAGCGGTCTAATTAGCGTGGGACAAACACGTTCGTCGGGTGTTCGCTCATGAAAAGACCGGCGGTATCCTCTCTTCGTGACCATCTCCCTCTTACCTCGTTTAAGGGTGGTGGTGGGGGCGCCGAGAAGTTGCCTGCGGAAGAAGGGGGCCTGCACCTCCCTACCCGGCGGCGGCGTCGTCTACAAATGCCGCGTGAGCGAGAATGGGGTCACCTCGGAGACGCCCTGCACGGCGGTCACACCACCGCCAGGTAGGTGCGCCGCGCCCCCTTTGTCCAGTGTAATTATGGAAAACGCTCCCTGAAGCTTCGAAACCTAAGGAGTAAAAATTATCTATATCCGCCTTGATATGGCACTACAGCACTCACATGTTTTCATCACAATTGGCTGAAATCAAGTTAAAGCAGCATTAGCAGATGCCAAAAAGACTATGCAATGCTGTTGCGACAGATGGCAATTAGAATTAAACTTAAAAAAGTACGTAGTGAGGGATTTTTGGAAAAGTGCAATTTCTACTCGAACGCTTGCTGAATCAGGAACACCGAAATAGGAAGTATAGACTCGATTAAATGCTTGGGCGTTACCCTCACTCACAGCCTCTCTTGGGTGAAACTTATACGGAGAATATGTAGACAAGCTAACAAACAATTAGGATTCATTAAAAGACTAATGAGTGGATGTGATGAAAGGTCTAAAAGTCGTGTTATCTTTCGCTAATTAGTCCTCATTTAGAATATGCTGCAAGTGTATGGGGTTCTCACGAAGTTGGATTGAATGCCAAAATAGATCGCGTGCATTTTAGATGAACTAGATTTGCAAAACGTTGTTATGACAAACTAAGTAACGTATCAAAATTATTGGAGGAGCTAGGTTGGGAATCACTCTCGGAGTCAAGGTTAAATTACAGATTAAATCTCTTGCATACATTGGAAGGTCTCTTTAGCAGTGATTTTGAAAATGTGTTATTAGCCCCATAGTTTTTTGGTAGGAGAGATAATATCAATAAAAATCGAAAGATGAAATGCAACACTGATATATTTAGGATAGATTTCATTTTTCCCACAAACGATAAGGAATCAGAAATACATTGTCGACCGTGCTAGGAGGGTATGGTGTTTTTGGTCAAAGATAGTCCGGTGTGTAATCGCACCCTGCAACAGTTTTTAGTAAATAGCTCCAAGGGTACTAAATAAAACTAAGTTTTACAGGGGTTATATCACAACGTAAACACAATTCCACAAAAATCCTGCCACGCCCGAGTTGGGATTGTGAAGTCAAATCCTGCTACGCCCTCATCCGGAGAGAGTCGTTGGTCGGTCGAGTCAACCGAATCTCTTCTCCGATATTTGAATGAATTGCAATCAACCTAGATTTTTCCCGAGTCGTATTGCTACTAAAAATATTTATCGCTAAGTGATGATGTCTAAAATCACAAACGTTTAATTTAAAAAAATCTCATTACGGAACGTTCCTCGCGACGTCAATCACGTCCAATAGGCATTTTCGTTGCCCTTTGAGGGCTTTGGACTTGGACTTGAACTTTGGACTTGGCGTCACCTCTGAGACGAAGCGTCGAGTTGAATCCGATCGGTGTAAGTTGCTGAGAGGCAGAATGAGAGAGAGAGAGCCGCGATGACTGGCGTCGAACCTTTCGCCAGCGGCAGGAAGAAGGGTGGGCGGCGATGATCCAACGCGAGTGTTCCTTTCCCAGTGGTGGTCTTGCATTGCAGGAGCGGATTGCTGCGGAGAGGGCGGCTGCGAAGCCGGCCGTGGATCGTGGGGTGGATGGACAGTGGCGGCGCAGAGCGCGGAGGAGGGTGGGAGGATCGCGGTGAGTGGCCAACGGTGAGCGAAGAGGCCATGCCCTTACATCGCTACCTTCAATGCTGCATTGCCGGCGGTACTGACGCACAAATCCCTAAGCTACTGAAGATTAACTAGAGATGAGCAATTTTATTTTATTTACTTCTTCACTACGCCCTCCATGGGAGTTAGAAAAAAACACTTATTACTTGGTAAAGTGAATTCAGATTTTCTCGTAATAATTGATGAAAGGTCAGACAGATTTAGTAAAACGGGATTCTTGTTCAGAGCTCTGCTTGATTCTTGGGAAAATAGGTTTGTTTGCAAAAGTAATCATATAAATACGGAGCCTAAATTGAATTTGGAAAAAGTAATCAATAAACAGAAAAAGATGCTCCATTTACCAGGATGAACAAAAATATTGTGATAAAAACTAGAGATATGGGGTGATAAAATATAGCTAGAGGGATGAAATTTGGTAATTTGGCCATATTTTAAATGGATAAGCATGAGAATTTATTCTTCGCTGGTTTGAGAATGTTGAGAAAATGAAAGAGGCTTAGGTCGCCAGACGGATACATAAGAGGGAAGTAATGAGGGCCAAAAAAGTCATGAGAGATTGTAGTTAAAGACTATCAAAACAAGGAATATTATTAGTTTCTGGAAATGAAGAACACATGCGAAACATTGTATAATTGTGATAGAGGCGGAAGAATTACGCGATAGCAGGGAAGTATAGGATAAGAAAGGAATACACATTCCTTTCTTATCCTATACTTAGGCTATCCTGGGCTTAACCTGTAGGCTTAATTAGAGTAAAGAGAGTAATTTTTCAGTCATCACCTTGAGTTTCATTCCCCTCCCCTTCCTGGGCGGACGAGAACTCAAACAATCAAACTTCTTTCTGGGACACCTCGACGTATATTAATGCGCATTTAAGTTCTTGAGGGGATTGAGTTTGTACTGTGCGGATTCGAATCACAGTGGTGGTCCAAGCTTTCCCCGAACCTACGCTTGGGTACCAAGTGGAAAGCATTCTGAGTGGAGCACGTCGTCCGTTGGATGGGACGCGGACAATTTATCGTCTTCCTTTGAAAGAGCGGAAAGGCTCTGATAGAGAGGATAGTCTCTGAGTTTACCCCAACCCTTCCCCCATTCCCTAAAAACCCTACCTCTACAAAATGTCTACCTATAACTAATGGCGCACGAGAGCTTCACTTTTGGTCATCTCCCTAAATAAGCACGCGTTTTGCTGATGTCCCATGTACAAAATCTTCTAAAAATATCTCCTCTTGTAAACTAATAGGATGTTGGATGATGTAAAATTGACTCATTTGCGCGACACCATGAACGTAGGCACACCGAGGTGATCAAATAGTGCACACTCAAGGGAAGAAAGTGCCCGTATGGTGTCCAAGAGTGGTGGGGGATGGTGCTCGTGGTAAGAGAAGTATCTCGGGACCACTGGAAAATTTAGAATTTCTAGCTCAAAAGCAATCCGTTGTTTGCCATTGCGTCAAACGGAATCCCAATCTCGATGTTCAATGTGAACAAGTTCGTGCACTAATGATGCTGAATCGTTAAACTCTTAATACAAATGAAATCGATTTTTCCTCCTGCTTTTCTTGCGTTATAGGTTAATCGATTCATAGGTTTATTCAGGCAATTTAGGAAATGGTACTTTAACGAAAGAAATGATTCGCTCTTGATGCTCAATTTCTTCAACCGCAAAGAGGTACAGATGAAAGAGCAAGTGGCCGGGTGGGGACGGAAGGGAAAACCCTGGATGGCAGCTGAAAGACTTCGTGCCGCGCATGGGGGAGCGGAAATTGCACGCTCATGCGGACCGCGAAATCCTCCCGGATGTATATGTTTACCATCACAACGGACAAGGGCGTCTCAGCCAAGTTTGCTTTCCCGTCGGCATGTTAAGCGTGACCTATATGGCCTTTATACCAGTGTTTGAGCATGGATAATCGTCGTTCCTTTTGAAATAGGTTTGATGACAACGTGTGTTTTGCGCTTTTGTCGAAACACGGTTTTTCTGTCACTCCTAACAATCCATCATCCAATTCCAAGAAGTGCTATGGTGGAAGCTTCTCCCTCGGGTGGTAGAGTTAGACAAACTGTTTACTTTTCAAATACTAAAAATGATAATCAAGCATTTTGAAAATTTTATTTTATTTATTTAGAGAAATGCCCTCTAAAAAAATAAAGAGCAAATAAATAGAAAAGAAAATGCCTAAAATAAAATTATTTAATCAATTTCTTAATCATGTAAATGGCGAGTTATTACTGCACTCTGTTATTTAGGTTTTTGGTATTGCATCATGTTTACTTCTCCTGCAATAAAGAAATCATTAGACATTCCTCGAAGACCGGTTGAGTGTTTTTAAAGCTACCGAGGTGTCCTCTTACATTTCGAAAGCCCTAAAAATTTCAAAATTATTTCATTAAATAAGTAGATACTTTGTGTGAGTGTAGTTTAGAAAGAATTATTAATATACTCTTGAAAGTAAATTTCATACTTTTTTCCCTTTTCATTATTTTACAATGCTAACAATTATTAGACTAATCATATTTAGAGAATTATCGAAATCGTACTGCATTTTCAAGTTCAATTTGTACTTGGTATATTGTTAAAATTAATAATCCGACTAAAGTTACAGCTGTAAAAGTATCTCAGGAGAAGAAAGTCTTTCTAAAGTGTTTTACAAATGAATAGATTGTGATGAATAGAGAATTTTTTGAGTTTTTCAGCACTGAAATTTT
The DNA here is from genome assembly GCA_037158775.1 of Hetaerina titia. NCBI lineage: Eukaryota > Metazoa > Arthropoda > Insecta > Odonata > Calopterygidae > Hetaerina > Hetaerina titia. The sequence continues at coordinate 133,703,809 of CM073768.1, forward strand.
TTACTCCGGCTTGATTAAAGTATTTCCGATTTTCTGTTCCTGCCAACGAAGACATTGAATTAGTCACCAATAATTTGATAGTATTAATTTTAAATCATATTTTTAGTTTAAATTAAGCATTATATGAATAGTGTATTTGAAAATTCGTGAATTTACCAATGCAATAATAAATGTGTCACATAAAATTTATATTGTTTTATGTTTGAAGAAGGTTCATTTAATAAACCCAAGGTTGTAATAAATTAAATTATACTCTCCGCGCCACTCCTGTAACTTATGCGCTGCTTTTTACGTAGGCATTAGCACCACACTACTAGTAATTAATGTCGGAAACAACAACCACGTGGGTTTCTGCAACTTCCTTCTCCCGTCATCCATTCTTGCCAGTGCCAATACACACCTGTCCTCACAATGCCCCATTCGATAGCTGATAAAATGTTTCAATAATGGCCTCATTCCCGCCGATGGACTCTTCAATCAAACTCAAAACCCTAAAACAGCCTTTCGCTGGAGAAAATGGCCGCGGCAATGATAATTTTTCTTGTGAGTTTCCTTTTTGTATGACCTATGTTTTTGCATATGAGTGTGCCTATAATATATCAAGCGGCACCTACCTAAAACAATGAGGCCTCACAAGAATTTCTATGAACACACTCATATAAATGTGAATTGATTAATTCATGAAAATATAATTTGCACAATACATAGTGACCAAAATTTTAATAATGGTCATTAATACAAAAACATTAGTGCTACTATTTGCAGCTTGTAATGCATAAAATGGGAAGGTACATATTTATCAAAAAACACCTTGGAGTGAAGAGAAGAGAGGTGTAGTTGTGGGCTTGGCCCTCGCCATCTATTGCAGGTGTGTGCTCTGAGACGGCGGGAGGAGCGCTTTCGCCGGCGCCGGGGGGCGGAGAGTGGCGCCTGGGCGGGGTGCTTCTGGCTCTCGGAGGGCGCCCCGGAGGGAAGAGGCTCCCAATCCGCGTCTACGGCACACTACGGAAAAGGTCATCTCATGGAAGGATTTTCAAGTATGCATCGCATTAAATAATATCTCTATTTCAGGCCAGGCCCACATCCAACTGGTTTGTCCAAACTTAGCCGTGTGACTACAGCCAAAAATAACACCCATTTTTTAAGCACAAACTTTGCTCTATTTGATTTTAAACCTCCATTTATTTATTCAAACAGTTTCTCTCATTCATACGGGAGTAAGGTACTATTCCCTCTATAATCATGATGTCGTCCTAGCAGACTTCTTTTTTATATCCCTCGGCATAAAAAGCAGCCCTGAAACGAGTCCGTTTTTCGTTAACAGAAGAGATCCAATCAGCCGTGACGAAGACCTTGCGAGAGGTCCCCAAAGACGCCTTCCAGGGCGCGTATCGGTCATGGTAGAGTCGCTGGAAAAAATTTGTAGAGGCCCAAGGGCAGTACTTTGAAGAATTTTAAGTGTTTGTGGAAATCTGTTTAATAAATAACTTTAAAAAAAAAATAATTGCATTACTTTTGGAACGCATCCCGTATATACACATGTATGTATGCATATAGTATATGCACATAAATAAACACACATGTTTATGTAAATATATACATACATGCATATATATATATATATATATATTTATATGAGAGAGAGAGATAAAGAGAGACCTGATATAGAGTAGGTTGCTGGATTGGGTCTTGTTTGGAGTTACAAAATATTTATTTGATAGTTGTGTCTATCCAAAAACCTATATATATAGGTTGATGGTATATCATTGAAATAAAATGCTCTCCGGCGACTCACAAACAAACATCAGATCTGATGACGACAGTCGTGCCGTCGAAACGTAAACTACAAATTGTGAGTGTCCTTTCTTTGTCTCTCTATGTTTTGAATGTTCTATATTCGTTTTTGTGTGTGTGTATATATATATATATATATATATATATATATATATATATATATATATATATTGTCGTGGTGGAAGGGCTTGTGTGTTCCGATGACCCCTAGAGCTGTGCTGGCGGGAGTAAATATAATTGCTCCTGGTAGAGTCACCCAGACCAGATAGGTCGAAGGTTAGGAGCCAGACGAAAGGTAGTCCACGCAGCGTCTGTTCCTCAGTGAGGCGGCTGCCAAGGCGTCTGACCCCAGTGGGGCGGCCATTAAGTGATGGTGTCACGTTAAAAACACTATTGAGGAAGGCAACGGGAAACCACCTCATTATCATTCCCAAGAAAATAATGATGGCGGCAAAACAGAAATTGAGTCCTGGCAACTGCGGGACTCGGCCCAAGGGGCCGTGTGTCGTGCCCGGCAGCGGGGGAGGCAAGGCTTCCGCGGTCGTCATCACACGAAATCCTTGCGGGGGAGAAATAACAGCAGCAGGACAGAAGACGCAGAAGAAGACGAAAGTAGTTAGAATAGGAACATGGAACGTCAGGACAATGTTGAGGACAGGAAAATTAGAAAATATTAAGCGAGAGATGGAAAGAGGTAATATAGATGTTTTACGTCTCTGCGAGGTGAGATGGAAGGATAGCGGGGATTACTGGAGTGACAATTATAGAGTGATATACAGCGGCGGGGACGAGAGCCAACGAGGGGTTGCCGTAATATTAAATAAAGGGGTAGGAAGAAGCGTAGTCAACATATAGCAAGCAACTGATAGAATTTTACTCGTAGAGATTAAAGTAGAGCCGACGAACTTGGTCATTGTTCAGGTATACATGTCACCGAGCAACCACCAGGAGGAAGAAGTCCATAGGATGTACGATGAGTTAGAGGATATAATCACGTGTGTTCCTGCAGGGAAACATTTGAAAGTGATGGGGGATTGGAATGCGACGGTAGGCGAAGGAAGAGAGGGTGGTGAGGTGGGGGACTATGGTTTAGACACGAGGAATGAACGCGGGGAGAAAGCGATTGAATTCTGCAGGAAACAGGGGTTAGTCATCACCAACACATGGTTTAGACATCACAAAAGGCGTAGGTATACATGGAAAATGCCAGGTGACTCAGAAAGGTATCAGTTAGATTGTACGAGGGTCATCCGGAAAGTAGTACCCGTTCGTGCCGCATGAAGTGCTGACGACGCGAGTAGCCGCTGGACGAGGTCAGATAGCTTCAGTGGCTTGTCTGCCTTCTCTGAGCCAAGTTGCGTGACGCTAGCATTGCCTGTGTTGTTTCTGTGATTGTTTACAATGTTTAAAAAAATTGAGAACGCCGCCAGTTGTGAAGTGAGGGCAGTGATTAAATTCCTCAATGCAAGAAACGTTCGCCCATGTGATATTCATCGCCAATTAAAGGAGGTGTATGGAGACAATGTAATGGACGAGTCGTCTGTTCGGCGGTGGTGTCGCAACTTCAACATGGGGAGGGGGAACACACACGACGATGAGCGTTCGGGGAGACCGTCTGTCATTACAGACCAACTGGTGAGCTCAGTTGACGAATTCGTGAGGAGCGATCGGCGCGTCACAATTGATGACATCTGTGAGCATTTTCCCAATGTTTCTCGAACAATTGTTCATGAAATTGTTAAACACCATCTGCATTATGCAAAAATTTGTGCAAGATGGGTCCCTCGCATGCTTACAGATGAGCACAAAACCAAGCGTATGGCTGCAGCACTGACGTTTTTGGGACGTTATTCTGATGAAGGAGACTCTTTCTTGACTCGCATAATTACTGGTGACGAAACATGGGTTTGTTATGCATCACCTGAGAGTAAACGACGGTCAATGGAGTGGCATCATGCTCATTCACCAAACAAACCAAAAAAATTCAAGACAGTTCTGTCCACCAGGAAACTCATGGCAACCATTTTCTGGGATCGACGAGGTGTATTGCTTATTGATTTTATGGCCCGTGGAGACACTATTAATGCCAATGCGTATTGTGAAACATTAAAGAAATTACGGCGGGCAATACAAAATCGGCGGCGAGGTCTATTGTCTACTGGTGTCATTCTCGTTCATGACAATGCCAGGCCTCATGCAGCTGGGATAACACAAAAACTCTTGCAGCAATTCAAATGGGAAACTTTCGACCATCCACCGTATAGCCCGGACTTGGCCCCTTCAGATTTTCATCTCTTTACAAAGCTTAAAGACTTTTTGGCAGGAAAAAGATTTGACAGCGATGAAGAACTTAAAGAAGGAGTGACCCTGTATCTCAATGAGCTGGCGGCGAAGGACTATGCAGCAGGAATACAGAAACTTGTCACACGTTATGACAAATGCCTTAATTTGCTTGGAGATTATGTTGAGAAGTAGTTTAAAGTATCCTCTTTCAAATAAAATTTTTTATGTTTGTTAATATTTACTTTTGTGTCTTTATTTCACGAACGGGTACTACTTTCCGGATGACCCTCGTATTATGGTTAGGCACAGGTTTAGGAACAGTGTGATAAATTCGCACAGTTTCCCAGGAGCGGATGCGGACTCTGACCACAATTTAGTTGTTATGAAATGTAACGTCCGTTTCAAGAAGATATGGCAAGGGCAAAGGTTTAGGAAATGGATCGTAGAAGCATTAAATGGATTAACGAGGAAGGAGTATCAGCAGGCTGTAGAGAAAATTATGGATGACGGTAAAGAACTGAGTACAATCGATGAAAAATGGGAATGTATCAAGCAAGGGATATCGGAAGCAGCAAAAGACACTATAGGTACCATTAACGGGAAAAGAATAAGGAAACCATGGGTCACGGATGAGATGATTGCAAAGATGGATGAGAGAAGAAGATGGAAAAATGTAAACACAGAGTTAGGCAAAATGAAGTACAAAGAGTTAAACAATAGATTGAGAAGGGCCACAAATAAAGCAAAAGAAGAATGGTGGAAAACGCAATGCGAGGATATGGAAAGTTTACAGAGGAAGGATGAAATTGGTGCGTTATAAAACAAGGTTAAGTTATTATCGGGAAGTAAGTAGGCAAGATCTGTGCTAACAGTTAAAGATAATTGGGTTAAGATAATAGTTGAACCAGGAAACATCCAAGAGAGATGGAAGGAATATATAGAAACACTGTATGGCAAAGAACTTAGGCCGACAAGGTTAGACATAGAAAAGGAACATGATGTAGAAGAAAATAGCTTAGGTCCAGGCATACTCGACGATGAAATAGAAAGGGCATTAAAGGAGATGAAAGCAAATAAGGCCGTGGGGGTGGACAACATACCCGTAGAACTGTTGAAATGTTTAGGGAAAGGTGGGAAGAAGGCCCTTTATTGACTGATTCGTAGTATCTATGAAGAAGGAATCTGGCCGGAAGATTTTGTGAGATCGGTGTTGGTTACTTTTCCGAAAAAGGTAAGGCTACATCATGTGAGGATTATAACAGAGAGAACAATAAGTTTGATATCCCACGCAGCTAAAGTTATTCTCAGGATCATCAACAAAAGGATAGAGAGTAGGGCAAATGATTACTTAGGGGATGATCAGTTTGGGTTTAGGAAGGGAAGAGGTACGCGTGATGCCATTGCAGTAATGAGATCACTAATCGAGAGAAACATAGAATACAATCAGCACGTTTTTGCCTGTTTTGTAGATTTCGAAAAAGCGTTCGATAGATTGAATTGGGAAAAATTGATGCGTCTATTGCAGAAAATAGGAATGGATTGGAGGGACAGGAGACTGATCCGCAACCTGTACATGTCTCAGACTGCTCAGATGCGAGTGGGGAACGGAGAGTCCGGATGGGCAGTGTTAGGAAGAGGGGTAAGGCAGGGTTGCCCATTATCACCGGTGCTGTTCAACGTATATGTGGAGGAAGTGATTGAAGAGGCATGGGAAGAACTGGAGGTAGGAATGAAAGTCGGAGGGGAATTCGTAAAATCGGTTAGGTTTGCTGATGACCAAGCATTAGTTGCTCAGTCAGCCAAGGGGTTGCTAGCATTGCTGAGTGAATTGGAGGTTCAGTGCGATAAATATGGGATGAGAATCAATATTAATAAAACAAAGGTTATGCGATTTTCCAGAAAGAAAAAGGCTAAGCTAAATATTAAAATAGGTGGGGAAAAAATAGAGCAGGTAGAGCAGTTTACATATCTCGGAAGTGTTTTGGACCAATACGGTCAAAGTGGTAGGGACGTAAGGAGAAGAATTGCACTAGCAAGGAGGCTTTCTCAAGGAGGAGGGAGTTGATGACGGGAACGTTGAGTAGGGAGGTTATGACAAGACTCGTAAAAACTCTGATATGGAGCGTAGCTATGTACGGCGCGGAAACGTGGTCACTGAAGCAGGAGGATATAGTAGACGTAGATTGGAGGCTTTTGAAATGTAGGTGTGGAGAAGAGTGGAGAAGGTTAAATGGACCGAAAGGAAAACAAATGAGGAAGTACTAGAGATGGTGGGTGAGGAGAGGGGTTTGTTGAGAGAAATCCTATGGAGGCAGGAAAAATGGATGAAAGGCGTATTGAGCGGTAGTGGAATGTTGAACAGGGTAATAGAGGGGAGAATGTTGGGCAAGCGTGGTAAGGGCAGGAACAGGATAGGGATGTTGGACGGGATGAAGGGAGGAAGGAAGTACACAGAGATGAAGAGGGACCTGATGAAGTTTAGGTTGCTAGGTGGGGAGTCACAAAATGCTTATTTGATAGTTGTGTCCATCCAAAAACCTACTTTAAATGGTAGATTATCTAATAATAATAATATATACGTGTATATATATAAATATATTTCGATATTTTTTCACGTTTGGCGCGCTTTTATCTCGTAAATGTAAATAACAAAATATCAAATTTAGCCTACTCTTCTGCAGAGCATTCACCCTGTCCGCTTATATATAATACATTGTATTACAGACACCAGTGCAAGGTAATTTGCGCGCGGCCTATGGCCATAAGAATCTAATACGGGGGGAACGAAGTAATATGCTATAATACTACTAGATTTTTTAAGTAATCGCAGTCTTGCTCTAGTGGATTTGTTCACGAACAACTGTATGACTGAAAATAGTTCAAAAGGATATTTCCTTTTGTTTTAGAATTCCAGTCCCGTGGGGAAGATATTGATTCCAACGCATTTGAAGCATCAGGATTTACAGTCAATTTTGTCAAAGTAAGTAATTACTATATGCAATATGTGCTTACAGCTAATGTTGTAGATAATTAGTAATAAAATATCTAAGCATTTTCCTCAACTCATTTTCAGAATTCTAAAGATTTAATAATTGGTGTTCCAGGAGCTTCCAATGGACGTGGTAAAAGGGAACGCATTGTACAAATCAAAGATAGTGCATCCACACTATTTTTACGAAAATGGTTCTTGCTTTCATGTAAAGGATAAAAAGTGTGCATTTTAAAAGATATATGCTAATTCTCTGTTTCTAGGGACAATTTTTATAAATCATGTTGCTGAAAACAATATGGATATTCATACACCTTACTTGCCCAGCAACACTAGAAAGGAGACATACCCAAGTGTGCCTGTACCCAATCCATTCCTCACGGATGAAATAAATTATGACTGGTACTTTGGTAAGTGTTTTAAGAATATTTAGTTTAATTTATGCATGTTCTTTTCTTTTTTACAGAATTTATTTCACAAACATGAGGATTAATAATGTTTTCAACGCTCATACAGTGAAAAGAATTGAATTTTCATGCATTCCTTTAAAGTAGAAAGAGTTTTCTCATTATATTTGGGGTCGCTCATCATGGGTTTTATAGAACTGTAAATGCTAAACTGCGATATCAAGGGAGCAGAGTCATTATCGTTGAGAGCCATACTGTTCTATTATCACTGGTTTGTGTTTATTCACTACGTTATTAATTTGGCATCTACCTTATTCCACCGGAGATTTTTAAACATCTCGTGTATATTTCAGGTTATTCTGTATCGTCTGGGAGATTTTTTCGAACAAATAAAACATCATATGTAAGCAGTGCACCAAAATCAAGTTTATTGAGGGGAAAGGTGAGTTCAGGACCAATTGCTTCGGGTACGGGAGCCTTGTTTGTGTGTGTGTGTGTGCACTTCGAAAATTTTAAGTATTTGTGAAAATCTCGAATACATATATTAATGTATACATTGGGGTGATTTGAATTATGTACATTTACATGCATAAGAAATCTCCTCCTTCCTTCCACCGAAAAAGGAAGCTGTGCCAATTCATTCATTTTTATATATTTTATAATTTTACATTTCCATATTACTTTGCTTATGTAAGAATTTTTTCTACATTCTTACAAGAATTTATGCTTGAACACTGACACTGCATAATATGTTCATTTCTAGGTTTTCGTTTTTGATTTTCCCGAAACAGATGGTAAACCATTTCTCATTCAGTTTGCATTGGAAGGATCTCAAATGGGGGAGTACTTCGGCTATTCCGTGTGTGTCGAGGACCTCAACTTGGATGGCTTGGATGACTTAATTGTCGGGGCACCTCTGCATTCTCTGGACCATTATAATTCTCGTGGCACTCAACAATCGGGAGATGAAGGCCGAATTTATGTATTTCTTAATCAGGATGCAGTGAGTATTTATATGGCTAAACGCCGCTCGTTAAACCCGTAGCACTAAGTTCTAAATGAGAATTATTAATTTTAAGCGAAGTACAGAATTAATTAGCCTCAATACCTGATTGATATTTTATTTCTTTCCAGTATTAATGGCATGCCCATTGCAAATAATGCACTTGTCTAAAATACTGAGGCAAACGTATGATTATGTGAAAAAATAAGGCAGATCTTCTGCATAAACAATTGTCCATCTCATTCCTATCTTAAGATCAAAGGGAATTATTTACATAAACAAATAGTTTTTCGGATATGCCTTAGCTTCAGAAGTATGGAAACTAGGATTTGTAGCAATCGCATATTTTAGAAACAATATGTATGATAAAAATTAAGCAGTGTACCTGAAGGAACATTCCTTTCCACTGATTAATTTTGCAATAGCATGGCATAAGTAGTCTTCAATGATAAATTTATTACCATATAGGCAAACAAACGAACAGAAAGTGAAAACATCAATATTTTTCACCAGAATAGTGTTCGGATTCGGCAGATGAGTTTGTTGTGTTTCGATATTCAAGAATTCTATTGTTAATTTTTATTTTTACCACGTGATTAATCTAAAATCAGCTTCTAAGAATTATTGCTGTATGAATTTTGAAAAGTAGTTCTACTATTTTTGTTGTAAGCTGCATTCATGAGGGTTCAATTCCAATAAAAGCTCATGATGGATGCCCTATGCAATCCTTGGACAATAATTGGAATAAATCTCATTTTCAGGGCAGGTTGGCAGATATCGGCCACCAAATAATGGGCTCGAAGCAACCCGGAGCTAGGTTTGGAATTTCAGTGACAATAATTGGGGATCTTAACGCTGATAGCTTCCCAGGTTGGCATGAATGTTTGGCGACGTGGCGATTTATTTTCTATCAGGTGGTTATGCCACGTCTCTAACTCTCCTCAACGTACCCTTAGATGTTGCCGTTGGGGCACCGTATGAGAACAGTGGCCATGGCGCAGTGTACATTTATCATGGATCCATCGGCGGAGTTAAACCTTACTACATACAGCGTATTTCCGCTTTAGAAATTGACCTTTCTCTGCTGGGATTTGGGATGAGCATTTCAAGAGGATCGGATGGGAATGAAAACCATTATAATGGTGAGATTTACCTAATTGCTTATGGTTTTTTATGTTTTCCAGTAAATCTATTGGTAATTGTGAATCCTTGGTATTCGAAGACTGTTCAAAAACTTCCCGAGCTTTTTGTTACAAAAAGAAACATTTCACTAACAAATTATTGGTCAGGGTCTCCTTTGATCGATTATTGGTCAGGACTCCCTTCAAAGTAGTCCCATTCCTAACGTATACGAACCATTACATCCATAAACTTCTCGTGTGTGAGGGTCATCAGTCGATGTTGATAGTCTTCAGGAACGCTCGTCGTCTTCCATTGATTGTCTGTCGCCCATTTTTAGCCGGATAAACCACTCATAACACGCGGTACGTTTCATAGCATCCTCACCACAAGCCATGGTAATCAAAACAGAAGTGTTCGTGAATCCTTCAACGAGATCATTTCCATAGATTCGATTCATCACATCGCTCCACGAACGCTCCTTCACAGAAACGGCCGTAACTAATCAACAACAAAAGATATTAACGAAATTTTCACAGCGGTTATTTTAAAAGATTGCGCTGATACAACGTATTAAGCGGATTAAAAAATAACCAACTGGAGGCCCGCTATTCAAAGAGGTAGGGGACATTTTGAAAAAACTTCGTGCTCTTAGTTTCTTGTGCTAGAATAAGAGCAGAACATTCAAATGTTTGCTTAAATTGATATTTTTATTGAAATAAATAGCATTCATTTATTAATCAATATAATTTTTTTTAAACATACCTTTACCGCGTAGGAAATGGAATGATAGGGTCTCCGTGTTTTCCTATCAAATGCGGAGAATATCAGCGACTAAATTGGATACGTCTACAAGCAAGGTTAGCTGGATTTACTCAGGGTGAGCGTTCATGGAGCTCGCCGGCAAAAATCTCGGTTTCCACTCTCCCGTCGCCTTATTAAGGGATGTTGGCGAGGAGTGATCTCCACGATTCAAAAAGACGTACAGTCTTCGTAGGACGCAAAACTATAAGTGCTTTGAATACCACAGTGAACAGAACATACGTGAGAGTATTGAAAAGTAATCCAACGATGTCATTTCCGAATCCGAGTCACTAGGCGAAATTCGACAACAGCGCTGCATTCCTTGATACCCACGCTAAAGTGTAGAACCACTCGCGTAACCTTGGGCCGCTCAGTCGCTGCGTAGCAGTCGTTTAGGATGGAGATCTCGCTTACCTCACCCGCCAGGTTCGAACTACGCTTAGGCATTCGATTTTTTAATTTATAAAAGCTTTCTCAAAATTCATCGCCAGTGAGTGGAAGTGTATAGTGGGAAGTATATGGACATAAAAACGTGCGAAAGTGGTGCTGGAAGTTTTCTGATGGCCGGGAAAACGTCCAGGATGAGCAGTGGTCGGGGAGGCCGAGTTTGCCGGAATCAACGGTGGCTCGAATTGACGAGATGGTGTGCAATAACCGGAGAATTACCCTTCATGAGATAAAGTAAGTTCTTAATGGAGAGTGTGACTACTTCTCCGTGCAGAATATTGTGTCGGAAGTCCTCGGTTACAGCGAGGTGTCCGCCAGATGAGTCCCTAAGCAGCTCACCGATGAACACAAGCGAAAGCTCGTGGAAAGTGCCACAGAATTTATCTGGCGCTATGAGGAAGAGTGCAACAAATTTCTGGATTCGATATTGACTAGGGACGAAAGATGGACAAATAGCTACACCAAGGAAATGAAGGAACAGTCGGAAAAATTGCATCACCCGACCTCACCGACAAAAAAGTTCAAGACAGAGAAGTCAGCGGAAAAGGTTATGGCTACTGTTTTCTGGGACAGGAAGGGGATCCTATTAGTGGATTTCATGCCTAAAAGAGCAACAATCAACTCAGTAAGCTACCGCGAGACTATAAAGAAACTTCGACGAGCCATCCAAAACAAAAGAAGGGATAGGCTCACCAGAAGAGTGCGTTTGCATCAGGAAAATGCGCGTCCACATGTGTCACATCAAACGACCACCATACTCAATGAATTCGGCTACAATATCATCGACCACCATCCTTACAGCCCGGACGTTACCCCCAGCGACTACCACTTGTTTTCCGCTCTCAAAAACCACTTGGGGGGCAGAAATTCAAATCAGACGAGGAAGTGCAGGAAGCAGTCGTCAGTTGGCTTTGCAAAGTGACGGGAGAAAGGTACGACGCCGACATTAAAAAGCTGGTTACAAGGATGAAAAAAGTGATTGATCGTCAAGGCGACAATGTAGAAAAATAGCTAAGTACTCAATATTTCCAACGATGTACGCTGAAGTTGAAAATAAATTTGATTTTCCATGAACAAAGGAGACCCTTTTCAATACGCCCTCGTAGTTGCGTACGGCTGGTATCCTGTAGTGTATGCAAATATACTTACTTAACTGTATGGCAAATAGAAATACTTCACGGCGCCAACAAGCATTGCAAGCGCACAGTGTAATTTCGATGCTGGATGGCAAATATTATTGACACACTTACGTTGTTTCATCACCAAAAGGTAAAGGTAATGATGGTGAAGTCCAGTCGCCAGTCTCGTTTCCTGCTGAAATCGTGGCTCGCCATATTGAACTCAACATTCAATGGCCTTTCCCAGTCACTAAAAATGAATATGCTGGAAAACGTTCATATTCAAAGTTGTCCTTTTCTTACAAAATTTTTAATTCAGCAACGATTGGTATAAGAAATATCAGAAAGTTAGTTGACATTAGCAAATGAACTAAATGTAATGCACATGACTGGTGAGGCTGCTGAAAAATGAAATTGCACCAAAAAACAGTGTGAGTTATGATTTTTTGAAGAAAGTTTTTTCTCCCCAGAGCATATCCTGCAACAAAGGCAGAGAAATAGCAACCGAATTCTAGAAGATTCACTGGTGTTATTCATATTCACGACCTCTTTTGTTCATAAAATATGTTGAACTTATAACATATACAATTTGTGAGTATATATGTTGGACTTGGTAAACTATGTCGGACTTCTGGTATACTGATGTTTATTTAAGGGTTCGCATGGCTTTTGGCATCTCTGAACACACTATAATGCAAAGGAAATAATCCTTAAGCAGCGGAATACACGGCCCTACGCATTAATTTAGTCATAAAAGAGCCAAAACATTCTTCCGTTCTGTTTCTTACTTATTTTGGTTAAGACTCCATTTATGTTATATGCATGGTGCGTTCCAAAAGTAATGAACTTATTTTTTAAAGAAGTTTATTGAAGAGATTTGCACAAACACTTAAAATTCTTCAAAGTACTGCCCTTGACCCTCTACACATTTTTCGAGCGACTCTGCTATGACCGGTATGCACCCTGGAAGGCGCCTTCGAGGACCTCTGGCAGGGCTTCGTCACGATTGATTGGATTTCTTCTTTGGACGAAAAACAGGCTCCTTTCAGGACTGCCTTAAACTGAGGGAACATAAAAAAGTCTGTTAGAGCGACGTCAAGACTATAAGTATAGCACTACTTGTATAGGGGGGAGGTGAAACATTGGCGCCGACGTTTGGCCAGAACTCGCGGGCTCGTAGCGCGTTGTGGCAAGGCGCGTTCTCGTGGTGGAGTTGCCAGGTAGCGGAGAAGTTTTTTCTCGTCCTGATGACCCTTTTTTCGGAGTCTTTCCAGCACATCCATGTGGTAGACTAACTAAAATAGCTTAACTTTATCTCTTTTAAGAACAAACTCCTTCTGGGTTACTCCTTTACTGTCGAAAAATATAATGAGCATTGTTTTCACTTTTGATTTGCTCATTCTTGCCTTTTTGGGCTTGGAACACTTGTCAAGGTGTCACTCAGAGCTTTGGCGTATTGATTCTGGGTCGTATTCAAAAACTTAAGTTTTTTCACCAGCGATGACATTGCCCAATCCAATGAACCAATCAGATTCATTTTCAATACGTTGCAAAAGTTCACTTGAAATCTTTTGGTCGTCTGACAACACCTTGGGCACGAGCTTAGCGCACACTTTCCTCATCGCTAAATCTTCAGTAAAAATGCGAAACACAACAATAGACGACAATTTCAGTTCATTTGCAACCATCTTGATACTCAATCGACGGTCAGAGTTCAGCAATTGTGGAACACGACCCACATGGTTGTCGAGTTTGCTGGTTGACGGTCTTCCAGAGCGTTGTTCGTCGTGAACCGCTCCCTGGCTCTCCTTAGGGGCCTCAACCACCTCGAAACTTGTGAGTAGGACAGAGCAGAGTCCCCGTAAGCCTCACAAATCATTTTGTTAGTCTCCTCAAGAGATTTTTTTCAGTTTAGCACAAACCTTAGCAATCGCGTAACGTTACTCGATCTTCGATTCCATTTTTCTCATGACACAGTCGGTACGCAGAGGTTTACAATGACTGACGTGGTGCCACTTCCACAGTTTGGAGAGCACTGAGATTGATTTCGTGGTAATGTTTTAGCGTCTCCCCCACTTACTCCAAGTAGTTCGACTGCAATCCGACCAATAAGAGAGGCGAGGAAAATTCAATTGCATTACTTTTGGAACACACTCTCTACATACATATATAAATTAAATAATTGAACAAAAAAAATAAATAGAAATACATTTTTAAATAAAATATTCCCTTAAACACAAAAAGCCCTCTACAAATAATACTTTTGGTTCCTACCTTTCTCTGATAAGTTTTCTTCATGGTAGATTTAAAAAAAACCATACTCAACCTCAAAACACAGTAACCAACCCGAAGGTCGGTTTGATAAGTTATGGTAGAGTTCACCCAGTACTAAGTCCGAAATCTAACCGGCATGTTAACTTCACACATCGGCGTAGGGGGTCCAGCTCCTTTCCCCATACCAGCTATAGTTTCCCAGGAAAATCTGCACTACCCAAAACAATTGGAAAAATAGTACTAAAAAATTACACAGCTTAGATGGGGTTGAGGGTCCCCAAAGGGGCCTGGGAATCGAGCTCGAACCCTCTGGTCATTAGCCCAAATTTCTACCCCTGGACTGCTGGGACCCATCATGTAGATTTATATGCCAAAATATATTCAGAATTGGAGATAGAATACTATATGGAAGAGTAGACAAACTTATATGGGATGGAATATGAAAACCTATCTGATTAAAGAAATGAATGACATAAAAAGACAATATTCCACGAAATGATGAAATAATGGACATAGTGGGATGAGATTCTGTTGATATGATGATTACTCTTAAATATATAATTTTGAGGAGTAATATTAATAAGAATCTCAGGGTCAAGAGGAAGAGATGTATGATTACTGATGATAATGACCATGATGATGACTCCATACAGGAGTCTTGACTTCAAGACAAAGTATTTTATTAAAACATACGTCTCATTCCTTATGATTGAATAAACATTTTTTATTTCGTTGCCATATACCTTTTTGTGTTGAAAATACAGGTTAAAAATACAGGCCTGTACATACATGTTGTAACTACATTCAATGGAAATCAGTTAACAGTAGCCAAGCTTGTTAAGCTGCAAGTTTGTTACTTCTTTGAACATCACTTCCACAAGGTTATGTCTGAAACTATGAAGTTTAAGCAAAAACCAATTTTGGTTGGCTTTCCAAAACTTGTTCTAGATATCTATATATTCTCATGTACATATAATGCAATAGTTGTATACTTATTCCAACCATGTTCATCACTGATATTTCATCTGTTTTATTGCCAATGAAAAAATTTTGAAATATGATTTCAAATGTTAGGGGGATTTTTTCATTATTATCCTAATCATTGTCCTGGTGTCTGTGTTGGTGCAGTTTTTCCTGATTGCTGCTTTATTGCAATACCCCAAAAGACTATTTCAATACCCCAGTCATCGTTTTTCCATTTTCTCTTCATGTAGACAAATAGTCCATGACAACCAGGAAAAAGAGTGATTGACCAAAAATTAAAGCATTTTGTGGAGGATCTGCATGTGAAGTGTCTATTATTGACCAATATTGAACCCTTATGTGTGTATTCCTATTGATTTTCAGACATTGCTGTTGGTGCTTACCTGTCAGGAAAAGTTGTACTTCTGAAGTCTCATCCTGTTGTTAGATTTCAAGCTAGCCTAATCACAAATGTGGGCAAAATGGATATAAATGCAGGTGGATTTTTGAGATCTTGCATTAATTACTCTGGGATTCATGTTCCTAAATCTCTTGGTAGGTCATATTTTACCTTAGGTTAAAACAAGAAATATATTTTTCCAGTTGCTTCATATTTATGGAAAAATAATTATAAATTAATAAAATTTGTATTCTTTCAGTTACCTCAGTCACTTTAACAGCCAAAGCAGAGACTGATGTGGTGTACTTAGTAGCAAATTCCACAAGAAATGTTTCTTATTCCTATTTTCCAGAACTTAAGCTTAACGTAAACCATTGTGAAATGTTTGGCTTGGAAATAAGTGAGTATAATCAAGATATTTTAACAGTAATTATGGTTGATTATTCCATACTAAAAATTCTATTTGACATTTGAGGAAGTCTCTGAAGGTTATTCAAGACCAGTGGAGGTGACAATGGAATTTAAAGTAGCTGAGGAAGGTGAGGAGCCAAAGAAAGCTCCAAGTTTCTTGAAGCGACCAAATGGGAAAGCAGAAAGCAAGTATTTTCACCAAGTCATAAATGAAATGTCCTAATGAGAACCCAGTTACATGGCCAAAGCAGAAAAAGATTAAATAAGAATCCTGTCAGTGATCATCAATCAACCATTGATGGCCATTGACAACATCCCTCTTTAATCTAAATTAAACAATCAATTTAATGCTTCAATTCTGAAGTTATTACCATGGCCAAAGCAAGTAAATATTTTTTAAATCTGAACTAGATGACACTCGCTCAGATTGCATGATGCATTTATCTCAATACATTTGCGTGAACAAGTACATTGTATGTACCTATTGCATGTATATGTTTGGAGATTATGGTAATCCTGCAAATTATTACAAAATATCTTTTTAATGATTTATCTTCATGTCCAAGTCTATAACCAATGCTGAATGCTTAGATTTAAAATATATAACTCTGAATCTAAATTGTATTTATCATTTTTCATAACCTTTACTATCATTCTCTCTGTAGCACCAAATCCATTTTGAGACAAGAATTAGATGCACATATGAATAGTATATTTAATAGAAATTTTAGACAAATAAAAACCACATAATTATATATTTTCATTTCATAATATGCAATTCAAATAAGAGAAAAATTAAGTTAAAATTGTGGTGGAGCCTTCATCAGTTTTCTACTGGGTCAGCTGCTGATGTTTTGATGACTAACTCAATTATCGTCCTCTGGGTATTGGCAATAATGATTTTTTTGTCTTCTTAATAGCACTGCAT
Source organism: Hetaerina titia (assembly GCA_037158775.1). Taxonomy (NCBI): domain Eukaryota; kingdom Metazoa; phylum Arthropoda; class Insecta; order Odonata; family Calopterygidae; genus Hetaerina; species Hetaerina titia. Next base: position 133,720,749 of record CM073768.1, read on the forward strand.
CTGCATTTACACAATACCCCATGCAATATGCCATCACAAGGGTGTGTGGCAGGGGTGCTAAGACACCAGCCATTCAATAATTAATCATTCAGCTGAAGGCTCAGATTCTCTACCATTCCCATCCTTATTTCAGCATGTCCTTCATCACCAATACTTTTCATATAACTTGCAGTCATCCTGGTATTTTTCTAACATTTGGCAGCTTTTTTTTGCATTTGTCTTTACAGTATTGCAGATTTTCAGATTTTCTGATAACAGTGATTGATGAACATGGATAAAATATTTCTGAAAGATTTTAATTTTTCTATTCATATCTATAAACTCACAACGCTTTTCAATAGAGGGCATGACTAAAAATTGCGGGTTAAGTAAAATATTATTTTAGACTCAATGAATTTGGCCCCAAGTTTATTTGCTTTCACCATAATCCAATTTTTATTTGATTAAATAAGTATTTTGACTGTTTTACTTGCATTTTATCACCATGAAAATGATGTTATTACCATTTTACAACACCAATAAGTATCTCAGCCCTTCTTAGCTACTAATTTTAGATTTAGTACTGTGACTACTAATGTCCTCACATCCAATTTACACTTTAATCCCTCAGTATTAGTATTAGGACATCTCAATGAACTAACTCCATTAGGAAGCATTACCCATGTCATTTCCTATTCCTACAGTTGAAAATAAAAACGCAGCAACATTTCTCACTTTCTATTGCCAGACAATTCTTATCAACTCCACCCAATAGCAGATCCAATGCTTCCAAATAGCATTGTGCACAAAATTCCTCCCCTAGCCTATTGTGGAGAAGATCATATATGCACAACAGATATAGAGAGCAAGGCTGTCATAATTGGCGTGAAGTAAGTTTTAACGATAATTGAATCCACATTTCATTTTATAATCTTTTAAATCATTTCACTTAGTCAGACATTCATTTATTTATTTAGATTTTACCTTATTTTATATTTTTCATCTCAAAATGCAAGTTTAGAATTATAATTACATTTTTATGAATGAATATTTTGATTCGTGAATATGTATTTGTCATGATTAATCTTTTGAATTGTTCATGATAGGTTCCCCTTTGTCATTGGTTCAGCAGATTTTATTAAAATGAGTGTTCACATAAGAAACAATGGTGGTCCAGGGAGCTTGGTCCAAACTCAAGTTATTTTTCCAAGAGTCACACCTCTTCTTAGAATACCACAAAATTGCCAAGAATTTCCTAAACCTGGTGATATGCCAAGTAAATCACTACTTGTGTGTGAATTGGGAAATATCATGTTGACTGATGAAATGGTGAGTTAATTATAGATATTTTCAAAGTGTAACAGTTCCATGTAGCAAATTATCCATTACAACTATTCAAAGACTTATTGAATGGATAACAAGTCAAATACCAACATGATTTTTTATTCTTTAGAATGGGTATTTGGTTCAAATATCATTATTGTTGTATGACTAATTATAGCAATAAAATATGCATGTACAATTCATCAATAAAAATAGATTATAGTCATTAACCCTTTGTCTTCTATATAATTGCAATAAGTTCTTTCAGTAAAAGTATATACAGGTTGCCAACATTCACAAAATAAGCTTTGTCCTTGTTTAAGGAACTCTATCACTAATTAGGATCTGATGGTAATAAATAATTTATTTTTGACAAATTTCAGGGTGTTAATTCCATCCACATTCCTTTAATTGTACCATGAAACATTTGAAATGTCCTGTATCCTAATATAGCAGCACTGTATGCATACCTAGGTTTTTAATCATTTCATCTCCAATGCTTTGAAAAAATCTTAGGAAAAATTATTTTCATTGTGTGCTTGTGCCAAATGTGGTGATATTGTCATCACACAACAGAAAATCACTTAATATCTCTTGATTATAACAACTGAAACATCATCTCCACGTTAGGAATTCATTGACAAAGATAATGACAAATTACAAACAAGTTAATTCTTCAAATCATGTAGTAACTCATTTTAAGAGACATGTTCTGATTTTGTGTATGCATCCCTTAAATTTTAATACAAATCAAAGGATAACATTCTAAAAATCAGATTATTTATGGAATTTGCATAGATACTAATTGATGTATCACTACAGCTCAATGATTTTAGTGGCCTGAACACGTAATAGGTTTCAATTTAAATGAACAACAGCAAAATCAACATAATATGAGTGAATGAAGATTGTGTCACATCATTTTACATTTGAATGTAAGTAAACTGGAGAGATGGTAATTTTAATACGATACTTCTCATTTCAATTTTCCTGTAGCTTTTTTGATATGGGAGACTTAAAAATGGGTTGTAGGCAGATGATGGAAGTTGTATGAATTTTCTTAAAGCATTCCTTGTTCACAAAACTACCTGCTTATATTATTAGCATTTTTACCCAATTGTCTGTATGCAGGCAAAGTATTCTTAAAATAATTGATTTACAAGTACAGTATTTTTATGTAGGAGTATCATGAGTATTTCATGCTTGTATCATTCATGAAGAAAAAGTGTCATATATTGGTCCATCACTAATAAATATATTTTGTAGAAAAATTTAAGGCACCCATAATTTCCAAAAATATTATAAAAGATTTATACCAAAAGTTTTAGGTACCAAGAAAATGTTATCAAATGAATACATATATGGTGATCTAGTTGATAGAATGCTGGGCTACTGACCGAAGGGCCCAGGTTTAGGGCCAGGTCCCAAACTCTGATGCGTAAATTTCACATATGCCATAGATGGCTTAATATTAAAAGACGCCTTCATCTATTAAACTTACCCTTGGCTTGATTACTGTGGTTATTGAATGAATAGACCGATACAGTGGATCCAAATGACTGATGGGGTCAATTGATCATATGCCATATTGCAAGTCATAATTCTCAAATGACTAAGTGCCATCTCTATTCTTTGATCATAAAAATAAAAATATACTTGTTAAATACTCAGCTAGTTGTGGGGTAATGGCATTATAATTGAACATTAATAAAGTTAAGTCAAAGGAAAAAATTCATTTAATTCTAATATTTGAACATTATTTCTTTTCTCAATGTTAGAAACATCTGCTGCTATTATTTGATATGAAGAATATACCATCCCAATATGATAGGCTTGAATTTAAAATTTCTTCAACCAGTGCAGGAGAAGATATTAAACCAGAGAATAACGATCAAGAAATATTACTACCATTGAGGGCAATTTCAGATGTAACAGTATCTGGGTAAGTCCTTGTTTGTGACTGTTACCCATGGTATAAATAAAGATATGTGAATTCTAATTGTACTATTGAAGATTTATGAACTTCGGGGTTAAGAAGGAAAACTGTCACTCATTTTTCAAGCCAGAGGACTGACTTGAAGTACAATTTCTCTAACAAGAAATATTCTTGGGTAAAAATTGGTACAACTACTCCATGCTCAAAAAATAAACAATCAAATAAAAGATGTAACTATCTGGTTTGCTGTTACTTTTTAATGCTTTTTCTATTTTTTTGGCATTCTGATTCTATCACCTCACTACCTGTAATTCTCCTTACAGAGTAAGGTGAGAGTGAGCACAATTATTTTTTAAATATTGCAGTTTAAAATATTATGCCAAATGTGAGTACAAATTGAAATTCACATAACATCTGATATTTTATATTGACTAATATGTCTCTAATGCTTCTAATATGTTTTTCACCCATGCTTGTATAGTTGCAGAAGATTATGACTTACAACAACAGGATAGTTAATATAAAATTATTTTTAATTGGTAGTTACATAATTAGCTACCATATACATGCCCTTTCCATTAATTATAACTCTAACAGGGTAGCCAGTCATACTTGAAAAATTGGTAATAAACCAAAAATCAGAAAGAAATTGAAAAATCTGGAACTCAGTGGTCAAACCTGGAATTTTGTAGCATTAATATATTTCACAAGAAAATAGAAAATGGGCAGTAGAAGGAAAACTGACTTGCATTTTTGTTACTTGAGTTTATTATTAATGACTAATGTCCCTGCCGTTGGGTTAAACCCTCGGAAACCCTGAGTGCGTGTGTGTTTGCGACTTGCTACGGTTAATTTGCAATACATATACCGGAGTGAAGGAGTGCGTGCCGTTTCTTTCCAATTTCTACTTTTACGCCTGTCTGAGTGAAGGGTCCCTGCCATTGGGTTAAACCCCCGTAAACCCTGAGTGCGTGTGTGTTTGAGACTTGCGACGGTCAATTTGCACTGCAAATACCAAAGTGAGGGAGTGCGTGCCGTTCCTTTACTATTTCTATTTTTACGTCTGTCTGAGTGAAGGGTCCCTGCCGTTGGGTTAAATTCCCCGTAAACCCTGAGTGCGTGTGTGTTTGCGACTTGTGACGGTCAATTTGTACTGCATATACCGGAGTGAAGGAGTGCGTGTGGTTTTGTTTGCCTTGTCTGAGTGTGTGGTCCCTGGCGAGGAGTTTTTCCCCCGTAAACCCTGAGTGCGTGTGTGTTTGTGACTTGCAACGGTCAATTTGCACTGCAAATACCGGAGTGAGAGAGTGTGTGCAGTTTTGTTATCCTTATTCTTTGCACCCTCCCTCATGTCCCCTAACTAGTGCCCCTAAGAGTACGGCTTTGGGTAATTTGTATTTATTGCATTCATTCGGCCGTAGTACGTTCCCTTTTGCTTTATTCATCTAGATGCTTAAAAAAAATCAAAAACTTAAATGTAAACCTGTAAACCTACAAGCAAGGTAATCTTATTTATATAAGCAGGATTTTTATTGGGGTGAGCCTTTAGACTTTTCAAATTGTTTTTATTAATTCATTACCTACCCAGGAATGCCTATACTCCATGGAAAAATGCTTAAATATTTGAATGGTCAAGTTCAGCAGCTTTCATTGGATTAAATTAGGGATATGAGATAGTAAAAATAGTAGCACAGAATCTTGAAAAATTAAGCTCTATTCTTGAAAACCTGGAACAAACATGGAATCAGAAACCATCTAATTGCTGACCACCCCATATAAGTTGTTACATATAAATTCTGAAATCTTAATCTAAGGCATTTCATTCTCTTAGGAAATCATTTCAAGGCAGGGTGCACTTGTGTAAAAATGAATGTAAGCTGCAGAGTGCTATTTCATTTTCCCATGTTTATGAGGTAAGTTCAGTTGCTTGCAATTTCTATTTGAAAAGCATAATTGGATTGCTTGTTGATTAGCAGAACTAACATTTATTTAAAAAGATTTCTAATTTTACTGTGAAGTTTTCAGTACTTTGAAAATAAATAAGCTTCTAGGAATATAGTAGAGGGTGTGTTAACAGTACCAATAGTTTGATAAAATCTAAGCCGTCAAGGACAGCTGGTATCATGAATACAAAAGTAGACTCCTATTTATATGAATGTGAAATATTATTTAAACTATTTTGAATATTGTTATATGCACTAATTATATTCTGCCTTTAGTTTTCTTATTTTATCTTAAATAAATCTGCATTGAAGTATAAGCATTTAGCTTATGTGTACTTGCTTTCACACATACTCATTGTGATTCTTTGCCACATCGATTTACTTACAGGTTCATATTTTTGGACCCAGCCCATTAAATCAAGTGAGATTCATTTTCAAAGTCCCAACAGCCATGGAAACTTCATCAGGAACAGTGAACTTTGTTAAAGTTTATCATCCCCAGGTTTGTTAAAATTTAAATTTGCGTATACTGGCAATGTCTAGGCTGATTTTCTTGACCTTTTATTTATATCAAATGAACTGCTAGGAGTCTCCAACCATGCATTTCATAGTTTGCCCCCAGGATTCATAGAAGTAGTTTTTAGGGAGGCGATCGGCAGCTGAGGTAATTTGCACCATTATGGGGGGACAGGTAAGGATGAAGGGTAGAGAAAATCCACGGCATTGGCATTAGCCTACTCTTAATGAAAGGTGCCATGCATGTCCTGTCTTCTCCTATTATGTGTTTTCCTATCCCCTTTCCTTATACCTATTTCTGTTTGAATGAATGAATATATATATATATATATATATATATATATATATATATATATATATATATATATATATATATATATATATATATATAATATGGTCCAGTGCAGCTTTGGAAGGTCATATATTCGCCAAACATTGATGGTGCTAAAATGCTGCTTGTGAGAACATCAACAGGCTACACTAAAGCCAACAAATATGTGTTAGCAATTGCAGAGGGTACGTGGCATGGACCAAACCATAACATTGATTTTGAAAATGCAAAATTCATTGCAAGGAAGGGCCAATATTTCCCCGAGTTGATAAGGAAGATTTTGGGGAGAAAATAAAAATGGTTTAATAAGGTCATGCTGGGTCCAAACTTATTATTTAGCTGATTAAAAGAATGAATTGCATGTCAACTGAAGAAGCTGACTGGAATGCTGGAGAAATTATTGTGCTAAAAAACATTATGTTGTTGAAATTTCAAATAGAAATTAAGTTTAAATCAACAAAGAGGTTAATGAATTCATTTCTATTTAGAATTTTAACAACATACAACGTTTCAGAAATCTGTAAATCTAAGTTATTTCATCAATTATTTGGGCATTTTGTGTAACAATCAAATAGATATTTACTTTAGTAAAGTAGCGTATAGTAGATGTACATTCTTATCTAAGCACAAATATAATGTAATGCCCAACTAAATTTTTCATATATTCATTTCATTTTCCCTTCAAGATTTCTGCTTTTATCAACTTTCATAATCCACTGTCATAATTGACTACAACTCTTTTCTCCCTCCACTGCCAGCACACAACATTTCCATCAGCTTTTAAATTTATATTTTATTAATTTCAGACTTTTGATGGCTACCCATCCATCTTATGCTCATTTGAAAAGGACTTTCACAATGACTCAGCAATGCCTCCTTACAAAGATGATCAAAACAAAAACTATAAGGTGGAACCAAAGAAAGCTGGCAGAAGTAAGTAGTGTAGCACCCAAAAAATCTAGAACCCATAAAAATTTAACAGAAATAAGTAGACACATCATATTATTTTGAACTTACTTTTACTCAGTTAATAATCATTCTCTCTTGATAAATGAAAACTTCTCTCTCTGATTAGGCTTATCTTACATTTTTTGAATTCATAACCCTATTTTAATTGCTAGGAATAAAACTGCTCTTGTTTGCTTGTCAATTTTTTCATTAACTGATGTTTGATTTTTTTTTACTTTCCACAAGTTATTATGCTATATTTTCATAAAAAGAAACATTTCCTAAAGATTCTCTATTTAGATTGAGTATCTGTTGCTTATAATATCTCCCTCTTTCTCACTATTGTAGGTGGATTTCAAAAAATGGTTGGAATGAATCTCAGCAAAACACGGAAGAAGAGGATGAGGAGAATGGCTGAAGATGAGGAGGAAGCTGAGATTGACAGCCGTCTTCAAGGGCATTTGCCCAGCCAGAGAACTTTTGTGGCCGATTGCTCACTTCTTCAGTTCAAGTGCACAACACTGTATTGCGTCGTCGGCCCTATACAATCTCGTCAAATAAGGGCAGTAATAAATATTCATATGGAATTGTTTCCATTTGCTGCTGGTGAGTCTAAAACTTACTTTAGCTACTGCTAAAACTTATCAGACCCCATTGAGCCTCAGTCCCTCTCGCATATCTATGGCCTTAATCTCTCTGCAACATTCCTAGCAAAAAGGAAGAATTTAGTAATCACTAACTTCTAACTGCCACCTTTGATTTTTGATTTTCTAATACCATTGGCATATATATTCCAACAGTACCTTCAGGACCATCTTGGCACACACCTTTCTCATGGCTACATCTTCGGCAAGAATGCGACGCACTGAGATTTTCAGAATAATACACTCTTCTGCTAATATTCTGACACTAAGGTATCGATTGGAATTGAGATGTCTCTCAATTTTAGCACATTTTTCTCTCACTATGTTGTTGGCAGATAGTCAGGGTGTCCTTTGTCGTCAACCTCTAATAAAACTAAGTTCATTTAATAATTCAGTCATAAAAGATAAATGCAAAACAGCAGCTTTATGGTGAATGTCTTTTTTGAGTTCAAATATCTATTTTATAAACTATATAATGGCTTAGTACCTTCACTGTATCTTGTCATAGGTTAAAATAGAGTATATTATTATATCCACATATGCATGTTTGTATTCAAAGTACTCATATACTTACTGAAAAACATTACTATTTTCTCAGAGAATATATTGGAAGAAAAAGACATAATGGTACTCTATTCATCTGGTGGAGTGGCTATTGAAGACATTTCCAATTCAATCCAGCCGGATATTCACGAGTGAGTTGATGTTTCTTGTCCACATACTTATAACAGCCATAGAGACAATCATCTGTGGTAAATGTTTATTATATTACATATATGTATGTGTGTGTATATATTACATTGCTTTTAGTTTTGGCTGATATAGATGAAATTAGTATAGTGTCATATTTTTCTCTAGTTTGATTGAGCTGCCAAAAGTAGCATCTGAGGTACTGGATTTACATAACTAATTTAGAAGAAGTGTTAGTTGAAGATAGAGAGATAGTGTTGGTTGAATTAATTTAAGAAATTTGATGGTAATGCCGTGTTTTTGTATGAACTCATTTCTTTTAAAATTGGAAAAATTAGTTAAGTGTTAACAATGTGAAATATGTAGAGCATACCTGAATATTTTGGTGCTTCATTATGTGTAACATATTTACTATGTTGACATTGAATTTTTGGTTTTATGCTTTTAATGATTTCTTCTTTTTCATATTTTATAATGTTCTTATACAAATTATATTTCAGGCCAGACTTAGTAGAAGTTTCAACTATATTTTTTGGAAAGTTCCAAGAATTCAGAATTGACATCTGGATTTTTCTCATTATTATCTCAGGAGGAATAATGATACTGTTTCCCATGATTTTGTTTCTCTTCAAGGTAAAGCTCTGATTGACATGAAATCAATAGTTCAGTTTCTCACAAATTTTCTTTGACATATATGTATGATAGATATTCCTTAAAGTATAATACCTTTGCTCATAGGTTGGTTTCTTCAATAGAAGAAAAAGGAAGGATATGGAATTACTCAAGGAAAACTCAGTAAGCCTACGATGGGATTATTTTGAACACTACAATATTGCATGCACATAAAATTAGGGAACACTATTGTTTAATATATTATGAAATATTTTTTGGTTTTTGGTATAGTTACAGATCAAAGAAAAGGTGGTGGAATCTTTTGAGCTCAACATGTTGCCATACAATTCTGAAGGGGAAAATTTTGGCAAGTAAGTATACCTATTAATTTTTTATTTAATAAAATTATACAAGCCTTATCTTGACTATAATGGTTGAATCCGAGTTAGAAAAATCAGCCTTAAATTGAATTGGATATAAATTGCCACAAATGAAACCTTAGGAGCATTAAATGGTAAGAGGACTAGAAAACCATAGATTACAATTAAAATGATTAGGAAGATGGTTGAGGGAAGTAGCTTGAAGAATGTAAATGGAATTAGGTGGAGGAAAGTACAAGGAAGTTAATTATAAATTGAGATAGAAAAGAAAAAGGATGAAAGAAGCATGGTAAATGATGCAGTCTGAGGGTATGGAAAGTTAACAAGCCAAGGGTGAAATTGGTTCAGTATACAGGAAATTGAATGTAATTTCTGGAAATAGGAAGTAAAAATTCATGAAAATAATAAATAAAATTTAGAAAATTATTGGATATATATTTGGCCAGTGATTTTAGACAGAAAGAGAATATGATATGTATGAAGACAGCTTAGGGCCAGGCGTACTTGGTCGCAAAATAAAAACATCATTAAGGGAAATGAAATAAAATACACCTTAGGAATAGATAACATTCCTGCATTACTACATCAGAATAAAGGAAAATGAGAAAGGTAGAGTTTTTATGAACTAACTTTAAATATTTATGAGGGTGAAATTTAACGAGAAAATTTTGTCAGGTCAGTGTTAGTTATTATTCCAAAAAAGGGAAAGGTAGCCATTTTTGAGGACTATAGAATAATAAGTTTAATTTAACATGCAGTTGAAGTGATACTTAGGATCATTAATTAGAGAATAGTGAGGTGGCAAATGATTACTTAGACGATGATCAGTTTGAGTTCAGGAAGAGACATGTGTGATGTCAAAGCAATAATGAGGTCACTAATTGTAAAAACTTCGTAAGTTTCACTGAATTTTATTTGAAATGACCCATTTTGTGGAGCAGTCAAAATCATTAGGTACAAAATACATGGTTTTTCCAACATATGCACACTTGGTTTTGCAGAGAGGATATTTGGGAGGAGGGTGCTCCGGTTGGGATAGAGGATAGTGAAAGGATTGCAGGGGATTATGTTATTTAAGTAGTGTAAAAATAGGGGGATGTTAGGGGGTGGGAGAAAAGTTTAGTGATTGAATCAATGGAATAGGGGAAGAGTGGAGTGTTGGAGAGGGGTAGCTTGGCAGTAACAAATACTTACGCTTACCAACTACTGGGGGTGACGGGCTGACGGTGGTACTCCTATTTTGCCGAATACTTGTGAGAAGGAGGAAATAATAGCGATTTGAACCCTGAAATCCTCCATCAAGGAGTCAATTTCTATTAGATCTCACTAAAGTGAGAGGGAATTAATGTAATGAGTAAGCTTTTCACATTGTACTGCATCTCATGTAAAAGAGAAAATTTACCTGTGGGACAGACTACAGGTTTGGTAGAGAGGTTTTCATCCATTAAAGTTTCAAAATGTTGACTAACATGAACGTTTATCACGTATGTACTTACAATGTGAGAAAAAATAAATTAACTTGACCAACACTATATCAATAGCTTTGCTCATAATCTTCTAAAAAAATCTCTTGTTATTTCTCATGATTCAGGATTAATTTATTAATCTTTTCAAAAAACCAAATATGACTCTATACTGAAAAATTGAATCAACTAATCTCCAAAAAAATTATCAGGAAGATTATTTTTTCAATGTTCATACATTGTTGTTTAGGTACCCAGTTTATTTAAAATGCCTTGCCTAATGATTGAATTTATCTTTCGTGCAATCAATAAAGATTGTATCATCAATAATTCACTCATCAAAGGGCTACATTAATGTTAAAATTTAATAACCAGTTTATCTGTAGTAACTGTAATACATGGGACTCAGTTGATATGTTGCTGTAGCCTTTTACAAGATTACAGCAACATATCAACTGAATCTGCACATTTGAAGTAATTGTTAATCTTTCACAGCAAGGAAATTTTAAATTTTGTGGTATGGACTTGAATAACAAATAATTATATTTGTTATCAGTATTTTACTTTTTATTATTTTTCATTATATGGGAAAATGACTAAGTAAAGAGTTAACAAGCTCTAATCAATAATGGTTTATATCCGTTTCCCCAATAATGATAGATTGCTAATTACAAAACCTGACCCCTTCATTGTGGCATGACCACATGAATCATCTGATTAGTTGCCATTTGCTGGATATGGCACAGTAAATGGTTCATTGGAAAAATATCAATCAAACTCCAAAGATACTGGGTAACATTATAAATGAAATCAACAGATGGTACATCAGTCCCTTATATAAAAAAATTGTGATCAATAAATTTTGTTTGAATGACAATTTTGAATGAATCTGGAGAGCATATTTGGTTTTTATAAAGAGTATATTTTAATTATTTTTTGAATCAGTATGCAATGTTGTAGTTTGTAGTTTCAATTCAACTTTCTCCTTTAGTAATCACAAAATATGCATGTATCTCTTGTTGATTGTATGAAGAAACCTAAAGAACCAATTGTATTTCCAGCATTGGCATAAAACCTCGCTGATCAGTCATCCATTGCCCATCAAGTTCACAGACAACCTTCAACTCAATGACAGTGTTGATCAGGTGCTAGTACCATCCTAGTATCATAACAAGGAAATTACAAGCTTCAACACTGTGGGCATACCTTGCAATAATTTTTATAGTAAGGGTCACTGTGCTGTTCCATTTATATCCAGGATCCTGTTATGATGGTATTATTGCCTGTGCATAATTTATATATATATATATATATATATATATATATATATATATATATATATATATATATATATATATATATATATATTTATTTATATTTATATATTTATATATTTATATATATATATATATATATATATATATATATATATATATATATATATATATATATATATTCTATATATGATTTCTTCGAAGTAACACGGAAGTGTTGAATAAAAAAACTTATACCGTAACACATAGCACAAGAACACATAAAAAGAACACTCACAATAACATCTTGATAATTTCGACGGACTCGAACTATATATATCTGATGTGCTCCTTTAAACTGTTGTTTGCATCCAAATCCTATGGCACAACAACAATTTAATGACTAAGCTCAAGTATTATTATGCAGTCCAGTATTTGGTTTAAGTGGTTCATTAGTTTCATCATGCACTGGGTTTGTCTTCATTTGTTGTCTACCTCTCACATACAAATATCTGTAAAAAAATTATGTACTATATTATTATTTCAGCCTTATATATAAAGAAAATTTCTTCTTTTGTTGTGATCACATTTTTCAATGTATATATGCTCTTTGGATAAAACACTGGGATAGTTTAGTTTTTTTGTTTATTTGCTTATTTTTTTCTTTCACTTCTGGCTGTGGTCTGTACCTGCTAATTTCAATGCAACACTTAAACTATGGTGAACACATTTAGTATGGAATGTATTCTCAAGAGATTGCTCACTTAAAATTCACAACTCTGCTATGAATTTTCTAAAAAAATATTAAACCACTTTTTACTTTTCAGGAATCATTGTTTATGTCATTGGCATTTGTTTAACTTTGGATTACGTAAATATTTTTCCAAAATATTTATAAATGCTTCCTCTATTGTCTTTTTCACATGGAATTAACACTTTTTGCTTTATTTAATTTTCATGGGTGATTCTGGTTTGCATCTGCCTCAGAAAAATGTCTAATTACTTAAATTGGTAATCATAGAGGTATAATAAATAAAATAAAATATAAATACATAATGAAAATGAGTTAGGTATGAAATTTTTCTTTAAATGCATCTACAAGTAACTGATGACAGTTTTGTTTGAAAAGAAAAGGGCGTATCGGCAAGTACTTTAAGATAAAACTGAAAAGTAAAAAGTGAAAAAGTAACACAAGCTCCAGTAAAAGTAAACAGGTTCCAATCAACACCTTATCATCTATTTTGATCTCTTACAATACTTTCAGGAGATTTGACTAAACTACTGAAAAACTTGGGAAGGTCTACAAAAACAAAATTTATGTACATTGCTTCATTAAGGGTTTTTATCTGCTATAACATTTAATCACTTACATGAACAGAGCTGTGGGTGGTAAAACCAAAGTTGCAGACAGGAGGAAAAATGCCTGCGGAAAAGTTGAAGCCAGGGTGTCAGAGTAGAGTTGGTTGTATATGGGCTCAAATATCATGGGAATGAGTGCCTCCATGCAGCCAAGAAGAGAGTTAACTCTACCTGATCAGGGAGAAAAGCAGAAAAGACAAATTCTAGTATTCCTGGAGTGTATGAGAGGCCAAATTTCCAAGATTTTTTCAGGAGAGGATATTATTTTAAGTACACTTGCATTTTTCATGCATTTAAAATATATGAATTACCTTTTCATAATACATATCATTATTTTAACTCTGTTGTTTCTGTCAATTTGTGTTAAAAGTACAGTCAAATTGTAGGATTCTATGAATGTATGCTCTTATGTTTAAAAGCATCCAACCATACTACTTTGTTTTGCTTCATAGTTTTTTAAGTATCACTATCAGTATGTTATCATCAATTCATATCCAAATCAGTAAGTAAAGGATGAGAATTAGTTACTGACTATCAGTTCCCATTTGTTCCATTTTTTCTATAGATGTTTTACGACCAATTGGAAATTGATTTTCATCACTTTGTCACCATATAGGTAACGTGGCATAAGAGTGGCATATGGTAATAGCATGACAGTCAACGGAGTCCCCATTTCCTCCTATCCATTCCTGTGGAGTGGGGAGTGATGCACTGTCTCTCCTAATGAATGAACACTGGAGGGAGGCAAGCTGGGTCTCCATCACCACTGAAGGAGCAGTGGGGAGAGAGGGAGTGTGGCCGACTTCTTCAGCCCCATGTTAAACAAGTGACCTACTTACAAGTGAAACATCTCACAGATGAATTGTCTCCATTAATCCTGATGACATAGAGCTTGTAAGACAGGCCAGAAGTATCCAGAGAAGGGATTCCATGGGTGGAAGGGGTTCACAGGGGAGTGTGCAGGGTACAATGGTTTCAATGAATAGGAATTCACTCAAATGGCCCTGTGGGGGTGGAAGGAATTCCATGCAACTCTGGGCACACTGGGAGTGGACTGTGCAGCAGAGGGAAAGGGTTGGTGATGTTGACTCTGCCCCCTACTCCCTTCAAGACATTTCCCAATGAGACTTGTTACCCTTATGTGCATCAAACTAATGCAAGTGGTTTCCACTTTCCAGACCATGTAATCAAAGTGATTTTTCCAGGAAACACTTAAAAGAGACATTCAGACTTTATGCGCATAGTTTAGTTATCTAACTTGAGACTTTTGCTTATCATGTACCTATAACTCAAAAACAATTCTGAACTTTTAATAAAGTACCTCTTTACCTTATGAAGTATAATTCCACTTCATTGATAGCAATTGAGAATTCAGTCACAATACATATTTCTGTTTTTAGTGATGATGTGTAAAATCCCTCTCCTGAATGAATCATATTGTATCTTTACTTTCTGAATTAACATGCACTGGTGAATTATACATAACTCTTCTTATTTTTAAAAATTAGTTTCATATCTACATATTTATTGAAATTTTTTATTATTGATAAGTTATTCCTGCGCAAGAAGAGTAGCTGTTCACTTGAGTTATCATATATCAACTATGAAACATGAGAGAAGGGTAGGATTTTCTAATCAATTACTTTAGTTTAGGCCAAAATATCCTAGGTATTTCAAGTACTCTACCAGCCAAATACTCATTACTAAGTCATAAAATCATCAACATGAACTGATAAGTGCTCCTCAAAACCCCCAGAGAACGTTTTCATAAGCTTAGTAATCAAACCAAAGGTCGGTTTAATAGGTGATGGTAAAGTTCACCCAATACTAAGCCAAATGGCAGGTGACATTCACACCTCAAGGTGGTGGGCCAGATCCTTTCCCTGTGCTGGCTATGGTTTTCCAGGGAGATCTGATACCCGAAAAATCACACAGCTTGGGTGGGACTTGGGGTTCCCAGAGAGGTGTACCTGGGAATCGAACCTGGACCCTCTGCTCATTAGTCTAATGCTGTACCTGGACTATCATGTCCATTTTAACTAAGATACTCATTTTTAAAAAAGTCCATTGAAGTTATGTTCATAGGTATTGGACTCACCTTGTTCATTTTTCTTGACCAGTTTCGTAATGATTGCTCTAGGAATGACAACCACTTGACCATTTGCCATTTCCACCAATGGAGCTGAAAAATGAAATCTGATTGAAGACTCATTTTTACATAATATTTCATAAATGTAGGTATATCTTTAATGTAATATTGATATTCAATCCAACAGGTATACTTAGAGTTAATCACTTACTTTTGTTCAACTTGAAATTTCATGGAAGGAATATGTATCAGTTTTTTAAAGAGAGTATGGATATTTAGTACTTACCTACATACATTTGCCAGCTTGTGTTAGCAAAAAGATAGAAAGTACTGGAGAGCAGGTGACTGGTACAAGACATGGCTCCAATTGCTGCATCAGCCATTTGCATGTAGTAACTGAATAATCCCATTGCTATAAAGGAACCTGTTCCAAAATATTTGGAAAGAGGTATGTCGGTATGAGGAAGAGTTCAATGAAAGTCATAACATTTTAGGTATTTTTTACATGTAATCTCTGGGATACCAAAAATTTTGATTTTTGTCATTATCACATGTAGTCTCCATGACATGTAACATAAGTGTTCCAATGTTTCAAAAGTTCTCGGATATCTTGAGGAAAATCATGGCTTTTATGGCTACTATTCTCTGTGGCCATTATTAATGGAAAAAGGCTCAGATGGAGGAAAATGTATTTTATTTCAAAAAGAGGAATCAAAAATATTCATTTAGACAAATATAAGATTCATTATTCTGTGAATAATCCACATTGGATAATGCAGAAGGGAAACATGAAAGCACTGACATTGTCCTGATTAGTTTAGGAATTAGGAACAGAACTCAGTTCTGTTCCTAATTCCTCTTGAGAAAGGTGGTTGGACCACCAAAATTCGAGAACCAGTGAGTCCCTCTTTTGTGTGTTTTGGTTTCTGTGTTTGTTATGACTATCAGTGAATTTATATATATATATATATATATATATATATATATATATATATATATATATAATTTTTTTTAATGTTTATAACAAATACATGTATAGGACTTCGTTTATATGTTGTGGGTGGAAGTCCACAACAAGTTATGGTAAAATAAATAAATTTCTTTGGAATGAATGCATTTATTAGGACCAAGGTTAAATTCATACTTTACATACGACCAATAAATATTGCCTAAACATGTGTGAACAATAAATCTTCTGATGTCCATGTTTTGTATAAAAAGTTTTTTCTTTAAAGAATGCCATCATTCTTATTCAGTTTCATATATCATATGTACATTTGGCCTTTGAAATCTTTGTGTTATACTACTCAGAAAATAGATGCCTGCATACTCATTCTGCTGCTGTTTTTGAATAAATCTTAATCTATTGTATGAAATCAATGACATTCCTCTTGACTAGATTCAAAAAATGTTTTGAGTAAATCATCACAGAGAGATTGGCAACTTAGAATCAGCTTAAAATGTGGATGTTGATGATCATATTCTTATTATAAGCCATCGAAGACTACAAAATAAATAATAAAATATGGATTGTAAAAAATCTCAAGATTTATGGAGGAAATAAGAATGAACACAAACATGAATGGAAATGAACACAAACATGCATGGTTCTTCCATCAATTCTAATGTGATGAAATATAAAAATTAGCAACCATGGCCATAGTATCCTTGGAAACCATTTATTGTATATTTCAGAGGAAAATAAGTTAATATGGATAGTATAAAAGATCATGTCTTAATTGTGGAACTATTTAATAAAGAGAATAAGTTCATTCAAATTAATACGGTTTTTAAACCTAGCATTGGTCCAAAATGTAGGTTTTGATTTTATTGCAATGGATTTTCCAATACTCTGTGTTTTATCATTGATATCAATGTGTTCAATGAATAATATTTTTGGCAGTTCAGAGCTTGACAAGAAAGTTTTATGCAAGGCATGATGTTGATCAGGAAGTTGAAATTGATGAAAATATGGTGCATGAAATAAAAAAGAAATCTCTTTTGGGACCTAAGGAAAGATTTGAATGGCCCACTGTTGAGAGTCATGAAATTGGCTGGTACAATGAACCTCTGGTTCCTCCAGAAACAAGGGCATGTACATTCTCCTACCAAAGGCAACAATGTCCAATGACAAAATTTGGTACATCACTGTTTAAGAAGAAATGAATCTGAAGGTTTATTTCATTTGACAATGCCTACTTGATTATTAGCCATAAAGTCATTGTGTAAGAAGGTACAAATTATTTGGATTTTTATATAAGTAAAATATTTTACATTAAGGTGAATTTTTATTTCTGATTTGAAATAAATACAAGTCATTTCAAACTCTCACAGTGCATCTACCTAGTCTATAAAAAAAATGGATATCCCTGCACAATGAACTGTGGTGTTATTTATTGAAAAAGCTCTAATTTCTTAGTGATACTTAGATTTGTGACTGCCTAGTCATTAATGTTTCAGTAGGAATATAGAAATGCCCTGAAGAAATATATGTTACACATTATCATATTGTACATTAATTTACTTGGGAAAAAATGTTTCACTTTAGGAGAAAGATTCTGGAATGAATTATGCTCATTGGACAAGGTTCCACTGTAGTTAATATGAGGACTCCACAATTTAAAAAAAATAACTAGAATTGTTATTTCTTTCTAGCAAATGAGTTCTCAAGTGAGTATCACTCTAAATAATTATTCATTTATAAAGATAAGATCACAGATAATATGATTCATGATATATATTTCACTGGATATTTCATTTTTCATTATGATGGAGTAATCAGGTTTATGGTAATTTTATTATCCATAAGGGAGGACATTATTTATTTATTTTCAACTACTCTTCATATTTAAGTTTAGACTGAAAATGTTTGTGAAATTATGTAGTTTCATGGACCTTCATGGCCTTATACGTGTATTATAAGGTCAATATTGAATTGATTATATAATATTCATACATTTCATACTAATAAACCATGGCATTATTGACCTAATGTGAAAATCATATCATATTAAAATAATAAAAAAAGCCACTCCTCCTTACCTATTACTTCCATCACCATTAAAAACATGCCATAGAGTCCATATTCCACTTCATCCCAATGGAACCGATATCTTGTGTATAGGAACATCACTGATTGCCTCCCTGGAATGTTGAATTTTCTATGAACTTCTTTCATTAATAATATGTGCAAGTGCCTACCAGAGACCCTAATAATACCCTACCAGAGATAACTAATACTATGGCATCAGAGAATATGTAATGTAATCTAAATATCAATAGATACGGCATTGTTAGTCATCCCTAGATTGGTAAAATAATTTTAATATAATGTGCATGCATTTATAGAGCATTAATATAGCATTTAAAGAGTGTGCTTTTTTTACTGTCTATCTACTATATTTGTAATCAGAATGATATCAAAATGTTCTAATGTAAGCATAAACATTAACATAGACAAAACATGTAAAACCGTACTTAACTAAGAACAAAGTCACCAAGTTGGTAAAAAAGGGGAAAACAAATAAGAAGTCAGGTAAGGTTGTAATCTCTAACCAGCACTTATCAAAATATTCAGAACTATCTAACATCATTGGTAATCACGAATTAGCAAATTGAAACCCTTCATTTCATTTTTCCTTTGGCATTTCTTACCTCAGTTGATTGTTTTGCTCTTTGTACTTTATTCTCCCTAATTCTATCCTCACATTTTTCTACTCTTTTATTCTATACATCTTCCTAATTATATTGTCTGTAAGCCATGTGTTTATAACCACTTTTACATTTAACGTTTTCTTCGCCGTCTTTTTTTATCCCTTCGTATATTAACATATTCCTCCTATTGTACCCATCCCATTATCCTCCCTCAGAATTTCCTCAACTGCCTTTTGGTACTCCTTTGCTCTCACTCAATCTAAAGTATTCTATATTCCATTTTCTTCTACCATATCCCTTTCTCTCTCTTAAATTTAACATTACGTTTCATGGGCATTATTTGACATCTGAATCCAAATCTGCTCCTTGAAAAATTTGTGACGTGGACATGTCATACCCTAAATCTATGCCTAGCAATAGTATAATTGAACTTATATCTTCTCTGTATCTTCGGCATTATCCATGCGTACATAACTCTAACATGGTGTTTAAATGAAGTTATTAATGTTGACAATACATAAAATAATGGTGTGAAACGATGATTGACGGTCAATAAAAAAATAATGAAAAAATTGAGCTGTCTGATATTTTAAGTCCTTACCACAGGATGCGCCATAAGAAAGGACGAGGCAAAACAGCATGAGGAAGATAAGTCGCCTGCTGTTATTCGGTCGGCGACGGAAAGTCACTTTAAATGGTCCCATAATCTCCCTCGGGTCTATGCACTTATCTGCCAAAAAATAAGCATCCATTAGGTCTTTCTTTCGTCGAGCACCTTTGAAGAGGAATTTGAGGAGGATATCAAATGGAGCGAAGCAAATTCTCACAGCAATATTTGGCAACACTGTTCGCCCGAGGGCCCTGCGTCTCTTTCACGAGGCACAGAGTCAGCACAATGGCCGCCATCTCCAGGGCGGCAGCGGTGCCGAAAACTCCTGGAAAGAAAAGAAGCACGTATTTTTCAGTGAAATTAATGCCGACACCGTGGAACCCCTCTGGTACTTACCCGAGAACCCGAATGCCTTGAAGAGGAAGCCAGAGATGACGAAGCCCACCACCGTCCCCAAGCACCAAAAACCGTTGGCCAGCCCGAGTCGGAAGGTGTGGTGCTGTGGGGGCGCCTGACACACCACGTGGGCGTACGCGGCCGCGTCGAAGGCGGTGCACGACCCCGTCAGGGCCACGGGCAGCGCCACCGTCAGGGCCGCCAACGTGGAAGGCCGGACCGCGGCACCGCGCGAGCCCTGTTGCCTTGAAGGAGAGGAAGGGGGATGAGGGGGTGGAAGGACCCTGTCCCGCATGGGAGGCACTCCAAGAAATCGGACCCGTGCGCATTACTGAAATTCACTAAATTATCACTTATTCTTCTTTATTGCCATGTCACTTTGATTGAGACAACTACGATAAGTGACTCTAAAGCAAAAGAAAATCATAGAAGAAACAGGGTATGAGACCTTGCCTGTATTTATAAGACGCACGACGAAGTGTAGACGTTACTGAGGTTTCAATTGACGAGATTCAATTATTTCAACGACTCAAACCACGACCCCAAAAAATAACAGGATCCGAAGTATTGAGCTGTGATGTCAACGGTTGATCAATTTTCAAGGAGCTTACATTTTTAACGTAAAATACTTCTTACCCTCCATGAAAGATGATGCTCAATACGAAAAGTAAGGAGGCCTGAAGGAATCTGCCAAGTAAAGACAGCAGCATAACCGCCCTGCGATTGGCACGAGACCTCTCTGTGCCATCGCTCCACACGCCGAGCAGAAGTACCACCGGCACCAAGATGGCGAATTCCACGGCAGATCTCCACGCCTGCAGGAAGAGAAGGAGTAATCCGATTATAATGTCGAGCTTCAGTAATCAGTAGTAACCGACCCATTTGACTACCAATCCTCTCCGCTATCATACTCTCTACGGAATTCGAGATCGCTTCGTTGGACTCAGTTTTCCGTAACTCCCATTACCTCGAAAGGGACATGTCGTCTTCTATCCCTCAATGGGCAAGACTTAGTGTGCGGACAGTCCCGCTCGTCCCCCGGGGGGACGCTAAGGGGGAGGGAGGAGAAGAAAGGTGGAGGGCGTCTTCGAATGGATAACGAAGGGGAAAGGCTCGGCGCTCCGGCTGAGGAACCTTCGCCGGGAGGGGAGTTGCTCGCGACCAGTTTAACGAAGAACACAAGAGATGGACGGGCCCGGGACGCCTTGGCATCCCAGCCATCGGACGGGGGACTTCCGCTTGGATCTGACGATGTGTATTTGATATCAAGGTACTTCCTGTCCGACATTAATTTCGACGTATTAACGTTTTCAAGTGCCCATTCTAACTTCCCCGTAAGGAACGCGGTTACTGTATTTGAAATGTAACCGACAGATATGAAAATGACAGACTTAGATCGAGGCGTTAGTTTCGAATGCGAGAGGAAATCCACGAAGAATTTCCTCTCGCACCTCGCAGTCTTCGTACAATTGTTCAAATTGATTTTCTAATATACTCAGCAGTGCTTATAACCTCTTGGATGACTGGTTAACTAAAGTTAACTGATTTTATTCATTCTCCACCGGCTTGCATTCATATGCTCGGGTAATTCCATGCCTCTCATATTATTTCTTACAAAAATCGTTGCGTTAAAAATCACGGTGATAATAGACATCCCTGTATAACCATACTTCATAACACTGTCCATCCCGACCCTCCATCTACCTCTTGCACCTGTGGAGTCTTGAGACATAAAGGTTGCGGATAGGTGGTCTTTTTCCATTCTATTGATATCTTCAGCAATACATTTATTTTACCTGATCAACTCTATCAAACACCTCAAAATTTACGAAACAAACATATACATCCCGATTGCATTTTATGCTCTCTCTATTAGCGACCTCATTATTGCTCTGGCATCACGCGTGTCTCTCCCCTTTCTGAAAACAAACTGATGGTCCCTTGAACAATCATTTCCCATCCTCTCATTGATAATCTAAGAAATATTCCATTCAAATTCCTCCCTCATAAATGCTACTCATTAGTCCATTAAAACACTTAGCCCCACATTTTCCTAAATCTTTAAATAATTCGCGGGAATTCTGTCTACTCCCTTCACATCTAACGACTTTTTTGTCCTCTATGTATTTTTTCTATCTCTCTTGAATCTTTTTTGGATCAATTAATAATTTTCTGACTTATCTCTGAAAATTTGCATGGATTTTACCTTCTCAGTTCTAGACCACGCTTCTTTCGTTCAGTTTAATCCCCATTTCAGTTTATTATTCAACTCTTGATACTACTTTACTCTCTGTCTACATTCTTCCATATCCTTCTCTGGTCTATCAAGCAAATCATTTCGTCTGTATGCATGGTTTGTACGTCCTTTCCCTATTTTCTGTTTCTATGGTAACGTGAGTGGTATTCGACATGGTTTCTTTGATAACTTCCTGTCTCCCCGTCCTCACTCACAACTTTCTCTACTGCCTGCCGGCAATCCCAGTGTTCCATCCTGATTTATATTTCCCACATCATTTCTCCAATATATCTCCTATTTTATTCTCATGAATCTGACGAAACATTTCATTAGTAATATATTATAGTCTTGAACCTCCTCCGCTCCCGGAAAACTGTGTGATTTAATCATATTTTACCCTAATTTGTGACTCACCATAATATCATAGTGTCTAAGTGATATCTTCCTGAATCCCCGGGCATTTCCCGTGTCTACCTACGCCCTTTGGTTGTCTATTCCAAGTGCTTCTCTCCCTCCCTTGTGGTTAACCCCCGTCACCTACAGAGCTCTATTGTTTCCTCCTCGCGGTCATTTCTAGTTCGTAAACCGTAGTCCCCCACCTCACCACCATCTCTTCCTTCGCCTACCGTCACGTTCCAAACCCCCATCACTACGTGTATCAAATCTTTCCCTACAGGAGCATCCACAAATTATTTAATATATAAATGCTATCTAATTGATCATATACTCTGTCGAATTCTTCCTCCCTATGATTGTTTGTCAGCATACACATAACATACTTTTGAATATGCCATTATATATATTTTTTTATTTTACCTAGATTTTTCCTTTTTGTATGCATGCTATGAATGAGAAAAATGGATATATTTTATTGTAATGCTTATTTTACCTTAATGAAAAGAGAAACTTTATAATTCCACATAGATTTATTAGACGGACGACCCAGGTTTCGACGTTGCACGTCATCACCTGATGATGACGTGCCACGTCTAGGTTGTCCGTCTAATAAATCTACGTGCAATTATAAAGTTTCTCTTTTCATTATGTTAAGTCGATTCCATGAAGTCACGCCCGAGACAACGAATTATATCAAGTGCGCCAGTAACGCAGTGAAGGCAATATTGTATAGAAGACTCTCCATCAAATACCTGAACGCGTCGCTCAACATCTACTTCAACAGTCGCTGCGTGTCCCTCGGGATCTTCCCGAACTACATTAACTTCCATTGCAAGGAAACCCGATCTTCTGCAGGAAACTTCGCCATGGAAGTAGCCAAGAAAGCCTGGCTTAAACGGGAACTGCATGAGTGGTATGTAAAAAGGGACGCTATTTCCGAATATTTACTGTTATTGCATGTGGAACTAACCCACGAGCTCAATTGGATTGAGTGGTTGTGTCTCGATGATAAAGTTCGACAACAATTTAGTGAGGTCTCTTGTCTCAAAAGAGCTACTATCAACCGGAAACTCGTTATACTGCAACAACGTAACAAACCTAATTGGAAATCGGACTTTTCTCCCGACCGTGACTCCCACCAATTTGGACCACGAATTGTGAATCTTTCAGGACATTCCTTTAAACCCAATGAAGTGTTATTGTTAGAAAAAGGTCTCAAACACATTCCTCACATTCCTGTCTCCGACAAAGACTTGTTAAACTTAGCTGTGGACTATGAAGTTGCCCTTCGGAAAGAAAATAGTGCTATCAAACACGTAGTTATACAGCAGTTACTTAAGGCCTCTCAAATTAGAAACGAAGTAATTTATTCTTCCGAGAACGCGGCTTTGAGATCTCTAAAACGTACTTTGGCCGCCAAAGACCTGATTATTCAAAAAGCCGATAAAGGCAACGCAGTGGTGGTGATAGATAAAAGCAGTTATGTCAAAAAATGTGAAGACTTCATTAAAGAAAACGACTTAGAAGTCCTTCGTTCTGATCCTACCCCTAAATTCCAAAAAGAGTGCAAAAAAGAGTTAAAAACCTGTGAGGGACTGTTTAAATGGTCAGAAATGTTTAAACTTTTCCAAATGAATCCTTCCGCTCCGAGATTTTTCGGACTTCCGAAAGTGCATAAGAAAGACATTCCGATAAGACCAGTTGTTTCAAGTGTGTCTTCCCCCAACTACCTGCTAGCGAAAAAACTAAATGTGTTATTTAGAGACTTGTCTCAATGTTCTGCGAAGTACAGTGTGTTAAACTCAGTGGACTTGGTGAACAAGCTCTCGGGAATGTCGATTCACAAGAATTGCACTCTAGTGTCTTTTGACGTAAAAGATCTTTTTACCAACGTGAACCCGAAAGTAGCCGTGAACCTAGCGCAAGACCTCCTCCTTCGGAAGTCCATTTCGACTCCCATTGTCTATGAACTGTGTCTTCTTCTCTCCGTGTGCGTCTCCCAGAATTATTTCGTCTTCAACGGACAGTTTTACAAACAGTCCAATGGTTTAGCTATGGGCTCTCCCCTGTCCCCTGTCTTAGCAGATATTTACATGGACGCATTCGAAAAGGACTTATTTTCCTCTCCCTACCCCTCACCAAGAACGTAGTTAGCTGGCACAGGTATGTGGACGATGTTTTATGTGTCTGGTCCGGGACGGATAGACAATTGGGCAATTTTCTCTCCCACTTAAATTCATTAAAATCCAATATTCAATTTTCTATCGAAAAGGAAGAAAACGGTTGCCTGAATTTTCTAGATATCTGCATTTCAAGGTCCCATGAGAAATTGCAATTTTCCATATTTAGGAAAGACATATACACGGACCATGTTATTCACTTCACCTCCAGACATTGCTTTTCACAAAAACTTGCAGCATTTCATTCCATGATCAATAGACTAACTTATTTTACCTGTTAGGATTAAAGACAATGGAAAATACCTATTTTACACATATTTCACAGTGGGAAACTCTTAGGGTTGGGGATAATTTGCTACGTTCTCTCTCGAGCTTATGGCATTATGATAGTTTAAACGTGTCATGTTTTTCCAAATAAATTTGTTCATATACCTGGATTTTGGCGGCGTCAATTTGAATCACAGCCTCTGCTTGGTCCAAATCATCCTCTGCAACTTCCGTGAGAAGTTGATGGCATATGGCTGGAGTGATATTCTGACCAGCAACCGTTTTGTTTTGCTCTGCATGCTCACTGCACACCATGTTAAGCAAGAAACTCTGCCACACTACCTATTGAAAACAAGAATGTAATTAAAGCACAAAAGTATGCGTCCGTTTCAACACCCAAATGACTGTTGATTCATCATTCTGTCTCTTATGTATGCCCACAAATACATTTTTATGTATGTATGTAGTTTTATGTTATATGTATGTCCACCCATACGCACTTTTCATACCATTTCTTTTTATGACAAAATTATTAAAAATATCCGCACTTCAAAGTTGTTTCAAGAAACTTATTTCTTTTTACTGATTAATTCCGAACTACTATTTTTCTTACACACTCTTTCCACCTCTGTCACATTCATGATCATTCATATTCCTGAGACTTCTGATATATCTCAATTTGAGGGTCTCTTCCACTGCAATAAACCATACATTTTTTCTTTTAGGTGATTTGACTCTTGCAAGGTAATTTGATTCTTGTATTTATCCATACGATAAACCAAAATCAATGAGATAAGCTACTTCCATACTATTCTTAAACCAATCATTATAACATACATTATTGCTTGACCCACTCATTCTTCAGTATACGAATGTATCATCATTTGACCATAAACACTCCTACCACACACAGTCAATAAATAATTAGCAAAGACCAGAGGACTTTAATTGCAGTGTAGCAAGTATCATAGAGACCGTAAAAATCTAGATCTGATGGTATCATTCTCTTTGGTGAATTGAGTGTACTGGCCCCAAGTTTTCCTCTGCTCTTTCCCCTCTCCTCGAAACTATACCCGCCTCAAGTCGAGTGTCCATTTACCCTGAGGATGGCTCGGAGCAACCCCACTTCCTTCAGTAAATATCTAGCACCTCGCAATCGTATGAAGTGATTTCGGTGGTCAACTCTTAGGAGGCAGATCTCACATATGTATTTTTATCTACAAAGAGGGAAGCATCTTCCGATCGTCCATGGTATTCATTTGTTCAGTGGATTGAACGTTTTAATTAAAGCCCTATTGCTAATCACGTATTAGCCAATTATAAATTTTCTCCATATGTGTGGTATGTGGTATACTAGAAATTAAGTTGTGTAACTGCTAACTAAACGGAGGTCAACGTTTGAATCTGGATGGTATCTCTAGACCCCACCAGTCAAAATTTACCTTGTAATATCAGAGCCACTCTAAGATAAGCCTAGGGCGGCTCAGAGAAGAAGAGGCTGGCCTTCATGATTGTCCTGAACGCAAAAGTTTCAGTTGCTGCTGGAGTTATTTCCATGTAAATTAAACCATCCCTTATAAAAATGTATGTATCTGTTTAAAATGTGTCTCTGTTGAATACCACCACCAGGAATTCCTTAAAGAGGTAGGAACTAATGAGTGTAGGCTGGTAGGATGTAGTGGGATTCTCGCAGATTTGGTCTCGAAAGGGACCAGGCACCTGATTGTAGTTAACAGCAGTAGTCAACCAGGAGGCTTGTTTATCAAATGAGGACAGAGCTCCCCAACCGATAAACCCAAAGGTGTGCAAATCTTGCACTCATGGGCAGAGATGGACTTTCTTCTTTTCTCTGTGTCATCTGTAGTTGCCCAGAAAGACATGTTATCCGGAAAATCACTCGGCCTCTGTGAAGCTACTCGAACAGTACTTAAACGGTTTCAAGGGAATCCGTGTCGCGAATGTCGAACCCACCTAGAAAGACGGCTGCCCACCCTCGGGCGCTTGACGCGTTCCGGCCGGCGGGCAGGGCGACTAACTCACCTGGATGAGCATGGCCGCTGTCATGTGTACCACCATCACGGGCTCCACGGTGGCTCCGCCGAAGAACGACGCCACTCTCAGGCTGAGGGAGCGATGCCCATCCCCCGGGAGGACGGCGACCACTCCCGCCGACGCCCCCTCGCCACCCTCCGCCATCGGTCTGCGTCGACGCCAAAAGAAGCGGGCCCTCGCCTCTCTCGCCTCCCTGTCCTCACTGGGCGCCCATATCCTACAGACCAGGATCAAGGCCCGCCGAGGGCACTCTTCTCACCCCCGCTCTTGCCCCTCTCACAAAGTCCAAGGTAAAGGTCCCTCCATCACCCAAGTCGTTGCCGCCGCCTGGAAATGAGAGGTGACACAATCGGAAGGGAATGGTCGTGAGAATTGTGATTGTTGTCCCAGTTTCGTTGCTTGGAAGCGCAGGACACCAACGATAATATTTGTATTTTTAATTACCCTGCAGGTCACCGCTAGGGTGTGTGGCAGGGGGTGAATACACACCAGACTAATTTTGTCCCGAATATTTTTACCACTACCGCGGTCGGACAATGTTTTGCTGATTCTTTATCATGAGTGAAAAAAGACATCATAAATCTATTTGTTCAAGCTATTATGGTTCATGTTTTTGTTAGCATGCCTTATCAGATTATCGACTTCTTTGCTCATCTGTGCCGTGATGTTGGCTGGCACGAAGAACTAACTGCTTGTATTCGGGGGTCACGACAACAAGTCGCCAGTTTGTTGATGATATCAATGATTTTGATTAAAATCATTAATATTCTGTTACTACCTGCAAAACTCACCTCAGCGCGACAGAGTCTGTTTGTCATTTTCGGGGTGATCTATCCAAAATACATGGTGAGACAGAATGGACTCCCTAGTTTTAAAAAATCACTGAAGAGCGCACAGATAAATTAGCGGTGTGAGAGCAGTGGTGTTAGCTGGGGGGACAATATCATTTTTATTAGTTACCATGCAGTGATCTGGTAAGCATCGATGTTTGGTCTTTGAAACGATCTTTAAACATAATAATGCTGTGGTGGGGACGCAGAGGGCTTTTCGTCGGCGGTTTGGTTTGACTCGTCATGACAGGGTTCCTGATGCTAAAACCATTAGGAAATTGATTACTAGAGTACGGGTGGCAGGATCTGCACTTCCTGGAAAACCAGCTGAGCGATCTCAAAGTGTGCGGACACCCGAAAAAATCGTGGCAGTGAGAGCGTCTATTGAACAGTCTTCATCGCGCTCTGCTCGGAAATATGTTGCTGCTCTTGAAATATCGCCCAGTGCAGTAAGGCGAATTTTACACCCTGACCTTCAACTACACCCCTACAAGGTGATGGTTGTTCAAGAATTTAGTTCAAAAGACTGGGTGAAACGTACAGATTCTTGCAAGGCAATCTTTAGGTAAGGCCTCTGTGCGACTCGACATTATTCTGTGGTCTAGCAATGAAGCCCATCGTCACCTCTCCGGCCCAGTAAATAAGCAAAATTTTCGGAACTGAGCGACTGAAAACCCTCGCAAACTTCTCCCAAGACACCTTCATAGCTCCAAAGTGACATTTTGGTGCGCTGTGTCCTCCATAGGCTTAATTGGGCCTTACTTTTTGAATCTCGAGGTTCAACTGTTACTGTGAACTCTGTGCGCTATTGTGAGATGCTGGAGAACTTTTAACTCACCAAAATGGAAAAGTATGGCTAGGAATATGACACAGAAGCCTTTTGGTTTCAACAAAATGGTGCCACGGCTCATACCGACCGTAATCCACGCCAAATCCTCCAAGAATAATTTCCCGGTCGTCTGATCTCCTTATGAGGAGATGTTCCATGGCCCCCTCGCTCCACGGGTTTGAGCCCATGCGAATTTTTTCTTTGGGTATATCTCGAAGCTGAGGTTTACAAAGTTCGACACCAAGGATCTTGGAAGCTCTTAAGGAGCCAATTATGTCATATTATGTCATCGCTGGAATAATTCAAGTTATTCTGAGAAGAGTTTTCGAAAACCTGGATGAAATCATTTTTAAGACCTAATACAAATAAAATGACATTCAATGCAATTTTCAGAAATAAATTTTTTTCAATTTTCTTGGTTATTTTTTTAAAACTTATTCGTCAAATCAGGGAGTTCATTCTGATTCACCCTGTACATGTAAATATGAAATCAATAAAAGCCTTAAAATGCCCAGGGAGAGTGTACAAAATATAAGCTTCGTCGTTAAACATAATTTGACAATGTCAAGCGGTAACCTCGGACCCTGGGCATGGAAGGCCAGCCTATCGAATACACATCGAGAATACTATATTTCATTCCCCAAGAGCCTTTCTCCTCACCTCCGCCATCTGCCGCGCCGACAAAGCTCACGGATGTAATGGATGGCTCAAGAGATCAATAAAATCCACTCAAAATTTCATGAACGAGTGAAAGGACGCTAATCATTCGTTCATTTGAGTCTTCCACCGGGATTCTCCAGCCGTTCCTTTTCCCACGTAACTCCATCCATTGGAGTTCCTCCAGCCTTTACAGACATCCTCCCCTCACCCCAGACATCCTCCCCTCACCCCTCTGTCACTGCCTTTGAAGTTGAGTCATGACCCTCTATTTTTGTCCCATCCTACCCGTGAGTGGAGCGGCAAATTTCAGAAGTCCTAATGTTTTAAATGGCAAATAAATATTGATATATTTAATTTCGCCAATTAGAACCACCGGGTGGTAAGTGTCTCGAAGTCAGCACCTCACGGCGCAATTAGCAACTGGATTGCTCTCGTGATTTGACCATCAGCGGGGGCGGATCTGATTGGTTTTTGGACGGCAGAAGCGTTAACCGGGGCCATGAGAATTGAGTATTAGCAAGTTATAATAAAAATTATGAATGAGGATAGGAATATGGATTAAATAGATTAAAAATGAGAACGTACAAAAAAGAGATATCGAAAGCTGCAATCGAAAGTGTAGGAAAATTTACAGGCGATGAAGTGGGGAGACTTGACTGGGTTGTCGCCCGGTGGGCGAACGCGAGTGTGTCCTGCTTTGCCGCATTTTTCCGGACACCTGCTGGCCCTTAAAAGTTTTGCGCGAAGAGAAATCAAAGGAATGCGAAATTAATGATTCCATTAAGGTACGAACGAACGTGCGTCACGTTATCTCCGGAATCGGATCACTCAAGTCAGCACAAAAGTCCAAGCAAAAGCCGTCCTTCTTTACGGATTAACCCTAAAAAATATCCGTCGGCCCTAGACTTGAACCGTGGACCTTCTGCTTGTAATTCCAACATTGAATTTAGTTAAAATTACCAGATGGCGTGAAAACATCAGACGTACCTGCGAGTAATCGATCATTCGGTCAGAATTGATTGATATTTTGAAGGTTGAAGGCAGACACTGGGAGAATCCTGGAAAAAATTACAAGATTTTTTAATTTTAGAGAACGGCGCAAGAGATGTATTTTGTTTTAAGACTGCTTAATCCATCTTTTTTTCATGCCTGTGTTCGTGCCATCCCAATTATCATTTTTTTCCACCCTCCAACTTAATTACGTAGAGAACATCCTCCCCTCTATCGCAATTTTTAATGGCAGCTGCGATTGCCGTTTTTCATCTCTTCCACCTACTCTTTCTTCCTTCACCGAATTTTCCTTCGCTGACCCCGCTTCACTTTCCCTTCATTTGTCTTTCCGTATTTCCATAGGATTTGTTCCATTCTCCTCGAAATCAATGCTTAAAAAAATTATGGACGTTCATCGGCTTTTGAAATCTCCGGATTTTGGAATCATACAACGCTAAGGTCATTTTCAAAGCATCACTATACCTCCATCTTTGCTATACAACTACTTGACACCGATTCCAAATGCTGTCAAGGAATTTTTTGTCTTTGATGAGGTAACTGTCCCAGTCAAACGTAAGCTTTTCAGCTTCACTTACCATCGCAGGATAAATAAACCTCAAGTTTGTGTCGTTGTGAGATGTTGGTGAAAGAGGTAATGATGTATTTCGGTCTTTTGTTCCTCGAGAGTGCGCTGGTGGGCCCAGATGGGGCCGTCAAAGGGGGACGCACCGTCAGCGGCACAGGTCTTGACTGCCCCGGGGGATCGACGCTCCGAGGGGATCACTGCCGCGGTGGGAGAGCAGTTGTCCCGTGGCGTCGAGGACAGTAAAGGGGAGGGTCGGAACCCAACGCATATGAACAGTTGCGACACTTAAGCTACGTAGTGACATGCAACGTACGATGTGTGGTGTCTAATAACAACACCTTCAGCTCATTTGAAGCCAAACAACTAAAACATAATTCTGATTGATTTAAGAGTGATTAAGGTTTTAAAAAATTAAATAGTTGGCCGAGTTCGCTCATAATTTACATTTAATCATTATATTCTTTTATTAATTGGAATTTTGTGATTCTTTATGTCTCTTTCGTAAAAAAAGCACATTGCTATTTTAGTCGAACATCTTTGTTACGTAATGGCAACAGCTTACCTCAAAAAAGTGCAGTCTAAAGTTCATTACGACAAAATAACTAAAGCACAGCAAGTAATAAATAATCAAATTGAATACACACTGTTTCGACTCTTGTGGATGGTTTCAACGCTTAGTACTGGAAAAGAGAGAGATTGTGGAAAGTGTCCAATTGGATCTAGGATGTTGGTGGCTAATTTATAAAACGGTTATATTATTAAAAAGAGTACTTAAAATATTGATGTTACATATTCCGGGACAAAAATTGTAAAGTAAATACATTTGAGTGTGTTGTTTTTAACAATATGCTCTAAGTATTAGTGAAACAATCAACCAAAAGAATACAAGGGATTACTTACGAGGAATAAATGGCACCAACCACGGTGATTTTCGTAAGCATGGCCTAACCGTCTCATTCCGCTTCTCCATCTAGTGGAAGTCTCCCGAGTGACACGCGGCATTGGACACACGTGACATGGGCGATTTTTCGGGCCATTCCGTTACGTAGGGGCGCATATATTTTTTCTTCCACCCTACGTTCGCGTTTCGTTCGGATTCATCGTTAGATTTTCCGGGAATTCGTAGCAGCCGATGGCCATGGGACATCCTAACACAGGAGTCGACCGAGCGTTGAAATCACTTGCGCAGCTGCAATGACGGCGAATAGGTGGTGTGATAGTCTTTCTGATGTGTGGAGGAAGGTTTTGCGTGGTGTTGAGTTAACTCGGTTAAAGAGTGGGCGGTGATTTTTCACATAATTTACTTCTGTTCGGAATAAAAACTGTCCATAATTTAAAAAACCCTTTACCGAAAAAAAATGTTTACCCACAAATTCGATCCTTCAACAGTGATACGTATTCATCATACGTATTCATATCTAATGTGAGCGCGGGGGGATTAGGAAATGGGGAAGATCTGAAGGCTGCAATGCTCACGGAAACGACAAGGAAAGAGTGTGGGGTAATTTCGATACTGCGAAGAAAAGAGTCCACGCCGGGTTTACCTCCCTGTTTATCTCCACATCCCACAACGCACGAATCCCTCTTACCTTCCTTTCCAACTGTAGGCCGTTCACGGACGAGTGTTGAGCGCGGCGACTGGCACTTGGTGCGTCCTAATCGACTGCAATCCAAACGTTACTATCGGAGAGTCTCATGTTAGAATTAAGTATCACGCGGAGAGGAGGGGGCGTGGTGGAAGGGTGGGAGATAAAGGGTTGCGGGGAAGGGAGAGTTTGTGATTTAAATTAGCTTACCGCTTCTCTATCGGGGCCGCGGGAGTTTCCTTCTCCTGGCGATGCTACCGAAATCCATCGAACACGGTAAAATAAACCACTCAAAAATAGCACGCATATTCGTGCAATTTTAAAGGACCTCGAAAGACGAAATATTCGCCAAAAAGAATGACCGATTAATGACGCTCTCAATTCATTTTCATAATCACACCGCATTAGTATTTTGGTCACGTGCCTGTAGAATAGTGGAATACCTTGGAAATTAATCGTTACTCATTACTTCCGCATTAATATTTTTCTCTCATGCCTGTAGAATTGTGGAATACCTTGGAAATTAATCGTTACTCATTACATTCTCGTCAATCAGCCTAGGTTGCCAACTCTGGGATTGGCATTTTTCAATTTTTAAATTTATCGGCAAACGTCTGAATGTATTCCTTGTGACATAAGACTCATTGGAGATGTTTCTGCATGCCTCTGTCCTTTCTCACGCTTTGAAGGTCTCTTTATCTGCCAACTCCGTAGCTGTTAGATCTCGAACATTAGTCATGCTGAAATGAGTTCAAACATTTAAATATTCATCCCTTACGACTTTGTCGGACTTTTGCGGCTACACTTCATCTCCCTCGGTGCCACTCCTATTGCCAATGCCAACGGCGTTCGTGGAAGACCATCGAAATAATCTCCTTCTTAACATAGGAGGCGATTACTATCGCCCACCGCAGACAGAGCGGTGTGTTGATGTCATCTGAAGAGGTTTACCACCAAAGGTGGATAATTTTTGGGCTCAAAGCTCCTCCCACTTGGTAGTGCGCGTCTTTAGGGACGATGTGTTTGTTGCTCCTTATTCCACTAATAAAACCTTTTCTCCTGAAGTCACTCGCTGCAGGGCAAACAAACCTCGAGCCTCGATGAAATACTTCACATAGACACGCACACACACGAACAATCAGCGTCACTCTGATTCAAGTTTCGCAAGGTGGGACGCGGTAAATTCGAGAAGGGTTTGAAGACTTAAAAGAAACTTGAAAATCACGTCAAAATTTCAAACCGCTCGCGGGTCCCTCGCAGTGCGAACAGAGAGATGTTCCCGAGGGATTTGGCGAGCCAGGTACGGTGCCTCTCCCACTCTGGATTGCATATTCCGCCCCCATCCTTGGACCCGGCTGCTTATCCCGAGAATTGCGCACCCTTCCTGCCGGACCTTTTTCGGGCGCAGGACGTCTTCCGCGGCCTTGGCAGGCACACGTCCTGTCTCCCTGGCCAACTGCTGCTCGCGGGGCATCCTGCCTTCTCCATTGGGCAGGGGGGAAAGGGGGAGGGGTGGGGGAATCCGACGCAGGTGTGTGTGAGTGCGTTGTCACTCCCCCAAGGCCGCGAGGGAGGGGACGGAAGGATTGTGGGATTGGGAAGGAATAGGAGGATTGAGAGGGGGGAGCGGGTGGAGGGGGAGGGAGAACTTTGCCCCCTCATGCACAGGAGTACGATTGACTCCATGCACTCCCCAATGGCACGAGTGGTAATTATCAAAGGTAGGCAGCCGAAAGGTGTGGTCATCTGTACCAATAGGAATAGGAGGGCAATTTGGCAAAGGTAGTCTTGCGGGAAAGGTGGAGAGAAACCCAGGATTGCCATTGGTCCACGCTGTTTACGAAATACGCCAAGGGGGTCCACGACGTAATGTTCCATCCGACGGACGGAGGGCCGCACTTCAAGTTCTCTTCCTGCACGGCACCCAAATTGCGATGGCATTAAACTGAATCGCTGGAATATTTTGCCAAGGCAGGCATCGAAGCCCAGTTCACCGGGGTAAAGAGCCAGCCAGCACCTGAGAAATCGAATTGATACGATCCTCCATGCTCCCTCGGTTTGGCCATAGATGAGACGCGCCACGGTGAGTTTTTTTGTCTGGCAAAATTTCCTGGGCATATCTCTCTCTAACCTTGTCTCCCGCTTGAATGGCGGACCTCTGTGGGATTTAGGAATTGCGGTGAGCTCTCCTTGAACTCTCGACTTCACTGGAGGAAAATAAGACTGAAGCGATCATCAATGTGTCTGTCTTGGTCACCAGTGTGTCTGTCGTCTTGGTCACCAGTGTGTCTGTCGTCTTGGTCACCAGTGTGTCTTTAAATGAAGAACACAATATTTTTCCACTATTTTTAGAATAGTGGCAAAATACATTGTGTTCTTCATTAAATGAACATGAACTTCCACAAAGTTGAGACTGAAACAATTGAATTTACCAGTGTGCCTGTCGTCTTGGTCACCAGTTGGTCTGTCGTCTTGGTCACCAGTGTGCCTGTCGTCTTGGTTACCAACGTGTTTGTCGTCTTGCTCCATCAATTAGAGTGGCGGGGTCGGATGAATTAACTCCATCGAACCCATTGGATTCGACTATTTCCGACCATTGGTGGGTCTCTTTCTTAAATTCTTGGCTCCTTCTAATGATTGGCAGGGGTTATTAATAAGAACGCCAATGGGAAGAGCGATTAGGTATTCATTCGGCCATATTTGTAATATGCGAAAAGCATTTCAGAAAATTTTAAATTCAAGTGATAGATTAAATCCAAAGAGCCATTATACCATTAATAAAAAAAGGAGGGAGGAGGTGATTGCCGAGGTCCTTGGGATGGAGTCCACCCATCCCCTCCGAGGAAGCGAGGGAGGATTCTGTTCGAAAAAATGATAACATACTTATATATATATATATATATATATCCTGAGTTAAGGTAAATGGTAAAATTGATAACAATATAAAAAATAAATCAATTGAAAATAAAGAATATCATAATATAAATAACTTATGTTATTATGTGATATTGATCATCTCAATGCATTCAAATAATTAGTAGTATTCTTTCGTTATTTAATTTTCGTTAATTACTTTAAATTAATTTCGCTAATAACTTTCGTTAAATAATTCTCCATTCATATCATGAGTCTATGAGATGACATTGGTTCAACAAATAATTCCTCGTGGCAACCTCTTTTGTGTGTCGATCTTTCAAAAAAAAGTCTCTAAATCACAGAATATCCATAATCTTGAATTTCTGACGTTAATCATAAAGTCAAACTATTGGAGAATGATGAATTATCTCAGCATTATGAATCGGTATTTTATGGGATTTTGCATTTATGTTGTACTACATGTTTTTACGAATATGTTATTTAGTCGTTTATTTCGCGAGAACGCTGAATTTGTCTTCTTGATTACTTGATGCAAAAACATTTTTTTTACAACAACAAAACAAAACAAAAACAAGGACGAAAGAAACTTTTAGAATAGCATACTCCTTCAAATCTTTTAGCTTTGTGATGTTGGCAGAATTTATGATAAATCCCTCATTTTTTCCACCATAACTGCTTTTGATCAAGGTTTAAACTTGTCAACTTCATAGTTTTTTTCATTTATAAGTCTCTCGCTTCAGTGTTTGTTTTACACTGAAGCGAGAGACAATGTTCCCACTGGCGAACACTTTTTATAGATAGTTTAGGCCGATACTTTGTGGGGTTCCATTGCAATGCACAAGGAAGAATAGCATAGCTTTGAGTTTCCACAGGATAGAAGAATTTTTACTGCTAACTATTTTCCCTAATAACAGTCAACTGTAGTGTCATCTGGACTCATGGAGTGTCCAGGTGATTTATTTGTACATTTATTTAGCGTCTTTCTTTTGGGGCGAGATTAGAACTTTATAGTCCCTTCTTCCACCTAACCTCTGTTCATTACATTTTACAATTACAAACATCCAAGCCCTAGGGGGAGGAAAAACCCACCTAGGCGGAAATCAAACCCATGACAAGCTAACAGTTTCAGGCTTAACTTTGTGGAATTCCTTCATGATGAGGTAAAAAAAATGAGGAAAACTTTGCACATCCACACACTTTTAATGCATTACGACCATAGCTTCGATGCCGCGCATCATCATCAGGTGAATGCCACCACCACCACCTGCGCAGCATCGAAACCATTGTCCTATTGCATTAAAAGTGTGTGGACGTGTAAAGTTTTCCTTATTTTTTTACCCTCATCAAACCCATGACCTCTGGGTTGGCAGAAGAGAAAGTTACCCCGCCGCCACCGGGACCGGC
The DNA here is from genome assembly GCA_037158775.1 of Hetaerina titia. Taxonomy (NCBI): domain Eukaryota; kingdom Metazoa; phylum Arthropoda; class Insecta; order Odonata; family Calopterygidae; genus Hetaerina; species Hetaerina titia. Next base: position 133,757,768 of record CM073768.1, read on the forward strand.
AGTGCATGATACAGTGTAGCGAAACTAGTTGACACTAAAAAGTCTATCCTATGGGCATGCAAAGTTATTTTCATTCTGCCTTGTGGATTACCAAAAATTTTAATTATTTAACGTTCACTGAAGGGACTCATAGTAAAGAATACAAGAATTGGGAGAGGAAATTCAATATATGATATTTATTTCCGTTTTTTCTCACATTAATTTCCCAACCGGCCATTATTTTTAAGGTTTAATTCACAAATTCTATCATGCATCGTCGATAACTTTTAAAATATAAAAAAATTAAATGTTTTACCTACTCCTGCCACTACTGCAGTTTCACTCTATCTATTAATAGTAAACACAGTCCTTATGGTTAATTGGATAAAGAGAATTCAGGTAACACCAAAAATACTGTGCATTTGAAGGGCATATACTTTTTTCATAATGCTGCTCAAAATACTCATTACTCGAGTTTGGTATGAACAATGACATAAAAAAGGAAATTCCAAGAAACTGCGGGGGATACCGTAACAATAACTTTTAACGGAGTCATCAGCTAAACATTTTGCGATTTTAAGAGGACCCATTGATAGCTTAACTAGCTCTAGGTTGGACATAGAGGAATCCGAGTTCGAATCCCGGCCAAGATAAATGATTTTTACACTGAATTTGTTGCATTGTAATAAAAAGGGATATTTTTGGATTGAACCTGAAAATTTTATAAAGGTATTTGTAATTATCCCGAAATTCTCTCGAAATCCAAATTACATAAGTCGGCGTCCCTGGAGATAACGTCTTCTGTATTTTTAAAGTTTTATGGCGATATGAGAAAGAACGATTTAGTAATAGAAGCCCTGGATTAAGATTATATTTCCACTCAGTAATCACGCTGTTTTGCAAAACAAGTGAAAAACGTGGTACTTTACGACAGGTGATGCATTTTTCGTCACTGCCTCATTGTATGGTATTCTGATAAAGTAGTTTTCCTATCTCCATGCACTTTATTCTTGTCTTTATATCAAGTTAAGGTTAAGTTTTCCACTGTTAACTCTTTCAGGACACGTATGCTTCTGACGACTAAGCGGCCGAATTAATGTATTTCTCAAAGGCTATGGGTCTTTAAGAACGTTAATTACTGTTAAATTAACACGCTGAATCTTGGTCTTTGCAGAGCTTTGATCCTGTTAGTGTTCACCCTGTTCAAATTGAGAGACTAGGGGATTTCTTCCAGATCTCCCTCGAAAATGACTCCATTAAAGTTACTATATAGTATATATATATATATATATATATATATATATATATATATATATATATATATATATATATATATATATATATATATAATTATACATTTTAAATGGAGTACGCTTTAAGAGTTGCTTCCTTCTCCAGAGGATGGTGGTTTGGCCACCGAAAATTAGGAATACGTGTGAGTTTCATTTGTATGTGTTTCTCGGTGTTTTTGTTCACTAGCACTATCTCGCTTCTCCATTTAAATTATTATTCAGATCCGTGAGACTTTCCTTCAACACGCACACACAAATGTATGTATCAAACAATATACATAAATATAGCAAGGCTGCGGTAGTCCAGTGGGTAGAGCGTTGGACTACTGACCGGAGGGTCCCGGGTTCGATTCCCGGGCATGGCACTCTGGGCACCTGCAGCTCCACCCAAGCTAGTTGATTCTTTCTGGGAAACCATAACCGGCGCAGGGAAAGGAACTGGCCCCCCTACCCTGATGTGTGAATATTCACACGCCGTCGGGCTTAGTACATGGGTGAGCTCTACCATCACCTACTTAACCGACCTTCGGGTTGATTACTGTGTATGATATTGTAAATCATGCTTACTTAGATTTGGAAGCTGTAACGTTGATTGATGGATGGCAGATTTGGGAAGGGTTTCAATCACCGAAACAGAGAAGCAGTCATCGAAAGATTGGTTGTGGGAAGCAGTGTGAGTAGGGATGGAATAATTAAGGAAGATGGGAGATCTGGTGGAATAGCGGTGGTTATTTATGCGGTGGTCATCCTTGTAGAAGGCAGGGCAGAAGTTACAGGAGATACGGTATGCTTTTTGCGGTGCAGGTGGGGTCCGTTTGGGAATTGGTAATAAGGGATGTGGCGGGTTTTAAAAGATGGCAGCATTTGCAGCTCGGGCGGGTGTGCATGATGCGGCCAGGGGTGGAGTAGAGATAAAGGTGACCGCAGGTGATCTTGTCGACTTGAAGTCTGCAGTTATTCTACTGCAAAATGCACTTAGAAAGGGTGAACTTTCATTGTAGCCATGCTATATAAACCGCTTGTAGAATATAGCTACTCTTAGATAGAACTTGAGAATCATGGTGAAATCTCTAACTCAGCCTACCGGCTAATACCTTGGTCGTGGTTTCGTGAGACACGCCTTGGTCAAAGATAATCGGATCCCTGAACCTGAGCCTTTAATTGAATCTCTGAACGAAGTATTGTGGAAATTCTGTCAAGACTTATGGAGGATTCCGTGGACCCGATGTCGGAGTTCGAATGGTAACGTCCTCCCCTTAAGAAATTCAAAGTCATGCGGGTGATGCCGCGACAGTAACTTTTAACAAAGTTATCCGATAATATGCATTAAAATGTAGAAATTTAAGATAAAAAATACCTCCGGTCAAGACGAATGATTTTTACACTTTAAAATTACTGCTTTGTTCTCACCTTAAAGAGTTCACTGCCGACGACACCTTAGAGGCGTCTCGGCCGGCGTAGCCCATTCTCACCTTCGAGGACTGAAGACAAGCATTCAGCTCGAGAAAAGATGAGTCAGTGCTCCGAATACCCCCAAGCATTATTCGAATAACTGAAGTCAAAAACAAAAAAAATTTCACGACTGAAAATTAAGAAAAGGAAATGTTGACGAAATAAACCATTAGACGAAAATCGCCAACAGGCCATGACGTTTGTGGAGAAGGAAAAGAAAATGGTAATCCATCAAAATATCAAAGTCGTTAACTATACGAGCGAGTAATGAGGTCATCTTGGATAATAATGACAATCTAATTTGTGCGCAGTCGTGTAGATTCAGGTGATGTGTCCTCCAATCTGATGGCTCGTATTTTATATCGATTTACACTCATACGTTAAAAGTATAATCTAAAATCCTTGTTTCGGTCAGCCATTCTTACTCGACCTTTTCATATTTCCCATATTTTTATAGCGAAAAACCTTTGCCGCGATTCACAGGGTACGTATGGCGCAGATAGAGTCGCAGAATGAAAAAACTACCTGACGAATAAAAATCTTTCGATTTCTTAGCAAAAACTATGAGGAATATTTGACAACAAAGGTTTGTTGCATAACTATCACGAGGAGTCAGAATAATTATCACAAAACTGGCTCTATTTCACTGACTGATATTTGTTGAAACCACTTTTCAATTGCTTCATTGACGTCCAAATAGGACGAGGGGCGGTTGGGTTGTGCCAGAAAAAAGGGAACGGCAAATGCCCTCTCGCCGTCGTGAGATCGGCGGGGTCAGTGACTCGACGAGGGAGAAAATCCCAGGAGCATCACCGATCAGACCAATATTGTCGTCCACCAAACATAGTTAACAGAGGGTTCAAAGCGTTAGGGTATTGGCAAGAGGGTAGAATCAGAAAGATTTGACTTACTTTGTGGTGATGATGTGTTGATGCTCAAGTGAGGTTTTCTTGAAAGATCCAGCAAGGATTTTCTCCGAAGGAGTTTATTCGTAGCTGAGATATGGTGGCGTCGGGCGTTGGCGATGGAGACAGACCGTAAGGAAGGAAATGCGTGGACAACTATGTGAGTACGAACACAGGAGTGGGATTTGCAGCTGAGTGCGGGAGAGGGGGGGTGAGAAGCGAACAAGGCTTTTAAAACGGGGATTAAGACTATTTTGATACCAACTGTGTCTTGGTTGGGTGCGAAGAAGTCACTATTTCTAAAACGGTAATCTCCGAGGAGAAGAAAAGCAACTGGTGCAATACTTATTTTTAATGGCCTCTGTTAAGTGTAATGTAACTGGAACGCGGTTATCGCTCTGTTCAATGGAGTCCTTGATAATTCATCTACCAGGGCCTCTGATCCAATTAGAGCCGAGATTTTATCTGACAATCAATTCATGCGAGAGCAAGGATACAAAGTTAGATTGAAGCGTAATGTTGTAATAGTTGTTCAATAGATTTTGCAATAAGCAATTATCGATAAGATGATGACAGTATTGCAAATAAAGTCCATTGGCACCACCAGATTAAATAAGGAACGTATGCTCAGCTCGACAGTCGACAGCTTTGGTCACTAGGGTACTGCGACGGCAGTCGGCAGGAATTTGACGGCAGAGGGCGGCAGAGGGCGGCAGAGGGTTTGGCACTATATTTTTGGTGCTTGAATACATTTCAATTTCCTATATATATATATATATATATATATATATATATATATATATATATATATATATGCTATACTTTATTTAACTTAGTCATTAATTCACACATGGCAATACTATATACTTGGAAAAATACGTTTCTGTATAAGAAGGAGAGATATGAAATAGTTCATTGGGAAAAAGTAGTAGGAAACGGTTAATGAGGAAGTTGCCTTGGTTTTTTCCCAAATTTCTTGCCAACATCTATCCGGCGACAATGGGTATATTAATAAGAATGTTATATAGTTTGATGTAGGTGAGTAATTGTATTCATTCGTGCGTTTTGATGAAGAAATAAAATTTTTATGATACCTCACATATTTTTTATTCAAATAAATCCAAAGTGAGCCATTAAATGGCATCGATCATTAAAAACTGGTAGTTGACCTATCTATTCAAATCTTATTGGTTGGAACACTTCAATGCATCTCATGTTTTATCACTAAGTGGGATTAGTATTCACGCCAAGGAGTTTTGTTGCTGCCGCAGCGGTTTCCTTTTCTCACCCACTTGGCCTCCGGAAGCAATAAAAATATTGTTGGAAGCAATCCTTGAATCGAATCTCATATAGTTACTTCTTTTAGTCTCTTAGTCATACATTTTTATGGTCTCTTGGTCATCCATGTTGGAAACATAAGCTAGTGCCAAAGAAGAAACCAAAGCTCATTTATTTTGTTCCCAATGGAACACCAGTGGAAGTAGGTCGTTCCATCCAACAGTGAGATTCACATTAAACCTCCCATTTCCACATTGAATTGGAGTTCCATTTCTATTTTAAAAATACACCTCATTACTGATGCGAAATAAATCGTTTTATTTTGAAGATTTTATGTGACTTGTTTTAAATTTTAGAAAGTGTAGTTGACAAACAAAAACCATGGTGCAGCAATAATTTCACTGATAAATTGTCATATGCAACAATTTATAATTATAACATTTTCGTCACTTGTGAAGGCCGTGTCTCGAGAAATGAAACCGGGCCTTCCTTTTGCACTTGCGCCCTTTGCACTGCGCATGGGATCCAAGGTTGGAGACAACCGAGCGCGCGAGTACTTCGTCTTCTTCTTAGCCTATCCTTGGCGTTGCACAGGCTGAACACACCTGCGATTAATACGATACACTCCCTTCTCTTCAAAGATAGTCCAAAAATTTACATTATTTACACCCACTAATCAATATTTAAGAGTTTCCCTCTGTGTCACTCTTTAAGTTGGAGAACCTAGATTTGGGAATTTGACACATTTTTGCTCAAATAATATTATGGATGAAGTGCGTGATCAAGTGAAATATGTGATGGGTTAATGCAGTGTCACTAATGAAACTTTGAAAAATGATATTTACACTGAGGAAATGAATTATAGATGAGGTTCAATTCTAGGAAAGAATAGTTTATGAAATGGAGGAAAACTTTGATCGAAACCAAAGAAAACAGGTCCAATAAGTTGTGCTATGTTCCAAGGTCATTAATTTTGAAAATCTGGGAGAGGTTATGAGTATAAAAATTGAGTGTTGATAATCCCCTTGCAATCTACGTCTTGTATCTATGTTTGAAGGAACTAACTTTTACTGCTATGTTCCGTTCGTGGTAACCACAGCTTCTGAGGGAAACATTTGAATTTCAGGACGGTGACTTTATTTTAAACCAATTTAATAGTTAAGAGTAACAGTACTAAATAGTATATAGGGGGCGGGGTAGGCCATAGAAGGCGCATCCTTTGGAGCCGAAGGTCGCTTGTTCGACCGGCGGAAATGTTTCAGCTTAGAAAAAAAAATGTTAATGGTATTTCGGAACGAGACGACGACAAAAAAATAGACTCCTATTAAAAAGCTACCGTGAACCCATGGTGAAAAGCAGCAGTTTCACCATTAGGCACTGGTGGGGGGTGTGCCTCTTTGCCTGAGTGGGCCGGCCCGGCATCAGCTGCCACAGCTGCGGGCGAGAGTGAAGTTCACGGTATCGGCCGCATTACTGCGATGTGTAAGGCAACTGGAAACCACCACATTATTCTCCTTAGAATATGCAGCCTTGTCTTGCATTCAAATACAGTAGAATGGAAAGATATTCGCCGCAGTAAACCAATCCTAGGATTGAAGTACTAAAAAATAGTAAACTCTACATATTCTTATATCAAATGAGGTTGAGAAGTGCTATTTTTGAAGCTTTCGAATCCACAGAAAGCCATTTTTCGATTTCTCTCTAGGCACTGGGGCGGATAATATTCTACGGGGATACCAAAAAAGACAAAGTGCTCGATGGCAGAAAGGAATGATCAGTGTCGGTGAAAGTAAAGAAATCACAGGACACTGTTCTTCCTCTTAAGAACTAAAGGAAGACTTCTAGGAGACAGTATCGTGGGAAGGTGGTGTCAGGTCTCTCATTCGATTTCGCGGTGGTAGACATTAATTTATATGATATAATGATGCGAATATCTTATTTATTTTGGAATATCTCGATGAAATGAATTTTATCGAATAAAATATTTAGTTGTATGTCCACAATAACCAATAAATGAAAAACTGGAGAAGTAGAATTCAATGGACTTAAACCACAACCATCAACAGATATTATGAAATCGTTAAGGATACTCCTTTGCAGCACTATTCGAGAAAAACGCCGTTTAGCAACGGGAAAAAAGTTTGTCGAACTCTTTGGAAAACTGACAGCACACGAGACGAACTTTAAGAAAAAGGATATAGTTCAGAGTTCACGGCTTAATGCCTCGACGATGAAACGGTCATGGGAGTCAAATAAGGGAGTGGCGGAGGGCGAAGCGTTTGTTCACAGAATGGCGTCGGAAGGAAGGGTATGGCAGCGTAGTGGCGACGGTCATAGCTCGAAGGCGTTCCTCTCGACCTCGAGAGAGAAGATGCTGCCCCTGGCCACCCCTGGAATCCTCCACGTTGACAACGAGGGCCCTGGCCGCCCCAGGTTGTCAGGTTCCTCCGGACGGTGGCGCCACATGTAGTATGTAGCTGCGGCGCATATTACGAGCAGGGCTGATGCCACCAATGACAGCGGCTGTTGTCGATCGGGAGAAAGAGGATGATTAGTCAGACAATCAAGAGATATAACGCCATCTGAGGTTGGCGGTTCTTTTTGGGGCCACTTCAAAAATTTTTCATTTGATTGAATATGTTTTCCAAAACCAAGAAGTATGTTCAGATATAATCCGATTGCACTATAGACCAAAGATCATATATGAAGAGTGATGGATAAACCTACTAGTAAATAATGCTAATGAATTTATGCCTACTAGTAAATATAAATCTAATGGTAATGATGATCATCTTCCCATTTAAATTTTGCTTCATTTAAAGATTTGGATTTTGTTGAAGTAATCCTTGAAAAATTCTGCCTGCAGCCATTGAAATCTCCGTTTTGCACAATACGTGTACATCCAAATGCGGATGGTGAAGTTTCTTCATATAAATTAATCATTCTACTACAAATATTCTGTGTGGCATTCGACTCTTGCGGCTTTCTGCCTCTACGCAATCCATTTATCTTTTTTCTTTGGTCATTCATGGCGACATTTACGGGCTAATTGCGAGTATTTCGGATATTATTATTAGGTATTCTACCGGTTAAGGTAGGTTTTGGATGAACACAAGTATGAAATAAATATTTTGTAACTCCAAACAAAACCCAATCCAGCAACCTACTCTACACCAGGTCCTTCTTCATCCCTGTGAACTTCTTTCCCCCCTTCATCCCGTCCAACATCCCTATCCTGTTCCTGCCCTTTCCTCGTTTGCCTAACATTCTCCCCTCTATTACCTTCTTCAACATCCCACTGCTGCTCAATGCCCCTTTTATCCATATTTCCTGCCTCCATAGGATATCTCCCAACAAACCCCTCTCCTAACCCACCATCCCTAGTACTTCCTAATTTGTTTTCCTTTCCGTCCATTTCACCTTTTCCATTCTTCTTCCCACCCACATTTTAAAAGCCTCCAATCTACGTCTATCCTCCTCCTTCAGTGACCGCGTTTCCGCGCCGTACATAGCTACACTCCATATCAAAGTTTTTACGAGTCTTTATGTTATCCCATATCTACCGCACTGAATTTCCAATTCGCTCAACAATGCTTGAAACCCCTTGGCTGACATCTGCATTTGTGACTTAGTCATCAGTAAACCTAACTGATTCTACGAATTCCCCGCCGACTTTCATTCCTGCCTCCAGTTCTTCCCATGCCTCTTTAATTATTTCCTCTACATATACGTTGAACAGCACCGGTGATAATGAGCAACCCTGCCTTACACCTCTTCCTAACACTGCCCATCCGGACTCCCCGATCCCCACTCGCACCTGCAGTCTGAGACATGCACAAGTTGCGGATCAGTCTCCTGTCCCTCCAATTCATTCCTATTTTCTACAATATACTCATTAGCTTTTCCGAATTCACACTATCAAATGCTCTATTTTCTGTGTCAACTATTATCCTACCCGGCGTATCTTTAATTGTTAGCACATTGTTGCCTTCTTACTTCCCTGTAATAACTTAACCTTGCTGTATAGAGCACCAATTTCACCTTTCCCCAGCAAACTTTCCATTTACTTGCACTGCGTCTTTCACCATCTGCTTTTTTCGCTTTATTTGTGGCTCTTCTCAATTTATTGTTTAACTCTTTGTACTTCATTTTGCCTAACTCTGTGTTTACATTCTTCCATTTTCTTCTCCCATCCATCTTTGTAACATCTCATCCGTGATCCATGGTTTCCTTATCCTTTTCCCGTTAACGGTTCCTATAGTGTCTTTTTAGGCTTTCGATACCACTTTCTTGATACATTCCAATTTCACTTCGATAGTACTTGGGCTCTTTATCATCATCCAATGTTTTTTCTACAGCCTGCTAATACTCCTTTCTTGTCAATCTATTTAATGCTTCTACATTCCATTTCCTAATCCTTCGCCCTTGCCTTATCATTTTGAAACATACGCTATATTTCATAACAATTAAATTTGAAACAACGAAATGAAAACTCATTGTATATCCCATCGATTTCTTCCTCCATATGGCTGGCATACGGTTGCATGTATACCTGAACAATGACCAAGTTCGTCAGTTCTGCTTTCATCTCTATTAGTAATATTCTATCCGTTGCTTGATCCATGTTGACTACGCTTCTTCCTACCTCGTTATTTAATATTATGGCAACCCCTCTTTGGCTCTCGTTCCCGCAGCTATATATTATTCTATAATTATCACTCCAGTAATCCCCGCTTTTTCTGCTGTCAGTTTTCCTTTGCAAGGATTCCGTGAGATGATGACCACGGAAGCCTTACCTCTCCCGCTGCCGGGCACGACCGATTTCCGTAGTTGACAGGATTCATATTTTCTATATTGTCCATTATTATACTCTTGGGAAAAATAATTGACGTGGTTTCCCGTTGCCTTCCTCAATAGATTTTTTTTAACGTGACACCATCACTCAATGGCCGCCCCACTAGGGTCAGACGCCTTTGCAGCCGCCTCACTGAGGAACGGATGCTGCTTTTGTCTGGCTCATAACCTTCGACCTATCTGGCATGGGTGACCCTACAAGGAGCAATATGTCATTACCCCCGCCAGCACAGCTCTAGGGGTCATCGGAACGCACAAACTCTTCCACCACGTCAAGGTTGTAGTCTATGGAAGGAATTTCGGATATATAGTATGTATTTCGTGACGCATGCTCTCCCGCAACCTGGAATTGCTGGTCTCTAGAGATCCAAAGCGTCAACGATTTCAAAGCCATCTCGTGGAGGTCTGTGCCTCCAAACAAAAAACTTTTCCCCTGCTGTACAAGTACTTGTACTTCTTCAGTATGTATCCCCTGGTGATTGACGGAGAGAAAAGTACAACACTTAGTGTCGTACTTTCCTCTCCTCTCCGTCTCCGTACATTCTAAATAATCGCAATAATCTTGGCTTGAGCTGGTTACCTACTCAAAGGTCTTATCTAAAAAAGCTCCATGTAAACCAAATCCACTTCAAACCGTTAATACTACCCCATAGATAAATTCAGATTATTAATATCGATCCTAAAAAGAATACCCCACTATCGCTTGAAAATGTCGGTGGCAAAAACTTAAGTTAAATATTTTCGCAGACGAAATGGTTTTGCAATGGCAAATTGTGTTGATCTTGAATTAAGTATACTTAAAAGGGTTAACGAAAAATTCCATGTCCGCCGAGTAACTCCAGCTGTTAAGTGCAAAGACATAATTAACCAAAATAGACCATACCTTCTCCATTGCGCCTTATTTGTGAGGAAAATATCCCCCTTTTTATAAAAAACTCCAAATATCACCACAATGATGATAAAAGTAAACATGGCATACACTTAATGGAATGTAAATTAACATAAAACCAAAAGTATCTCCACAATGCAGTTATCGTTGTCAATAGTAAAGTTCCTACTATAATAAAAGGAGGAAGTGATATGGAAAGAGGGAAAAATATTGAGGAACTCTTACACATGCAGGGAAAGATAGGATGTCACTGGATACATTTCAGAGAAAATAGACAAGAGGGCGCGACCGAAGGGTGGGAGACAGCTGGGGAGTTTCCACTGACCGCGGGCACGCCTTGGACGGTGTTGATCGGTGGGCACAGCGTTAGGACCAGGATGGACACGATGAGGTTGCCGATGGCCAAGAGGGTGCACACGGTGATATCCTGAGGGAAGGAAAACAACTTCGTCACAATATTTACAACTATGAGAACCAAATCGAAAAATCTAATTCACTATGATGTTATGTACTTATACCAGTTGATGAGATTTACTGAATTGGAGCTTATCGTAAGCAAAATCTACTCATTGAAGTCAAGAACTGAGAAAAGTCGGGAATGCCTCTTGGCGTACAACGAGGAATCGTGACAAGAGTCACTGTAATCATTAGATAATACTGGCATTCGCTCCCAATTGAGCAACATTGGATCATCCACCTTGCCGACATTATAGTAGGTATTCAGAGAAATAGGAGTCGGCACGTGAGGGCGAATTTTACAGCCCATGGAGGCAAAGTTAATATACGAGACACAACATCTGCAACGAAATTTCGTAATTATTTAAGCCACGATTATCAAATGTTTACCCATAGGCATCAGTCAATGCCTCATTTTATGTTCATATATTTTTTATCTATAAAGCCCTACTGAGTGTCAGTGTCGTTATTTTAAAATTTTCAATAATTAAAATATGAAAATGGGTTTTTATTGACTTGAAACTTTGTTTTCAGAGAATCAGCATCATTTTCATTGAAAATGTGAGTAATCTCAAAGTATTTCTCCATTTTCTTGATTGGGAATCGAGGAGGAAGTGGGTCAACGAGTGAATTTTATTAAGTCTGGAGATAACGAAGCAAGTTACCAAACATTTTTAGCTTGAGCTTAATAACAATTTCAACCTCCCAACTTTGATTCTATTAAATAAAATTCGATCGAGGTTTATTAATGAAGAAACTGGAACATCGCCGACCGAGATATGTTCAGGCACACTCACGTTGAAAGAATAATGAGCACATACTCGTAGATAATCATAATTACATTAAGAAAACTAGAAACTATGAAATGTCTCAGATATTACATCCTCAATAAATCGCGTGATGCCGAACACCTATTGGAAGAGAAACATAGTGCAACGAGTAGAGCACAGAGAGGAAGTTCTAAGGAGAGGAGTTCAGAGGAGAAAATTTGGAGCATCTAAGATTTGATCCATTCCACGGAAGGATCTGATGAAAAATTACAAAATCGTAGGGCAAGTAAAGCTGTCTCTCGGAATGGGGTGCAACATAACGGCCCACGTGATGCCATGAACTCACTGCTTTAAAAATAGTTTTTCGATCATAGTGAAATAGTATGGAGGTTTATAAAAATGAGATCGGGTGATTAACTTTCATCCCCTTGCGGTAGATGACCACATGCATTTTAGTAAAGGTTCTCCATTACCTTGCCTCTTGCCTTGCCTTTGCACGCCTCTGAAAAAGGGAAACGAGAGAATAGTAGTTGTTATGGGAGGCTACCGACAACTAAGGTCATTTTTCCTTTTATTTTTATTTGTATTTTATTTATCAAAGTGCTCTCCACAAAGCACCTCAAGTAGGGATCGAGATACCACTGTAAAATATTTATTGTCTCCAAGATTTGAACCCGGGTCCTCTAGGCTAGGGAACCAGGGTAGGTAGCCTGTACGTTAGCCACCGCACCATATCCCGATCCTCCACGAAAGAGAACACGAGCGCTACTTGCTCTTTCCTCTCCTCCGTCCCAGTAGTCCCCAATAAGGGCTACGATAGACGAACGCGATCGTTCAAATTCTCTCGCCTCATGCATCCGACCGAGACTGGCGGCGGGGCCCCGTGGGAGGGGTGGGCAGGGAAACTGAGGAATGGGCGACGGGCCTTCCACGCGATACAGGGCCGCCTGCATCTCGTTGAAGGACGAAGGGTCTTTGTCCTCACGGCAGGCCTTTACCTTTGGAACGGGCACGGATCACACAGTCTCTAAGACCATGTAGACTTCTATCAAGTTGTGAAAACAAATACTATTTAGCCATCCCTTTTTGGCGTGGTATATTTCCTTATCGTGTACTCTCCCGGTGAAATCGACAATGTTAACGGGCTCACTCCAGAGTTGGTGCCCGTCCCCGCCTCCACTTACCACACGGACCCACACCGGGAGGGCCTTCTTGGCGCACCCGGTGGCGAAGATGGCGTACCCGACGGCCGAGAGGGCGGCGGAGACCACGACCAGCAGCGGGAAGACGAGATCAGGGAGGTGACTGGGATTACTGGCCACCGCGGAGCACGGTGACCCGTTCCCCGTCAGGTACAGAATGCCGGCCACCAGGAACAGGATCTGTGGCACGAGAGGCACCCCTCCCCCCAGCAGTGAGGAGAATGAAATACATGTGAGAAACAATTTCTGTCCGGGAACTTGCACGCGCAGGCATTTTAGCGTTTATGATGAGGTAGTCTTGTAGTACTCTATTTGTATTATATTTACTGCCTCTCTTATAGAATAAATTCCGTAAGCAGTGCAGAAAAAAACACTGATTTATTATAATGGCATAGTAAAATTCGTCAAACACTATTTTTGTTTACTTATTATTATTACTTTTATTATAGACATGTGATTAATTCTTTTAAAAATGACATTCGTAAAGAATATTTTCTATTTAATGTACCTTTTAAGTAACGGTAATCATTTCCACGACCTTTCATTAGTTTATTAAAATTTTACTTTTAAATAATTCCTTAAAAATTTAAATTATTTTTTCTTTTTGAAGATACAACGAAAATAGTAGCATCCATTATAATTAGGAGTCCTAAATTTAAAAAAATGGGAAGGCAATGAAGAAGTAAAATAATGACCAGTGACTAATAAATAGACAATCATTATTAAATGTAATTGGTTATGCTATCGACATATGGTAGAATGGAAGCCTTAAAGATTCAGTGATTGCAGTAGCAATTTACAAATGCTGGCAAAGGATGTCCTATCTTCAAAAGATATTTCCTAGTTGAACTACAAGTGGATGAGTTTCTACAGTATATAGTATAGTATCAAGAATGCTAACCGACAGATATATTTATTTATTCTGTCGCCATTTAGAAAAACATTTTCACCCTGAAGATCCCAATTTTCTTTAAAAAATATTTTCAGTTTTTTATAAAAAGTACAGTACAGGTAAATGCAAAATGATAAAAATGATATATTCTTCACATTCGACTGAATGGAGGGGCCGCGGACGACCTTAGAAACTCAACTGAAAAATGGAATTGAGGATAAATGTAAAGACACATAAAAGCGAAAAGGCACGTAGTCGGAGGGGCGTGTGGCAGGGGGTATTGAGTCACCAGTCATTAGGATTATTGGTGATTGATCGATTTCCGTACCATTTAATGATTCGGGTAGTTTGAGTCTTCGCAGTTGATGTTTGCTACCTATTGTAGACGAATTTTGCTCGGGATAAAAATATTCCTCTTATGAAATAGCCTCATTTCACTGTCAATTTCCCTTAAGGTCCTCTCGCGATGGTCTTTCCTACAAATTAAATGCGAGGATGAAATTATTCACCCTCTGCGGCAGCGTTAAACGCAAAAGATTTGCAACTATCTCTTAATTTAAAGCGTGCATGCAGTCTCCCTTTGACTCCCAACTTAGGATATCCGATCGCAATAATTCGACTCTTTCTCTTCGTTCACGACGATCCTTCACAAATCGAGCAGCTTGATTCTGTTCTGTATTTGATTCTGGAATTTGACGATACTTTTAGGAGAATTTATTCGGCCACCCACCTCTGAAAGTTTTGCTGCAACCGAAATAGTTGTAATTATGAGAAGGGACCAACAGCTAAGGTCGATGGTGCCAGTAGGTGGATAATTTGGTAAAGATGGATTATTCAGGGAATAGGGGAATAGCAGAGATAAATCCAGGGTCGGGATTAGACTTACAAAAGGAACGAGGAAATATAATTAGATACCAAATTTACTACATACTTGTGAAGCAGAGATTTACCTATTAATGAAATAAAGAACAGTGAAAAGTACTCGTGGGCAGATATCGGCAGCGACCACAATTTAGTGCTCATCGAGTTTCCTCTGAAAATCAAGAACTTAAGTAAGAGAATGAAGAATCAGTGAGAGTTAGAGCGATATCACTTGATGAGCGATTGGATTTTCAGCAGAAACTGGAAAATAAAACGGAAAAAAATCTAAAAGTATAGGACCGATTGAAGTAAGATGGCAAGAAATGAATAATGGATTTATGGAAACCGCGAGGAAAATTGTAGGCCGAAGGAAACCATGGATCAATGACGCAATGGGGATCAAGGACTGGGTCTAATAGAAGGAAGAAGAAAGTACAAACCTATAGATTGAGGATGGGCAGATATGCTGCAAAATGTTGAGAAGGGGAATCAGAAGAAAATCAAGAAGGAATCAGAGAAGAATGGATGAAGATCATGTGTCAGGAAGTGCCGTGTGTTATGATTCAGGGAAAATTTTAAACAACTTACAGAACCATGATATGTCATTGCAATGGAAGAAGAGCAAATGTCCATGTATTTTGGGGATGAAAATGGTAAAAGTCTTACTGGATATGAAGTCAAAGATAAGAGATGGGAAAAGAATGACAATTTAAATAACAGAAAAGAAATGCGTGCAAGAATGAAAGAAAAGCAGGAAGAAGACGAAACGTACGTAATGTCGACGGTGATGAGAAAGGAGACTATACTATATCCTTAGGTCTGAATGTGAGGTTGTAGTAGAGAATTCAAGGCCAAATAAGTCACCGCGGATAGACGATGGTCAATAAAATATTAATGAACTGTTAAAACTAATAAAATTGTTGAATAACTATCTGACACCGCTGTACAACCCCAAATGTGATATTTGTTTGAGAGGAGAAATACCGATGGATTTAAAAGACAATTGAATCGTTCCTGTATCAAAGAGGCAAGATGTTAAAAACTGTAACCACGTCAGAACCAGCATTCTGACAACCTTTAAATTAAAAATTTCGGCTAGAGGAATATCCCGAAGACTGGAGAAGAACGTGAGAGAGCATTTAAAAGAAGATTAATTTGGATTGAGAAGATGTAGCTGAAAAAAAAAGAAGCTAGTCTCGATCTCAGATTTATCGTAGAGAGGGGAATGCAAAAAGATCAGCAGACCTTCGTATACCGTATTCTTTAATCCGGAAAATGCATTCGGAAAAATGGCCTGGAAAAGTATCTACCCTAATAAAATATTAGGAATATAAAATATTTAGCCCGTAGCACCCTAAAAGAAGTTTGAATAAATTAGGACAGGAGATTGGTACACGCTCAAAATAGGGGTCAGGTAGTAATGATTAGATGAAGTGAAGGAAGAGATAGTTTTATAACCCTGATCTGGGCCAAAGGTACTATTTTCTGCACAATAAGCATAGTATGTAATCCTTGACAGATTGTAAACTTTTTATCATAATTTTGACCAGAGTATATTTTGCATAGTCGATTTCTTTCATGAAATATTGCATAATTTGCTGGTAGAATAAATGAAATGGAATTTATTTGGTCAATTTTGCATGATTCTTTACGAGACGCCGTTCTAAAATTATCAACCAACGATTTGCCACATTGATATTACTTGCATATTGCGAATCATATCCACTCCAGTTTGATATTTTTGCGAAATTTGATAATACGTTCCCATCGATGACCTTAATCGTATTCTTGCACTGTACTCGGACTGAACACCGCGCTCGCTGGGCGAAGCACTGCAGACCAGGAGAAGCATTGATGGCATGCCAAAAGTAATGAGAAGTTAAACAGCACTCCTATTGAAGTAAAGAAATTGAATTATCAAAGGGCAGGCATCCTGGGCACGGGCGACGGGGAGAAAGCCCAGGCATTGTTTGTGATGGGTGGGTCGGGGGGTGCGAAGCGCGGTCTGATTTGAACCGCAGTGCACGAGGGACGCAGGATTACTCACGATGGAGAGAATCTTCGGCACGCCGGCCTTGGAGAAAATATACCGCGTGCTGGAGAACCTCTTCTTCACTCTCGTCTTCACCGAAGAATACGTGGGGTCCATGGCACGCGGATCATTTGACCTTCCGCTCGGTGCTGACCCTGCGGTGTCCTGGTATCAGAAAATTGGCATCGATTTCCGCGGCCACCACCCTCAGGCGATGTTTCCAGACCGTGACTCCCAGACGGGACCTCTGGCCTCGACGAGACGGGACCTCGGGCCTCCTCTGAAATGAAATAATTGTTTGTGTTACAAACGTGGAATCCGAAGAAGACATGCATGTAGTAATGTCTAGTAGATTAGGGGTGGCCGCGATGACGAAAAAATATCGATGTCGCTGTAGTGAAGTAATTTTTCGTCAAAATTGTATTTTTAAAAAATGTATGCTGAATGACGATGAAATAATTTTCATAATATTTTACCAGAAAAGGATCGATCCTTGAAAACGTTTTACTTCTTCCAGAAAATTGTCCTCGCCGAACGCAAAGATTTCAACTCGCGGCTGAGCTGTCACATTTTGGCCTTTTTGAAAAAAAGTTGAAATGCGTACAAGCGTTCTTTTCCTGTCTATTTTTTATGAGAGACGTTTGGATATTATTAAAAGATAATTTACGCGTAAAATAGACATATCAGTGATCGCATATCCATTTGTGTACACGTCGAACGGCGAGAAGTGTGGACAAAAATGTCCAGAAAAGGCAAGCCGGCAAACAAGTTGCCATTTCTTTAGTTGTCTACGCGTTTTCTAATACTGTCTGCGAGCTTACAAAAAGACTTTTAGAATCTTCTTTCTTTACGAGGTCAATTTCTATACCAACTCCTTCCAGAGTATGGACTGCCATTAATCAGACCGGAAGTGAATGAGCGAACAATACACGTGAACCTGTTTACAAACGATCGCTAAATTGAGGAATACGGAAATGTAATTCGATGATTGAAGTTTTATAGAATTAAAAAAAATTTAGATAGGAAGTTTATCGTGAATTTTTCTTTAAATTATAGCATATCGCTATGAAAAGTGATTTTTAAATTATTTTTTTGAGAGAAAATGGGATGTAGTTACAATATTATATTCCCGCATCTTAGTAAAGCTTAGGGCGGAAGGTGCGCAAATAGAAGGAATCCTCCTGTCTGGAGATGGAAATAGTTATATGCCATCAATGAATGACTCTGAAACCGCTCTCCGATCGGCAATTTCGAAAATAGTATTTGAGAAAAATTATTCAGATTCTAAGTTTATCTGCTCTCGCCTCAAGTGATTCACTTCACAACAATACGCATTTATATTCTCCACCCATCAGGCCCATCGATAAGCTAGCTGTTATCCCAATCTAAACAAATGAATCTTATCTGTCATGCTCCGAAAACTTGTGGCCTGCAAACAAAGAAAGTGTCTATCTCGGTTATATCTGAAGAATCCGTTTTCACGTCCAATGTATCATCTGGTCTACGGTCGCCGGAAGACAACTTTTTAAGGTACGAAGACGAGTCCTGCGGCTATGTGCGATAAAATATGTGGATCATCACGAAAGAGTTTTATTAATTTTATATATTCGGCACTTCCAATTCACGTTGCCCACTAGGATTAAATTTAGATGTGCTATGAGCGTTCTGTTCTAATCAGTTATCAGATCATTTCATCTAAATCAGTTGTTTTCTCTGCATGTGATTGCGCGAATTTTAAGAAAACAAGATGCTGTCGACGTGCAGTCTCGTCCGCAAAACCTTGACCTTCAAATCGCACTCCAGATTTGAATAGAGAGTCCATCCAACGCGCGGCGGAATAGAGGTGGGGTCTATTCCGGGAATAAATTGTGGCAGAGTAGTGAATACCTAATTACTGATGGCAGCCAGACAATGAAGTGTGGAAACAAGTTCAGTGGTATCAGGCTCAACCTTGAGAAATCGCATCTTGACGAATTAGAAAATCTTTGTAGATTTCACCAAACTGTGATTCGAATTGAGCGGTTTCATCACAAACATGACGTCTCCAGATAAATTTCACCAACATTTACTTCGGAGGAGGGGGCGATTTCTGAAGATGTCACATGTGGTGAATACTGTCGTACCGGAAGTTTGGTAAAATAAGCAAAATTTTCCTGATTCCCACTGTTATCAATCTACTTTTGTTTTATCAATCAACCCGTTTGTGCAAAATGTTTCACTTATGTCAGCAAAATTTAGGTACACCGAACTATCGGAAGAATTCAATAATTGCACCATTAGATACAGAGGGGATAAGGAGTAAGGATGATTGTAAGATTTACAGAGAAATTAGTTATTTAAATACTCCACGCACCGGCTTAGGTTTCCACCTAGCATCCCATGGCATCTCAGTATATCCTGCATCCAATTGCGCTCCCTTCTTGGAATCTCCTCAAACTGTCGTCTCGTCTGCCTCACCTTTTTCTTCAACTTCAACTTCATTTTTGTTTTAATTCCGTGCATTTTATTTTTCCCCATCTACTCGTCACCCACATCTCAAAAGCCTCTAATCTACGTCTATCGTGTTTCTTCAAAGACAAAATTTTCGCGACACGGAAAACCACGATCCATACGAAATGTTTTAGAAGTATTTTCGTAACATCCACGTTTCATTAAATCAACTGAAAAAACACCCTTTTCGTCCTACAAAACGGTAGTCTCATATTCCGAATCGAATAAGAAAATTGCTTGATTTTTTTCTGTTTTGCTGATGTCGAATGTCACCGCAACATTTACTATTGTTATGTTTCTGTATTGGTATAAAATATTCACGCCTCATCACGCGCAAACATATGGGAAACCAAGTCATCTCTCGTCTTGTCGAAAGCGGTCCAAAAACACCCGTCCACTCAACATTCTTTGCTCTTTGTGTTGGTAGGTAAGCATTTTTGGTACCCACCTTGCACACAATTTGAGATATCCGAGCTTTTCCATAAAAACCGTGTAACGGGAGGTGCGTCTAACAAGTTAAAATTCAACAATCCGAGCACAAATCGCTGATTATTGATCAGATCGTAGTTCTTGATCCACTTGTTGAACGATTTCATCGGTCTGGACGGCGAGCGTGCTACTCCTCTCTTCCACATTCATATTTGAGAAG
The DNA here is from genome assembly GCA_037158775.1 of Hetaerina titia. Taxonomy (NCBI): domain Eukaryota; kingdom Metazoa; phylum Arthropoda; class Insecta; order Odonata; family Calopterygidae; genus Hetaerina; species Hetaerina titia. Next base: position 133,777,769 of record CM073768.1, read on the forward strand.
CCATTTTTGAAGTCTCGACACCATTTTCTAATCTTTCCTTCACTCATCACTGTGGTTCTATAAACTAGGCACAGCTCCTGATGTGTTTGGGCAGCCGATGATTCTTATGCAGGCAACGATTGAATAACAGCACGCATTCGCAACTGGCGGGAGCAAAGTTTTTCGCGGGCGTTGTTATCTGCATTCATCACAGTCAAAGGACTACTGAATCAAAAAAATAGCTTCAGAGACTTTGATAGAAATCAGTAGATGGCCGTCTATGTGTAAAATTTTGTTCAGACCTGCCAGCAACTAAATTTACGAAAATGACCTTTCCTTTTCGATTATACCGTCTATATTGCCCAGGTATGCTCTTATTTCTACTAATTTTATTTTGTCATTTGCCCCGCTCCACGCTCACTAATCTTACCTCAAATTCCTCTTCATTACAATGGCTATTCCACGTCAACTCTCTGTGGCTATGTTATACGTTATACGCTCGTACGTTACTGTATCATTCCAATAATCTCCTCTATCTCTGTATCTCACCTCGCATAGCCCAAACATGTCTGTATTTCCTTTTATCATAGTTATCTTATCTGTGGTAAGGGGGAATAGGGGAGGGAGGAGGGCGTGAGAGTAAATTAGAACAAGCTTTTCCTTTTAAAACTGTATCAAACACTTCATTCTTCTTTTTTTATAAGTATCTCAAACAAGACCTCCCACCGTGATAAATTTTCTTCCAATATTCATAGACGTAAAAACTGTCCTCGGTAACTAAACTTGTACTAGTTCCTCAATACCTTACTGTGCTCTAATCTGTCTTAATAATTGTTTTTAAAAATTATCTTTGGTTCTTGAGACTTTAAACATGTCCCTGAACACTGATAAAAATGGGACACTGTTTGACTGTTTCATAAATGCACAAATGTTCAAATGTTCATGCGCAAATATTATGATAAAAATCCCTACTTAAATTTGATTTGGTAACACTAAATTTAGTAATTGAGCATCTGGCGAGTGAAAACGATATCACAGTTTTTGGCAAATAACATGAAATAAAATGTTTTGTGTTATATCTTTAAGTTTAATGAATTTTATGAATTAAACAAAAGCACCAAACGTAAAGGGGTTATTGTTTTTTCTGTTGTAATATTTTAAATACATAGCTTTGAACTCTCGTATTCCGAATGAAAATGAAAACCTGATTTTGAACAGTATTATTTTATTTCAACTCACTAGGCGCATGGTCTTACTCTATCGGAAAGAATTCTGCACGAATTAGACCAGGGGTATCGTTAAAATGTAAAACGGGATATAAGTAGCGTTTATAATATTAAAAATGACATTTAATAGCCAAAGCGCCTCGGTAGATTCACTGATTGACGAACTAGGTCGTAAATTGAAGTACTTTTGCCTTCCGTAAATCGAAAAAATTCCGATCCAGGTGAATTACCTTTGAAATGTCACATTTAACGCATTTGGATGTAGTATTATTAGATATAGACAATAGCAAAAATATCCCACATACTATCAGGAATTTTCTCCTGGACGACGTTGATGACGATCATTCTGCCTCCTTATCATTTGAGGAAAAATGGAATCCAAAAAATGTCGCCTCTAGAGTTTATCTACATGATCTCGTATTTATGATATCTCTTGCCATAGCAAAATGAGGTTCGAATTACCTTTTTATCATCATTGCAAAAGAGCAAAATTGATTTACCTCTGATCAACAGAAGAGATTTTCCTTTCTTTCTGAGAGAGATTCCCAGTTCTAACGTTTTGGTCCGACAAATACCATGAGCTCGTTTTACAAATCCAGTTCCTCTTTGAGACACTCAAATCTAAGACAGAAATAAAATAGAGTTGATGAGGATTGCATGAGCATAAGAGCAGCGCAATTTAATAAATGAATCATGACCAACGAAAGTAATGGAGTTTTCACATCTTTCTGCACCAGATTTATTAATGCATAGTTTTTATTAGTTTAGCCGCATGTTTCCAATATGCATCCTTCAATATATGTAGGTCTCGAGAGAGAATTTAATAGGTTGTACACTTGCTATTTCGGTATCTTTGGTGCAGCGGACATTTGGGCTATAATTACTTATCATCCAAAACTTCATTACCACAAATGTTTCACTTGATTGAAACTAAATGCCATGTGTCGCACCATTCTAGGATTCCGTTTAATTCGTCTGATCTCGTTTGAATTCTAACGCGCATTCAAATAATTATTCAAGTTACAGGGTTTCCATCAATGGTTGCAGCTTGCTTTAAGCCTTATTTGATATCATAAATTTCACGGAGGAGCTAAAATTTAGCGGTGACCCAAAAACACATCAGTCATCAAATAGTTTTCGGATGGCGGTGAATGTCAAATACCCAGTCCATCTCTTCTGAATTCCGGCCGCTAAATGAAGTATTGTTATTATAATTACGCATTTGATGGATTCATAAATGTTAACCAAAAAAGAATTTACTGTCTTCGTTGAACCTATGCCTGAATATTAGAAATATTTATCTAAGGTTCGATGCCAAAACTTCCGTCGTTTGGTATTCATCTTGTCAGTTTTCTGTCAGTTTTCATGTTAATAATGCACACGAATGTAATAAATTGTAATAATTTAATATATCTAAAACTATATCATGTGCAAGCACAAATATTTGCTGGTAAAGTTCTTGATTTACCTTTCATTTTATTCTATATTAGCCGAGATGTCCATCAGTGTTACATCCTAAGTACTTGAAATTACAATGTTAATATTGCGGTGATTTAACCTCTATTTCTGTTTCATATGACACGTGCATCGAACGTTCCTTACTATATTATTAAGAGGGGAAAGTATATTGGAAAAAAATATTATGCAATTTCTGTGATGCTGAGGTGAGTTTCGACTGTGGAATTATCCATTCCAATTCCAATGAAGTATATTTGTCACACATTGGCAGTGACCACCAAAGCAATGACCGCTTAGCTAGAGAGAAACGTTGAGAAATGAAATGCTCAACTTGCAGCTTAAACAAAATTCACCTCAGCGTCGTGAATACTTTTTATTTTTTGTGGATGTATTTATGCATTTTTTTATGATACAGTGTGACAAAACTAGTCGATGCAATTAATACTTTGCTTTGGAAACGCAAAGTCTTTCTTCGCGCGTTATTTATTTTTTCTCAACAAGTCATAGTTTTACTATTAATTAACAGTGACTCTTAGAAACCTGCCACACAGCTTCTTTGGATTGGTAAATAATTAATTAATTAGGGAGACTCTTAGCTGCTCTTAATTAGAGGGTACTCCAATATTGCATCAGCACATGTAATGCTAAGAAGGGTCGAGCAACGCCCAAACTTTCTGTGATAAAAATTCAAGTATTTAGGATGTATAAGTATTTAAGTATCCCTCGTACAAGATGACTGTTATGTCAAGGTGAGATGGATATGAAAACCAAAGGAGAATTCAAGCGTTCGCACAATGGCTGAAATCATTTAAATAGCTAGCCAATATTATTATGCAACATTTTGTAGGAACTATCTATTGTTCACCTTTAATTACTAAGTTGCTTCAATTCATCGGAATTAATTACTAATTATAAACTGATTAAAGAATAAATATCAGAATACGAGATTTGTGGACGCTTCGAGAAAGCAATCTGAGGAACCCTGAGGAATTCACGTGATTGGATTACGTGCGCAACAAACGGTACAGCCGGCTGCACATTGACGTCATTAATCGACAAGCTTTTCATGATTTTTGACTCGACGAACTTTTCCCTGTAGAGGAAATAACTTCCTTCTATCAGCGTGCTTCCACGATGGAGATAAAGGCAGTCACTTACTTTCAGCAGATAAACAGAATCAATATTTGGAAGAGGAATCCTATTAATGAAACCGAGTTTGAAGGACGAGATTCTCGATCGCCCTACTCCTACCGCGCTCTTCGTAGTCTTCCTGAGAGCTGCGCCCTCAAACACGGTGAGGACGGAGACCGATCCGGTGACTGGAAACTATTGGGACACATCCCGGACCACAGTACTCGCTTAAGGTCATAATATTCATAGTAAAGCGAATCATAAGAGAAGTAGTCGTGAATCTTCAGCAGCCCCCCATCGTCTAGCACCCCCCGGGGCTCACTTGTCGTCCTGTGCACCATCACCGCTCTTCAGGGATCCCATGCAGCAGGCTCTTCAGAAAACTACTGTTTGCAATCGCCACTTCTCCAAAACCTTATTCATTGTTTATAATTAGCCACTGCTTCATAGTGCAAATTAAGAGGTAGCCATTCTTTATATTTAAAGTTTTTATCCGAATGTTCGAAAAAGAAAAGAAGACATTTTTGTGTGTTGATAATCATCGATTTCTGTGCCATCTCCTTCCAACTTCTAATTCTTTGATATTGTGTTCAGGTATTTAATTGCCCGCACGGAAAGTATTAATTTAAGGTAGTATTCGCCACTGAAAACGAACGTAGTTCTAAAAACTATGAACCATTTAATGCTGTAAAGCTCTCCTAATGTCATGAACGAATGGTCATTTACCCACTACTGACTCCGGATCATACATGCAATGCTTACATTGAGAACTGTCGCCGATGAAACTCAAGGAAAAGACTAACTTAGCGGAAATACGTCACCAGAAAATGAGGATAATTTTTTCAGACAATGTATTTTCAACAATAAAATTTTGCATACAGTACAGGACCGGTAATGACTATTATCTTCATCATCTGGCCGATAGATGTAGAAAAAGGTCCACTAAAGAGAGAAGTTAAATTGCCTAAGGTTTGCTAAAGATTGATATATTTTACTGATTGCTTGAGTTTCGGTGAATTCAATTATGGAATATATGGAGGCGGAGGACTAATTGGAGAGATGGTAACTATGGCAACTAATCCCCTCCGTGATACACAGTCCTGTACGGTGAATAGTTTATTGAGGACAGCAAATGGAGAGGCTATGGTCAAAACCTCCCAATAGTGCTAAAAAAAATGATCCGAGTATTGCAGAATTGCCTAAAATCATCGCCAAATAGACTTCAAGTAGATTTCACCAAATTGTAATTCGGCTTGAGCGGTTTCATGACAAGCATGACGTCTCCAGGTAAATGTCACCAAAATTATTTCGGAGGAGGGGCTGATTTTTGAATACTATGTATGTAAAATGTGGTGAATACTGTCGTAAAGAAAGTTTGGTAAAATACGCAAAATTTTCCTACTTTCCACTGTTATTAATCTACTTATTACTGATTTGTGAAAAATGTATAACTTATGCCAACAAAATTTAGGTACACCGAACTATCGGAAGAATTCAATGATTTCACCACTAGATACAGAGGGGAGTAAGGATGATTGTAAGATTTATAGAGAAATTAGTTATTTAAATACTTTACGTACTACTTAGATTTCTACCTAGCATCCCATGCCATCCATCCAACCATCCATCTAGCATCTCAGTATATCCTGCATCCAATTGTCCTCCCTTCTTGGAATCTCTCCCAACTGTCGTTTCATCTACCCCACCTTTTTCTTCAAGTTCAACTTCATTTTTGTTTTAATCCCATTCATTTTATTTTTCCCAATCTACTCGACACCCACATCTCAAAAGCCTCTAATCTACGTCTATCGTGTTCCTTCAAAGGCAAAATTTCCGCGACACAGAAAACTAAGATCCATATGAAAGTTTTTAAAAGTATTTTCTTTTAATATTAAACTAACTTTAATCGGAAGAAACCTTTTGTTCAGACTTCTCCGAAATTATTCCATAAAACTCTTCAATCCATGGTTTCTTATATCTTTAAGTAGTTTTGTTGGAATGTTGTCTACACTCACGGCCTTATTTGATTTCAATCCCTTTAATGGCCTTCCTATCTCGCCATCAACCTGGATCTATTCTACCCTCACCTGCGTCATATTCTCCTTCTATGTCAAAGATTACTGGCCTGTCTATACTGTATAGTAATACTTTATGATATTTTAATCACTCTTGACACATTCAAGCAATTTATTTAATAAACTTCATGACTTATTTTTGATTGTTTGCATGGATTTGCCATTCTTACTTCCTGAAGATTCTTTCACCTTCCTGCATCGTGCACCATTTCACCCGTCCTCTGCAAACTCTCCATATCCTCCAGTTCCGTCTTCCATGAACTCTTCTTTTGCTGTATTTTATCACCTCGGTTTATTATTTAATTCTTTATACGAAGCACATTCGAAGGGTAATGTCCGTAAGGTTATAAAGAATAAATTCCTCAGTAAATGTTTTATTAAGGTTTTTAGTTTCCTACAAACCAACTTCAACTTTCTACAAAACTGTCGTTCACTGCTAAGTGCATTTTGTAACGCTGCACCAGTTTATTTAACCTCACAGCAAAGAAGTGTTCTATAATTATCATTCCAAAAATCTCTTCTATCTTTCCATCTCACCTCGCATAGCCCAAACATGTCTGTATTTCCTTTTATCATAGTTATCTTATCTGTGGTGAGGGAGAATAGGGGAGGGAGGAGGACGTGTGAGTAAATTAGAACAAGATTTCCCTTTTAAAACTGTACCATACACTTCATTCTTCTTTTGTTATAAGTATCTCAAACAAGATCTCCCGCCGTGATAAATTTTCTGCCAATATACGGGTTCCTGTACATAGACGTACAAACTGTCCTCGGTAACTTAACTCCCTTTTACTAGTCCCTCAATACCTTACTGTGCTTTCAAATTTCTTAAAATTTATTTTTTTAAATTATCTTCGGTTCTTGAGACTTTAAACACCCCCCTAAATACTGTGAACAATGGGACATTATGACAAGTAAAATACATTTAACTGTTTCATAAATGCACAAATATTCAAAAGAAGTACATCCATGCCAAAATATTATAATAAAAATAAAGTTATAAATTTTTCTAATGATAAAATAGGTCCAGAAAAGGTAAATACCGGCTATCGATTGACCCATATTTGTAAAAAAACAGTCTTCAAATTGGTTTCAAGGAGTTTCATGGTATTCATGTATCATTTTACGTTCTAAAAAGGAATTGGATGTTGCTTGATAACCGGGGCAATATTCTTTAAAGATTGCAAAGTTTTTCACACCCAAAACAACAAAAGACACGAATCAATCTAATAAGATAGGAATATTTGCAAAATCCAAACCAGTCTTGTGCCAATTAAAGTTTTTGGCCTAGTTTTGGATCTCTCAAAGTAGGTGCGAACTGCACGAGGGTAGCTCAAAACGTGAATTACGCCCCATAAACCGATCGAGGATTTTTTACGAGTTTTTCGTGTATTCGTAATTTTGAGGTGTGTTCAATGTCACGGGAATTTGTGTTATGTGGAAAGAATTTTACTTATTACGTGTATATCAATCCCTTTCAAAGTAGTCCCAGTTAGATATTAGACACTTATGTTAGCGCTTTTTTTAATCCTCGTAACACTCCAGAAACTCAATCTTTGGTATAGCTTTTAGCTCTCTCGGCGATGGGTTTTTAATATCATCTATGCTTGTAAAACGACGGCCCTTTAAGGTTCTCTTTATTTTTGGGAGCAGAAAAAAGTCACGCGGGATCATGTCTGGTAAATATGGAGGCTGGAATATCATTACAGTGCTGTTTTTGGGAAAAAAGTCACGAACGAACGGTGAGTAGTGTGAACAGGTGCATTATCGTAGTGGGGCAAGAGCCATGAATTGTTTCGCCACAATTACGGGTTTTTCCACATATTTTTTCGCATTCCTTCACGTAAAAGGCGTTGGACTTGTAATTAGTAATCTTTATTGATCGTTTGACCCTGAGGCAAGAACTCGTGGTGAACTATGCAGTATGTGCTTTGCTGTGTGTGCAAGATTTCCGTTACTTTTTGAACATACCTCACATTAGGCGAAATCCATTACCATGTGAGATAATTTCTCCTTACAGAACACAAGTTTTTCCAACATAAACACTCAAATCGCACGTTTATTAAGAGTGAGACAATTCATTTTTTTAAGCTAATATAATCACATAAAAGAAAACAATTATTTCATTCAACTAGAAAAGAAATGCATGAAAATCTTGGAAAAATAAATAAGAGCAAGTTATTTATGAAATTGATTACAGCTCATAGGCGATCGAATATGATTACTTTTAAAAATATTTTACAGGGATCCAATTGCAAATTGATTTTTTAAATTAGAAGAAGAAGAAATCAAGAAGACACAAACTATTTCATATCAATTATTATATATCATATATATTCGTTAAAAATATATAATATATCATTATTCGCAATGGACTTTGCTCACATTTTGATGTTATATGCTTTCGATGATAAATAAAGTAATGTTAATAGACGAAAAATCAACAAACATTTGAAATGTTCCGATTATGTACACCATTGACCTGGTATATGTGACATTGTGGAGTGGTAGGGTTAAAAGTGGGCACACACGAAAGCCGTCGGAGACATAATTACGATGAAAATCTAAAATATACAAAACCCGTAAGTTGGATAAAATGAAAGGGGAGGTGATTGAATTCTACTCCGACACGAACTCAGGCCGTGACAGAGATAAGAAAGATAAAATTTTAAGAGATGAGTTGACAGGTAATTTTCCAAAAACATGCTTACCTTTATGGTCGATCGAGATGTCATTGTTTCTATAAATTAATTAGAGTTGGATTAAGCTCTGTCCTCCTCGCGAGGCAGGTTTAATAAAAGAGTACGATCGCGTGCAGTGTAGGGCATCAATATCTGTCCAAGGAGTTCATGAGACAGACAGCAGGGTGACGAAATTGTTGAAAGATTTGGAGTGGAATGCTCTCGGAGGATGAAGTTAATTTTTAGACTGAATCTTTTACGTAAATTTGGGATCGATCGGTTTCCCAAAGGCGTTCAGCATATTTAAAAAATCCCAAATTACGATGGATGACACGATTATTCATTCAAGATTAGAGAGACAGAGTGTAGAACGGATAGATTTATGGTGTCTTTTTCTTTAAAAAACAATGAGAGACAGGAACAGCTGCTACTTACAACTCAACTAGGGATTAAATAGAATCATAATTACGGATGTAAATGAATATTCAAGTAGGTATTCATGTGTGTGTATGTATGTGTATACATATTTTAGTGTGTGTATGAATATGAACGTTTCCACCTGAGTGTGTATGCTTATGAAAACACACGTGTGCGTAGATATATTTAAAGTAGTCAAGGCTATATTTAACAGCAAACTCTTGCTTATACAAGTACACTGCAGTACTTGTAGCTCTTGCTGCATCATTTTACATGTAATGGTGGTGGCACTATGTGCACTCCTCTTGGGTTCGATAAGTGGTTATTAGTCCATTGCATGTCGAAATTTTTTCTGTAGTTGTGTCTCATGCATGGTGCGTAGCTTCATCTTCGTGTTCTGCACATATCTGGTATGGATGCTCCCCTTATCACACACCTTCTCGGTGGTTGGCAAAGTATTATTTAGATAGAGGAATTCTCTTGGATTTCCAGCCGGTTAAGGTAATCAGCAGCCAACGATTCGGCGGCTAACTCTGCCATCGTCCTCAGGGCTCGGGTAAACTCAGTCCTCAGTCCTAGCCGTCGAAGCCTTGTCTGCTGATCATCTTGCCTCGGTGGTAACCCGAGAGAACTTCATCCATACCATTCCCCGGGAAAACACTAGATCTGCATTAGATTTGCGTACTGGAATTTAATTATTCCTATTATCTGTTTGATTTAATTAGCATGGACCACAACCATGACGTGATGGAAGAGCCTGTGCGTTTTCATTGCTCCTAGAGCCCTCCTTTTAGAAATGTTCAGAACAAACGAGTTTAACGATGACACTAAAGGAATTATAATGGCCCCGCACTACTTAGGTAGATCAGACCACAGGGAGATAGGAGGAGATCAGAAGGGAGATAGATTCCAGTACATATAGATACAAATACTCATTCTTTTCCCGAACGATCAGCAATCAAAATAGTAAGAAACCGAAATCACTTTAGAAATATTAAAAACATTTAATTTACAAGTCAGAACAAAATTAAACTTTGCAAAGTTATAAGGGGTATCTGTAGGTGCGTGTGTATGTAAGTTGGTAGTTTGTGTGTGGGGTGTAGGGTTTTTGCATGAATTTATACCAAGCCTTTTTTGTGGACTGTATAAATATTTGGCTTTTGGATGAGTTTTTCCTTCATTACGGGTGGTGCTTCCCCTCCCACACGCCCTTACCGCGGCTTGCGGGGTATTAAGTGGATATAGCTGTAGATATAGAGTTTTGTTGGCAAAATCATTGATAATTTATCCTGGTAGGGCTACCAATGACGGAGGACAGAATCCAGTTATGTCCAGAAAAGGTAGTTCGAGAAGCGTCTGTTCCTCAGGGAGGCCGTTGTAAAGGCGTCTGACCCCAGTGCAGCGGCCATTTGAGTGATAGTGTCACATTAAAAACACTGTTGAGGACGGTAACGGAAAACCATCACAAATATTAATCCCAGAACGCTATAATGGACACAGCACTACAGGGAATTCGCGTGTTGGTTGTTTCGCAATTGCAGTTGGCGTTACAGTAGGATAGGGAGTATCTTTCAAAGTTTATCACTGCAGATGAAACCAGTCTACGATACATCATTTTGAACCTGCAAGTTAACAGCAAAGCTCCCCGTGAAAATCTCTATCAACACCAACAGCAAAAACAGTCAAAGTAGTGACTTCTGTTGGGAAAGTGAGCTGAATAATACCCGAAAGCCGCCACAAAGGTGTGTGGCGGGGGGTATCAGGGCTTTGGCTATACATGCATAAATAATAGTCCATGCATACGCTTGAATATATGCTCGCTCATGTAACACTTTCGCGTTCATTAATGCCTGTATACAACATGTAAAAATTGTTTCACTTCGCCGTTTCATCAGATGCTCGAGTATTTAAATTAATTTGACTGTTTCGAGCTTTGGATTCGATTTAATTATTTTTTCGTATCGTGTGAGGAAATAAGGAGTATTTCAATCTGTCTCTGATGGTGTCTATCTTACTTAACCCCTGACGTTGAATATAGCAATATAATTTGGTGCCATAATAATTCCCTCCGTATCGCAAGAAAACTCAGGCATCCTGTTATGGTCCTATCGCTTTTTGATATTCGGGGAACGACATATCCGCATGTTGTACTATGTGCACAACTGTAGATGGAGCATTCTCTAGGGGTGCACCGAAAATTCTCCAAGGCCGTTCCAATCGCAAAATATTAGATTTAAAAGAATTAGGCTGGATGTTAAACCATGCTAATTAATGCATGGCCGCATATCGCAAATGTTCCCAAATAAATCAATGAAAAGTTTGTTCTTCACTCTCCGTATATTCCAGACCATCTCTCATGTGAACTTTGCTTCGCCCAATTCTGAATAAAATCTTTGCAGATATCGTTTTCCATCATCAGAAGCTTTGATGAAGGTTACAGAATCGATTCCAAATGACCTTTCAAAAAATGGGACCTTTACACGAATGCCACAGTGGCTTCAAAGCCAGGATCCTACATGTAGAGAGAAACGCTTCAAGGTTAGATGGGATGGTGGAGCTTGAGTAGACGATAGGTGCGCAATACAAGGAAACCCCTCTGTTAAACGAACAATGGTCCCACACTTCCCTATACCCAACCCGTCTCCCTTGTCTTGGCACTGAACTCAGTCTCCCTTGCGAGTCCCCTGACCCACTCTTATCTCATTATAACTAGAAAGATCCTTTTTCCTTCCCTTCCCCTCCTCTCTCTCTCTCTCACCCATCAACCAGCCCCCTCTTCCAGACAGAATTAAGGTCTGTCCCAAGAGTACGTAGAATGAATCCTGGGAAAAAGTTTTTGCAGATCAAAGTACAAAATACCGAAAAATTCTTCTAAATAGCGCTCTTTTTCATCGAAACACGAAACACCGATCGATGCCAGCACCTCTGCCAGTCACGGTTTGCTACCTGGAAAGCGTCGATGGAAACCTCTTCAGGCACCTCGCCACGGCCGCTTAATATTATCCAGCGTTCCCAAATGGTTGCTTTTCAAGCTTTTTTTCTATCCTTGGGAGTGAAAGAAGACCGGCGTTTCATAGCAAGAGTGCATAAATATCCTTCTGATTTTTACGACAGGACCTTGGGGACCATTTTGGTGTACCTTTCTCATAGATAAATCTTCTGTAAGAATACGATGCACTGTGGTTTTTGGAATATTTTACTCTTCTGCTAACATTATGACACTCGGACGTCGAATGAATAACGCAGTTTGAGCCGTATTGTGATGGACATCCATAATGAAAGAAGGCGCTTTTCCGCATCAGATAGTTTTATTTACGACCTACGGTGCGTGGGGTGTAAGGGTTTTTGCATGAATGTTTTCCATGTTTTAATTGTGGATTGTATAAATGTGTGGCTGTTGCATACGGTTTCTTTTATTAATTACGGGTGGTGCCCTAACCCGCCCTCGCGGCGGCTTGCGGGGTATTAAGTAGATGTAGATGTGCGTTTCGTTACAGTATAACATCTTCAAATAACTTAAGATTTAACGCTGAAAGGAAGCCTACATCTACATAATCTACATAGCCTAGGTCGTAAATGGAACCTTTATGTGGAAAATCCAAGTGTCTCCTTTCATCATTCAGGCGTCGCTCCCAATTTTTTTGGAAATTTTCATTGCACTGTGTCGTTGATGGACGTCCAGGACGTTCCTCGTCATCAACCTCCTCTCAACCCTCCCGGAACATCTTTTGTCAGCAGAAAACCATTCCTTGGGATTCCTTCATCTCCATAAGTCTACTTAAACCATGGTCACGGTCTTCGAAACCGATTCTCCGTGCTTAACACACGATTTCATCGCGTAACGTTGCTCCATGGAACGTAGCATTGTGAATTTGTGACATGATCCTCGAACAGGAGTCCATTCCAGCAGCAATCTGAATACTGTAACGGCCCGCACACAACTCCAGTGAGTCACGTTGCTTTCCCGAGACCTTTCACCCTCTTTCCCATCACAACTCTACCCGTCCGCATCAAAGAGAAAAAAAAACATCCCACTTATTTTTGAGGTAGATCCTGTACACTCTGCACCCAATGTACTTTCACCTGATGGTACTTCACATTGGTAAAATGGAAGCGAAAAATATACATTAAGTCGTGGCATTGCTGTGTTACCATTTGTTTTAGGATGGAATAATTCCATCTAGTAACTGCTCAGAAAGTGTCTAAATCACTGGACATATGACTTCAAGAATATTACAGACAAGGACGCAAGAGATAAGATAAATAAACCAATATAATGATAAACTTTGAAAGCAAAAAAAAATATATATATATATGCAAACATAAAAAGATCAGACGATGGTGGATGATTAGTTTGAGTGCGTCATCCAACAAACCTCAAATTTTCTTGAAATCTCATTTTCAGTCAGGGCGAGTAATGCTTACATACAACGCTTCTTCGCTTGATTTCTTTCCATCCATTTTACTTTTTCCACCCTCCTCACCCACTTATAAAATGCCTTTGATCTACGCCTATCTTCTGTAATCACTTATCTATTCTACAAATTTTCTCCATCAAAAGGCTGCTCGGAATCCACATAGGTTTTATTCTCTATTCCTTTCTATTAGTGACCTCATTACTTCTTTTGATCCTAAGTTAACGAGCTAGGTTATATCTTGCTAGCCTCATTTAGTATATTCTGCAAGTATATGGAATCCTCATGAAGTTGGATTGATTGCCGAATTGGATCGCGTTCAGCGTAGAGGAACTAGATTTGTAAAACGTAGCTATGATAAACTGAGTGGTGTATCAAAATTATTAGAGGAGCTAGATTGGGAATCACTCAAGGAGCGAAGGTTAAATTGCAGATAAAATCTCTTGCGTGAATTGGAAGACGTTTTTTTAACAGTGATGTTGAAAATGTATTATTACCACCATCGTACTACGGTAGGAGAGATCATGTCAAGAAAATGAGATTTAATAAAGAAAAGAGAGATTTCAAATGCCATTTTTCCCGCAAATAATATGGAATTAGAATTATACTGTATGCGGCCGTGGGAGGGATAGGGAGTGTTTTCCTTATTTCAATAAAAGTAGCCTAGTATTTTTTCAGTATTTCTTCTAACCTTACCTTATTTTCCTTTTTTTTACTAAAGGTTTTTGCCTTATGTTCAGAAACGTAAATCTCTCTCAGATACAGTTATGCCTGTAGTTATAGTTATTATGACATGAATTATTGTAACTACATCTACAAAATACACCGCAAGCCACCGCCACCAAGGGCGAGTGGCGAGAGCTGTCGGGCACCAGCCAAACCTGTACAAATACTAATCCAGGGATATGCTTGAATATATCAGCCCATGTACATAATGCCCATGTACAACATGCAATAATTTTTGTGCTTAACTAATACTGAATTTAATTTAATATTGCCGAGCTATAGAATGTGGGCTAGTGAGAGTAAATGATGCAAAAGTATGAAGAGATTACATGGAGAATGGGGATGAGAGGCATGGGGCTACCCAATTTTTCGACTAATATGATGATGTATCAACCAGAGAAAGTCGCCCTATAGCGGGAGTTTTCATTGGGTCCGTCTGCGTGACCGCAGATCACTTTGCACCAAACGAGCCTTCACTCACCTGGTCCGCGGACTCCGAGACCTGGCGCGTGGGCGAAGAGAGTACGTAGTTCGTCCGGCTGCCTCGCAGATCACTGCCGTGTCGAGTAAGTCTGGCGGTGGCGTTTCATCATTTCGAGAAAGAGAGAGGGGGAAAGCGGCGATGCTCACTTGCCGCCGTTCCCTCACCCGCAAGATAGGCGCAAGTGATCGTCGAAAGATTATCCGCCACGATATCTCTCTCAAAAGCAAGATTGACACCGACCGCGATTCGGCTGGGGGTGAGCCATCGTGGCACGAACGCCGATTAGAGCGGCTCGACACCCATCGGCCCTCGGCGAGGAGGACATATGGTAAGGCACTTGATTGTCATGCGCCTCGTCATTAGAAGACTTCACCGCAGATTTATTTCCCACCCATAGTCGTTTGACATATACCTTAGATGCCTTCTAAAATCGAAAGTTTCAAGGTTCATGGTGAGGTAATTATCTCTCTGATGAGACTGTTTGTCGTTTATACTATATCGTCATCATCTTTGGTTGTTCAATCCTAAGATTGGTTGACTGCCGCCCTCCATCCTACCCTATCTAATGCTAATTGACTTACTTCCTGGTATTTTTTGCAATGTACTTTCTTCTTTATTTCTCCCATGTATTGACCCCCTGACCTCCCTCTTGGAATTTCCCCTCTATTTTTCCTAATATTATACTCTTCACGAACCCATTGTGCCTTAGGGTGTGGCCCATCCATCTGGTTCTTCTCTTCTCTGTGTTGTTCCATAGGCTCCGTTCTTCGTCCATTCTTCTGTATACTCCTTCATTTCTTATTTCATTCATCCATTTGATCTTGAGCATCCTCCTCCAGCACCAGGTTTCGAAGGCTTCTAGGCTTTTCTGGTCTACTTTTCCGATGGCCCGATACTATATATTGTTATTTATTTATTTATATTTATGTTATGTGGGTCGCGGTAACCCAGGGGTAGAATGTTGAACTACTGACCGGAGGGCCCGGGTTCGATTCCCGGGCAAGCCACGCGGGGCACCTGCAGATGCGCCCAAGTTATGTGATTTTTCGGGTACTTGAACTTTTCTGAACGTTTCTGGGATCTTCCTGGTAAACCATAACCGGCACAAGGAAAGGAACTGGCCCCCCTACCCTGATGTGTGAATTTCACACGCCGGCGGGCTTAGTACTGGGTGAACTCTACCATCACCTACCCAACCGACCTTCGGGTTAAATCGATTCCGCTTTCCCCGCATCTCCTGTGTTCGTGTTTTATGTGTGTTTCTATCCTTTTTCCTAGTATCCATTTCCATGTGAATGAATATTTGTTCGCCATATGGCGGGTTTTCGTGTTTGAATAGGTACCTTAACACAAGGTACACAACGGTTTCCTTAGCGGAGATATTTTCCATTATTTCATCAGTCACTCGGATTTCATTTGACATGTTTAACGTAAATCGATGTGCAAATATATCACACTCGTATTATTGATTGGACTGACGTAAAAAATATTGCTTTGATTATGAAAATAATTTATCCTTAAAATGCGATTTATTTTGTATATTCTTAATGCCTTTAATTTACTTTACTTTTTTTAATATAATTAATGCCTTTTGGGACTTTATACCTTCACGAATGAAACAAAAATTCTTTAAAATTTATTTGCACTGTTTCCTTACTCGGCATTTTCGTTTCCGATTACGTATGTTCGGGGAAAGGTTTACCTAATGATCACATAGTTACGTTGGATGGCACAGGTGGGCGAAACGTAAAAGAAGAGCACGCAAAAAGGAATCAAACGGGATTTCAAATATATTCGGCTCTCGGGAGGCCGGCGAGGAGCACCGGTGAGTAAGGGAAGCCGGACGTGGTTTCGAGCCCGTGCCCCGGGTGGTCCCCCTGTTCCAGGGTCCGGCCCACTCTCTCGCACTGCCCTCCTGCTTTGGCGTCGAGAGCGGCTGCTTCCGAGGGAAGAGATCGGGTTAGGGGGCTAGTCATCCCCAAGTAGCGTCACGTTGAAGAGAGCAATGAAAGTAAAAATAGACACCAAAATAAGATTTCATAATATTTTTTACTATTTCATACTAATAAATTTTCGAACATTTAAAAAATCGACATTAATGTTATTTTTAATCGATAAAGTCCTATAGTAGATATGCATATATTATTTAATCAATAAATCGATTCATGAAACAGACAGCTTGAACTCTAATCCGACAGTCTTTTCACATATCACACATCAAAAATACAGATTCGTTTATTTTTAAGTTTTACGAACTAGTGAGCGATTCCTCTGAATCGACTATACGATAAACTACGAATTTTGCATTATTCGAAGCATGTTATCAAATAAAATACGCCTGTATGAGACTTAACGTATGATAAACAAGGTATGTCCTGAAAGTAATGTCTGTGATTTTATTGTGACGCGACTGTACCTCAGACCGCGATCGGACTCGTTGAAACTGATAGTGGGGGTGCGCAGCTAAGCAGCCTTCTGTGACTCAGTGTGCTCCGAGCATCCGAAGAGAGGGGACGGGCCCTCCTGTGAGAGTTGTTTTTTGATCTTATGCAAGTGCAAATGCAGCGCTCGTTCGAACAAAGATTGGCGATCAAGTTTAGCTTGAAACCTTACAAGACCTCTACGGAAACTGTAAACACTTGTAGCGAAAAATTTAGTAAATGATTTGTAATAGACTTACTGACATTACTTTTAGTCCAATCCTTGTATGCTTGTAGGTAAGCTACGTATGAAATTACTGTAGCAGCATCATTTGCTACCGGCCAAATCATGTTTTATTAATCATAGATAATGTTTATTTACCAAGATCATGTGTAAAAACAAGATCAAGGACGTATTTTTATTTATTATTTCCGCTATATATGCACATCAAAATGATTTCATCCCACACCCCATAAACACGCGAGAAATTTCGAAATTCATATTTCAAAACTCGTAATTTTGAAATTTATTCGACATGTGAATTACCTTAATTTTTCCCCTGATGCTGTGAGCGCTCAACATTAAACTTCAAGGTAAAACTCCACGAATGCCAACTCGTGATAAGATAAGGTAGCTCATTGAACTATTCATCAAATCAGCTAAATCTGCTATCAGCGTTACAAAAGCAAATTTGGAAAATATCAAAAACCCTTTACTATCGAGGGTTTCCCCATGCATAACTGCCAAGTGCAACCGTATTGGTTGGGTATTTATAATATTCTGCAGTGAATTATGAGATTAAATTCTTCAAATTGGGTGATTTGTTAAGAAAACATGAGATCATCCCTAAAATTTCAAATTTCCCTTCATCATCGTGCATAATAATAATTACGACTAAGATTCCATTGGCTATAATATTAGTCAAATCTGATCACAAATGCTTACTTCTTGAGTTTAGAAAAAAAAATCAGAGCTTCCTAAACATACTCAATATAAAAGATTTTTATTTCGTTTTAAGTCACGGAATACCAATATTTTCTGAGCTCGAATTTAGATCTATTATCTAATCCAAGACTTTTCCAATAACATGAACACAATACCTAATAGCATTCTATTTGCCGAAGATATCGCTAAGCAGTATGAGGCCATGTTCGAAATAGTGCAGTGAATACCTATTGGAGGAAATCTGTAATTCTGTAACTCTGCAATTCAACCCAAAGCATGTAATATAACGTGTTAATTAAAGTTTGCTTACCCGAAAATCTTGTTTAAATTGTGCAATTGTCCTTACTGAGACTCAGAAATTGAAATTTCTTATTATTTTAATTCTTACAAATTGCAATTTTTGTTAATGCACAATAATTTCTTTCTCCATATTATCTTATGGGAAGTAATCTGAGACACCTGAACTTGAACTTGTGAATCCGGAGTGAAAATTAATTTAATAATGATTTTCGAGGTCCTAGAACTTAAAAATACTCTAGAGATGTCATTATTCAGGGAAATTATATTGTTATAATTATTCAGGGATACACTTAAGATAATATTTTACACTCAAGATAAGATTTATTCAAATTCTATTATTTTGGATAAAAAAAACAAAGTTTGCATTAAATATAAATCATATGCCACTAAATTTGAAGTGCCACTTTTGATGATAGTTTCATACGTCGACCAGTGATCATTGAAAAATTCAGCATTATATTAGCCATCGGTAAGGAATTTAAATTCAGCATCTCCGCCATGTAAATTCTTCGTTAATTTAAGAACAACTCTCAATTCAGTACAACCAAACTTATAGAAGCATATAAGAATCTCAATACGCGATATCTTAACTCCAAGATGGTTAATTGTCCACGAATTTCCTTATTTTTTAATGTAGTCAAGCATCGATTGCTTTAATAACTTTAATGGTCCCTCTTATCAATTTTGAAGCACTTGTTTTCAACGTACAACAGTTAAATTATTGACAGTCATTAATTTTGAGAGAGTCATTTTGGAATTTTGCATTTGTAGTCAAACGGAATTTGCATTAGAAATAAATTGACCCTCTTTTTCCTACCGATGAACCCTTTGGCGGCCGGGGTCGTTCTAATCACCCCCTCCTCCGTGAGTTCTCGCGGGGCGGGCAGGAAGAGAAAGGGCGTCATTTGAATATTTCCTCGGCTGGCTCTACATTCGTGCCATTCGCCCACGCACAGCACTCACCGTCACCTCGCAAATTCTAATATGCATTCGATATATATATATATGTATATGATATATATGTATATATATATCATATAGATGTATATGTATGTCACCCCACCCCCCACTCATCTCATCTTCCCTCGATTCCCATTCCTCGTCCACCCCCGCATTCCTCGGCGCGGGGTGACATTCCCCGCTTATTGCGTTCCTCGCCTTACGAATGCCACCCCCTCAAAGGGGCCCTTCCATACTCCATCCCCTCCCAACTTCCTTATCCATCCGCCCCTTCTTTAGGATGCCCCAGTCGCCATTTCGTCCTGATTAAATTTAATCATCCCCCCGAATAGGTTCGTTCGCGGATCGCGAATTCCTTTTTTCTTGCACATTAAAAAATATAAACGTATTTTGTGCTCAAGTCCGGTTTCACGCGCTCATATTCGTGAAATCGCTCCGCCTCCCACGCATTAGAGAGCTTTAATGTTGACCGAGAAGCTTAGGCTTTCCCCAAACGATCGAGATATCTTCCCGAGATGCCATGCGCTGCAAACGCTCTGAACTCCGTGGAGTTGGGGTTTCCGTTGAGGGCAGTTCCTCTCCCAGGCGTCAGAAGGGACCTCCTAGGCCACCGCGGGGACCGATGGGTAAAAGAAGGGCCGACCAGGCCAAACCAAAGCCAGGGCCAAGGCCGGCTAGGTCAAACCCTCTGACCAAAACCATGTACGGTAATGAGCGGAAAGAAAGGGGGTCGCTGCCGGGGCACTGCTACCTTCGCCTAAGTGACGGGAAATGCATATGGCTGCTACCCCTTGTCATATCTGGAGATTTTTCCCTCAATTACCAAGAGTAACGGAATATGCATAAATCTCAACTAAGTAAATACTCCCTCTCACTACTAAAAACTATTCACTCCTACCTTTTATTTCAACACTACTGCCAACTACTTAGTTTCCTGGCTAGCTTAAGCTTGATCATCCACAAACCCAACTGCTTTTGTGAATTACCCACCTATTTTGATCCAGTTTTTCCATCTTTAGTTTTTCATGAATCTTTTACCATTTTCTCCACGTAAACGTTGAAAATCGAGGGTGATAATGGAAATCCCTGTCTTACTCATCTTCCTAACACTGCCCATCCGGACTCTCCATCCGCTATACCCACCTGAGCAGTCTGAGATCAGTATAGGTTGCTGATAAATCTTCATCTTTCCAACTTACTCCTCTTTTCAGCATTACATTGATTAATTCTACCAAGTATAACCTTATAAAACGCCTTATTAAAATCTACGAAACAAAAATGCATCTTGATTGTATTCAATGTTGCTCTCTATTGATGAATTCATCATTGCTATGGCATCTCGCGTGGCTCTCCCATTCCTGAACCCAAACAGATCATCTCCTAAGTATTCATTTGCCCTGCTCTTCATTTTCTTATTGGCCCACCGATCCTCTCCTGAGTAATGATTTTTCATTCTCTCCATTCCTATATTGATGATTCTAAATAGCACCTTAGCTGCGTGTGAAATCAAACTTATTGCTAGACAGTGCTGACATACAGCTTCTTTTTTGTTATAGGATGCAACCCTAATCTGACCAAATCTTCCGGCCAAATTTCCCCCTCATATATGCGTTACCCATAAACACTCTTTCGTCCACGTTTACTTAAGTCCTGAGGTATTTCTGCGAGAAGTTTACACATATCTATACTCAAAGTTTTCCTTGATTTCAATTCACTTGACGCCCTTTTATCTCGCAATCAACTACGCCTGGATCTAAGCTGTCTGCATCTATGTTAACCTCTATCTTCATCATTTCCTTTGTTGTAACTTGCTGGCTTAAAATAGATTAAAATTTCTAGAAATAGGTCCTCCATATATATATTGTTTCAATGAATCATGAATTTCTATTCTTTTCAATTATTACAAGTAAATTTCCTTCCGTGGTCTTGATAGTGTGTACGGATTTTTCTTCATATTTCCCAGCAGTGCTTACACATTTATGTAAGATAGAAGTTCTTCCTGATTTCATTCCTAATTTCTAAACCGAAGTCTTCTTCCTCACTGACATCTCCTTTCACCTACCAGCACGTTCCAATCCACCACCATTGATTGATGTTTCCTTTTGATGACACCCGCATTAATTTTTTTCTTCTAATTATATTATGCCAGTTCTTTTCCTACCATCCTATTATTATTTGTAGGCACATAGACTTGAATAAATACCACTTTCGTTGGGTCAGCATTTATATCTACCGATAATATTCTGTCCCTCACCTACCCTTATGTTTCGAGGAGCATTAGAGATCACGTAAGCACCCCCCACTAATACTGCCAATGAATTTTGCCATCCTTAAATTCAGAAAGATCATCTATGATTTATTTAATCCTTCTCCCATTCTTTATCAGGATCCATTAGATATGGACGTAATTAGTGTGCTATCATCAATGCCAAACAGACGCATTTCCAAATGAAGTGAAATGAAACACATTTTTGGTTTGAAGGTAGCGTTGTTCATTACTATTACTCATTAGTCCAATTAAGTGATTAATCTTGAAAACGTACAATGCCTAGAAAGACAATTTGTTTTTTTCATTGTAGTAGTATTACAATACAAGCAGTACAATTTTGCAAAAATTTCAAAGGTCTCGATTAGTTATATGAATAGTTTAATATTTCACACGGGACCTTTGAATTCGCATTTGGACATTGCTTTATGTTGCTCAAGAGGTATTAAAAATTTTTTCTTCAAAGCTAAATTTACAATAATTCAAAAGTAAGTTGTATGTAAAAACTTCCTGAATGCCCCTCCTACCCCGTCGCCAACTACCCATAAGGAAACGTACTGAAATGGCACTCTCCCACTTTCCCCCAAAACTTGCGCTATTAAAGAAGAGCTCTGAAGGGAGAGAAAGAGAGATAGGCCCCGGAAGGACGAGGGTATTTCTGGGAAATATGGCGAATTGACTCATGTGCAGAATTAATTCAACTTTCATTTGGGTGAACAGTTTAGGAACTCACCCACAACCAGAGCTGTCACATATTGGTCATATCAAAGTGGATAGGACTAGTAATGAACAACGCTATCTTCCAGCCTATATGTGCTTTATTTATCATTTTTAGGGAATGATTCCTGTTCGGTATTGATGATATCGCACTAGTTAAGTTCATATCTTATAGATCCTGATAAAGAATGGGGGAAGGGTAAAGAAGTCATAAATGATCTTTCTTCATTTAAGGATGGCTAATTTATTTGGTGGATGCTAACGTGATCCCCGGTGATCTCATAATTAAAGAGCGCAATCCATTTGAATCCCAGACGCACGTTAAAGTGCTTGCGTGAATTCAGGGTTTGCGGGGGCGCTAGAGTAATAAAACAATCGCCTGTCGCGGCGCAGAGCACTTATTGAGTGGAGAGGTGACCCTTGCTCACCATCGCGGCGAGAAATTCCGGCGGGAATCCAATAAATGAGATTTTGAGATTTCTCGCATAGCTGCCCCCTCGGGACTCGCCCCTACCGCCGCCCGCCCCTCTCTCCATCATCCCCTAACTCTCCCCATTCTTTCCTAGTCCTCCTCCCGGCAGGTCGTGCACTGACACGCAGCAGCCTCTAACTGCCAGGGGAGCGAGCGACGGCAGCACCTCTAGTTCTTTCGTGGTCAGAGGCGTAGAGAGAGAGTTTGCGCTGCCCGAGGCGGTGCTTGTTTTTGCCGCCCCACCCTGGGCACATTCAAAATTGTCCCTTTTCAAGTGATGTGCCTGACCCTTGGGCCGTGAGCCACAAGGGTTAATTTTCTCCGGGGTGTACAGAAACTCACCCAGCGTCTTAGACTCAAAGCTAGTCTTAGCCAGTGAACCAATAGTACCAGGTTATCTTATGGTCGTTAATGTATAATTATAATGACTTTTAAATTAATAATAACTATAATAATTTTAACCTGCAAATAAGAATGTTTTTCTAGTTTTCCGATAAAATTTAAGGCGCACCGCAGTCCAAAAATGAGTTTACGAATCGGGGAACGAGACAGCCACTCCGGATGAGCCGAAATTTCTTGGCCAACATTTTTAACGCCCCCGCCAACTTCTAAGAGTCGCCGCCGCGGGGTGCCTCCGTCGACTGGTGAGAATTTTGGAGGGAGGCGTGGTTGGTTGGAAGACGGGGGTGGTGGAGTAGGCGGCCCACCACCACCCCTCCGTTGACCTACCCTTCTCTCCGTCGCGCTCACCGCCGTGAATGGGGGTGTAATTATTAATCCCCCTCTCCCACTCCTTCCCCTCATTCTTCTCTCACCATTCTCCCTCCCCTTCTTGCCCTTAGAAAAAAGAATGCAATAGATGTTCTTCTCCCTCCACCCCCTTCCTCAAATGAGATCCTGAGAGGAGAAAGGCTGCCGTGACATGAATCCCAAAATTTGGTGGAAAATTTAATCCCCTGTGAGATGGCGCCGATGACTCATTACGTTCAACTCCGGAGATAATCACGGGCGATGCAATAAAATGGATACTGGGTGTGATTCGTACACATTCTTGTTGATGACACTCAATAATTCATTCCGACTGCTTCTTCGATAGACCCAGGAAGGAAGCGAAAGGACCAGGAAGGTTTTCTTGAGTGAAGTGGGGGAAAACGCATATCAAGGATGGGGTAAGTCGATAAAGACCGTGACGATTGGGATTCATTTTTTAACGTTCTCCAGCTGCAGTTAATTTTATATTTTTTTAAGATAATGCGTCAATGTGAAGAAATTAGTTCAAAATCTAGGATTCTCAACAGGGTCACCAACAGTTATTCCGGCGGGAAAATTAACAGCAAATGAATATAGGTCAGACATGGAATTACTACTGAGTGGATAGTAATGTCTTTCGAACACAGTACACAGATTATTCAATCAATCAGTATGTACAAGCAGATATAATAAAAGAAAAGATTATCCGCACGAAGAAAGCCTTCTATGTATCAGAGCTACGGTGGAAAGATGAGAAAACGTTAAATACTCGTATAAACACAAATATACTCGTATAAAAACATTTATGAAAACATTTAAACACAGAACCACAAAAAAAGACACTCACATATGTAGTTTTGACGTTTCGACGGCACAGCCGTCGTCATGAGAAGGGTGCTGATCTGATGATGATGGTCGATCCGAAGAAACGTCAAAACTACATATGTGATTGTCCTGTCTTTGTGTTTGTATAACTACTTTGACTCTGCACCAATTGTCTTCGTATCGGGGTGTTTTTAAATTGACAGTATCGCACCAGGGATTTTCTTTGAGTTTCCTTTCAATTTATCCGTGCATTTTTTTAAGTCTAGTCACTTGCGAGAACACATTCCCGATGTCGTCAATTCGTTTCAAAGGGCAATGCTTCCCTCTCATACATTTACTTGCAGGTACCAGTCATGTTATACTCTCACCATCCGCAAGACATATTCTGGAGAGGCAGCGAATTGCGTGGTGAGGTGCCGCCCGGAGAACCGCCCCTTGTTTCCGAGCGGGAGGGGAGCGCGGTCGTGCGTGCTTGGGAGGAGGAGGAGGGAAGCAAGCAATTGCGCTCCGTCTCCGAAGTATTTCTGGAAGGCGTGGAAATGGTGCTTGTTCAAGATAACTGCCGCGTTCACAATGCCATTTCGAGCAATCGTTCTTAACAGAAGGTCCTTTTGTCGAAGTACTTGCATCACATACATCCGAAATCTTCAAAAAGTGGTTTTAGGGTCGATTTAATGAGAGAAATGATCGGAAGGGTGGAAGAAGAATTGCATGGAATTTGCTGGATCGACCCTCAGTTTGGAAACTTAGTGATAAATGTGATCGAATGTATGCCCACGATAACAATGGCAATGGAAACATTAACAAGTTAAACTTTGTTTTAGGATAGATCCTAATTTTTAGGTGATTTTTGGGGATAGGTTATAGATGTTTCCATGAAAGAATTTTCTCTTGAGCACTATGCTGCGTATGATCAATAATCATGTTCCATTTATGTCCTGCTAGTGACTGTTGAATTGCACAGCTATATTCTAAAATGGTATTGATTTCTCTCGACATTTTCAACGCTGTTGTAGACAAAATCATTGGCTCTTATCATAATATGATTATTGCAAATAATTGCCATGAAGTAAAAGTTATTATTTCATTTGTGAAATATCAATTACTACATTCAAACAAGATATTGCTTGAATAAGTATGACAATTTAAATTTTTTTCCAATTCATAATTTCAACCAGGTTATCTGCGGCTAAAACTATTTGACGCATTCACCAAAAATATGTTTAAATTCAAAGAACTGCGGGAGATGCCACAACAGTAAGTTTTAACGGGGTCATTCGCTAATACGAATTAAAGTGCAACAATTTCAAAACATAAAAATCATTCACCTTGACTGGGATGCATAGCCTCGGCTGACAATTTGCCCTGGCGAAACCAGAATTTCAATGTAGCATCGCGTATTACCTCCATCGTTGCCGTAAGCTAACTGAACTTGTTTCAAACTGCATCAGCTGCGGTTGACGTAATACAGGGGAGAAAAAAAACTTGCTCACATCTACAAAACATTTTAATATGAAAATAAAATCTAAAATTAAATTTGCGAACAATAGATTGCATCACGTCTTACAAGTTTATTTTAGAAGTACTACTTTCTAATTGTATCATAAGGTTTTTGTTTCATCATTGTTAATGGATGAGTTAGTTAATGAAAATTGTTAAACCAGGCTATTTTTTGTGCGTTTTTATCTTTGAGAGGAATGTAGAATTTGTTCGACTCACTTTAATGTTCGTACCGATCCTAGCAACAGAGTAATGCGGTAATGGATGTAGGTTTTGCGTATTTTATTGTATTTAACCTATAAGGTTCCTTCGTGACACCATTATTGAAAAAATTGACAAAACTAATTACCTTGAAATTTAATTGTATAAACCATTGGACACAGAAAATCGTCAACTGTAGTGTGTTGAAAGGAAAATGGAAGGGAAACGAGATTTAGGAGGAAGCGCATTGAAAGATACTATATTTCAATGCAATTTGAATAAGAGTCCTTGTGTCACGATTGTTTTTATCTTCACCCGCCATTTATTTGTAGGCGCACAGCGTGCCTCATGCGCATCGACTCAATATCCACACATGATGCGGGTGGAAGTGCGTGAGTGATGTTCAATCGGAGGAGGACGGTCATCCGGAGGGGGAAACAAACGACCACGTGAGAAAGGAAACAAAATCTACTTTCCTTGCATTTATTTGCCTATGGCTTATTCAAACGCCTACGAAGTGCTATTATGGCCACATTTATACCTCTGCCATTAAATTTGCGGAAACTGGTGAATGAAAAAGGGCTCATTACATTTCCCCCAAACAGCCTAAAATAGCCTTAAGTCACGTACGAAAGGTGCTAGTCCGTCTCGATTTTTTATTGTCAGCGGAAAAACAGACTCCTTAACTCTTCTTTTTCTTCAGCCAACTAATGTTTATTCCTAATGTGCTGATTCCAATCTTTTTATGAAGTCTTTACAAAACAAAAGGGAATTGCTAAAAATGTTCTCGCAAGATTGCGCAACCGTATGTTGTTTTTTCTCCCAAGATTCCCGACCGAAGTCCGTGGTGGCCGCGAGACACGATCCTCTCGGTTGAAATCACTCCGACTCTAAGAAAATACTTTCTTCGTTCACCATTAGATTGACAACTTCCTAGCTGTTCTTCTAAACGAGATATAATATTTTTCTTCCCTTCCTCGCGTATTACTAACATAACAGAAACTTGAAAATGATGCAGTGCATCGGAACTGGTCGTGAATTAATTTTTATTTAGTGGGAATTGCAGTAGTTTTCATCTCTGTTATTATGGAACAGTTCCATCACATCACACCTGAATATTTAATTTATGTTACTAAAATTAATTCATCACTCTTTCAAATACAAATGATATCTTACTCCCTTCTACATCTCTTACATCTTTAGAGCTCCTCTTTCTTGTATTCGTCTTCATTTCGTCCGGTTATTCGTTGTTTTTCTATAAGCCGCAGGGTAGAGCCTTATCCTCATCTCATGCTCAAGACAAGGCCATCCTTCTCACTCGTTGCCTGCCCGTACCCTGACCCTCAGTCTACGACGCCCAGAGGCATGCAGCTTCCATGTCCCCAACCTCTTCTCTCCCCGCAACCCTTCACCTCCCCGCGTCACGGGGTAATCATGTCATCGTCTAAGGGGTGATGAGAAAGGAGGGGGCCGCAGGGGCGAAATACGGCGGCCCATCGCGTTTATTTATCCCGAGGATTTGTACTTCCAAATCAAATTCCGACCAACTGCTTTCTCTCTCTCCCTCGCTTATTGCAGTTCCCCTTTCCCTTCGTATTTCGCTCTCCTCCCCTCTCCTCCCCTCTCCTCCCCTCTCACTTCCTCCTCAATTACTCCTCAACAAAATTATCCTTATTTCACCCTATCAGCGAGGGTCTGCCGTGAAGAGCATCTACGTACTTCAGAGACATCACTCCTCATTTACATTTAAGTTAAAATGTACCAGTTCATAGAGGAATTAATTTATTTCGTGATTTCTTTAATTTGTAATGTACTTGGTTTGGATTCAATTGCCATTATATCTTTGATGATATATGCATAAAGAATCTGTCTGACCTGAAGAAGGCCTAAGAGAAGGCCGAAAGCTCAACTTTCTAAAATTTCAGTGTCCTTTTACGTTTTATCTATTTTCTTTTTGCGTTCTATTGTGCCGTCCAAATGTTACATTTGTCTCGTGAGTGCTACCAAATCATCGATATATGTATTTATATATATGCATCGATGATTTTGTATATATATATATATATAATTACACATTTTAAATGGAGTACGCTTTAAGTGTTGCTTCCTTCTCCAGAGGGTGGTGGTTTGCCACCAAAAATTAGGAATACGTGTGAGTTTCATTTGTATGTGTTTCTCGGTGTTTTTGTTCACTAGCACTATCTCGCTTCTCCATTTAAATTATTATTCATATCCGTGAGACTTTCCTTCAACACGCACACACAAATGTATGTATCAAACAATATATATAAGCAAGGCTGCGGTAGTCCAGTGGGTAGAGCGTTGGACTACTGACCGGAGGGTCCCGGGTTCGATTCCCGGGCAAGGCACTCTGGGCACCTGCAGCTCCACCGAAGCTAGTTGATTCTTTCTGGGAAACCATAACCGGCGCAGGGAAAGGAACTGGCCCCCCTACCCTGATGTGCGAATATTCACACGCCGTCGGGCTTAGTACATGGGTGAGCTCTACCATCAACTACTAAACCGACCTTCGGGTTGAATACTGTGTATGATATTGTAAATCATGCTTACTTAGATTTGGAAGCTGTAACGTTGATTGATGGATGGTAGATTTGGGAAGGGTGTCAATCACCGAAACAGAGAAGCAGTCATCGAAAGATTGGTTGTGGGAAGCAGTGTGAGTAGGGATGGAATAATTAAGGAAGATGGGAGATTTGGTGGAATAGCGGTGGTTATTTATGCGGTAGTGGTGCATTCATTCTTGTAGAAAGCAGGGCAGAAGTTACAGGAGATACGGTATATAATGCTTTTTGCGGTGCGGCTGGGGTCCGTTTGGGAATTGGTAATAAGAGATGTGGCGGATTTTAAAAAATGGCAGCATTTGCAGCTCGGGCGGGTGTGCATGATGCGGCCAGGGGTAAAGTAGAGATAAGGGTGCCCGCAGGTGATCTTGTCGACTTGAAGTCTGCATGTAGCATAGAGGTGAAAATTCCGCGAAATGGCGCATGTCTGGGTGCTCCAGTCATTTAAACCTCCCGGACTCAATAAGGCCCACTGAATCCATCCAATAGCCGCCTACATATCCGCTCCCACCCACTTGTCCGTTTTCTATTCGTCCCTTACCTCTCCTCTCCTCACCATTCCCTCCACATATCCTCTCCGCTCTTGCCCCGAGAATGGCATTCTGATGATGACGGCCGTGCCGTCGAAATGTCAAAACTACATGTGTCCTTTCTTTGTGTTTATAAGCTTTAAAAATCTATACTCTAATCTAGTTTTTACATTTATATATATTCAGATTATCGGCCCGGCAAGTCATTGTTCAAGTCCCGGTCTTGGAAACCTCTTCCCGTTTGTGATCCGCATTTTTCCACCTTCCCCACCAATCCTCTGTTAGTCTTTTATGTGTCTTTCTATCCCTTTTTCTTTTATCCATGTGAACATACAGTATACATACAATATACATCCTGTATGTTCGGTATCAAACCGGTTTTCGTGTTTGAATGTACTATATATATCGCGAACTAGCAATCTATAAAATTTTATTTTAAATAAAGTCAAAACTGGTTGGAACTGTCAACCGAGTTACTATCGTATTACACTTTTGTTTTGCACACGTAGCTATGGAAAAGTATTTTGAATTTGCTAGGAGTGAGTGAAACATTTTTCATTTGATATCAACTATTCCATTTGAGATTGAAACGATTTTATAATTCTGTTATATAATTCCGACACACCTACAGAAGTTTGACGTTTGCTTTCTCGAGGACAAAAGCTTAGAATAACTGCAAATCCAAATATCCGTTATTTTGAGTCGTCATAAGTGCAGAAGTATAAATAGATGACAAATTATTCAGTTTACTTGAAATATCGGGCAATTTTAGTGTAGACAACACTTTTGTGTGATAAAATATTCCCTCAGTTTGAATTCCAATCCTCTCTTCAGTTTTAACTAAAAACTAATGTAAGAAAAACTCTTTTTCTGATATTTATACTTTCACTAAAATCTCCTTCGCTAAATATCACCCGTCAATTACTTCATAAAAGAAATATTCATGGTCGGAGTTTTCTTTGAAATGAATATCATTGTTTACAGAGGAATGTCTAAAATGATGTTATGAAAGCTGGTGTTTTTTAGAAATTAATAAGATCATTCGAAAACGGAATAACTTAACGTCGTTCTCGATTTTCTCATCTCGGTAAATTCGATCTGGTTTCGGCTAGACAAGCTCTCATTCCGATTCGATCCCCCCCCCTTTCGACGCCTCACACCCTCTGGACGACTCCACTCCCAATCGGGATTGAATCGATGGCGTCTTTGACACGAAACTACATAGTTATCACACTGTATTGCCTTAATTTCGTCTTCAATTCCATCATAATCAAATACTCGTAATGTGATCCGGATCGGTTCACATGCAGTCGATTTCGGAGAAAAGAATGTATCGATTCTCACGATACGATTCCAGTGGAATATTTTCGATGTCTCCCCCATCTGTACCCTTGGACCCATGGCAATTGACGACTCTCTCATCTATCCGTCCATCAATCTTCCCCTCCCAACCCTCTCTTCCGCCGCCACCATCCCCACCGTGACACGAGCACGCTTACCCCCCCCTAAACAGTCCCCTTCCTCCCCATTGGAGGCGCATTAACCCCCAGCGCCCCCTTCCCTCCCACTCCCGCCCCTTCGCTCCATCCACCCCCCGGCCGCGCATGCCCGCGTGCACCGGCGAGTGGTGCTGGCTGCCCTCACCCGCAGCCCTCGCCACTCTAGACCCGGAAGGACGACGAGGGAGCACTGGAAAGTAGCACGCCCGCAGTCGCTTGGATCGCCTGAGAGGAGCAGCAGAAGCAGTCGTCAATGGAGCGGCACGTCCACTCGCCCCAGCGCGGCCTCTGTCGCCGCTCCGCCGTCTTCCCGCCGGCCCTCTCTTCGTCGCCGCTTCTCCTGCTCCTCCTGCTGCTCTTCGCCCAGGGCCGCCACGGGCTCTCCTTCTTCGCCCGCTCCCCCGTCTACCAGGTGAGAGGGACCAGCACCCCGCTTCGCGCCCCCCTTAGGGGTCTGAGACGGAAAGAGCGAGGTCTCCCGGAGGAAATGACGGCGAAAGATCATTTCCTAGGACTTTTCCTCTTTTATCACAATTTATCGAGCTTGTTGCCATTTTAATTATAATTTTCCATTGTAGAATGCACGATGGTTAGTTTTGACGAGATAGAATAGCAAAGACTAGCGATGTAGAGTAACGAAGGTTAGTATGAAAGCTCTTTTTAGAATGTTTTCCTACAAATTGTTACGGCACCGTCGGATCTCGCCATTGAGTTCTTATCATCTCTCTTCATAAAATTACGCCAGGACTACCTCTCTCTTACTCTCTCCTGTCTACCCATCCTCCCACGTATTTAACTTGATGAACATTCGAAATATTTCAGATTGAAATTTAAGGAAGAGAATTGACTGGTTGTGGAGTTTTATTACTGATTTTACTTTCCATAAATTCATTATAAATTCCTTTCGATCAATACAAGTACATTATACATAATGTTTTAACTTGGAGTTATCGTAAAATAAAATTAATACAGAAACTTGGGACTTCCTCTCTCTCTCTCACTAAAGATTCACATTTTTCCAAGTATTTACCGACGAATTCGTAATTACTTCAGTAATGCGATGGACTGTGTTTTCGCTCTCAAGTATAACCTCATAATGCCGATAGTGTTTGACTTAATCTTCCTGGTTCGTAAATGGTAGAAGGCTAAGGTGTAATTCCCGCGAGTTACAAATGTTGCCACTCTACATTTTGGGCGTCGAGAAGATCGTCGGGCTTTCATGGGTGTCTACAGTTCGATGGGACATTAATCCGCCTTAGTCCTTCCCTCGACAAGGGCGGGGAACAACCCTGGATTTTCCTCCCCCTAACCTTGTCCCCGGCTCTCTTTAACGACACTTTAAGCCTCAGAAACCCTCCTCCAAATTTTATACGGCTCAAATTGGCACCCACAATTTATAATTAAATCCTATAATTTCAAATATAGTTACAAATTTAGTTAAAAGTCCATATCTTCCTGTTTGGGCACATTGATTGCCCTGAAAAAAGATCGTCCAACCACTTCAATTATATTCGTGAATGATTACTTTTAGTTGAGATTTATGATTCAGTATTCAGAAATAAGGCTTTTTACTATGTTTCAACCTTCATAAATTAATGATTTTTTATGGCCGGCGATTGGCTATTCATTAAAATTTAGAAAATAAGAGTAAATACTATTAAAAATAAATGTAAAATAACATATCATCCGTAGCACCGTCCCCAATGCTCTGTTAGTGCGCTAGAGAAAAGCGAATACCTATGTATTACGATCGTATTGTCCGTGAATCTACTAGCTTTTATATATATAATCATGTGTGTCAACTGACAGAATTTATTTAGCCTACATAGGGTGAGGCTCCAATGGCTCAATGGGAGATTAAAAAAATTAATTTCAGGAAAACGTTTTTTTTCATTAATTAATCCCTTTGAAATCTTTATTTGTAAAACTTAGATGGTACGTCTACGATTATTATAGGTAGGCAAAATTATCTCAATTACGCTTGTTTGATACCCTAGGAATCTCTGATTCACTTATTTTCTGAAAGAGAAATGTAAGTCTCACTACCAGCATCAAATTCACCAGCAAAGTAACCTGCATACTGGTTAAGACTCCCGACTCACCCAATTGCATCATTGTCTCCCCTATCCCGCTTAGGTGCCTCTGGCGCCGGCCCTGGGCGTGGACGGCGGTGCGCACGGGGGCGGCATACACGGCGACGGCACGTACAGTAGCACCTCTGCCGCCTCTGCCACCTCCACCATGTACTGGCGCGTCGAATACGGCTCTGAAGGCAAGTTATACATCGAGGTACACGTGCCGGCCCTAAAAACCACGTCCTGGTTCGCCGTTGGTTTTTCGGATCGTGGTGAGCCCGCCCCTGCCGATTACTGCGTCCTCTGGGTCGATTGGAAGGGCCGAGTGGCCCTATCGGTGAGTCATTTTCATCCTTTTAAGTTTGTGGAAACCAAGTAATTTCTCCAAATAAATTTTTTTAATACCCAAGAAGGAAAGTTTGTAACATTATTTTGTGTAATACAACTCATTACGGCTCGTAGATCAATCAAAGTAATTTAAATTTGGCTTTAAATATTTTTCATATTAATTTCCTTGGTAACAACTTGTGGTGCACCATATTGGTGTGCCTCACAAAATCACTGTTTGGGTTGAATTGGGGGTCCAGAGGCATCGCCGAAGAACAAGCGTCGTACGATCAGCATCTTATCGTCTAATCATCGTCATGCTGGTCCGTCAAAATTAAAAATGGTATAATTTTAAACAGTGAATTTGAATTGGAAAACAAAAGTGATGGATGCAGAACGTAATCCATCGCGTTAAGAGAATGTTGGATGTGGACACGGGATAGGGTAGGCGAGAGTCCACGTTTTGCATTCTGTTTGACGTCGTCTTGTCTCAGCCTATTCACGCTGTCCACATACTATATGATCAAAATTAAATTGTCATTTATGTCTCGAGTCAGAGATCTAGAGAAAAGATCATAATAAAATAAAGCTATTGAACGCAGTGAATTCGAAAGTATGCAAAGCTTGTCTTTTCGTGGGCCTGGAACTCTCAGACAACTATTGATTTATTTTTATTTATTAAACAACTTTATTGGGGCAAGATTGAGGTTTCATAGTCCCTTCTTCCACCTGCATTCTAACTGAATTAGAAATTAGATTAACTGTCAAATTCCAAGAAACTTTGGGAGATGCTGCGACAGTAACTTTTAACGGAGTGATCCGCCAAGGGTGCAATACAATGCAACAATTTCAGAGTGTAAAAATGATTCGCCTCAGAGTATAAGAGGACACCTCGGTAGCTTAAATGACTAAAGCACTCGGCCGGGCATTTAGGGATCCCAGTCAAAGCGAATGATATTTACAAACTGAAATTGTTGTATTGTATAGCCTTGTGATTCTCGATGCCTTTTCGAGTAATAGGAATATGTCAACCTCTCATCTACATTCAGATATTATTCGAATAAACCGATCAAATAAAAACATAGAAACGGTAGTTGGTATAATAATTTCATTCTTTAGGTATATCCCCTTGGAGCACGACTTTACGCTATTGCAAATGATTCCGAGTTTCGTTTTCACATTACCGTTCTGTGCACTCATCTGTTATTCATGTCGCCATAATCAAACGAGTCACGGCAAAGATATGATGAAACCAATTGATATCATTGCCGGACGATTCCGGGTGATCAGTGTCCCCGTCACCGACCCGTAACCTATTGCTTTCATACCATACCTCCGCAGGACACGTGGGCTGACCTGGACGGCCGGCTGCGATTGGACGAGTCTCAGGATTGCGAGGACTTCATGTTCAAGCGACAAGGCGACTCCATCAAGTTCGCCTTCAAGCGGAAGTTCGACTCGTGTGACCCCAGGGACTATGTCATCGAGGTGAGGTCATGCGCACTCCCCCCGCAAACTTGGCGGGTGCAGTCGCCTTCGCTTGCTGGTCAGCGGCGACGCGGCGGCTCCGTGATGTTGCAAGCGTGACCGCGCGCACGAATTCATTCTGGGAGGGAAGCTTTTGGATTGGCTTGGCGCTTAGGACTTCAGCTCTAGAAACGCAATTATACTTATGGGGTTCCGTTTATTGTCCTTCCGATTGGCATTAATTTATCATCAATCAGTCATGACGATGTGTTGGAAAAGCGCTTGGAAATTTGGAAATAAAAAGAAAACTGATGGAAGCATCGATCGAATTAATGCCGGGTTTTTATCAGTCAACAAATTAACTAGAAGCTTAATTATATTTTTATTTTGAAACAAGTCTTTATTTTTATCCAAATTTAAATCAATTTTGCTTGAAAAATGATCGGAGATCTCTCCATTATGGCGCTGAGTGAAATGGCAATGAGATGGCTCGGGCGTTTTTGTAAGCGAATGCCCGTCCTTAGAATGCGGGTAGCACGCATTCTAACACGTTGAGCGCCGTACGGTCCGCGTTTACTGGCCATAGAGGGACCCCCCCCCACCCTCATGTTTCGTGGGGGCCAAACGTTGACGTGGAGTGTTTGGCGTTATTTTTTCCTTTTATACGAAACTAGGCTAGAAGTCTTTGTACATACTATGTGCACTCACACAAAGGTTTTTTCCGTAAATGATGCTTCATTTGAATAGTTGGTAGAAACTTTCCAAACAGATGACGTACCTGGGTTTTCTCTGAGGACAAAATTCTTACTCCTGCCTTTTCAAACCTGTATCTGCAATCCTGGAAGAGCGCGATACCAATTTTGGTGGCAACTAACATATAATAGCAATACTTATACTCACAGTCCCGGAGTTATAGATTAGGCTCTATCAGTAAACGCTTGAGGTATTCGTTTTCTACTGGGCTTTGTTCACAATGAAACTAATTGGGATTGAGTGCCATCAATGATCTACGATCTACCCCTCCTGAGGATCTGAGTTTCATTCACGAGTCTGGCAGTGATAAAGTGTGCAGCGCTGGCATTATGACTGAGATCATTTAAGCTGAAGAAAACCTTAGACCAGTTTTTTCCGAATCTTTTATTTTAATCAACCTACGCCTTGTTTCGCTCCCTTTTCTTCGAGATCATAGCAATTTATATGGTATTCGTGAGACTGAGACTTAAAGAGAATTCTGGGCTGATTATTGATAAGACACGCAAAAATACTGTAGAGTGGACGTTCACTCGATAGCGGAAAGTAAGACACCATCCGGCGGTTGAATCACTTCCGAATATTATTTAATGTTCATAAAAATCTAGATAAATTATTTAATTCATGATAATTTGGTAAATACACATGCAAAGGCACCTTTTTAACAGATATTGTATTATGGAAGATGATTCGTATAATTTGTAAATTACTAATTACAGTGATTGATTATTGAAACGTGAATTTCATTTTACGATTGCATATGTGCACAGAGAAAAAATAATCACGACATGAACTTTCATAATTGCAAATGAAATTGTCTCTCATCATTTTGGAGTAGATTACCATTAATTATAGGCTCATTTAAATCCAATTCTTCCATAGTCTGATTTTGGGAGGAGGGCACCACGGTTCCCGGAGGTCGCTGAGATGACCCCCTCGATGCCCATC
Organism: Hetaerina titia; assembly: GCA_037158775.1. Lineage (NCBI taxonomy): Eukaryota > Metazoa > Arthropoda > Insecta > Odonata > Calopterygidae > Hetaerina > Hetaerina titia. The sequence goes on from CM073768.1 coordinate 133,813,896, forward strand.
GAGGGGGTCATGCCAGTGACTGTCTCCTTCTTTTGTTTCGCAGGACGGGACGACGCACGTGGTGTGGTCGACGGGCGTGGGTCCCCTGTTTCGGGTCCCGGGGGTGGACGTGGTCGGGCAGGCGGAGGCGAACGGAATGGTGAGAGTGCAGCTGCTCAAGACGCTGGGGCCGCGGCCGCTGAAGGCGGAGGAGGCGCCCGCGACTCCCTCGGAGACCCACACGTGGAGCCTCGAGGTGCGGGCCGACAAGGTGAAGGTCCCCTCGGGCGAGACCACCTACTGGTGCCACGTGCACCGGCTGCCCGACCAGCTGAGGGACAAGCACCACGTGGTGCAGGTGGGTGACGAAGGGAATACACACGCCCGACACCACCACTGACCCTCCTCCGCCTCCAACCACACTCCAATGCACCATGGGACGAGTGTTCGGTGCATAATTAGTGGGCACGAATCCTGGCCGTGAGTGGGGACCACTTCTCCACTCCGGTCGTCTCCCCATGTCCTCATAGTAATTTACTTACAGTGCCTGTCTCATGGGCCGGATTCGTTTGCCTCCTCCGTAATTCTCCCTCCTCACTCATTCATCCCGGTTCGTTGTCCTCCTCGCGGTGTTCTCGTAAGCCCCGATTTATTCACGTAACATGAATTCAATTGTCTCGGGCTCAACTTTGTGGAAATTTATGATCACTGAAGAGTGTTCACCGAGTTTCGCACAGGTCACCTCATTAGGTACAAAGGTCCATACTATCAACTCATCCCACGGACTTTTCACCAATGCATGTCTCTTGCACCCCCTTCTCGCTTCACACTTCTTCCTCTGCAACGCACTGACCCTCTAGGAAGAGGTATACATTTTCCCTGACCATGTTGTTAAATTTTGTTCCTGATGATGTCGCCTCAAAACCGGTGACGAATTAGATTTGTGGTGAAAATAGACAAATTTACTCATGGAGTGAGTTTTATCTCTTCCCATCATCCCCTCCTTTCAATACTTTTTAAACCTTCATTCTTCAGTTCTATTAGTCCAGTTTCTTCCCCATCAATTTTTCCGCCTTGTGTTGTTTAGGTTTTTTGAACATTCTACTTAATATTCTATCAGTTTTATAATTTGGCTCTAGATCTGACATTCATTATTAATTTTAAGTATAGTTTGTAGATAAATTGTGGACTTAACGAAAAGTTGGGAACGCGCTCGGATCTCTCCAGCATGCACTTCGTCATTTAAGGTTTTAAGACTATTTCGGGAAAGAACCTTAAATTTGGATTAAAATTAGGTTTCATGATCAAGGAGATTACTGTTTAAATCCTCTTCAATGCAATCCATGCCTTCAACAACGCTCTTTCCCACCTTTTTACTCTTCAATTTTCATCTTCTTCCTTACTACTCATTCCATGCCCCATTTTCTACCTTCATTCATCTCCTTCTTTTTCATTTCTTTACCCAATTGCATGTCGCAAGCCTGTGTGTTCCGTCTTAGCTGCGTCTCCGACAACTTGGAAACTTTTTTGATTCACAATCTTTTCCGAACGATCTTGTTTTTTGCTCTACCAATCGTACCCAATCCCACGGTCATAAAGTGAACCTTTCTCGCAATTAATATTGTCTAAGTTCTCCTTTTGACTTGAAGAATTTTTTTCCAATGTGTATCTTTGCAGTGTGTCCGAAAATGTTCCAGTTTTTGACTAAATTAATTGTATGATTAATAGTTAAACCATCAAAGGAGGAGAGGTACATACCAGGAAAGGAATGGGGCAATTATGTCACTCATCATTTTCAATTTGGAGGAAAAACGAGTCATTGGTGAAATTCAAGAGGATCTCAAAGACCAGTAGATGTTTTACAATTTCCGTGTTAATATTTCCTAATAAAATTGTTTCCCTAGCTGTGAAGATGAAATTTATATGGTGCTGAGAATAATGGAAGAAATGTTTATTAAAGACAATTTGATAATAAACAAAAGGAAAACTTATGTGATGGAAAGTAGTTGGGTGATTCAATGGTTTATTATTAATTAATTATATGGTTTTCTGTACTCTGAGGAGTAAACGCTATAAACTAAACGATACCAAAATGGCACACTGAAATTTTAGTGTGGCATGGCTCTTGGTTCAGGCTAAAAATGTGCGCCGAAATGAGGCGAATGTCAGATAGTGGATTGGAGGGACATCCCCTTGAGTGCCAACCGAGATGAGGGTGGGGCCGGGTGCGCCTTCCCTCCCCCCTCTTACAACCCTTCTTTGGGCTTGTTATTAGACATCAAGACAACGCTTAAAGTGTGGTCTGGTACCAGAGGATATGAAATTGCATGACAAGGAAAAATACAGTAGAATAACTTGATCATGGCTCATTCATGAAAGGGGGAAGCATTGTAGGAAATGATAAGCGTAGAGCAACTTCCAACTAATCCCATACCGTTGTGTGCCTTTGTTTCATGAATATGTTTCCACGTTCCCGTTCCACAATCTCCCTCCCTCTCGCACGTGCAATGCCTTCAAACAACATAGAGAGAATTCCTCCCGGCGGGACGTCCTGGGCTTGGCGCGTCCGCGGAGATAATCCAATTACCCTCATGTGTGTCCCTTCCGGCTGCTATGACCCCTTTTGCGGCACTCTTTTGTGACCAAGCCCCGCTCCAGTTAAGAGCATCCCCGGTGAAATTCTAAGGGAGCCGAAATATTGGCGTGAATGAAGGTGGCCATGGTGAACTAATTCTGAAATGTTTTGTACCTTTTAATTTTTAGGTCGGTTTCAGGCACGTATGCTACAGATTTTTCACAAGACTTTCACACTGGTTCTAATCTAGATTAATCCGAACGATACTAATTTTGGTGTCCATGAAATAAATTTTAAGTTTATGAAATTCTGCGGTATTGTACGTAGCTCGCCTCATGTTTGCACTCATTTAGAAGGTGATGATAATCGGCATGGGATCCTTTAAGCAGGATACTGGATGTAATCGATAACTGAACGCACAGATTTCTGTATATGTGTCAATTGGTATCTCCATTCATTGCACCCACACGGTGTGAATAGAAAATGTAGTTCCTGAAAGATGATATCTTGTTTATTTGGAATTCCATATTTGTTGACATCGTTTCCATGGATATATCGCATAACTGGAAGCAATTACAACCAAGTAAAATAAATGTTCTACTAATGGATTAACAGCTTTAATTCCATTCCAAAAAAGAAATCGCATTTTTAGGAAGGTTTAATAAGTTTAATGGGAATTTTCTGGTGCAATGAGGGTTGCCTTCATACAGGTGTGATACAGTTGGCGACTTTTTGGTTCTTGTGAGAAGCAACTTCGTAACAAATGAGCGTGGACTTCTGAAGAACTCGGTAAAAAAATTTCCAAATTGTCAACGTGTCGGAAGTATGTGTCAATTTTTGAAGGTCAATATACAATGCCCATTTTTCTCGAAAACACTGCTTCACGGCTTTAAGGAAAATTATCTAAACATCAGGGCTATTCGAAGTAGAATAAATTTGGCAAAAAATCATTTTCAAAAAGAATGCATTATATGCAAGTTAAGCGCTAAACAAGACGCAATGCTAATATTAGTCCAGAGTAATATGTAGATAAGCTCCGCCCGAAATCCGAATCGAAAACTCCTCTTGGAAGCAATAGGATGAGCAGAGATAGGAATTTTTTAATGTATGAGTATAGATAAGAATTGAAAAAATAAGTTGGGAAAAGAGAAAGACTCAAATATGACAAGAGAAGAGAGGTAGTCACCAGTTGAAATTTGAAAAAGGCAGAAAAAGTGAGTGAAGGAAATATTGAGAATACCGGGATGGTGACAAGGTCATGATAGAAGGGAGAATATTGGGTAAGAGGGCAAGTAGAGGAAGAAAGAGATGCTTCGGTTTTTTTGATGACATGGCGAAAGGTACAATGATACGAAGAGAAAAATAAATTAAAATTGTAATGCAAACAAGATAAATTCCATACGATAGCAAAACAAAATAATTTATAGGTACTATCCTTTTATAGGCAAATTACTTTTGTTAAGATATCTCCAGAGCTTACAGTAGCCTTACCCTAAAGTAACCGTTAAGTACTATATCAAACTAGGCACTAGGAAACATAACATAACGAGTCTTCCATTGATGCTATAACTCGTAGGCTCTGGTTATCGCTAGATCCGTGACCGCAAGCTGTGCCACAGAAGAAATTCGCGTAACGTGAAGCAATAGTGTTAACGCGACAATATTATTTTCATGAAACGAGGCGCTCAAAAGTAATTACGTTCACTCATATGAATGGCTAAGAATCGCAGAGAAATAATAAATTAAAGGGGCACAATGCGGATGAAATATACCCCCCTCTTTCGTGGTCCTACCAGTCCCTCCTCGATAAGAGAGCTCAAAGCCAATGGGTACTTTCTCGAGTGTGGTACCCTTCAGTTTCTCGGGTGCACTCATCCCCTGAGGTGAATCAGTTGTCCTTTTTCACTTTGCAGTACGAGCCGGTGATCCAGGCAGGCAACGAGCCCCTCGTGCACCACATGGAGGTGTTCCACTGCGAGATGCCGCAGAACGTCGAGGTACCCCCGTACCGCGGCTCTTGCAGCGACCCGCAGCGACCCGAGCTCACCATGCCCTGCAAAAGGGTTCTCGCGGCATGGGCCATGGGGGCCGGGCCCTTCGTCTACCCAGAGGTAAGTGACCCTCTTCGGTGACCGGGAACGAGGACTTCAATGCAAACTTTAAATGGCATTGTTTTCGTCAATAAGACTACTATCTAAAGTAATTTATCAATGAATCCTCCTCAAAATGCTTCCAGAAAACTATATGATAGGAAGACATTCGTCGCAATCCAGATTGGTCAGCCAGAAAGAGGTTCTTTAGGCAAAAGCTATGGCGGATTAGGGGCATAAAACAGGCTGGCTGGGATAAAATTCGAGTGTGCGGTGTCCCGCCTGTTGTCTCCTTTAGTCAACGAATTCTGGGAGTCATGAGAAGGAGCAAAATAGGAGAGGATGAGAAATACTGAGGCGAAGTCACAACTTATGAGGAATAACCTCTCCAACCAATACTAGGAATCTTTATTCCCACCCACAATTCGCAGTCATGAGAGCAAAAAGCATTTCCCCCACCCATCTCTCTCTCCGTCCTTCCCTTTTTTTTCTCCATCCCTCTCTCCCTTTCTCTTTCCCACTCATTGGACGTTAGCCATGAGATCGTCATTAAAATCCTCCTGGGGCTCCCTCTAATCCCATCCTTCGGACAATAGTAATGGGAGCGGAGAGGCGCCCGCCCATTGTGGAGTGGGTGCGTAGGTCGTTGAGCCGCGATTTGTTTCCGCGCCATTCAACAAATTGCGTCTCTGGAGCGCCCTCTGTCCTCCCCACCCACCCGAACCCCCCGCAAAATCTGCGGATACTTCTCCGAGAAGGTGTCGAGGGATCGCTTACCCTCCACCGGGGGGCCACGGCCCACGGAATCGTTATCAGGCACTCGACAGTAACCTTGATGGGAAAGATCTCTTTAATGAAAAATATCCCGAAAACTCCTCAGATTAGATGATCTCTCGTTAACCAAATCATTGGGGTTTCCTTTCATTATTGCACCTTTCTCAAATCATCAGTTTTAGCTTATTTGAACGCGGAATTATGAGCTCTATTTTTCGATCCACCAAACACAATACACTCGACAAAATAAAAATATTCAAAGTCCTCATTCCGCCACCATAGTGCAGAGTAGGATCATGAGAGGGACGTCAGTTATCTTATGAATGCTATTTTAAGGATATACAAATATTTCCTCAAGCCCAGAATGGTATATTAATTCCTATGCTGGCAAGCGTAGTGAGGTATTCGAATTCTTTTCCCAGGAAAGCTGATACACAAAAATCAGTGGAAATCCGTGAGACCTGTGTTTCTATCTCGCTTAGTCTATAAGTGGCAGTTTGAATGTGTTCCTTTATTCGCAACTACATTCTTGAGCAGGACGTTTTAACGTCTAACTGCTCATGGAAGACATATATTTTATTAAATCTACTATCTCTTTCAAAATTCCTGTCTTTGTCAATTTCCCAGCGGGAAGCCCCTCAGGATTACCTTTCCTGGGCCACTACCGACATTTCATGGAAGGGCCTGCTTAAAAGATTGTAACAATATTATTCACAGTGACAGTGAGGAAAAAGCTAACATTCTGTATACTCTCTTTCAAAGCGTTTTAACGAACGATGTTGCCACCGCGCATCTTCAAGAAACAATACATACTGAACCCATGGCAAATATAATTGCGGACGAACAAGGAATTGTCAAATTGCTCAACGAGAGTAAACCCAACAAATCCCCGGCCCCGAAAATATACCAACTAGGATGACAAAATATTTAGCTCCTAACATCCCCCCGTACCTCGAAGTTATATTTAACAAATTCCTCACAGACTTTGAAGTCCCTAAGAATTGGAAAACCGCGCAAATAACGCCTATTTTTAAAAGTGGTGACAGGGAGGACTCCAGTAATTACACACCAATTTCTCTCACTTCTATGGTATTCTACAACATTTTGTAGCATATTATTGTCAGTTTCATAATGAGATACCTCCCTTGACTCCATAATCCTAATTTGGTCTCGCACCACTCATGTGAGATCCAATTAAGTTTATTCACATATGACTTATTTTTATGGGGTGAAAGTGGTAGGCAAGTGGATGTGATTTTTTTAGATTTTCAAAAGGCATTTGATAAGGTTCCCCATGGTAAAATGGTTCATAAATTGAAGTTTGCAGGTATAAACAAGGGCGCAATAATTTGGTTGGAGACTTTCTCTCAAAGTGGGAACAGAGGATAGTCCTTGACGGTGCTACTTCCGACAGAGTACGAGTGATCTCGGGGATACCTCAGGGAAGTGCAATCGGGCCGTTACTTTTCTTGATTTTTGTTGATGATTTGAAACGCGAAGCAAAAATTAAGATTAGAATGTTCGCGGATGACACGGTGATTTATCGGGAGATATCTGGGAATAAGGATCGTTTAATTCTAGCACAGGTTCTAGATTGCATTACTAAATGGTGTTCAAAATGGGGATTGTCATTTAACCTTAGTTCGGTGGTAAATTTATATAAAAGGTCAACGGGATTTGTTTACAAGCTAGCTGGAGTTGACATTGAAGTAGTTGAGACGGTAAAATACCTACGAGGGTCATCCGGAAAGTAGTACCCGTTCGTGCCGCATGAAGTGCTGACGACGCGAGTAGCCGCTGGACGAGGTCAGATAGCTTCAGTGGCTTGTCTGCCTTCTCTGAGCCAAGTTGCGTGACGCTAGCATTGCCTGTGTTGTTTCTGTGATTGTTTACAATGTTTAAAAAAATTGAGAACGCCGCCAGTTGTGAAGTGAGGGCAGTGATTAAATTCCTCAATGCAAGAAACGTTCGCCCATGTGATATTCATCGCCAATTAAAGGAGGTGTATGGAGACAATGTAATGGACGAGTCGTCTGTTCGGCGGTGGTGTCGCAACTTCAACATGGGGAGGGGGAACACACACGACGATGAGCGTTCGGGGAGACCGTCTGTCATTACAGACCAACTGGTGAGCTCAGTTGACGAATTCGTGAGGAACGATCGGCGCGTCACAATTGATGACATCTGTGAGCATTTTCCCAATGTTTCTCGAACAATTGTTCATGAAATTGTTAAACACCATCTGCATTATGCAAAAATTTGTGCAAGATGGGTCCCTCGCATGCTTACAGATGAGCACAAAACCAAGCGTATGGCTGCAGCACTGACGTTTTTGGGACGTTATTCTGATGAAGGAGACTCTTTCTTGACTCGCATAATTACTGGTGACGAAACATGGGTTTTTTATGCATCACCTGAGAATAAACGACAGTCAATGGAGTGGCATCATGCTCATTCACCAAACAAACCAAAAAAATTCAAGACAGTTCTGTCCACCAGGAAACTCATGGCAACCATTTTCTGGGATCGACGAGGTGTATTGCTTATTGATTTTATGGCCCGTGGAGACACTATTAATGCCAATGCGTATTGTGAAACATTAAAGAAATTACGGCGGGCAATACAAAATCGGCGGCGAGGTCTATTGTCTAGTGGTATCATTCTCGTTCATGACAATGCCAGGCCTCATGCAGCTGGGATAACACAAAAACTTTTGCAGCAATTCAAATGGGAAACTTTCGACCATCCACCGTATAGCCCGGACTTGGCCCCTTCAGATTTTCATCTCTTTACAAAGCTTAAAGACTTTTTGGCAGGAAAAAGATTTGACAGCGATGAAGAACTTAAAGGAGTGACCCTGTATCTCAATGAGCTGGCGGCGAAGGACTATGCAGCAGGAATACAGAAACTTGTCACACGTTATGACAAATGCCTTAATTTGCTTGGAGATTATGTTGAGAAGTAGTTTAAAGTATCCTCTTTCAAATAAAATTTTTTATGTTTGTTAATATTTACTTTTGTGTCTTTATTTCACGAACGGGTACTACTTTCCGGATGACCCTCGTAGATGTTACAATCACTCTAGACTTATCTTCGGGCACCCACATACTTTGCGGGCAAGCATATAAAAAACTGGGATTTATTAGACGCATTGTTGGCAGAAGCGACTCCAAGGTCAAGGAACGTTACTACCACGCTCTTATAAAGCCTCATTTAGAACGCGCATCTAGTTTATGGGATCCCACTGAAAAGGGCATCATTCAGGAAATTGAGAAGTTCCAACGCCCGTTTCGTTAAAAACTCTTACGATAAAACGAAAAGCGTCACTAAAATGCTTATGGGGTTTGGGTGGGAATCATTAGAAGAAAGACGATTCAATGCTAGGCTAAACGTACTAAATTAATTCAGATCCGCATATTTCAGCACAGAGGTCTCGCAAATTATTCGCAGTCCAACATACGTACATTGGTCGCTTGAATCATGAATATAAAACCGGGAAATAGATATCAGACCTAGCAGATTCAAGGACTCCACCCCACGAACAATATGGGATAGTAACTGTAGGGTTATAAATAGTATAAATTACAATTTTCACCCACAGCGTCTAGGGAATAAAGTTCTACTCCATCGCATGCACTTTCACTAACCTCGTGTGATTTGTTGTCAAAACCTTACCCGCATGACCGCATTAGGTCTAGCTTCTCTTTTACGGGTGGTGACCTAACACCCCCCGCCACACGCCCTTGCGGCGGCACACATGGACTGCACCCTTTTACATGGTAGAGGGGCTTGTGCGTTCCAATTACTCATAGAGCTATGATGGTGAGACCAATTTAAGGTAGAATGCTGGGGAGGTAAGATAGATTTTGGAAAATAACTGACATTTTGGATGGTATTAATGAAGGAAAAAAGTATGAGGAGCTAAGTAATGAGTTTTTGCGGTGTCAAGTTTAGTGTTTGAGGATAATTTGTTTCATATTAGCTAGGGTTTTATAGTGCAGCAGTGCGTAGGGGTCCATTACAAACCTACTCCAACCCGCTATTCGACTATTAATAATATTAATCCATATATTTTAGGGTTCCGATCAAGGGTTTGAAAATGATAATAATATTTAAATTTTTACTCTTGGTAATTTTGCTGCACACTACACATTTTCCAAAAAAGTACTGCTAACCTTGATATATCGCGTGCGTTCAGATTTTGCTAAACCCAGTATTTTGATGTCCTTATTTTTCCGGGGAATATAGTAGAGAGCTAAATTTGGTAGGGCAGGGTCTGTTTCCACTACCCACTCTATGAGACGCAACCTACCTCATCCGCGTGTCTTCCGTGGTACATTCCCTCCTCCCTCTCATTTTACTCTCTCCCCCTTCCTGCCTCTCTCCATTTGCAGGAGACCGGACTCCCGATCGGCGGCGAAGGATTCAACCCCTACGTGATGCTGGAAGTCCACTACAATAATCCGGAGCTAAGAGACGGTAAGCCTAGAAATATACCATTGTCTTTACTGCTTACCGGCTCCAGATACCCGCGCTTGCTTTAATATTGAAGATAATGTTCCTCTTGCAACATCGTTTACGGGGAGAATGTAAGAATTACCCTTTGCTTGCGATAGTACAGTTAGGTTTTCACGACTTATCTGTGGTACCAAGTATTTCCATTTTCCACCATATCATATTTTTTCTATGCAGTGGTTTATGAATAACCGTTTTGGTCAATAAAATGGTGCCTAGAGAGGCTTTAAAAATGAGGTAGCTGCTGTCAGATCCGACAAAAAAATTAAGAATTGGGTGGCAGAGAAAATCCGTGGAATATTTCGCACACCATGGATTCTCGGGAGAGAAATAAATAATTGTTCTTCGTATTTCTTTATTGGATTCTTTTTATGGAGTTAGGAAAATTTCTGTTTTAAAATACAGATCCAAAAAAGCATGCAAATTCCTTCCAATCATTCGGGGGTTCCACTTAAGAAACATCTGTTTTACTCATTCTGGAGTTTCAACGAAATAAAAATGCAGTTAAATGGGAAATCAAGTACCTGCTCTTGAGAGATTTTTTACAGTTTTTAACGCACTTTTATTGATATGACAAACCCTCGTAACTTTTTGCAAAAACAATTTTCGAATTCTTTAAAAATGGGCAGTCCCTGCCCTCAGACTCCAGGCCACTTAGTGGCTCCTCGAGTAGGGACACCACCCCCATCTCGCCCTAACTTTAAGGTGGCTGCGACCCTCGGAAATGTTACAAGAGTGACTCTTTTTATATCGTGTTTCTCTATTGCTATTGGGTGTGTTATTAATACAAAAGACATTTTAGAGCTGGTTCTGAGCTCCAACTCAAATACTTTCAAATCTTCGCTCCCCTGGGCGGCGCTGCTCAGATTGGGTGGACAGCTCCGGCGTCCGCCTCTACGTCTCCCCGAAGCTGCGTCGCTTCGACGGCGGCGTTCTGGAGCTGGGGCTCGAATACACGGACAAGATGGCCATCCCGCCGCACCAGGTCGAGTTCCCGCTCAGCGGACACTGCATCTCCGAGTGCACGGCCGTGGTACGTACTCTTCAACCCTCCACTCACGCAAGCACCACGCACGGCGTGCTTAGAATAGCCGGCTCCAAGCAAACACGTGCAGTGTGCCGCTTTTGGCTTTTGTTAAAACTTTTTCTCCTCTACCTTCTTAAGAACAAAACTCCATAAATATGTTGCTCAAGTATTTATCCAAACAGCAGAAAACAAAAAAAAATATAAATAGGAAAAAAGTAAGATAGATAGATTGAAAGAAATAATCGTTCTAGTATCTAGTCCTATGAAAATGAAGTAAAGATGACCATTGACTGCAACAGGTTTAGGTTAAATTACAATAAATTGCAGGTAGATAGGTTACAGTGCTCATGACTCACCGGCAATATAAGAATAGTCCGTTGTTAAGAATTTGATTATTTTATGCACATGGCGTACTTCAGGATAGAATTAGCCATAACATCAGATGAATTTAACTAAATAAGTGTCTCAAACGTAACAAAATTTTGTTTTCGGTAACAGTTCACATATTCGGAAAATCACGACATCAGTACAAAGATAGTCACGAAAATCGTTCAGCGTAACATCCGGGTCGAATGAAATTAGCACAGAAGAGAAAATTTTATGTGGAGCGATCGAATGAGAGAATTTCGTAAACAAGTACGAGAAGTCGTAGCATTAAAACCATTATTTACTGATGGCAGGAACAGAACCCTCACGTAGACATGAATGCCCTCGCCACATGCCCTTGTGGCGCCTTGCCAGGTATTATATAGATACGAGTATAGTGGATGAATGTTTATGTAGATGAATGGGAGTGCGTTCATTCAAATATCGCTGTCCCTCGTGCTAAGAGTCTAGAAAGATTCGTGCCGGTGCTTAAATTCGTCTGGGACACGGGCCTAGAATGTCGTAACTCGTCAGCAAAAGAAGTGAACATTGACAACAGCAAATTTGAAAGTGAGGAAACGGTCTTCTTACTATAACATTTCCGAAGTAGGGAGGTGTGCTGACCAGCCGATGAACTGGTAAGGGACAATCAGCGATCAGGGATTTGGCTATTGGTTGCAATTCTCTGAAATCAGGCATTTTTCAACGACTTTGTGATCCATATAAGCGAGGCTAGTAGACATATTCGCATGGAGGCGGATGAAAGCGGATTTGTAAAATTGAAAGGTGAAGCATTCCAGTGAAGCATTCCAGGTGAAGCAGGTGGATATGGTTAGAAAGGACCTTTTTCTACAGAATTTGTTGTATAATGGTGATTTTTGAGCCGAAAGCTAGGATAAAGGTGGATTTTCATTGTAAGAGAACTATTCAACAAGGAATGGCATAAATATTTTATTCGCATCATAAATTGTACGCACATTTAAATTTATGATATATTGTTAACTTAATGAGTGAAATTTAAAGTCAAATTATCCATATTTCCCGAGCATTCCTCGATAATCATTGTTTCAGTCAATCCTGTGTGCTGTGTTTCCCACTTCAAGAACAAAAGCGATTCTCTTGGATAGCGCACCGACTGCAGGGTGCGTTAGTGGTGTCGCGATGCCGTAACCGTCGCCGAGGTCAAATCCACGTTTTGGGATTACCCGCGACAGCCCCCATTCTGGGGTCGCAACGCGTTCACCCATCCCCGCCCCGCCCTTTCTTCGCAGGCCGTGCCGCCGGAGGGCATCGTGGTGTTCGCCTCGCAGCTGCACACCCACCTGACGGGCGTGCGAGTGGTCACGCGGCACGTGAGGGACGGCCGGGAGCTGCCCGAGATGAACCGCGACGACCACTACAGCACCCACTTCCAGGAGATCCGGATGCTCAAGAGGAGGGTGCGCGTGTTGCCGGTGAGTGGCGCGGTGGAAGTCGGCCGGCGTAGCAGCAAGAAGTGCAACGCCCTCGGTTTGCACATTCACCACAAGCACCGGTCTGCTCTTCAGGGACGATCAGGCGCATGTGTCGAGACGGCAACGGACGCTTGGTCACTAGACATTAATAATTAATAACACGGATGTCTATTCACTCAAAAAGTTAAGACAGGAATGTATATTTCAATATTAGTAGCATGCCGCTACAATAATTTTCTTTCGTCCTTTTCATTAACACTAGCGTTACATCATTCTCAGAATTCGGGATAATCCTAGTACGCGTCAATTTCTGCCGACCGAGATTTTCCCATTGATTTGTGACCCACCGCAGTATTTTGGAAGAATGAAATTTGGACAAGTTGGGAAAATTGAACTTATTCAATTTGAATTCGGAGCGCTGCCGATATTTTTTTTTGCTTTCTCTGACACCCTACAGCTTACTCTTAAAAATTTCAAGCGTAAATTAATCAATCCTCTCTCATGAAAGCAACAACGCTTAATCTCTATAAAGCAGGCTATTCTAGCGTGCATAACCGCCTTTGGTTGCCAGTGAAACTCATTTATGTTTTTTAATGTCTTTTTTACTTAAATATGGTGTGTCAAAAATAGATTTTTTTTAGCTTGGAAGCATCCCTGGTTTGGTTGGACGGCTTGATTTTGAAAACTGCGGTAGGCACGCATGCCAAACGATGTACAGAAAAACGAAACCTTGAGCTGCGGTGGTCACCCACCTCAATCATCTAACTAACCTTGAACTAGCCTAAAGTCGTGGAAAAAGGTTTCATCTGCTGGTAGTGCGTGAGACAGTGGTCCCTGAAATGTGGGACGGAGCGGGAGAGAGAGAACGCGTGGGTGGGGGAACGGCTGACTGGCGAGAGAAAATAGTATGCCTTGCTCATATTGCGCGTGCAATGGAATTGTGACCTTGCAAACTCTATATAAAATACTTTTCGGTGTAACTTCTTACTGATAGCGACGGGTAATGACGGAATTCCTTCCCTTTGAGGTTTCAGCAAGCAAGAGTTGTCAATTCGTGGATAGATGAAGTAATTATGTGGCTCAGTAATTCAAACAAGCATCATATTGAGCAAAATTAAAATGAGAGTGTATGAATATGAGTTTACAAATTTTAAATTCTCGCAAAAAGTAAAGAGCTCGATATTATATTAGAAATATTCAGGAAAGTTTCTTCGCAAAATCAAGAGTTTTCGAGGAAGCTGTAGCGATGAATCCTAATATTTTGTTTTATTCTTTGGCAATGTTAAATTTATTTGTTGATACAATTTGAAACATATCAATATCAATCTTACACGACCGCACCTGATATAGCTCCAAGTAAGTATATCAGACGCGGGTCTCCAACGAACCAAGAGACATTTCAGTTGTTTAAAATATTTCGCTAAAACTTACATCAGCGAATCGGACAACAAGAAATAATGAGGAAGATATCAAGAATTGAATCCACCCTTTACCACGAATTCTTTTCCGTTTGCGAAATCCGCGGTCTCGTCCAAGTCAATACAAATCAAGAGTCCCTTTCCGGCTCGGGAAGCCTCTATCTTAGGTCAATTTCTCCAGCACAAATTTTGACAAAGGATTCTAAAGAAATCCTTAGCGTTGGGACATCTCATAGGACGGGCTAAAAGAGGGAAACCAAAAATTTGATACGAATCTTCCCCATGAGATTATTCTCTCTCCCCGTTTACCCACGATTGGTATTCTGATCTATACTGACACATGGTCTAGCGGAGGATCGCTGCGTGGAGTTATTTGTTGGGGATGTGAGCTGAGCCTACTTTCGTATGGAGGTGAGAGCGCCGACCGTCTATCTCTTCCCTCCTCTAGGGTGACGCGCTGCTGACCACGTGCTGGTACACGACCATGGATCGCCACAACGTGACCCTGGGAGGCTTCTCCATCAGCGACGAGATGTGCGTCAACTACGTCCACTACTACCCCAAGATCTCGCTGGAGGTGTGCAAGAGTGCCATCAGCGAGGCGAGCCTCAAGGGATACTTCCGCTTCCTCAGGGAGTGAGTAGAGCCCCGTTCATTCCCAGACCCTGCCGATTCCGAAAGCCAGTCGATGACAAGGGGCGCCAGAGTATTGCTTTAAAGGGATGCATGGGGAAAGAATTTAGAGGGATCGGACTCGATATGGGAAAGCTTAAGTCTTGCAAGCGAAATCAGGCGAAGTCACATGTACCGCCCACACGGGACGATTAAATGGCCAAAAGGTTTTCAATGCAGTTCAAGTTCTTTCGAACATTTGAGGATGCCACTGACACATTCAGGGAGTTGACAGTGACTCGTGTGTCCTCTTGCAGTTGAGAAATTCTTTTGATGTGCAGATTCCACTGTTTCCTCCTCCTTGGAAATCATTTATTTTTGCAAACTTTTGCACCAGAAGGCTAAAGGGAAAGTCGACAAATATTTAACGTTGCCTGCCAATCGGTAGAGGGAAAAGTTCCTGTGGGCCCACGAATGAAATTCGTTTCTCCCAGTTCCCAGTATTACCGATGGGAAAACTTTACTATTACTATTTAAGGGCGTTGAACAAACTGTAAAACAAGTTCGAACCCAATTTCCACATAAGTCACATATTTATGATATTTTCCATCCACTTAAATCTAGTTGAGAAGAAGGAAAGTCAATTGATCCAGTTAAAACTTGTCCATGGAATGTTTTCTTTAGTCATGTGGGTGATCATCCGTATGTGCTAATGCCACTGTTGCCACTAATAATAATCAACAACAACGTTGCCACTAATAATAGTAATTAACACTGAGCCCGTA
This sequence comes from Hetaerina titia, assembly GCA_037158775.1. Lineage (NCBI taxonomy): Eukaryota > Metazoa > Arthropoda > Insecta > Odonata > Calopterygidae > Hetaerina > Hetaerina titia. Next base: position 133,829,491 of record CM073768.1, read on the forward strand.
CATTTCTTATATGTGAATTATATATCTTTTCACAGTGAGGAGGTAAATTATTATTTAGTTTATTAAAGTGGTTCGAGAAAACGAGATGATAGAAGACATTCCCTGCTTAAGGTACGGGTATCACTGACAGTGCGAAGGTAAATATTGAGCAGTCTGGGGAAGGTAATAATAAGATTAAATGCTTGCAGAAAAAATCATTCGAATAACAATGTTACGATCACTTTATTGAACAGTCCTCTTAAAAAAGGCGTGTGGTAGCCCAGAAAAAATAAATCATGGAAGCAGTAATTGAGGTAATTACACGATCTTCATTTAGCTAACGAGTCCCATAAGGAAAATTACAGCCGATTTTAAGGCGACTGCCTTTGCGAAGTTGTCGCCAGAATTTGAGTACCTATTAAGTGCAAAATTTAGCACATTTTCATTATAAAACCATACTTCCAAATATAAAATTTTTCCATTGCATAATTGTTTGAAGACCTCTATTTTTAAGAACTCTTTTAGATAAAATCTATAATATATATATATATATATATATATATATATATTTAAGTAATCTACCGGTTAAGGTAGGTTTTTGGATGGACCCAACTATCAAATAAACATTTTGTGACTCCCGAACTAGCAAACTAATCTATATCAGGTCCCTCTTCATCTCGGTGTACTTCTTTCCTCCCTTCATCTCGTCCAACATCCCTATCCTGTTCCTACCCTTACCTCGCTTGCCCAACACTCTTCCCTCTATTACCCTCTTCAACATTCCACTACCGCTCAATACGCCCTTCATCCATTTTTCCTGCCTCCATAGGATTTCTCTCAACAAACCCCTCTCCTCCCCCACCATTTCTAGTACTTCCTCATTTGTTTTCCTTTCGGTCCATTTCACCTTTTCCATTCTTCTCCACACCCACATTTCAAAAGCCTCCAATCTACGTATATCCTCCTGCTTCAGCGACCACGTTTCCGCGCCGTACATAGCTACGCACCATATCAGAGTTTTTACGAGTCTTGTCTTAACATCCCTACTCAACGTCCCCGTCATCAACTCCCTCCTCCTTGAGAAAGCCTCCTTGCCTAGCGCAATTCTTCTCCTTACGTCCCTACCACTTTGACCGTGTTGGTCCAAAACACTTCCGAGATATGTAAACTGTTCTACCTGCTCTATTTTTTCCCCGCCTATTTTAATATTTAGCTTAGCCTTTTTCTTTCTGGAAAATCGCATAACCTTTGTTTTATTAATATTTATTCTCATCCCATATTTATCGCACTGAACCTCCAATTCACTCAACAATGCTTGCAACCCCTTGGCTGACTGAGCAACTAATGCTTGGTCATCAGCAAACCTAACCGATTTTACGAATTCCCCTCCGACTTTCATTCCTACCTCCAGTTCTTCCCATGCCTCTTTAATCATTTCCTCTACATATACGTTGAACAGTACCGGTGACAATGGGCAACCCTGCCTTACACCTCTTCCTAACACTGCCCATCCGGACTCTCCGTTCCCCACTCGCACCTGAGCAGTCTGAGACATGTATAGGTTGCGGATCAGTCTCCTGTCCCTCCAATCCATTCCTATTTTCTGCAATACACGCATTAATTTTTCCCAATTCACTCTATCAAACGCTTTTTCGAAATCTACAAAACAGGCAAAAACGTCCTGATTGTATTCTGTATTCCTCTCGACTAGTGATCTCATTACTGCAATGGCATCACGCGTACCTCTTCCTTTCCTGAACCCAAACTGATCATCCCCTAAGTAATCATTTGCCTTACTCTCTATCCTTTTGTTGATGATCCTGAGAATAACTTTAGCTGCGTGGGATATCAAACTTATTGTTCTGTAATCCTCACATGACGAAGCCTTTGCCTTTTTTGGAATAGGAACTAACACCGATCTCACAAAATCTTCCGGCCAGATTCCTTCCTCATAGATACTACGAATCAGTCCATATATGGCCTTCTTCCCACCTTTCCCTAACCATTTCAACATTTCTACAGGAATATTGTCCACCCCCACAGCCTTATTTGCTTTCATCTCCTTTAATGCCCTTTCTATTTCATCGTCGAGTATGCCTGGACCTAAGCTATCTTCTTCTACGTCATGTTCCTTTTCTATGTCTAACCTTCCTTATCCTTTTCCCTTCCCTTATCCTTAACCTTCCTTATCCTTTTCCCATTAACGGTTCCTATAGTGTCTTTAGCGGCTTCCAATATCCCTTTCTTGATACATTCCCATTTTTCTTCGATAGTACTCAGTTCTTTACCGTCATCCATCATTTTCTCTACAGCCTGCTGATACTCCTTCCTCGTAAATCCATTTACTGCTTCTAAATTCCATTTCCTAACCCGCCGCCCTTGCCTTACCTTCTTGAAACGAACATTACATTTCATAACAACTAAATTGTGGTCAGAGTCCGCATCCGCTCCTGGGAAACTGTGCGAATTTATCACACTGTTCCTAAACCTGTGCCTAACCATAATATAATCTAACTGATACCTTTCTGAGTCACCTGGCATTTTCCATGTATACCTACGCCTTTTGTGGTGTCTAAACCATGTGTTAGTGATGACTAACCCCTGTATCCTGCAGAATTCAATCGCTTTCTCCCCGCGTTCATTCCTCGTGCCTAACCCATAGTCCCCCACCTCACCACCATCTCTTCCTTCGCCTACCGTCGCATTCCAATCCCCCATCACTATCAAATGTTTCCCTGCAGGAACACTCGCGATGATATCCTCTAACTCATCATACATCCTATCGACTTCTTCCTCCTTGTGGTTGCTCGGTGGCATGTATACCTGAATAATGACCAAGTTCGTCGGCTCTGCCTTAATCTCTACGAGTAAAATTCTATCTGTCGCTTGCTCTATGTTGACTACGCTTCTTCCTACCCCTTTATTTAAAATTACGGCAACCCCTCGTTGGCTCTCGTCCCCGCCGCTGTATATTACTCTATAATTGTCACTCCAGTAATCCCCGCTATCCTTCCATCTCACCTCGCAGAGGCCTAAAACATCTATGTTACCTCTTTCCATCTCTCGCTTAATATTTTCTAATTTGCCTCTCCTCAACATTGTCCTGACGTTCCAGGTTCCTATTCTAACTACTTTCGTCTTCTTCTGCATCTTCTGTCCTGCTGCTGTTATTTCTCCCCCGCAAGGATTTCGTGGGATGACGACCGCGGAAGCCTTGCCTCCCCCGCTGCCGGGCACGACACACGGCCCCTTGGGCCGAGTCCCGCAGTTGCCAGGACTCAATTTCTGTTTTGCGTCCATCATATTTTCTTGGGAATGATAATTGAGGTGGTTTCCCGTTGCCTTCCTCAATAGTGTTTTTAACGTGACACCATCACTCAATGGCCGCCCCACTGGGGTCAGACGCCATTGCAGCCGCCTCACTGAGGAACAGACGCTGCGTGGACTACCTTTCGTCTGGCTCCTAACCTTCGACCTATCTGGCATGGGTGACCCTTCCAGGAGTAATTATTATTACTCCCGCCAGCACAGCTCTAGGGGTCATCGGAACACACAAGCCCTTCCACCACGACAAGGTTGTAGTCCATGGGAGGGATATATATATATATATATATATATATATATATATATATATAATATAAAATCTATATCTAAAACCTTTCTTCTTCTTGAAAAATGTTTTCACAATTATTTTAAAAGCCTTTCCTAAATGTATAGGCACTCTACGCATCGTATATACTTATTTATGCATGAAAACCAAAAGTGGGGATGCTAAATTACTTCGAAAAACCAAAATAAAAATAGTTTTTTACTGTGAAAAGTATGACTAGTGCATTAATATGATAGTAAGTAGAACAGCTTTAAGAATAGGAGTGGAGAAACAGCTGTCAATCTAGTGCATTCATAGTGAGGACGCTGGGCGATTGAGAAGGGGGGGGGGGCACGCACTTCGAAGGTGGCAGGTTCCGAGAATACGTTTCGCCCGGCCCTGGTTCCCCCGCCACCCCTGAAACACGGCTTCCCGATTTCGTGCAGGTGGAACGACGAGCCGACGGATGAGGATGGCAAGGGCGTGTCCCAGAACTACGGCTCCGTCCGCTGGCTGGAGCGGCCTCTGGAGGCGACATTGCTCGAGAAGCTGTACGAGGACACGACGCTGTCCATGCAGTGCAACCGGAGCGACGGCCGGAGGTTCCAGGGGGAATGGGAAGGGGTTCCGGGCATCAAGGTGGACACGCCCCTGCCGGCGCCCATCCGCCCATGCGACGGAAAGCGAAGAGAGGGGGAGGAGGAAGATGCGGAGGACGGCGAGGAGCGCTAGTGCCCCTCCAGGAAGACGGTCCCCGCTCCCCACCCCTCCTTGCACCTACAGATATCACTGGAGGTTAATTCCCGAAGCACCGTCACCCGCTCGTCCCCCCGACGCGACGGCTGCGACCAGTGGCTGACCCGCGGCGGCGTCCTCTCCCCTCGCTCCGCCCGGGTCGATTGGCTTGGGACGAAAAATCTAATTCGCCAACTCGAACTGGAAACAAGAGCGCTTCAATTATTATCCCCCTCTCATCATCCTCTTGCCCCATTTTGTTCCATATAATCATGCCTCTGACCCTTTTTGAACGTCTTCATAACAACACCACATATTGATAAATGATACAATATGTTACCATGGATATGGACCCATGGCAAATAATTTCTCCTGTGCAATTGAGAGCTGAATCCCATCTATGTTAAGTCAGGTCATTTAACAAATTTTCATTCCATTTCAGAAAACATTCCAGCCATATATGGCATATTATGGCCATTTGTTCCTCAAATGACATTCCTGGCCATTGGAATATGATATGCGAATGAGACACCAAAGTGAGAGATATATCTAGCATCCCTCTTATCATATGCTGTGATTCATACAAATATATTGCTGGAGAACTTTTTTTTGTGGATATACATCAATTTACTCACTCAATTTATTGCATGATCTGCTCACTCCATTTTCACATACTTATAATCATTAAATTTCATTCCTTCTTTCTGTTGCTAACAAAATGGGGAGACAGATCCTACTACCATTCCCATTGCTCCAAACTAATTGGGGATCCAGCTCTCCCAGCTACCTCCACCTATTTTCTTCTTACAAAATAATTAATATCTTTTTAAATCCTTCAACCAGTTCAAACCAGTGATAACATCCGCTCTTTCAAGGAATCTGAGTACCCTTTATTGCCCTCTCAAGTGACTCTGATCACACTTAAATAAAAGAATAATTTTTTTTAAATATCAATAATATATATGATTCTGAGGGTCTAAAAAGTACACAAACATACAGAGATAAATCAATTGCTGTTAGCAGAACCTCATAGTCTTGGACCCTTGCATGCCTAGGTATGATCCATAAGATCATACCCAGGCATGCAAACATTCCCACCCTGGGAATTTATTGATCATGAGGGAGACCCAGGCTTGCTCGCCCACCTCTTCTCTCTCAAACTCCTTGCACTTAGTGACTTCACACCTAAGAGACTTCTTGGTCCTTCAATCAGAAATACATGGCTAACATCATTTGCTCAACTCCACATAATCACCTCCTCAACATTGCAGGCAGTTGTTGCTCACATGAATACGGGTGTTGGATCTCCAGTTGAGGTAAATAATGCCCCTAGTGCTGAAATGCATTCTCGTCAGAAGGTGTGACCCAATCAGAGCCATTGAATGGTAATGTTGTTCACTGTTATTGATATAATTTAAAACATTTAAATGGATAGGCATGAGCATATCCTTGAACATGCGTGTGAGACAATACAAATGAGTCATTGTGTATCGAAACCATAAAAATATAATGTTGGAATATTTAATGTTATAAATGTTTACATTTTCAAATAATTTACCCTTTAGGGAAAAATAATTGTGGAGAAAAACTATGTAGGTTGAAAAGGAAGATGTATTCTTTTTCTCCTACACAAATTAAAACTGGCAAATTATTTTGAAATATTTATCAGTAATAATATATTTTAATCAATAAATGTGTCTTATGCTGGAATAAATGTACATAACAACAAAAATGTAATAATTATTAATAAAATATGTATTTATAATGTACATAATATGTAAATGTTAGATTTGAAAGATCATGATTACCTGAATGGCACATGAAATGAAGGTGTATATAAAATGTATGCAGTAAATAGCTCATTGTTTTGCTGATTCTAATTATTTTAATCATATTTGTCATGAATACTAACTTAAGGTATCCGTTTTTTGAAACTATAAGTTCCCTGAATACATGGTTAAATGCAAGATAGAACTTTCAGATTTGCACACTGTGTGATGTGCAAATTAGAAGGATTTATAAGTTACATCTTACATTGAGAAATGGGCCCCAAATATTAGGATCCTGTGTTTGAAAACTTAGATTTAACTTGAAAACTTAGGTTAACCTTAGGTCATCATTACTGTTTCAATCCTATGATTTTCCCTTGCTCATGTGTTTTGTTTCTAAGGAATCCATTCATCAAGCTGTGTCCATGTTATGTAATGTCAGCTAATGTGAAGACATATAAATGTAGTGTACTTGAATACACCACCACCATAGTAATCAGCCTGAAGGTCAGTTTGTAACACATAGGTGAGGGCAGAGCTCACCTAGCTCCAAGCCCAATGGCAAGCAATAGTCATGCATTGGGAAGCCAGTTCATTTCCCTCTACCACCTGTGGTTTCCCAGGAAGATTTGGTACCTGAAAAATCTCACAGCTTGGGTGAAGCTCACAGTGTCTAGAGGCATCACCAGGATACGAACCCAGGCCCGAGTCCTGCACTTTTCTGACTGAGCTACCACATCTCCATATATACTTGAGCACACATGATATTATGTGTACATGCTGAATTTTAGAATGGAATATGTTATCGAAATGAATTGATCAACATAACCCAATGAAAGTTAAATGATACTTAATTTTATCTGTCAGTATTTAAGATTTAGCTCTTGCACTCCTCATATTAACATTGAATGATTTCAGAAACCTTGGTGAAAGTCTTTTATGGACACCTACTTCCTAACATGTAGATATGCTGAAATATTTCGACAAGTGAAATAGTGAATTTTCTATGAATGCATCGTAAACAAATGTGTAAATTTCTTTAGTGTTTTAGCATTAATTATATGCATATAATAGTCAAGTCAATTATGGTAGTTAGCATTTGAAATGGTTAAAATATCATTCTTCCAATTTCCAGTACTGAATGCAATGTATCCTCTCAGGTTCTAAGTAAAGCAATTGGTGAAATCAAATGAGACACATTGTTAATAATCAGAAGGCATACCTGGGGCCTGTTTTTGAAAGTAAGAAGTCACCTTAAGTCATTGTAATTTGCACATTACACAGCATGTGAATCTGAAAACTCAAACAATATTAAAACTATTGTCATGGTTTGAATTACTCAGAGAAGTTAACCTTCTAATAGGACTAGGGAAAGAGACATTGGAGCAAGCGAATAAAAGTTCAGCTTTTTGGACAACATGATCTCTAAAAATGGAAGTTAGCAGAATAGAATGCCGAAGAAGACGTTTTATTAGAACTAATAATGAGTGAATACCAATAGCAGTAGCATAGACATATGCAGTAGCATGTGCATAGATAGGCAATTGCCCCCACAAATGCAAAATGAATTAGGTAGAAGGAGGTTGGTGATTGATGCCTTGGCATAGATAGAGTGACAATCACAATTATTTCATGCTCAACATTTTAGCAAAAGAGGCAAAGCTTTAGGGGAGACAATTTAAGAAACAGATACTGTCAAAACATATTTATTTCCCAACTCATGAGGTCTAACATCCTTGTCTCCAGTCCTACACTCCACCAACATCTGATACTGCCCTACTCCACAGCTCCTACCACACAAATATTACTTTATACATCTCCTGCCCTCATGAGTATTCACTTACTCTCCAAAATATTTTCTAAGATATGATTTTAGCAATAGTAGTAGTTATTAGGTGAGGTGACTAACAGATGCAGTCATACCAGGATAATTTGGTAGAGTTGGGATTTGCAGGGAATGGGTGAAGGGTAAAGAGAAAACCAAGTCACAAAAAAACAAGAGAGGTCATCATAATTTTAAATCCACTCCAATGGAGGAAGTAATCCACTTAAATTGCTCTCCATTAGCACCCATACTAGGGATGTGGAGACCACAAAAAATCCTGCCATCATGAGGATTCAAACCCCTTGGGGTGGGAAGACAATTCACTTCACTAACCATTTCCAATAAGAATTAATGTGATGCAATTGTAAATATAGCTTTCATGATTGGCTAAAGCTTTTGCAAAGCGTTTTGGTATGGACATTGTACATCAACTGCCAATAATAATATCTTATAAAGTTGCTGTATATAAAAATACAACATACAAAAATTCAAGATTGTATTCCATAAAAAATATATTCATTATACCATATTTTTCATGGATTGAATCTCCATTGTCTGCAGTACACTGTTACACACGACATTTGAATGAATTGCCTTTGTGGTGTACATTTCGATGAAGTGCAATGAGCAAATATATGTGAAGTTCCAAATAGTACAGCTTAAAAGGCTAAATAAACAATCTTAGAATAAAAGTACAGTCATTAGAGAAATTTAGTGCAAAGTTAGTTTAGTACAGACTTCCAAAAATATTTTTTGTACAAATTGTTAATCCTGTAGCTGCTCGGTAAGAACAAATGAAGAATAAAAATTTAAATCAGGAAAAGTGAAATATGCTATTACGTTAAATAATACTGGCATTTTCCATCATTTTATTTTGTTATAATTAATTATTTCATTGTATCACATTTTAAAAATATTATAGAAAAATAATTTTTTAAGGTTAATTATTTTTCAATTGAAGTGTGGTTTTTAGTTTGGGAACCAAAATAAAAAAGAAATTGTAAGTGAGGAGTACACTTACAAGAAGTTGAAGGAAACTAATTGGCTACATCCTAAGATATGATAGTGCATGAAGGCCATAAATAAAGAAAACTTAGAGAGAAAAATTTAGAAAGGAAAGCTAAAGAAGAATGATGAGAACTAAGTGGTGGAAAATGTCATTGTAAGTAGAGGAATGAGGAAATTGTTAAATGACAGGTTAGCTGGGAGTGCCACTGAAAACCAATCTGCAGATTGTGCTGAAGTCTTCTTGGTTTCTCCACCAGGCTAACTCATTCATAGTTACCAAAATTTCGAGGAATGATTAACCTATTGTCATCAAAGCATAAATAATCCTGCCTGAACTCTGAAGCTAATGGATGTTGATATTAAAATGGGGGTGGACAAAAACTTAGAACAGTTGAATTTGTTTACCCTCGTGGATAGCTGTGTATGGTCGGGGGATTTTTCAGAAGTGAAAAGTCTTTCTTAGTGGTCTAGGAAAGAGAAAAGAAAACAGAAAAGCTGTATTGTTTTGGTTATGACGTTGCATAGGGTCTAATCATGGCATAGATGCAACTGAGTACATTGAACCATTAGGTTTTATTTACACTTGAAGTCAATTTTTCGGAAAGGAGATGGAAGGAGTGAGCATATAATTCATCATTACAAAGTATTGTATTGAGGTTAGCCAAGTGCCTTTGGGCCTTGATTAGCACTAGAGCACCTATTTTCAATCCTTTAGGGAGGAAATGTAGTATTTCTGAGACAAAATTGCTATTACGGTTACAATCTAAGAGATGTTTTGAGAAGAGGGAATTAAGGTTTTGCTTTGTGTGACACCTGGCATGTTCTTGGGCTCAGGTTTTGAAATTCCTCCCAGTTTGATTGACATAATATGTGTTGCAATTATCGCATTTAAGTTTTTAGACACCTGATTTATTAAATGTTTCCTATTTGTCTTCGCTACTAGCAGAAAGTTTGGAGAGAGTAAGGGATGTGTAAAAGGCCACTTTGAGTGTAGTTGGGAGGCGATTTGAAATATTATAGGAGATATCTCCCAGGAAAGGGACCGAATATTGTTTGAAGTCTTCAGTAGTGGAGGGCTGAGAGGGGGAAATTCGACTTATGACCATTGTTTTCCAGTCTTGTTTTGATTATTTTTCCAACCTGGTTTTGGTTGTATCCATTCCTGGTGGCTATATTTGTAATTGTTCTGAGTTCCTTATTGAAATTGATTGGGCCTGCAGGACCTGGCGTATCATCGCCCACTGATTGATTACCAATGATTCCGCCCATATTTTTTTGCACAAATATACAGCCCTCCACTGAATGATAAAGTCTGTGGAAAATTACAAACTCATTTAATATGGTCATCAAATAATTCCACTAGGTGAAGCCTGAAAGTGTAAAGTATATCTAAAAATGCTTGATTTAATGAAGATGAAGTTCCCCAGATTACAGTTCCATAAGAAGTGATAGAGTAAAAAAAATCCATAATATATCATCAATAGGGCATCCAAACTTATAGTGTGTTTAAAAACTGAATTTGGTAGTAAACTAAATTAATTTTTTGCACACCTGGGAGATGTGTTCACCCCACTTAAGGTGTTGGTCGACATGTAACCCTATTTTTTTTTATTTTCTACCACCATGATGTCACACATCTTACTCTGAAATTCAAAATTGTTCGTTACATACTGTCTTGGAGAATGTATTCATTAGGAGTAAATTGTTTAGTCAAAAACAAGGGAAAAGAAGAAAATACTGTCTTGGTTGCAGGGAATTTTAATGGTTCTCAAAGGAAATGAGTACAGACTGATGGAGGAGCCAGGAAATTGGGGACATTTGGAGTAGAAGGAGTGGGAAGAAGGAAAAATTGGATGGGTAAGGACAATTGAATGACAGGGGAATGTACTAACTAAACACCCTTTCTGGGGTCCATGTGGTCATTCATATCTCACATACATAATGGTTTCTTCTCCCACCCATACATGTATGGTAATTAGTTCCCCTATTTCACATGGCACTAAGCAAAAACTTTTAAGATGGCTCCCATTTATCAAAAACAGCTTTGAAGCTCAAGCTTACCGGAGGATTTTGAGGAGAGTGTAATGATTGAAATTCTGAAAAAAATTAGAGCTAAGAGATGTAAGGAACATCAAAAACTGGGTATTGTCACAAGTCTGAAATAATTATAAAACCATAAACACAGTAATCAACCTGAAGTTCAGTTTGGTAGGTGATAGTAGAGCTCACCTGATACTAAACCCAATGGTATGGGAAATTTACACACCAGGGTAAGGGGGTCAGATCCTTTCCCTACACCACCTACAATTTCCCAGTAAACTCTGGCACCCAAAAAATCACACAGCTCACAGCCCTTTTGGTGCCCAGAGGTATGACTGGGAATCAAACCCAGGCCCTCCAGTCAGTAGCTAAATGCTCTAACCCTTAACTACCATACCCCATATGTCTGAAGTACTAATGTGAATAGTAGACTAAAGAATAGATAGAAAAATTTAAGACTACAGTTATGGAAAAACAGGAATGAGAGAGGCCAAACTTTGATGACAATCGTAAAATACATGATGCATATTAACATGTAACTTCTGTGACATTTGTACACTTGGAGAAGGCCTTTGATGAGATGTTCAAATTGATATTAAGAATGCTTATTCTTAATATATATATATATATAAGAACTTAAATTGCTTAAGAATGACAGAAGAATTATTTCATAACTATAGAAGGTCCAAGGTGTCACAGTGTAAATGGAGGATGAAAGAAAAATATAAGTGAATAGAAATAAAAGAGTTACACCAGGTTGAAATTATTCACTGGGATTAGTCAACATTCACCTTCCAGAAAGAGACAACAAAAGAATCATTAGCAATGGAACAACTAATGTGAATGGGAAAGAAATTAACAATAAAAATTCCATGTTCAACAGAAGACCTATCAGACTATACAATAGGATTAGCATTAGAAAGGGATGAATAAAGAGTGAAGTCAACTAATCTTAGGGTCTGATGACGATGAACTTGTAATTGAATAAACATTAAGAATATTAACTGATTTAGTATCTCTTGCAGTTTTTAGAAGCAGCTTAAAGAAGCCTTTTAGCTTATGTCTTGGACCATTTTCTCTAAATCTGGACAAGTTTTGGTAAAGTTATTTGTAAGAATTGAAACCTGGGCCAGTTATGAATAACTGATCGTAGCAATTTTCCACTTGATAGGGACTATCAAGTGGAAAAGTGCTATGATCAATTATTCATTATGTTCGACTTCCACCACATCACACCTGAAGCTACTCAATCTGGGCCAGGAACTTACCCAGATGGATAAAGTATGGAAAAGTGTTTCAATGTTGTCCTCTGAGTGGCATTGGAATGGAAATTCCCTGATGGTAGGTAGATACTGGCATGCATGCTGTTATATTACATTGGTAATTGTAGGGATATATAAAGAGCCCATTACAGCTTGGCCTGCAGTATAAAGAAAACATCTCCAATCCTCAAATTAAAGACTGAACAGAACCATATGACTACAGCATGAAAGAATAAGATGCAACATTGGAATTTGTAGTGGAAGTTTGACAATTGTGAAAATGAATCAAATGCTAACCAGCTTTTAGCTATTCTCCGCCACATTTGTGGAGTTTTCAGAGGAAAGAAAATAAATGTAAAACCAATGTATGTGGGCCAAGTGGTAAGCGAGCTTGAAAGAGGTGGCAATCAAGTACATTTATGCTAATATATTGAAAAGAACTTTTCTCCAGATATACATTAATAGATTAAACTCAAAATTTTACATTATCATCTGTTTTATTCATTGCTACCATTTCAGTAATGGAATCATGTTAAAAGTGACGGAATCATGTTCAAAATACAACTGAGGAATGCATCAGGAAACGTTTCCATTTGTTTTATTTCAAAAAAATGTAATCGAGCCAAAAATGAAAATGAGTCCTCGCAGCTATGGGACACAGCCCTGGGGGTCAAGTTTCATGCCTGACAGCAGGGGAAGAAAGGCCTCTCAGGTTGTCATCATATGAAATCCTTGCACAGCCAACAGATGGCAGCAGAAGAGAAGACACATAAAAGAGGAATTCCATTAAGAAAATAGGGACTTGGAATGTTAGAACAATGCTGAGGACAGGGAAATGTTATAGAAGAGATAGAAAGAGGTAAAAAGAGAGAAAATGTAGATATGTTAGACCTGTGCAAGGTGAAATGGGGGGGATAGCTAGGATTATTCGAGCAATAGTTACAGAGTAGTTCATATATACAAGTACTATGGAGAGTCAATGTCTGGTAGTCATAGTAACAAATAGGAAACTGGAAAGAAGCGTAGTGAATACAGAAAAGGTAAATGACAGAATATTATCAATAGAAATGTAAGCAGATTTAGTAAATGTAAGCATTCTAATGGTAATCCAGATGTAATTGTACATGTTAAAAAGTAGTCATATTGAGTTAGAAGTAGATAGTGCTCTTGTTCAGTTCGACAAAATTATTGCAAATGTACCTGGAAGAAAACATTTGATATAATGTACTTATAACTTCGAATGTGGTGTTGGGTGAAGAGGGAGAAATAGGAATGAGGTATAAGGGTGTCATTTGGGAGAAATGAATGGCTCTGAAGAGAAAATTATAGTTTTGTGAGAGACATAACGTAACATAACTATGTCATTGCTATTACTAACTTATAGAGGCAACTCTAGTTGATGCAGTTACACATATAAATTGCTGGTATATACAAAAACATATTATATAAAATATAATAGATAAGTTATATTATAAGATATACCTAATAAGTTAGTTTATGTTATGGTTAGGCATAGGTTTATGAATTATTACACAGTATTTCAGAAAAAAATGTGATGATTGTGTGTCATTACACAATTTAGTGCTCATGAAGTTCAATGTTAAGTTTAAGAAAATGAAGAATGAAAGGTACATAAGAAAATGAAATGTAGAACACTTACATGGGGTGAAAAGTAAAGGGTACTAGGAGGTGACTGATTCAATTCTGAGAGGGAATAAGTGAACAGGTATAGCGAAAGAGAGATGAGAATAATTGATACAAGAATAAGGGAAGCAGAACAGTAAACATAAAGAGATAAAGGGCTAGGTAGCTATGGCAAACAGAAGAAATGATTATGAAGCTGGATGAAAGGAGGCATTGGAAGAATATGATTACAGAATCAGGGTGAAGAATGCAAAAATAGCTAAAAAATTAACTGAAGCTATTAGGGCAAAGGAACATTATGGAAAATGAAGTTCTAGGATATGGAGAGTTTACAGAGACAGGAAAAAATTATTACACTTTACAGCTAGGTGAAGGAACTGGGAGTAAGTTAAAGGAAATTTTGTTTTTGCTAACATTGATTCAACAAGTCAAATGTTAATTGTAGCAGAAGAGTTTCTGACAAGATGAGAAACATATATAGAGACCTATACGTGTTGTTTAAGATAATGAATTTGGTTGTACAGAGGGAATAATGAAGTAGTTAAGTACTAAAGAATGTTAGAAAATGGAGAAGGAAGAGTTTTAGGGGCTAATTTGTAGCATTTATAGAGGGAAATTTGGTCAGAAGGCTTTGTTAGATTGGTATTGCTACCCATTCCAAAAAAGTAAAAACCACAGGAGTATACGAGGGCTGTAGAGCTATGATTTCGATTTCACTCTCAGTAAAGGTCATACTTAGGTTCATAAAAGATTGAAGAGAAATCAAATGAATAATTAGTAGAGGATATTTTGATTTATAAAGGGAATGGGTGCATGTGATGCCATACCAATAATAAGGCCATTACTAGAAAGGAAAATAGAATATAACAAGGATTCATCGGTATACTTCATGGACTTTGAGAAGATTTTTAGCAGAGTAATGGAGTTATGCTGGGCGTGGCCCTGGAAGTAGCATTGCTGGAAGAAATTCAAAGAAGGCAGGGCAAGTGGATGCTGGAGATACTGAGGGGTAATGGAATGCAATTGAGGGGAGAATCCTGGGAAAGTGATATGAAGGGTGGAAAATAGTAGGCATATTGGATGGATTTTTATTGGAATGGAATTTCATCACTTCCTTAGAAGTTCAGCATAAATAACCACCAATGTACAAATGTGGATAGTATTTTTAGTTGTATATTTTTATGTCACAAAAGTTTACATCCTTAAACAGGCAATTTTCTGGGAATAGATTTTTCCATTTAATGATTTAGTTTTCATGACTTAAAAAAATTGTTCTTCAAACTGAAAATGGATATAAATAACTTTTGGGCAGTTTTTTTGTTGTACTTTTTACCATCAGTTTCAAATTCCATCTGGTGAAGGGCATACATGACTTATTGATAGTTACTGAAGTCATATCCATGGCTGGTGGGTTTGTGCATACTAAGGCTTGAATGGGGATTCTATTGGGAGGAGAGGGGAAGAGTGTGGGAAAAGTAGGAGAGGAGTCCTTGGAGGGAAAGGGGAAGGTGGATTGATAGCAATATATCACTTGCATTTGGAATGGGACTGAGAAGGATGTACATCTCAATAGAGACTGAAAGCAAGACTTAGGACTAAGAAGGGGGTGGTGCAAGTTATTGAACAATTCTCATTTTGGTGAACTTATATAGAATTTCTGCAAAATATGAACACCAAGTCCCTGCAATGTATCTTAAGCTCCTACATATTATACCCCCACTAATATACTTCAAAATACTTACTTTATTCCGCCCTCTTGTACATTTCCTGAAACACCTTCCCTTACTCAAGGTCTTTGACATTGTATTGCAATCTCCACTGTTCATATTTCATTCCACCTTAAAATTCACTCCTTAACATTCTCCTCTTAATCCCTGATTCACTCATCACAGATTATTTTTTCCTCCATACCTGTATTTTATTTGACATCAGTCTTCCCAAATCTTGAAACTTAGTTTTCATGTGATATACCTATAAGGGTGGAGGCAGGATTAGGAACAGTAATATGAAATTGATCTAAAATTCATTGGGGAAGTTTCTTGTCAAGTTTAAAATGCTACTTGGACAATTCATTTTTAAAACTATGTTATACTATATAAACTGATTGGAAGAGATTTCAGGAAGAAATGCAATGTTTCACACAAGTGAAACTTTGCTGATGATTTGTAAACAGTTAGGTAAGAAAATTCATAAATTCAAATAGTTTCTTCAAGTGTTCGATATTGGGAGGTTCAGAGTGGAAATCTGAAAAATGGCGCCAGTATCACAGTCTTAGGTTGTTCTTTGATTGAGCCTAAATTATGTAAGCCAAGTCCTTTTGTTGACATGAAAAATATTTCCTGCCAGGGAAAAGATTTAATTTAAATATTGTGTTTATGAATTCGATAGAAATATTCTGCACCTTATTCATTTTACCGTAATTATTGTCCAATGCGAACGTACTCTACTATTGTGGACTATTTTTGCAACGCTTTGATATTAAAAAAATAATACAAATATATCTTGATATGCTTAATTTTGGCTGTTGAATTGACGCTTATTTGCTTAAGCACTTTCTCCAACTCAGGACTAGGCTGAACTTACGTATTTAATAACAAAAGTTAGAAAACGATCTCATCAAAGTGGAAGATGGAGATATTACTAAAAATTATGAAATACCATAATAATTATAGCACATATTTAAAAAAAAGCGAGAGAGAATTGTGGTTTATTCCTTGTTTTTCAGAGTGATTCCAGTCCATGCGAGCTAATTGGTTTTCGTAAAGTAAAATGCTCGTCGCAACTTTTTCAAAGTCCCACCATTAAAAGAAATGGTCGTGTTTACACCTTTTCCTCAGCACGTCATTCGCGTGCAGACCGCAACGCTGTCGACAAAGGAGCGCTGCCGTCGCCAGTTGAAGGGGCAGGGAGACCGGTTTCCTTGGTGTGAACTGGCGTGCGCTTGGTGAAGCCTCGTAAGTTCGCCTGCACGAAACGGATAGGATATCCGCGCATGCGCAGACGTTTAAATTCCACGTTTTTTACACTTCCCCTTCTTTTCCCATCCCACTCTTCAGTCGTGGACGGAACGGAAGGAAGGTGAGGCGAGTAGTCATTCCAGAGAGGCATTGAAGTTACTTCTGTATGGAACACCTGGAATTCACAAAGGATTTTACTCTCTGGGATACATCTCACCTTTCTACCTGTAAGTTCTCCTCCTCACGAAAACTTTCGCGCGAGTTATCCCAACGGACTTCTCGTTTACCTTTCCTAGCAACCAGAAGCTTTTGTGTGTGTCTGTTGTTTGGTTTCGGCAAGTCGCCTAGCGACGGTTGATACTTCGACGATCTTTACGCGACAGTGCCGATTGTATTATGAGTTATTTGAAGTTAGCGGTGTGTTTAAACATGTGATGTTGGTGTGTGATATTCAGACTGTTTCTAGATGATCTTAACTGGCCATTTGGTCCTGAGAGTGACGGTCGAACAGATGAAAGTTGTGAATGCATCATACGCTTACCTGCTATCTCAATCGAAAGTTAACGGTTGACGGCGGCCAGTTGGATTGTTTCTTTCTCGGGGATGTCCACGGCTCTTCCATCGGGAATCAGTTAATTTCTTCCACTCAAGCAATTCTCGCTTGGTATTTATTGTACAATAATCGCAAAATTAAGATTTGAGAAAATAACACTGCCATGTTGTCAAGTCCTGCGGTGATTACATTTATGTGACGCCGGGGGAAGCGAGTACAATGTCGATAGTATGATGAAGAAACGCCATGGATTTAACCTAGTGCATCATGACTGTCCTGTCCGCGAACTTCTTTGAGTGACGGGATTCCTTAGTGAGTGACGGCGGAGGTGGACCCAAGTGACTGCAGGCACCTCTGTTGTTAAAGGGTCTTCCAGGACGTGGGCGAGCAAACCCTTTTGTTTTGGGGATGCGCTGGGGGTGCTTTCTCATATTCCTGTGCTTGTGATAGTGTCTTCGACTTGCGTCGCCACTTGGATACGAATCAACAGGTCTCCCCTGTGTATTTTGTGTGTTACCTTCCATTAACCCGTTACCATGGCTGCCTCGACGAAGTTTGTTCCGCTAAGGTTGCTATGTTCCTTTGGGATTCTCCTAGCAGTTATTCAAGGTAATTGACCCTTAAACGCCAATCATCCCCCTTTTGATTCATGGTGTTTATCTTTGGGTACCATGTCAACAATGGATTCCACCCTGGCTCATTGTTTTGGTCATTATTGATCATTTGGCCATTTTCAGTAATGGCGAAACCCATTAGCACTGGAAAACTCTCTTTTGTAATGATTTCAGTTGTAAAATTTTGTTATTAATTTATGTTACTTCATACATTTTCTGTCACACCCAATTTATCCTACAGTAGGTAGGATTTTCGTTACCTCTTGGATGACAGCGGAAGAGAAATGACTAAATGGAAGCAATAGAGACAGTATAAAAACCACTTGTGTGCACACGTGAATAGGAAGTAATGATGTTAGAATAGACGAACAAGTTCGTTCCTTGCAATCCGATTTTTATCTGTACAAGTGAAACGGAATGGTTTATAGCGAATCAATTAAATATGGATGGAACAAGAATGTTTTTGCTTTTACCGCCAAATTTCCCCCCACTATATTATATATTTAACTTAGCGAAAATCGGTGACTTCAACACAGGGAACATTTGTGTGGCACACATGGTTGCGAACGTTGTGAATTTTTGGCTCCTCAATATTGAATATTTTTGAATCGTTGGAAGATAAAAAAACCGTATTCTTTGTCCAAAGTATAGTTCAAATTATACGTAACTGTCAGAACCCGTTTTTTAAAACTTGAGTGGACAGGTTTTAAATTACCCGGTTCCCAGGTATTTGGAAACCCGGGATGTCCACATGAGTTTTTTTCACCGACCCCTCTCGCCTCTCTCTCTTGCACACGACGGAGACGCACCACGCCACCCTCTCTCTCTTTTTTTGCCAATTTTCCATGCCTTCCCGTTGAAAATGGTTTAGCTGTTGGCTGGTAGGTTTGTTGGTGAAAAAATCTGAAAGCTCCCTACAACTTCGTCCCAATGATGGTCGCGTAGCTGATGATCGAAATACTGGTTTTCGAGCTGTTCTTCCAAAAACCTCATACTTTGTGACTTTCGAATTTTTTCTTCAAGACCAACTCGCGCCTCTTTCTTTGACGCAGAAAACTTGATTCCTTCATGCACATATTTGGTTAACGATGCACATTACACTCACTCCTTTTTCTATATCGTAATCTTTCCGTTTCCTAATACATATTCTGCTGTCTCCGAGCGGCATTACTTCGTTGCGTATATATGTATGTCAATTCCAGCGATCATTTTCATGTGCTGTTACGACAGTATCTCTAAGTAAGAAGCCATAGAAGTAGTAGCTTGGGCTAGGGCTGTCGAAAAACCACGGACTTAAAGAACAGGGCATCCCCGAATCCTCTGGTTTCGAGTTAGTGCCCCCTCCAGTGGGATGTGTGTTCGTCATTGGAATCAGTTTACGTCGAATCCCTATGCTAATACACATGACGAAATATCCATCAATCTGCCATTTGGAGTGTTAACTCACAGAAAATACATGATAATTCTTAGCTAACTTGTCAAAGTTAGATACACATTGTAAGATTGTCGTTCATTTGCTGCTGTCGATTATGTAATTGTTGTTGCATATACGTGTCGTATATGTCGTGCGCTATTTAGGCTCCTTACTGAGATATCTTATTCTTATAATAATGATCATTTGTTGATGTAAAAATTCGCATATTAGCGCAATGAAACTTTCTCAGTTATTTTTGTCTGCTGAAGTTTCAAAAAATCCTCTCCCAATTTAAGTTCAAAGCTATTGCAACGAAAAACTCGTAAACAAAATAAAAAGTTTGTGTTGTGATATCCTGCTAGTTGTTTATGCGGTTTCCGTATGAAGAGTTGGCTGTGCGTAACCATTTACGAGCTTTAATGCAAATAATTCTTCGGCTCTTTTATCGCCGGCTCACGCTTTCTGAGTAATAATAATATTACTATATTTTTGTTATCTAGATACTCGTACGTGCTGGATTTACATAAAAATGCACTGAAGGTATGTTTAAAGGGATAGGGATGATGGAAGAATTGTATTTTTTCAGTATTGACAAGCAGGTTTAATGAAGCTCATTATAATGTGTTTATCTGAATATATTTTACCATTGGCTCTACAAACACATCTTGGTAATTGGTTTCTCATCCCTAGCCATGTCCTCCTGTTAATAGTAATCTACTGGTCTAGGTAAATATTTGATTTACATACTCAGTGACTAAGCACCGCTAACTCTATAGTCCACCCGCCCTCCAAACATCACACAAATTACTGCGCATTGTAATAAACCATTTTTTTCTCTGCACCCACTTCCTACCTCCCTTTATTCCACCCAGCATGCCCAATGTTTTCCTCTGGCCCGCTTAGCCAACGTTCTCCCCTCCCGTGACTCCACCATATCACGCCTGAAACTACGCTATTTGTTTGAATGATGTGGTTGATAGTTTTGGGTTATTATTTGGTACGAATCCAATTTCCAGGTCATGTTTCCCATTTTTCAATGATAGAAAAATGTAAATTCCCTTATGCTATGGCACACTTTTGTTATTACCTACTATTCGCAAAATGTGTTTAATTCATACAACGGCCAATTCTGGCCAGCAAGGGTGAATGATGCATTGCTCACCGTTGGTGCAGCCGTGCGCGGGGCGAGGGAGGAGGCTGGGGAGATTTTCCGGTCGAGACTGCACCAAGTCGAATGCGAATTGCTATGATATTTGCCATGATCAAGAAATACTATTTGAGTCGGAATTCAAATGTTCTACGCTTCCGTGAATAAATGAGTTTGAGCGAACCTCTCTGCTCTCGTCTCTGCACATTTTTTTAAGTTGCATCATTTGTTGGGCTGGATGAGAATCTCAAGAAACTGCTGGAGATGCCGCAACAGTAACTTTTAACGGAGTCATCCGCATTTATGCATTTCATTGCAACAATTTCAGAGCGTAAAAATCATTCGATTCATCTCGGTCAAGGTGAATGTTTTTTACGCTCTGAAATTGTTGCAATGGATGAGAATCTATTTTTTTTGAGTTTTCGGTCCGAATTATCTTCTTTTAGACCACCAGGATTGTAAAATCGTGTTTTGGAGGACCTTTTTGCTCGGAAAATTTGTTGGAAAATGTATCTTGGAATCGTTTCTAGAAGTATACCCGTTGTGTTCATCAAATTCTTGCGACACGAGGAGGCGTTGTCTTCCCCCTTTCGATCGCCTCGAATTGGGGGATTCGCGGGCGGAGGCTCTCTCTCTCCCCCTGTGCCGTGTTCCTTGCCCCCAGGGTATGGGCGGTGCACGGGGCGTCACGATCCGGGACGCCGCCTATCCCTACACGCTCGTCGTTCGGACTAGTCATCCTCAGAACTTAAGAAGTGCTACAACTGGATCTCCGTTTCCTTAATTTTGAATCGGCATTCAGGAATTCTATAGGTATGACTTTAGTTTCGTTTCCTATGCATATATTTATGCATAGATATCTGATTATATGATGGAAAATTTTATTTTTCATTTTTGTCTCGTGGCTGTCGATTTCCCGTATTTAGCGACAAGGGTGCAGTCCCTTCGATTTGGTGTGGTGCCTGAACTATGACTTCTGGGTTGGAAGTGTTGAACTCGCGCCGGTTTTGTGTATTGCAATCGAAATAACCTATCATTGGTTCTTCGTGATTCAGAGGGTTCTAGATTTTCCACTGATCGTGTCACGCTTTCTGTTTTATAGCGGAAATATTTATGTGAATCGTGCCGCTCGGGAGTATTTTTTAAATCATTTCTCGACCCAAAATTGCCCCTGGCGTATTCGGTGGGAGGTGCAACAAATGGCGGCAAACCCGTTCCTTTCAATTTTTCGTACTGTTTTGTTCCTCTACTACACGAAAAAATAGATTCAAGATACTCTATTTACTCTCTACGTAGAATTTGCTTTTTAGAATATGTTAATAGTATTGCTACTTTATTCTGATGTGTCATGTGAAGGGGCTCCATTATTTTTAACAGGCGTGAATGACTTGACATTGCGGATTTTTGGTCTTGGCATAGATCCTTGTCAGTGCTGCTGTTACATTTCCAAACCTAATACCGTGTTGACTCGGGCGTTAACCACTCCTCAAGTCAAGGTTCGCGGTGAAAGGGGGCTGTGGCGATTACCTGCTAATAAGACATACGGTGTGAGAATTCCACACACAAAGAGGGTATTTTATCTCACTCTGACGCTTGTAGTCTCACAGAAAATACATCTGTTCAAAAATCACACACGCAGGGTTTAGCTTGTGGTGTCTTGGGGTGGAACTTAGCTTTAAATCGGAGAACCTAAGTCCATGAAAAAAGTCCGGGTATCCATGAAAAAAGTTGGGATGTACTGCTGAGAGATTACCTGTAGGCTGCGTGAATCAAGCAGGGGGATGGAGTTGTGGCTGAGTGAGCGGTGATCATTTCCACAAGAGCACTTTGTCTAGCCTAGAATCTGGAGTACATGCACGTAGATGAGGTATACGATATATAAGGTTTCGAAGCACACATACCATTCAACTAGGCTGGCGAATAATTTTTATAATCTGCGAAATTCTCGCATTGCGGTGCACATCAGTAGATGACCCCGGTAAATTTACTGTCGCGGCATAACCCGCGCTTCTTCGAATTTGTCAAAAGTTAATGAGCCTATGTCTTGGTGTTCATGCCCCGTACATAGGAACTGATCAGACGTTACGTTACACCAAAATAGGAAATATTCTGACATTGGTGACGAACGGGTTGTATAAAGTATGAGTGATTCGAGTTCACACATTTTATTTGAAATAAATGATACCAACATTAAGCCGTTGTCTAAAACTATATACAAATAATGACATACCAAATCAAGGGCGGAAGGAATATCTTTTGCTCCCCAATCTTGTCCATAAATTAAATATGCCATTAAATCATTTTACTAAAGTGAATCTAAAACAAATCTTGTGATCCCAAATCCGGAATATCTTTAAATATTTTCTCCTGGCTCCTCATATCTCATTGATGACTGATTTTATTTTGGCGGGTGTTTCTATTTGATGGAAGGTCCGAGGGGTCACGTTCGTTTCTCTGTGAGTAAACAGTGGCCCCCAGCGATCTCACGGTAAACCATCGAATTTGGGCCTTCGTTATGAGACTGCTCGTCACTATTGAAGGCAAGTCGTTTGAAGGAAACCAGGGGAATGCATCCGATTCTGCCTTGGGAGAGCATCCGGAAGGGAGATGCCGTCCTAGGTCAAGGGTTTGCTCTGGAAACGACGCTAGGCACTGCACTCCGTCGGTCGCCACTGTCGCCATTTTGTTCCAGGGTCGATTAATTCGTGATTGAGGGCATGAGTCGATTTGTTCCAAGGTGATATTCATTTACTGTTTTAGAGGTTGAGTTCGAAGCTTTGGATGGTGGCCATGGTTGAATTATCCCGTCGCACCGGGCCACATTGTTTGCATCGTATTTTGTCGTCAGGCATTGAAATCACTGCAGTACTTGTTCGGCGGTGATCGTTTTTTCCCCCGGTCACCATTTTCGAGTATACATGGGCCATAATGCAATTCTGGGGTCATCTCCCGTGGTTGGTCTTCGCCCGCATGGGAGTCGCTGTTGTCCAGAGGCGCCGGGGGGGGGGCATCAGACTGGTGGTCGCATTAGTCGCGACTCTCCTTGTATATGGCGGAAATCGTAGTGAGAGACCAATCCAGGTTCCCTCGATCGCCTTTCCCTTTTCCCCATTCTCAGTTCTGTGAATTCTGTACCTACGAAACAGTTCCATTTGGGCAGTTTGATGTTTGTAAATGCCAATCCAATGTTAAAGGCCACCTTTGTTATTTTTGGGCAATCGTCCAGTTCGTAAATTATGTCGTCATCGATCTCTTTTCTAATGTCCGCTTTTCTTCTTTCGGGGCGAGAATCGGAAATCACCTCTACTGTTTCTTGTGAGAACTACGTCGGGTAAGAGAGCTTTCTTCCCTCCTTCCTTCCTGTTCGTACACAGCACATAATTACGAAGTCGTCGCTGGCGGCGGTGCGACCGTGAGAAAGTTCAGGGAAGGGCCGTGCTGGGCAAGGATTCTGTGCTTCCATAGAATGCGAAGTGGACACTGTGTTTCTCCCCTGACTTATTCCTTCTCTTCTGCCGACCAAGCGGGGGGCAACGATTCTCACGAAGAGGGGTGAGGCCGCTGAGATAGTGATTTCAACATTCAAAGTGTGCGAGTACTTTCATTGTTTACTTTCAGGTCGCGTCTGCAGAGAAATGGGCATTTTTCTTCGCAGTATGCAAACGAGTAGAAACCCGACGAAAGTCCGGAGGTTGCGAAATATCGTTATTATCTTCTCGTACTTTACGTCATTTAATTATGGTATTCGTTCGGTCCGAATATTCAGTGATTGCAGAACTATTTTCACCTGTATCCATTGCTTATTCTTACACTCTTGATATATTTTCCGGGTACCATCATCCATCTTCCTTAGTCCACATCCTTGTCTTTCGGTCTACCTCGTGGAATCTCTTATAATTCAGCTAATATAGTATATTCATCATTTCTCCTGTTGTGCCCAATCAACTTATTATTATTGGTACATTTTTATTTTTCTCTTCTTTAACACTTCATCGTTTCTATTAGTGATGTAGCTGGTTTATTACTGCGAAGAGTCCCGGATCGATTCCCAAGAATTGTAAGGATTTTTTATTGGACGAAATTTAGGGTATTTCATTGGGTTGACTCTCCGTCAAACAATGACCGTCCCTCGACCTGGACATAAATTAATGGCCCCGAGGCGTCCTCAGGGATGGAGGGCGTTTATGCGTCATAGTGCTATTGCCCCATATCCGTTATTCTCTCCTTTTTTATCGCCTTACTTTATTTCCCACCGATACCCAACGACACTGATGTTTCTAATAGGTGTGTTGCTCTCGCTGACAACCTACACACAAGAAAAAAGACAGTCGGATGTATGTTGGCTGCAATTTAGCTCGCTGCAGTCGCTCGAAGATAAAGTTAAAAGATTGATTTATTTGATTTATTTATTGGGCCCAAAATACCTTATCTGTTATTACTCATTACAGTTGGGAAATAACAATTGTAAAATAATGTGGAGGAGAGTTTTGATGAAGCAGTTACATTTGCGCGGCACAAGCCCTTGTTTGGTGCTATGTCAGAGGAGTTGTTTCATTGCTTTCTTTGTGCCCATCAAATCCGTGTGCCTTCGCAGCATTGTCAGTGATTGATCACTCTCGCTAGCCCTCCCGAAGGTTGGAAGCAATCCCGTGCCAATGTTTTATTCTGAAACGCATACTTATAGGATGAGATTCGACTTATGCCATCAGGAATGACTCCAAAGAAATTAGCTATTGCATCCAGGAGTCTTTCTTTCATTCTCCGTCAAGGAATTCCGTTTTCTTGTCGTGAATTGCGATCGGCAGTGAGTGAAATAGCATTCATTTTTATTTCTCCTTTCGAAACTAATTTATGCGGAAGGCGGAGAGCAGAATGACGGGGAGAGAGGCGGTCGAGAACGCAATCGGTGCGAAATTTGTCTACGACGCTCGAAAAACCCCTTCAAGGTTGGGAAGGTGATCCGAACCCCTACGAAGGGCGTGGTTATTAAGCATACGTACACACCGCTCTCTCCTTCAAGATTCGGGTCCAGATTTTTGGCGCTACGTAACGTTCGGTAATTGTTTATTTTGCTGAAGTCAACATTAGGTGCTTGTTTTTCCTCAATTTATTTCCAACTGCTGCAAATATTACGTAGGTGGGTACTCTGAGAAAAATGTAATGTGTTTGTTACCTTGGAATGCTTTATTTAACCCCTATCAAGTTTTGGAAAAGTAGTGAATGCCTGCATTCTTTCTTTAGGAAAAGAGTTTTCAAAGATCATTATTGGTTAGTTCTACTTTCCTATATTTGACCCATTTCAGGGTATTATCCAAAATCCTTGGAAATGAGCCATTATATTCTGTCCCAGATATGTTTGTGTAGTTAAAAGTTTCATCCGCGGACTCCTACTTTATTTTGCTTACTGTGTAATAAAAATATATTTCATCAATCAGGAAAATTAGAGGTCTGTTCAAATTTCTTTGGGAGTTGCATAAAGCCACACTAACGCCATCAAAACTTAGTGAGCACATGATACAGAAGGACTATTTGGGGAAATATTATTGCCCAAATATTTCGTAATTTCCTAAACGATTGTAAGGTTTGCCATCATGCCTGCCTATTTGTCGCGTTGTCTTGAAGACTCGTAGCTCCCTCAAATGCCTCAAATCACTTATGACCATTTGTATTTGGTTTCTTGCCGCCCCTTCCGACAATCACAGGAATGGGATTCCATCTCATTTGGTACGTAGCTATTGGCATTCGGTATTCTCCCCGCCGTCGTATCAATTCTGCGTATTCTGACGGCTCGCTAGCCATTGCGGTCTCCCACTTTATCTGATTGGCTGAGGGGATGATATGGCCATTGTTATTATTCCTCGGGGCGGAGGGGCGAAGGCCAAGGGTATGAATGCTCAATCGTGCAGCGAGGGATGAGTGCAGGCACTTGCTTATGTTCAAATATGCGTGAAAGCACCGCCGCCTGGACAGAATACTTGAGGGCGTTCCAGTGCCGGGTTTCTCTTCCCCAGCAGCGCCCGGTTTCTTCAAAACGAATTTCAAGGTGGTTCCTTCAGGAACTCAGCCATCCGTGAGATTCCGTAGAGTTCAAATTGAGCTTCGGAGAGTTTATTATATGCATCGTTGTGTTCTAATTTATATTTTCAAGGCCAAAATATTCACACCTATCACCTCCAACAACCGTAGGATATTAACACAGTAAAGTTGGAAAACCCATTATTTTCACAGAAGAACTCTCTTTTATTTTCACGTCATTAATATGTATCTTAAATAGCAAAAGCACTTCGGAAAAGGTAGATGCCAACATTTCACCGACATCGTAATATGCAGTCACCCAAAAATTCAGAGTTGCCAACCAGTAATCACAGTCATGCAATGGATAAGTAATGCTCGGAAAATAAAATAAAGTTCAGGTATGTCATAATGTCTACATTTCGTGTTTGATTTGCTAATCGTTACCCAGGTTTTGGTCGCAACTCGTGGGCTGGGCGACTAACGAGTTACATGCATACACATATCTCTATATTACCCTACAAGCCACTTCTAAGGTGTGTGGCAGGAGTTCAATACACACCAGGATAGTTTTGACACTAAATACCTCCCGCCCCCTTTAGCGCGGTCATATAACGTTATTATGATCCCTTATCATTCGTGAGGAAAATGAAATCTTAAATTTACCTGCTCTACACTTAATATTTCAAATTTTATTTACATCATCACTCATACCGCCTCACGGTGGGGCTAATAATACATTTTCGACGTCATTGCTAAAGAGTCATCATTCCAATTTATGCAAGAGATTTAATCTGTAATTTAACCTTCGTGCCGTGAGTGATTCCCACCGTAGCTCCTATTAACTTTGATACGCTACTCATTTTATCATAACGACGTTTTACAAGTTTAGCCCCATAACGCTTCATGCGATCTAATTCGACAGTCGATCCAACTTATTTCACGTATCCTCAGTATCTCTGTGTACTATCTTTCCTAACGTTTGCAAATTAACTCTGTAGCACGCAATTTCAGCCATTATCGTCCCCTTTTGTGAACAAATACATATTTCTTTTGGGCATCTTAATGCAGACCTTATAAAGGGAAAACGTAGCATTTACTGCTCAGTGGTCACTAATTCCTTCATGGGTTTCTATATTAAAGCTTTTTTCGGGTATGTTCGTTCACAAATCATGAATATTATCGTCCCTAGATGGTGATGTGACAAGTTGGTGCATGGAATTCTACGTAAAATAATACAATAGCGACTCGGAGACATCTTTGTCTTTACCCCCTTTTCATAACTATATGTGCTCCAATCAATAGATGGACATTGAAATCTCCACCGATTATCTTGTCGTAATCTTTGTTTTTGGATGAGAAACTATTGATTTGCTAGTTTAATTCTAGTATTGAAATATCTTTGTCGTCTGGCGGCCCGTAAAATGTGCATACATTGTTTTAGATTATATTAAACAAGGTTGGATTTTAATTAAAAGAATTAAAGTATAAATTACTTGTACTGAAATGGTGGTGCACTGGGTGCTGGGGAAAATTTTCTTATGTGTACTATGCAATGGCCATAGAGACAACATGGTTTCTTGTGGGTTTCATTGTAATTGTTCAATTTCACACTTCAGTTTGGGACTTCTGGGGCAGCAAGACTAATCAAATATTTAGGAAGTCAGAAGAGGGATAAATTTGTCATTATATTTATCGTTTAGTTCAAATTGAGATTATAGTACCTACTCTGCTCGAAAAATGCCTTAAATGCGTTATCATTAGAGAATTAAGTTCAAGGATTAGATTAAGGTGTATTTCGTGGCAGATATTACTACAAAAAGCTGATGAATGTCTTTGTACCGATGGTCGCGGAATTACAATATCGTCAATAACTTCGTAGAGATATAATGATGGCTTAAACCGTAATTATTTCAGTTTCATATTCCTCATTCTTTCGTACTTATTTCATAATTATTGGCAGGGCCATGGCCCTCAAATGTTCAGAATTGACTCGCGTTAGTCCGTTCAGTGATGAAAATGAAAAGTTTTGCAGTGCCGGGTAGTAGCGGCCAGCCGACATAACCCGAGGAATGATACTGAGGGAGGCGAGGATGCACTTCTTCCCCTTCTCAGTGGTCCACCCTCCTTCCTTCCCCCCCTCCTCTACGGTTTTATGGCGTCCACGGAGTGCCTGAGCGATGACTTGCCTCCCAATCGGAGGAACCCTTCCTTTCACCTCCCTTGCCTCATCCCCGCCCGTCGAGCGTGAAGTGAGACCCACCACCCCTCTCCAAAGGTCGAACAAATTCCCTCCCCCTCTCTCCGTCGAAATAACACCTCCTCCTCCGCTGCCGGCCTTCGCCTGCACGACTCAGGCGCGTCGGCGGCTGCCTGCTCGACGATGGCTCTGAGTCTCGAGGAGCCCATCGCGATGCTGTGATTTACGTGCTTGTGTTAGTCTACGCGTTGCCGTTGACGCCTGGCGGGGATCTCGTTACCACTGGGTGCTTTTCTCCGAGTTACGACTATTGATGTGTAAAGGAACGGGAATTGTTGATATTGCTGTCCGGCGATTACATTACCCGGATTAACCATCTGCTAGGATTCCAACTTTCGAATTGTCTGAATATTTTTGAGATCTGGATCCGTACTTCGGATCCTCATTCATTTGCTCACAGTCCAGGTATTGCCATTCCTTCTATTGACATGCGGTGATAAATGGAGATAAAATTGCCCTCTACTTATTCACAGGTATGATCAGTAGATACATGATATCCTGTTCGCGAAAAAAGCACAATATTAACTCCATGGCGAATCTGTAGGCGAGGGTAGAGTTCTTTTCGTACTACACAAGGTTT
Source organism: Hetaerina titia (assembly GCA_037158775.1). Classification (NCBI taxonomy): domain Eukaryota; kingdom Metazoa; phylum Arthropoda; class Insecta; order Odonata; family Calopterygidae; genus Hetaerina; species Hetaerina titia. Next base: position 133,858,879 of record CM073768.1, read on the forward strand.
CTCAAACTTTTAGATCATCCCCCATCTCGATTCCTTAAAGATTTTAACACTTCCGATAGAGTAATATCCAAGCAAGTTCTGAAAACATTGAATTTAATTACATTATTTTAAAGGCACTTCAAATTAAAAAGGAGAATAGGTAAAACTGTTTCAGTGTTCTCAATGAGCATAGAATTTACCGACACTGGTTATTTTTTCATAATAGCGTTGATGTTGAGACGAAAACAACGGCATTTTTATATTCCCCGATAAGTATTCTAAATGCCTGTTGGACACACGCTCCACGCTGGGAAACGCTTTACTGTGTACTCCGGTATGTGAAATTCACACATTAAAATGGTAATTAGGGGACCCCATTCCTTTCCATTTGCCGCCTGGGGTTTCCCAGGACGATCAGGTACCCGAAAATTCACACAGCTTGGATGAAGTCCGAAGTTACCCGGAATCCAAACCGGGAACTCCGATTAGTTGTCGGGCCCGCTAATCACTAGGATACTAGGCGTCTCTGGTTGCAGAAACCAGCCAAAATGTTAGGGCCTTTGGATGATTTCGAATACTCGATTTGAATTTCGGACGATTGACGTACTCTGATATGAGTCATTTAATGTGCTGCATCGTATTTATTTCGGGCAAAAAATGTATATTGGAAAACTATATGCATTGCGACATCTTGCCCCACATCCAAATGGAATATACAATCCCCTTGGGATATGTTGGAAGCAGGGTAAGTCAAGGAAGTCCTCGATTTCTAAGGAGAAGATTCCTGACACGTTTGCCCTTCAATGTTTTATTAAGACATGCTCTCGCTTTCCGTAACGGCAGCACCCAGGCCGGATGGTCGGTCCATTTAAGATCTCTTCGCCCTGTCACGTCTAAATTTAATGTAGGGTGACTCCGCCTCAGGGCTTTGTGTCAAGGGATTAACGCTTGTTCTTTTCAAAGGCAAATGAAGGGTTAAGCAGGAAAAAGGGTTGAAGGCGGAGACAGATGATTACATGACGGAAAAAAAGCTTACGTAAAGAATATTAAATTATCCCATCCATTATTATTCCTTTATCATTCGCCGATAGCGTGAGGAAGGTGGAAATGATTTAAATCTGGCGGTTCTTTAAGGTAATTCTGATTTTTTTTCGATGTTCGATAGCTAACCTTTAATGAGCATATAATTAGCATAACGTTTGATTTCTCACCGAGGATGAAATTGCAATTTATTTTGCAACTTAAACGAAAACAGCCAACTCAGAATTTACGTCGGAATATTTTAACAATTCCTAACGACAAGGACTGTCATAAACATCAAGCCCTCGATGGAGTAAACTCACTTTGACGGAAATCGAACCTCAAATCTCTGTATAAGCAGACGAGGTCCTTTACCTCGAGGCCATCACTGAGGCCGGTAAAGCTATTTTCATCATTGAGCATAATTCTAATGATTATTCTTTTCAGTTCGCCACATTTTACTTCCAAAAAATATGTTCGGTTCACTGTCTTATTTGGCAGGGCACATGCCATCAATGCAATTCTCCGCGATGTGAATGTGAGACCCACCATTAACTATAATAGGCGTCCCCCCCCCCCCATAGCGTAGAGTGAGGAAAGTGAGTTTGGGAACGGTTATAATGAATCGGTTTTTTCCTCGGGAGAGGTTAGCGACCCAAAAAGATATTGCATCACATGTAACGAAGCAATACTATGTCTACCGAAGAAGAATAAGCCTAATGACCTGAACGCTTTTTTACACCCGACTCCACCGCTAAACTCACTTGCCTACCGACAACCAAGTTGGGTTTTCTGTCATTAAATTGGATCTTGATGAAGAAATAATGATTTATTTGTGCTATCTTTCACACGGAAAGTTTATATTTCTAGGAATACGGGATAGAAATCGCTTTCCCGTGGTAATGGCGACGGGGTAACGTCCTCGTCTGCCAACCCAGAGGTTGGCAGGCGAGGTCCTATTTCGCGGTACGCGGTTTACACGGGGCCCTATTTCACGGTACAAGTGTGAAATTTTCTTTCTGCGAACAGTCTTGTTGCCGTTGAAACGGGAAAACCACAAAGAATGGTATTTGTTGGTAGTGCGGTGGTGAAGAAAAGTTGGTTTTGTGAAAAGTGATACTATGGTTACTTAAATTGTACCAAAGTTGGGTCTTTTTGCTGTCAGAATTCAGCGTGAAAAATTTCTTATTAGCAGAAATAATTTTGCATTTATCTTTTGGATTCTAAAAAAGTGTTTCGTTTGCACTATTTTTTCGCAGTCCTGAATAATTGAAATCGTATCGTTATTTTTCTGCACCGAACAGTTTATGATTCTAGTAACAAGTAAACGTCTGAGTAAGTGCAACCAAAAACCCCAACTAAGATTTTGCATATTTAGCCATCCACGAGATTTCCCGTTTGGCCGAAAGTTCACCACACACATGATTGGCTTCGAACCCGTGGTCAAACACGGGGGTATGCATGCATCCTGTATATAAACTGGATCGTTGCTCATTGAAACCTGGCCTACAGCTACGGAATTTCTGGGAAATACTTTAGAATTATAAAGTTATAACTTTACATTGTAAAATGATCACTCGATTCCATTAAGTCACGCATCAAACAACCAATAAGATTAGTCCTTTTTTATCAATGATCAAATGGATAAAATCAATTAAAGCAAATATAACTGTGAGAACAAAAGAATTTCAAAGAAATGCAGACGTTATGTATACGTATGTCATGGTTTTATGAGAGGTGCTGAGTCTGGGACTTGGAGAAATTCCAATTATGATGATAGGAAAGTAGTGCAATGTACAGACTTTGCGTTTCACATAAAATTTTCTTATTGAGCTTACCAGTCACTGTTAACTTCTCATAACACATTCTCTTGTTGCTCATTTCTCCGAAATAAACTCTCGCCCAGTTGTAGCTGTTGGCTGGTGCCCAAACCAACTTTCGACGCTTTCGTGGGCGTGGTGCAGTGATGACGCGGTCCAACTGTCCAGTCTCTTCGTTCCACCTTGCACCCTTTCCTTGGGGCCGAAATGTCATTTGCAACTTTTGACGGAAAGAAGGGGACGCATTGTGAGAGCCATCTCCGCTTCGACCGTTGGTTCGTTCAGTGTCGGCAGCAAGAGTCGTCGGCTCTATAATACACAAGTTGTTCCTCGTGCTCCTCTACAAGGCCTAGCAGAAACCAAATGAGGAAGAATTAGCGTACAATTTGTAGTTTAGAAGAGCAGTTAAAATTGTGATTGATCGCCGTATGATTAGCTTTGTAAGGACCTTTTCACGTCATCAGAAAATAAATGTCTCGACTTCACATTAGATTATTGCCTATATTTTAGCATCCGGTCTATTGAGATATTATCCCCCAATTCTTCTGGCTGTCCAGTTACACTGCTAAGCTCACCGTAATAATTCCCAGTTCCAATGAAATCACTGGATCTCTCGACTATCGAAGCAAGGATTGTGTTTTTTTAATCTGATGTTCCTTACAGTCAACCGTGACAGGGTGATTGATCTTTGGCGGGGGAAACCGCTGGAGGCATGCAGGAGAAGCCTAGTTTATGTATGAGGCAATCACACGATTGATTATCAGCCACACATCGTTATTATTCTACGCTTGCTGATTCGGGTTTGTTGGTACTGAAAATGTTTGATTGAGAAAAAATAGTTTATACAAATTCAGTTGCAACCGTCCCGTTTTGAACCATCCATCGCTGGTGATTAAATATGCCGCCCCTGAAGTCCCTTTTGGTCGCCTGTCGAAGGACAGACACGCTCCCAATCGAAGCGCATGTTGTGATTGACCCCAAGTGTGTCGTTCGCCCGCGGGCAGCGAGAGTGGCCTTGCCCCCCTCCCCTCCCTCGCCCTTTCTCTCAGCCTCGTCCTTATCCCGGCCGGCCACTGCAGCGTTGCCACGCCTCGCCAAGGAGGAATGGACGGACGGTGGTGGGTGGATGGGTGGGTGCCTGTCGGCGGGCGGTGACCGATGCGTATTCCAAGGGTGCATCTCTGAGGTTGGGATATCCGGAGAGTTTGCCTCTCGGAAAGTCTAAACCCGGGAAAGAGGGAACGCGTTGCCTCACCATACGGCGAACAAGAAATACAGCTCCGGAACTGCCCAGAAGAGGGGCAGATCCGTGGATGATTCGACAAGCTCCCGGTGGTCGTATTTCTATTATTTTCTCCTTCTGTGTTTGAACTTCGCCCCGAGTCCGAAGCCCGCCAATTTGGCTCTTGACTCACTCCTCCTTCCAGGGACTCGTTTTCAATTTTTCAGGAGTTTGTAATAGTTTATCATTGTTCCCCACGCTCGCTTATTTTGGCTCCTTAAGTTGCGTTATTCTTTCTGAACGTATTACGAAGATTTTCTTACTCGTGATTAATACTAGCTTCCTTCCGTTTCTTTTTAGTGGTTCTTCATTTTAAATCTTGTGCACATCCCTTGCTGTTTGTCGCGATAGAGACACGACGAATTCGCAATTCGCGCGAATCTCCTTTCAAAATACACTCATCTACATCTACTCAATACCCTGCAAGCCGTCGCAAGGGTGTGTGGCGGGGGGTGTTAGGGCACCACCCGTAATTTAGAAAAAGAAACCGCATGCAGAAGCCACAAATTTATAGCCCACAAACCAAACATGGTAAACATTCATGCAAGAACCCTTTGAGCCCAACCCTTTCCCACACATGCAAACCCACAAACTACCAACAAACATACACATGCACAATCTTTGAATTTTTAATTTTGTTCCGACTTGTAACTTAAATGTTTTTAATATTTCTAAATGGACTTCGGATTCTCTCTATTATGATTTCTGATTGTTCTGGGGAAGAATGAGTATTTGAATCTATCTCCCTTATTTTATTTTTGTGGTCTGGTCTACCTAAGTGGCGTGGGGCCATAATAATTCCTTTTGTGTCATCCTTAAACTCGCTGGTTCTGAATCTTTCCAAAAGAGTCGCTTGTTCTCTTCGTATTCCAAGGGGCTCCCAGCCTAAATCCCCTAAGAGACCTGTTACACTTGTGTTCTTGTCACATATATTTTTCACGAATTTGGCGGATTTTCTCTGGACTTAATCCAGTTATTTTTGCCAGATTTTTTCCCAAGGATCCCAAATACTTGCGGCATATTCCAAATGTGGTCTAACTAGAGCAAAATAACACGTCTTTGACTTTCTTATTACATTTCCCCACCACCCGTTTAATGAAGCCCAGTTTCTTTAAAGCGGATCCGCATATTGCCCCGATATGTTCTCCCGATGAAAGGCGTGGTGTTAGAACTACCCCCAATTATTTATTTACTACCCCCTTTATTACTTTGCCCTCCGTGAAAGTTAATTTTTGACGCCAATTGCCGTGTATTTTTCCTCATTATGTATGAATACAAAAATGGCGAACCGCCGTTATTAAACGTGTGAATTCTATGCTCTAAAGCGCACATTCCAATTTCTCTTCTTGAGAACTTCGTCTCGAAGCTAAAGGCATTCCGTATGTTCACTCAATTGCAATTTATTTCCAAGGCGGAGGCTCGCGTGAGCGATATCTCGGAATACTTAACCCACATAGTTTCATCGTTAACTCTGTCGAGTCTTTTTTTTTGTCTATTTTGCTTCGGGGAAGTGATTGCATTCTGAATGGGCTTGCGAACTCGCTCGAATGCTTGTTCTCAATATCAATCAAGATAAATGGATATCTCGGATTCGAACCAGAAAACAAAAACAAAGTAGCTCCGTGTGCGCAATATTTTTAAATTAAAATAAATGTGCACAGTTTTATATTCAAAGTGAATATTTTTTTTATTTTTGGGACTTCTACCTGAGGTCTGCCTCGGAAAATCTGTCCCGCCGTCCATTGCCTTCTTTGAGAATCGCCTTCGGGATAACGTCTATCGTTTTCACGCCTTTGTTCTATCTCTCCAACTTCGGCTGTCTTATTCCGGCTTCTCGAGCAGTCGGAAATGTTCCGTCGAATCTTCCCACAGAGATCGCGATAAACATGCTTTTTCTCGAAGTAGTCCTGGATGCCGTGTCTCCAGCTTGTTCAAACCACCACTCTTCCTCTGTAGAACTCGCGAGTCCTTTGTGTTTCCGGGCGAGTTCCCCGTCTGGATAACCGCATTTAAACCGAGTTGAGGTTGGTATGATGCGAACATCAAAAGCAGTCGTTACAAGAGCATAAAAACGGTCTCATGAATTAATCACTTTCCTGGTGCAGGTAAGAGCACCACTCCCTCCAGGATATGCTACCCCGTTTGTTGTGGTCCTCGGGAGTTTGTTGTAAAGTCGACCGAAATAATTACTGCTTGGTAATAAATGAATCACGTGATATACTATTACCAACATTTCATTATTTTTGGGTTTTTACAATTTACACCCATGTTTTAGGAATTATTTTTAACCGTGTCAACCTGTGCCCCACTGGAAATGGGTGTTCAAGTCGTGTTTGCATCTGTTGTCGTGGTTTTCGCTTTAAATTCTGGATCCATTTTTCAGTCAACTGTTGTTTTGCCTAGTAATGCAGGTCCCTTATTTGTCGGTCGTCGACACATAAGGCAGGCACACAGAGACATTAACCAGTGCTTACATATTTCTCTTAAGGTCCTAATGATTACTGTTCTCATTCTTTGGCCAATCAAAGGTTAGTTGATTAATGTGGTGCTTGTTATGTAACCATCGGTATCCGTTCGCCTATTCTCACCTCCTCGGACAAACACTGGATGCTTCTTCGGAAAAGGACAAACACCCCGCATAAGCTATTTTCATATTTTCTTCTTGTGCCCGCTGTATCCCTCCCTTCTTCAAAACAAAACGCTTCTTCATTTTATTGGCCATAGGACAAAAACCCTTTCCAACTTCTTTTCGTATTTACTTAGATGATTCCTCGTGGAAATTCTGATAATCACAAGCCAGGTGTTCCTTCGCTCTACAGTGATTTTTCCGCGTCGGAATCTTCCAAGTTGTTTTCATTCCGCTCGTAATGTGACTCTCCTTTTGCCACTCCTGTTTTCTAGGGCTCGGGACAGGAATCGAGCAGGTAGCCATGCACCGAGACCCCTCACCTACGTTTCACCCCACCACCGCCGCCACCCGGCTTTCCCTCGCTCGCTCCGGAGGCTCTCCCGCCGACAGCCCCGAAGGGCTCTACGCATTTTCCCCTCCCCAGCCTCTTTCACGAAGCCCCCTTCTTCCCACGGCGGCCATTGTTGTCTCCCCGCCCTCTCCGCCCAATCACCCTCTGGCCCGGAGGCACTGCTCTCCCAGGAATTCGTTTCCGGTGACAACGCCGCAAAACACGCCACGGTGCAGGCGGCGCCATCTTGCCCCCCTGCCCACCCCATCACTGTCCCTCCCCCTTTTCGCTCTCCGCTGCTCGAATTACCTTCACTACCCCTTCCACTCCCACGTCTCCTGTTTCGGCTCCGGATTATTTTCATTATGATATTCACCGAGAATGGTTGAGTCATGATTTTCACACAATTCTGAGACAACTTGCTCTTAGCTTTCCGTCAAGGGTGAGCCGAAAGAGAGGGATGACTTAGGTCAACTACCGCATTTTCGGGAACGCCAAACCCGATACTTAGATTCGTCGTTTACTGCCAATACCTATTGGGTACTACATTTCGGATTGTATTCTCCGATCAAAACCTGTATATAACATGACAGTATTATAACAACCCTCTCTTATGTGTATATTCCTATAACCTCCGCTTCGGTAATTCTGGAGTCGAATGAAATTCGTTTGTGTCTGTGAATTGGAAACTTTTAGCATCGCTGGAATGGTGAATATGCTCCGTTGGAAACATGCCTTGTGAGGAAGTGTTTTTCACCGTTTCGTTACCGATTAAGTAAGATTCGTGAAGTCTACTATGCCCAAATAACTGCTCTCTAATCTTTTTCAGTTTGAACTAAGCTCTTATCATACCTTTCATGTTTAAACCATAGTAGCATCATTTGTGGTAATATTATCAAAGTTAGTCATGCAAATTCCATAAAGTTACGCATGAGACAACAAATATTATCAAAGTAATTAATGAAACGCCTACATACTTATCTCGGAAAAAACTGAGAATGAGGACACGTCTGATTGTTGATCTGAAGTCTCCAAGTGATAGCTCCTAAGGACGAATGCATTTGAACTCTACTCATTTTTTCGTTTCCGCATGAAAAAAACATTACGTTTAAATCAATTACTTCCCCATCTATTATTTAATCTATCCACGAAATCGAGTAATGGGAGAAGAGGATTGCGGGTGATTGTAAGCGTTAGTAATAATTTCGTCTTCATTAACGACGAAATAAGGATGCTTGGACCCCTAATGCAAGGCTATCATATGGATTCGAACGTTTGTTCTCTGCGCGCGTCGGCATCCGGATAACTCTGCACCAGTATGTGCGTGCGAAATTGTGCATACAGTCAGGAGCGTTGGTATCGGGAGATCAATCCCTTTCCTCGCTCACATTTACTTATGTTTTTGATCGAGTATTCATTTAGGGAAACGCATATTTGTATTTTAGAAGCATCTAAGGCCTTTGTTTTATAGCTATTGATGAGCTACTAACCGGCCGAAGGAGACTGGCTTCACTTTCTGAAGTTTCCTCTAGGCATCCCGGAGAAACCCAACCCGTGTGATCTTAAGGGCACTGAAACGATCCTTGGAGACACATAGAAAGGCGATAATCACCGCGTAAGTGAAGTGCGCGAGGCCTTCAGTGAATTTCAATCCGCATGGAATCGTCGATCCGCCTGCCTGACCCTATTCGGCGGGTTAATGACTTGATGTTGTGGAAGGAACCCATTGAGGAATTAAAATTATTGCACTCCTTAGTAGATGAATGAAAAAGTGTCATTTGTTCATGAAGTGAAGGAGAGCAATGCTCATAGTTCTCCAATGAATTAGAAGAGGTTTATTCTCTTTCACCCCTAGACCTCGACCTTTCTTTTGAGGAGTGTGGGTGTGGCGTCGTTTCGTCCCGTTGAAACGGCTGATTTAAGATTTCAAATGTTATCGCCGTCGCTAAGCGTCATTTAGTATCCCGCAACGCCTTCGCGTGAGGGTGGGTGGTGGCTCTCTCTCCCACTCTTCGTTTGAAACGGCTGGGGGGGGGGGAGAGAGAGGGACGATCCTCCGTCCGGGAGTCACTCACTTCTCCCCCACCGCCGCTCCCTCCCCCCCACCCCCCTCTTCCGCTCTCCGACTCGGAAGAAAGAGTGCCGCTGTCTTCGTAAGTGGGCGCAGTGAAGTGCTTCGGCGAAGGAAGTCCTTGGGCGGCTGGCTGTTTTAGGACCTGGCGGAGATGTGCGAGAAGTTTCGCCGGTCGGTGATAACGCGGAGGAGTTGGGATGACCGATTACGAGGAGAAACCGTTACGTGTTCGGCCGCCTCTTCTGTATTCCCTTGATGTGCCTGCTCCACCACCCCAAACCCCCCCTCCCCCCGAACGGGAGGGGCGACGGACGGCGGTTGCTGTTTTTGCGTCTTTGGGAGTTTTTTTATTCGAATGGATGGCCGTGTCATCTTGGATATTATTGGTCATTATGGACCTCTTAATTTCTTTATTGCCTGTTCGTCCTCATCTCAAACGGTCTCCATCCTCTCGTTTCTTCTCACCGCGTTCACATACGACTCGTTTCATCTTTTGGTCTCCCTTTATAGTTTTTAGCATTGAATTCTCCTTCCTTTATTGTATTTAATAAATTATATTGTGTTGGAATGGTGTTTATCTCCTCTTCTGAATTTGGGGGCATGGCCAGAGGAAGTAAGATTCATTGTGCTTTTGATTGGGTGTCAAAAGCCATCACAGGTCATTGATGACAATCTATTCTGAGCCTTTCCATAAACCAGTGTTTGAATATCTATGTTTTAGTGTTCACATAATGTAGAGTCTCCATTTTCAGTCTTGCTAATGACATCTGCTTGGAAGATACTGGCTGATTCTAGTTTCTCAGTGGCACTTTGACGTAACTGATAAAGATAGGGAAGGTTCAAAACGATTCTGCTTATGCAGGTAATGGTCATGGTTTGTCGAATACTTGAATTAAATGATGATGCCCACTAGCATCGTTCCTTCCATCGCATTGTGATTGCTCTTAAATTCTGTTCTCTTCTAGGAAGTTCTTGATGGGAAATTAATAATTACGCTCCAGGGCTCACTTTCATTGGTTTGACGCTGGAGTACGGTGGACCGAAGATCGATACACCTGAGGTTTCAAACCGATAAAGGTGTTCAAAGAACTGCAGGAAATGTCGCGACGGTAGCTTTAAAGGAGTCATCCGATAATGTGAATTTCGATGAAGGGGTTTCGGTTTTGGAGTTGTACAGGGTTCGTCCGGAAAATAAGTGTACTGAGCTCAGGAAAAAAAATTATTTCACTTTTACATATCTTAAGCTAATATTCCTCAAAATAGGACCCTTGTGAGTCGATACACTTGTTCCAGCGGCGTTCCCATTCCTGGAACGCTCCCGCGAAGGCATCATCGGGAACCTCTCGAAGACACGTCGTCACGGCCTTTTTGACGGCGTCCAAAGTCCCGTATCGCGTTCCTTTCAAACTCCTCTTTATCTTCGGGAACAGAAAGAAGTCCGGTGGTGCCAAGTCCGGGCTGTAGGGCGGGTGCGGCAGCGTTGCCACGCCGTGCTTGGCCAAGAAGTCCGACACGACAAGCGCGGTGTGAGACGGCGCATTGTCGTGACGCAGCCGCCAGATGTTTTTGATCGCTGGCTGTACGCAGGCGACTCGTTTTCGAAGCCTGTCGAGCACTTGGACGTAAAATGCAGCATTTACAGTTTGTCGTTCAGGTACAAATTCGTAGTGGACGACTCCCCTTTTGCCAAAGAAGACAATGAGCATCATAAACTTATTTTCCGGACGAACCCTGCATGCTGTTTTAACCCTTACGTGACTATCGATTGCACACTCCTCTTGTCATGCGAATATTTGATCCAAATGGATGTCCTCTATGTCATAAATGAGGGAGCTTATTTTTTGATTACACTATCGTCATCATTTTGGAACTAGTTTCTATGAGATGGCATAAGGAATGGGTTATGTCACCCGGGCAATCATTAAAATGATTTCGTGCTCAAAAACTTTTGTTTACAATTTTTGTGACTGCTTGTGATTTTAAATTAATTGAAATATACATGTGTCTACCCAAATCATTTGTGTCGATTATTCTATACGTATGCCTCTTGCAGTACGCGTATTAAGTTCCGATGTGTCAACTTGTCTCTCAGCCTCAGCCTGGGATTATAAAATCAGGATCCATAAATGCGAATAAGAGTCGCGAAATACAATTTCTCGAAAACATCTAACTTTTTGGTTAATGTGTAAGTTATTCAGCTTCAGTACCTATGGTGGGGCAAGATATCCGGTGAAGTTAACGACATTTAATAGGGTCACTGAGTGGAACGGATCTGGCTGTAAATTCAGAGCACCCGATATTTTTCATAGAGTTGATAAGATTAGAAGTCGTGCAATATTCACGCATCGGGAAGGATATTAATCTCCACAGGGCGGAAAGAAACTTATCGCGAGATTTGTTCCTTTTCTGGATTTATATATCGCACCTCATTAACAAGTCTATCCAAATCTGACCCCGCGAACAACCGCAAAGGTATGCGGCAGTTGTTTGTGAAGCAGCCCTTAGTGTAAATCGGACACGGTGCGTGTAATTCTTCTCATTTGCAATCTTCCCCATTCCGCGGTTGTCCTCGGTTTACGGCCACCCTAGTTGAAATGCACCCGTTGAATTTCCCCATTCTCCTCTTCAATGTTTTCAATCGGCTATCTTCTTCTCTTGCTCTTTTCTTAAACATTCCGCGTCAATCGCTCAGTCTGTTTATTTCGCCACCGCTTTCGGCTTCAATCTTTGCTGATACGGTTGGACCGCACATTCGTCAAGACTCTTGTCTGCATGCCACGGCGATGGCGTTCATATGTGACAGGGCAACGTCTTGTGGCAGAAGGGGTTCTTCTTCATGTGGGAAGAGGTTTTCCTCTAGTGAACTATCGTCGCACGTTTCTGGCTTGTGATCCTCCTTCTTGGATGACAATTATTTTCCACTACTGCTAGTATTTCATTTCATGATTGATAGTTTTGTCGTCTTCTATAGTTGACCTTGACCTTTGGATTTGATGTTACCTTTATATTGTATTTTTTCATCAACTCCATGAGGTTAATAAGTGTCCTCGTCGGACCCATTCCATTTCTTTCGCTGCCGTAAAATCGTTTGCGAAATGGACCTTGATGAACGTTTCCCGTAAATCCGATTTCCATTGCTACCCTATCCATACATCCTTCGATGAAAGAATGGAAAAAACCAGTGAAAGTGCACTTCCTTGCATTGATCCTTACGATTTTTTTTGCTTGCTCCACCGATGCCGAACGCCTTATAGCCACGTACAAAGGTTATGGACTTTTTATGCGTTTAGGTGATGGTTAGCATTGCCTTCCATTGCATTCGAAATGTCTATTTAGGGCAAAGATAATTTTGGTATCAATCAAGACGATGCCACGGCGGTAATACATGCCATCGCAGTAATATGTGTATATATATATATATATATATATATATATATATATCCCTCCCATGGACTACAACCTTGTCGTGGTGGAAGGGCTTGTGTGTTCCGATGACCCCTAGAGCTGTGCTGGCGGGAGTAATATTAATTACTCCTGGAAGGGTCACCCATGCCAGATAGGTCGAAGGTTAGGAGCCAGACGAAAGGTAGTCCACGCAGCGTCTGTTCCTCAGTGAGGCGGCTGCAATGGCGTCTAACCCCAGTGGGGCGGCCATTAAGTGATGGTGTCACGTTAAAAACACTATTGAGGAAGGCAACGGGAAACCACCTCAATTATCATTCCCAAGAAAATATGATGGACGCAAAACAGAAATTGAGTCCTGGCAACTGCGGGACTCGGCCCAAGGGGCCGTGTGTCGTGCCCGGCAGCGGGGGAGGCAAGGCTTCCGCGGTCGTCATCCCACGAAATCCTTGCGGGGGAGAAATAACAGCAGCAGGACAGAAGATGCAGAAGAAGACGAAAGTAGTTAGAATAGGAACCTGGAACGTCAGGACAATGTTGAGGAGAGGCAAATTAGAAAATATTAAGCGAGAGATGGAAAGAGGTAACATAGATGTTTTAGGCCTCTGCGAGGTGAGATGGAAGGATAGCGGGGATTACTGGAGTGACAATTATAGAGTAATATACAGCGGCGGGGACGAGAGCCAACGAGGGGTTGCCGTAATTTTAAATAAAGGGGTAGGAAGAAGCGTAGTCAACATAGAGCAAGCGACAGATAGAATTTTACTCGTAGAGATTAAGGCAGAGCCGACGAACTTGGTCATTATTCAGGTATACATGCCACCGAGCAACCACAAGGGGGAAGAAGTCGATAGGATGTATGATGAGTTAGAGGATATCATCGCGAGTGTTCCTGCAGGGAAACATTTGATAGTGATGGGGGATTGGAATGCGACGGTAGGCGAAGGAAGAGATGGTGGTGAGGTGGGGGACTATGGGTTAGGCACGAGGAATGAACGCGGGGAGAAAGCGATTGAATTCTGCAGGAGACAGGGGTTAGTCATCACTAACACATGGTTTAGACACCACAAAAGGCGTAGGTATACATGGAAAATGCCAGGTGACTCAGAAAGGTATCAGTTAGATTATATTATGGTTAGGCACAGGTTTAGGAACAGTGTGATAAATTCGCACAGTTTCCCAGGAGCGGATGCGGACTCTGACCACAATTTAGTTGTTATGAAATGTAATGTTCGTTTCAAGAAGGTAAGGCAAGGGCGGCGGGTTAGGAAATGGAATTTAGAAGCAGTAAATGGATTTACGAGGAAGGAGTATCAGCAGGCTGTAGAGAAAATGATGGATGACGGTAAAGAACTGAGTACTATCGAAGAAAAATGGGAATGTATCAAGAAAGGGATATTGGAAGCCGCTAAAGACACTATAGGAACCGTTAATGGGAAAAGGATAAGGAAACCATGGGTAACGGAGGAGATGATTGCAAAGATGGATGAGAGAAGAAGATGGAAAAATGTAAACACAGAGTTAGGCAAAATGAAGTACAAAGAGTTAAACAATAAATTGAGAAGGGCCACAAATAAAGCAAAAGAAGAATGGTGGAAAACGCAATGCGAGGATATGGAAAGTTTACAGAAGAAGGGTGAAATTGGTGCTCTATACAGCAAGGTTAAGTTATTATCGGGAAGTAAGAAGGCAAGATGTGTGCTAAGAGTTAAAGATAAATGGGGTAAGATAATAGTTGAACCAGGAAAAATCCAAGAGAGATGGAAGGAATATATAGAAACACTGTATGGTAAGGAACTTAGGCCGACAAGGTTAGACATAGAAAAGGAACATGACGTAGAAGAAGATAGCTTAGGTCCAGGCATACTCGACGATGAAATAGAAAGGGCATTAAAGGAGATGAAAGCAAATAAGGCTGTGGGGGTGGACAATATTCCTGTAGAAATGTTGAAATGGTTAGGGAAAGGTGGGAAGAAGGCCATATATGGACTGATTCGTAGTATCTATGAGGAAGGAATCTGGCCGGAAGATTTTGTGAGATCGGTGTTAGTTCCTATTCCAAAAAAGGCAAAGGCTTCGTCATGTGAGGATTACAGAACAATAAGTTTGATATCCCACGCAGCTAAAGTTATTCTCAGGATCATCAACAAAAGGATAGAGAGTAAGGCAAATGATTACTTAGGGGATGATCAGTTTGGGTTCAGGAAAGGAAGAGGTACGCGTGATGCCATTGCAGTAATGAGATCACTAGTCGAGAGGAATACAGAATACAATCAGGACGTTTTTGCCTGTTTTGTAGATTTCGAAAAAGCGTTTGATAGAGTGAATTGGGAAAAATTAATGCGTGTATTGCAGAAAATAGGAATGGATTGGAGGGACAGGAGACTGATCCGCAACCTATACATGTCTCAGACTGCTCAGGTGCGAGTGGGGAACGGAGAGTCCGGATGGGCAGTGTTAGGAAGAGGTGTAAGGCAGGGTTGCCCATTGTCACCGGTACTGTTCAACGTATATGTAGAGGAAATGATTAAAGAGGCATGGGAAGAACTGGAGGTAGGAATGAAAGTCGGAGGGGAATTCGTAAAATCGGTTAGGTTTGCTGATGACCAAGCATTAGTTGCTCAGTCAGCCAAGGGGTTGCAAGCATTGTTGAGTGAATTGGAGGTTCAGTGCGATAAATATGGGATGAGAATAAATATTAATAAAACAAAGGTTATGCGATTTTCCAGAAAGAAAAAGGCTAAGCTAAATATTAAAATAGGCGGGGAAAAAATAGAGCAGGTAGAACAGTTTACATATCTCGGAAGTGTTTTGGACCAACACGGTCAAAGTGGTAGGGACGTAAGGAGAAGAATTGCGCTAGGCAAGGAGGCTTTCTCAAAGAGGAGGGAGTTGATGACGGGGACGTTGAGTAGGGATGTTAAGACAAGACTCGTAAAAACTCTGATATGGAGCGTAGCTATGTACGGCGCGGAAACGTGGTCGCTGAAGCAGGAGGATATACGTAGATTGGAGGCTTTTGAAATGTGGGTGTGGAGAAGAATGGAAAAGGTGAAATGGACCGAAAGGAAAACAAATGAGGAAGTACTAGAAATGGTGGGGGAGGAGAGGGGTTTGTTGAGAGAAATCCTATGGAAGCAGGAAAAATGGATGAAGGGCGTATTGAGCGGTAGTGGAATGTTGAAGAGGGTAATAGAGGGAAGAATGTTGGGCAAGCGAGGTAAGGGTAGGAACAGGATAGGGATGTTGGACGAGATGAAGGGAGGAAAGAAGTACACCGAGATGAAGAGGGACCTGATATAGTTTAGTTTGCTAGTTCGGGAGTCACAAAATGTTTATTTGATAGTTGGGTCCATCCAAAAACCTACCTTAACCGGTAGATTACTTAAAAAAAATATATATATATATATATATATAAATGGTGTTAGTAAATTAATTAACCTTTGGAATGTCGTTTTATCGTATTAATAATAAGATATATGCAAGTAATGAACTGATTGATTTTATCGAGGCCTTTTGGGTATTAGACCGGATCGGGAGTGCATGATTTCCACAGAGTGGTGAAGAGTAGAGCGGTGAAGTTGGATTTGTACGTTCATAGTGATTTTCCAACATTTATTCCTGCTGAGTTGTTTTTTTCTGGAGCTCGGCTGCATTAATCGGAGTTTTCGCGAAATTCCTTAGCATTTCAGAAGTACCAATCACACCATTTTAATGGAAGGCTGAATTTACCATTGTAACAGGTACAGTACCTTGAAAAGTGTAACAAGAGCTGAGATCATCCACTGAAGTGCTCGTCCTTTTCCAAATAACACTGCTCACCGAATATTTCTGTTTACGCGGACATTCTGCAGCGATCCCCATCTTTATTCCATTATAGAATTCGATTTCATTGAATGAGTCAATTTATTTCAACTTTTTGCGGAAGAAGGGTTTACAGATTTAACAAAGTGAACTCTCCGATTCTCAAGTGTCTATTACATTTTAAATTTGGTCGTTAATTATTGATTGTCGATTTTCTAGATCGGTTCTTGTCAGACATGCATTCCCTTCAACAGAGTCGAATCTCTCGTTTCCTTCTCTGGTTGGCCTTCGTTGCTCAACTTTCATTTCCCCGTATCCGGAAAGGGAAAATGATTTCTCCCCCCCCCCGTGGACCCATTCCCTCACCTGTCTCATTGGAAAGAGTGAAACTGACCTTGGTGCTCCTCTGCCCTTTGCGCTGTCCGCGGACGTCCGGCGTGTGCCCCCAAGCACTCACTCACACAAACACACAAACGCGCGATTCCGTCCGCGAATTATTGGAGCGAGTTCCTCCGGTATCCCTTTATAATCCTCCACCCATGCGTTAAACCACGGTCCGATGGTTGGATGCTCCGTTGCTTCTACCGGTCGGAAATGGTTTTGGAAAGTCCGGTCCCTTCGAAGCATACCATTGCTGTCGCAGACCTTGTCGTCTTCGTTGGCGCTCTCATCCCTTGCTCAGAAAAAAAATCCCATTGGAAGATTATACTGTGGTGCAGTTGAAGAGGACAGGATTATAGGTGATTGCTGGAAATACAAGTATTGTAGAGAAAGTATCGGAAAATAGATTAATTTCAGATATTGCTGCAACGCCACAAAATTCTTCAAACGGCATCCCTTCAGCGTCGACACGGTTTTGTCAGCGGTTTTTCCATGACTCGAAGGTTCCCTGGTAGGCTGATTCCGGAAGATCCTTAAAGGGTGCGCTTGCAAGCTTCTTTGACGGCACTTGGCGTCCCATTATGGTGTCCTTTGAGAGAGGATTTCACTGTTTGGAATAGGAAATAGTTTTCTTGTGGCAATTTGTGACTGTAAGAGGGTTGGGGAGTCGTCGCTATGTCGTTGCATGTCTTTGCAAGTAGACACTACTCTTTCTGCTCTTTGACTTCCGCCAAGACCTTCGGGACGAGTTTAGCGCAGAACTCTCGCATCGCCAAATTTTCGGTGATAATTGTGTGCACTGTCATCTATTCAATGTCAATACGATCTACGATCAAGCGTACACTGCACCGACGGTTTGAATTCAGCACTTCACGCACACGTTGTCATCGGTTCTTGCCGTCGATGACCCTCCACACTCTCTCGGCCATCTTTGAAGAACTTGTGTCGCTTCCAAACTGCAGTTTGTGATATGCTTTCATCCTTGAACACTTGGCGAATCATACCTTAAGTCTTGGTACCCGATTTCCCCAATCCAAAACAACAGTTGATGGCGTACCTCTATTCAGTCGTTCGCTGCACATTGCACTTGAACCGAGTAACTCGACAGGAGTCCTCTAAAAACCCGATCTAGGCTAAACGAACGCTCTCGCAGGCAATTGGCGCTTGGCGCGTGTTGAAGGTCAGACCTCCCCACCACCGAACCTGTGCGGTACGACCGCGCTGCAACGTACAGTCACATCTGGAAACAATTGTTTCTGATACTTTTTAAACTTTTATAAACCTTGTATGAGCGAACGGATCCACTTATTGGGGAGATAGAGAGTTAAATTTATTATTGACAGTGTCATAATGGCGCACAGTTAGACTGGATTTCGTACAACACTTTAAAATATAGTTTTAAGAATTCAACAGTAGAAGGCGATTAACGAGCGAAAACGAACGATAAAACGGACAAAAACGACGTGTCAATAAAATTCGGGTGATAAAGTGCAGAACAGATAGATTCCAATCGTCATGTTTCCCATGAACGATAAGGTTTCCGAAGAAAATAACGTAAGTCCGACCACTCTAGGAGGGAATGGCTTTTTGGGCCAAGAGTAGTCTGGTGTGCAATTGAAATACCCCCTGCCACACATCCTAGCCGTAGCTTGCAGAGTACTAAATAAAATTTAAAAAACGAAGTTGTTCGAGTGACAAAAAACTGAGAAAAAGGGTCAGGGAGAGTCATATACATACTTCAAATAAATTTGTGATGAAATGACGGGGTGTGTTAGTTTAAAGGTATTGCTGAGGTATCAGTCGTTCCATTTCATTTGGCACATGGAATAAATTATGTAAGATCCGCAATATATTGTAGTATGTATAGACAGGTCGAGTGGGAGTGAAAATATTAGAGTCTGTCGAGAGCAGGTGGATTGATTGTTCTTCCTCTCTCTCTCTCGCGATGATAACTCACGGCCGCAAAACAACTTGAATCACATTTCTTCTTTGTGTACTTCTTCCTCTCCATTTCATTCGCGGCTGGTGCGGTCAGACGAGGACTTCATCCCGCTGATATCAATCTCGACACAGTCGAGTATATTTCACATTCCTTAAACCAAGTGAAAGATAATACGGGGTCTATTTTTGGCCGCGTTGCATCATGTGCTCGTGGATGATTAATTCGATCTAGTTTACAAATAAAAAAACTTCTTGATTTCTTGAAATTGTTAAAGCAAAAAAGTTATTTTTTCTTGATAGGCTATCGAGAAAGATAAGCACATCCGAAATGAAATGCTGCTCCGGCGTTCAAGAGCGAAGTAGTAGAGCGGTATATAAACCTCAGATATATCCTTGGAAGGACTAAGGTCAAATTAATAATTAAGCTGCTCTTTATACAAGGTATATGGATATGTACATTTGGGAGAAGGACAGGCAACGTCGAAGATGGAGGGAAACCTGGCCCCGGAAATGACCCTCCACTCCAAAAGTAAAGAACCAGCTATGGGTGAAAGATAGGAAGTTGCTTGAGGAAATTGACGGAAAAGTAAAAGTAGACGGAGGAGTTCATGGGGGTTATTGTCTATTAAAAACTACGATAGAAGTTGCATAATCATTAGGGACTAGGTTATGAGGAATTGAAGTAGGAGATATGGTAGCGCAAAATACGTTTGGTATCATAAACGAATGCGCAGAATTTCACGGCATGTTATATTTTACAGAGACCGTCCAAAAACTAGCATTTACTCGGGAGTGCACCTTTTATAGTAACATGTGGCATCGTAAAAGAGAGGTAATATCTAAGGTTCTATTTATCTGAGGTTTTTGAGCGCCACCTCAGCTGCGACGGCAGAGGTGGCGGTCCTGCCTCTCCGATTGGCTCCTCTCTCTCTAATTCGGACACTCCTTGAAGGGAGAAGCTGCACCGCTTATATCTTCCCAGAACCATTCGCAATCGGTTTCTCTAAGCATTCACACTTCTCATATACGGGTCAGCCGAGTGAGCTACGTTTGTTTAGACACGGGTTGGTTGTGTTCTTTGCCCTCCTCCGAGCGAGGAGGCACGATGATGGCGCGAGGAGCCCCACTTCATGTTTGTCCTGTCATTTAGAGATCGATTTTCGGCCAATTTCTCCCTCGGATGACGTGTCATCGAGCCATTATCACCTGCTTTGCGATGGCGTGAGTGGTGAGAAACCAAGCAGGTTGTTTCCATAGCGACGATGGGCAGGTGAAGTATATCCCCTGCTCATTCACCGAGAAAGTTTGGCTTCGTTAGCGCGTCATCTGTATTTAGTCATTCCGTTTGTCGGCGCGCATGCACGCGCGTGTACGTGCACATTTCGAGGATCGTGCTTGCGTGCGTAAATATAGTATCAAGCATTATCTCGGGAGTGTCTGCCTAACGCCAGCGTGAAAATACTAAAGGCACTTGCGAGTGTTCGCCTTGTGCTGTAAAAAAATTCTTTATCTATTAATTATCAAATCTCTATTGTTGTAAGAATCTGTTTCAATACCGTTGATGTCTTGTTGATAGATTGGAGAATTATCAGAAATTATAAAATTTACTTTTCCCCGTGGCTGTCCCATGTGGTTGCGGCTCACAGGGCATTACGCAGACGCAGAAGTTTTTATACGGTACTTTAATACATAATGCGTAATGCAGCGCAGAAAAGGGCCGTCAGTTTTTCTGTTTCATGGATCCGTTTACGGCCACTTTCGTGCTGTCACTGTGGAGATTGCCAATTAAAATGGAGATGCACCCGAACTTGGACAAAGCAGAGGTCACTAGGAATCACATGCAATCGCTTGTTTGATTTTTTTCGTCTGCGACGGTGTTTTGAATACGCCCTGCTCGTTGGATTGACGCTATGGTTTCCATTTTTGAACTGCACATATCTCCCGGGCATGAAAGGTGCTGGTAGTTTGGTTTCCACGAAACAAAGAAGCTTGATGTGCTTGGAGCGATCTCCATGGAGGCCCTTGCTCCCAGCGATTGGGGTGGTGGCCTCGCTGGGGGCGGATGCGCCGACCATTTTGGGTGACCCCCGCAGATGCTCCTTTAATCGCAACTGTGAGCTTTGCTACCACAGGATCGTATATATTGATGATTGCGCCAGTTATAGTCGCTCGGTGAGCGAAGGTCTCTTTCATTTATACTACTCGCTACATTTTATGTTTACAACAAAATCAAATTTTGCAATCACAATCAAAGAGTAAGTAATGAATATTATAATTGCGTCAACCGACCTTAACGAGTTTCTTCTAAAGTCAGACGCCATTGCGGATTTATGGGGATATTTTAGAAACTATTATGAGGTCACTTCAATGATACCATTTTCGCACAGCCACTCACATTATTATTCTCATCGTTTGACGAACATATTATTGACCTGGGTCGCGTTGATCTAGTGGGTAGAGAATTGGACTGCTGACCGGAGGGTCCCGGGTTCGATTCCCGGGAAAGGCACTCTGGGCACCTGCAGCTCCACCCAAGCTAGTTGATTTTTCGGGTACCAGATCTTCCTGGGAAACCATAACCGGCACAGGGAAAGAAACTGGCCCCCCTACCCTGATGTGTGATTATTCACACGCCGTCGGGCTTGGTACATGGGTGCCATCTCCTACCATCACCTACTAAACCGACCGTCGGGTTGATGATTGTACTGTGTTTATGGTTTTTATTATTGACCTGCCGTTTGCTTTTCGTTCTGCTTGTCTATGTACTCCTTTTCACTCAAACACTTCCATTTTAAGTGCAAACGTTTCGCATTGAACCATAATGGTATTACAGGCATTCAGAAATTGTAACCAAATCGTGTTGAAATCCGTGGTGAACACAATTTTTAACAACTTTCAGTGTTAAGCATAGGTTGAAAACCTATTAGCGATTAAAATCTCTTTTTTTTAATCACACCTAAACGCTACCATTTTAATATCAAGGGAGGGGTGGTTTGAAATATCTGCCGCGGCCTAAATGGAAATCGTTTTTTTAGTCTTTGTTATTTGTCATGAGTATTTGCTTTTAGAGCTTTGAACTGATGTCAGATATTTCTTCAGCGTCTGACCGGTGTCAACACCACACAGTATTTTTTAATCGTGGAATAAGGTTTCGAATAAAAAAAATGCATATTGTAGCAAATGGAAGCACTAGAAAAAATCATGAACTCGATTCCACGATGCAATATTTTCGTTTGAGGGTTTATATGGTACATCAAGATTGAATGATGGTCAAGGGATTTTTATGGACTCCATAGGAGATCATTTAAGAATCGTACGTACCTCTCGTATCCGAGCCTACGAATTACGTGTATTATTACATATGTATTCCTTCTCGTGGGGCGGATCCGTGGCCTTTGAGAGGGGGCTCTTCTCCTCTTCCCGTCCGCCTTCCTTCTTCTTATTCATCTCTGAGAATTGAAGTTCCCGATTCACTACGCCCGTCCCATAGAGTCCCTTCCCAATCACATTTCTGATACGACCCGTGGCGGCATTGAAGAGTCGCCACCAGCGATCCCACGGGTATCAATAGATTGAGCCGCAAGCCTCCAAAGAATATAATGGTCGGGGATGGGCTGATAGATCGGTGTTAAGGAGGTGCCGAAGCGACCCCACCCTATTGTTCGAAGAATGACGAGGTCTCGCGGTTCGGGGCCGGAAAATGTCCTAGCTTCGCCCTCGGAAAATCTTAAACTAATTTCAAAGGTGCACTAACCTTATTTTTTCGTAGCCCCTTGTCAAAGTTACAAATGCTATGTGCAGCTGGCCTCTTGGAAACATTGCAATAAATTTAAAAAAAAAATCCGTTGAAAGAGGAAACTCAAAAATCAGCAATTAACCAGCTACAAAGAGGCGGAGGCAAAAAGGAAAATATATTTTGTATGAAAGGAGCAGGGAATTTATAAAATTATGTTGTAAACTTGAATTCGGTGATATTTAACTAAATTTCCTATCGTTTAAGAATGAATTGAAGTTTTTTTCAAAAATGATCAACCTTAGACTTTCTTTTCCCAGGATATTTTTAATTTTAGAATTTATTTCTTTTAATGAAGTGAAATATTCCCAGAATCGTGCTTTGTGACTGTTGTTATTTGAGCGGAATCCAGTGGAGGCTCTTAATGTTCCATATTGGGACTGATGTGAGTATATATGAGCGACAGAAGAAAATCTCACTCATGTTCCTCAAATTACACGTGGGAAATAGAACTACTTTCTCGAATTTCTAAAAGCGAGTCGGGTTTCCTCATCGCATTTCAGTGGCGATCCTTTGAGGACACTATTAGTAAAATTAAAGTATTAAAATTTTAAGATATATTTTTGCAGTAAGGGTAAATTATATGCATGATATGATTTAATGCAAAATGGCTACTCTTTAATGTATTATTAAAATCCCTCATTTCATTCTTCCATTATTTGCACTCATTTAATTTGTTCATGAGACTTTCCGAGAATTTCGTCGCCTTCACGACTGTTTTGACGGATTTGCAAGTCAAAATAGCTTACTTGCCCATTACAATCGTGCGTACAAAAATATTCCTGTATCCTAATCTAAAAAGTGTCGTAATTCATGAGGTAATTAGGCAACCCAAAATTGCGTCAGTCGAAAATTAAAGTGTAATCGCTGGATATTTTATGCAGTTTTGGTCCAATATGACATATTGCGACCTGAAGAAATGCTCGTGGGTTAATGTCTCGTGTGGAGCAGTCGGAAAATTCATTTTGATGGAGTGTTTGTTAGAGAGCACCTGTTCTACATAAAAGTGACTTTGCCTTGACAATGCGGGTTCGTCCTAAATTAACGAGGCCTCTGTTGTAATTACGGATTGACGAAAGTCGATTGTTGCTTGTATTGTTCCCCTCGAAGGATGCCTCGAAGGTGTTTAGGTGAAGAGGAAGCTTCTTTTCTCATTGTTTAAGGAAAGAAACGTGGTTTCGTATGATTTCTTCGAGTCGAGTAATGAGATGAGTCTAAACGGCATGATTTCGCGAGAATATGGCCGCCTAATGATTTCAAGGTCGCGACGTAATTTTCCGGTGCTCCCCCTCCCTCACCCCGCGGCTTTGGCCTTTCTACCTCGGCTCGTGTGCCGTGAGGAATCAATGGGGACGCGGATGTGAGGTTTCCTCCAAGTCCGCCACCCCCCACCCCATCCCTTATTTTCTCCCTAAGGGATGGGAGAGGGGTGGGTGCAGAGATGAACCTGCCAAGGGGACGTTAGACGGAAAAACGGGACTGGACCGAGAGTCCTCCCATTTCGATCACGGAAGGCTCGTGCTAGGAATCGAAGGGGATGTGCGACAAGGCAGTCACGTGTTGTTTGATACTGTTGTGTGTTTGTGCATGCAATGATCGTATCCGAACATCGTGCCTTTCTTTAGTGTGTGGTACTTAACTGCGTGACACATTAGTGCTGAGTGTGGAAGTAACCCAGTGGAAGTTTTTCATATCCACGGGCATGAATATGCCAACTTAACTGCGTATAATGATGGATGCCAACCGACATGATGTTTCCACATTATATTTTAAAATTACTGAAGTGTCCCGTGGGTTGAAGGCTGCGAGTTGCTGATTTCGGTGATGAAACCATCTTCTCCACGATGGAAACTAATGCGTCGATAAGTCGCGTCGAGTAATGAGCCTATTTGCGATTCGGGAATAGGTCGGAAGGATCGAAATACGAGCCACTGATGGATGTGGTCCTTCTGAAGGGCTCCTTTGTGCGGAAAATCGGAGTTAATCTTCTTACACCCAAGCGACTCCCTAAGCCGCGGCTTGGGTGTGAGGCAGGGGGTGTGGCAAATCACCCGTGAAAAAAGGAGAGGTGGTAACTTTATGGTTCTTTAAAGGGGTGGTATCTATACGTTTCGTCCAAGTATGGTAATAATTGGTATTTTTGACAATTAGTTATGATAGCTATGAATATAATAAGTAAAGGTGTCAACATATGGTCTCTTCGAACAAGTACGAGCAGGTTCTTGAAGTTTTCTTTCTCCCCCTTTTCTCGGAGATACAAATTCAGATTAATGTTCCTTCTGGGAAGATCCTGCAAACACGTAAAGTGGATTACATCGATGAAAAATTTCGGACTACGCTCAAAAGATTCAATTTATAAGGTATAGCGTTGCTTTGATTTTAGTTTTTCCAAGTCTTGTGAATTGATTTGGAACCTTGAGAGATGGAAGCAAGGACTAATTCGGAGGGTGGCTCAGGCAGAGACCCTCGACCCCTTATGCCCCCGGCGACAATGCGCGCACTCTTCTCGTCCTCTTTCACCAGCGCGGTCACCGCGAGCAGAAAGAAAAGCATTGTGGCAGGTGACATCACGTCTGCGTTGCTCAAAATAGGCGGTTTATAAGCAAGGCAAGAATTCTGGAGGAAAGGGAAGATCCAAAGGAAACGCGGTACCCGTATAAATCCATTGACGAAAAGTATCGCAAAGAGTTACACCATCACCTTAATGTTTCATTGACTAATGAACTTTCCATGACTAATAATTATCTGACCACTTTAGCTTGCCTGTTTTTTTAAATATTTATTCAGTTAACTATTACGTAAGTTGAAAGATTTCTACTCCCAACATACAAATGCACAAATAAAACACTAGGTGATGACAGAAAAAATAAATGGACACTCATTTTCTCCTGCGTATTTTTTAATTCATGTTAGTTTCTTTTCGTAGAAAAATCTCTAAAGTCTTCCACATGGGAATGGTAAAACAAGAAATAAGCCATTGGGGCAAAATATGCAGGGTTTAGTGTTCATCCCACTATCTGATGAGTAATTCCATCGGAAACTGAGTTATACACTTACACGAAATCACAAGAGAATCCGCCTTTTTGACGTTTAGCGCGTAGTTTGTTGTTCATGCGTTTGCGGAGTTTTGAGGTTTTGGATATTGTTATCCACGTGGGATTGTTGGGAGAAAAGGAAGGGTGCGAGCGACCGATTCTCCGAAATGGCTTCATTTAGATTCCGTGGTACCCCATAGTGGGGGCCCAAATGTCGCTTTCAAACAACTTTCTGTCACACGGCCAGGAGCAATGGACTCGCCAGGTGGATCCTCCCTCGCCCACTTTGTGAAGACGTCAAGTTGACATCGACATAAATATCCCGTGATCCACCAAAACGGTTTTTGGCAGGGGGTGAAAGGGAAGGATGTGTGATAAGGAAGGATGCTGGAGAGGAAGGGGGAAGGGAAGCATATTCGTTAAAAAAATCACGCGACGTCTGCAAGTCTGTACATATACTACATGACGGAGGAAGACTAATTGAAAAAAAGAGTTAATTCACCGAACAATTCGGTTATTTGTTATGCGACAAAAGGGAATACAAATGAGCCAAAACCATTCATGTGACAGGCCTCCATCGTAACAAGACAGGTCATGCAGAAATGAAAAGTAAGGAGATATGTCTAAGAGAAAACCCAAGATATTCAAATCACTTTTCGACATTATCCACATTTTCCTTCATTCTTAAAAATTCATAAAAGTTCTCTTAGATGAGATTCTAACGTGATATGGAATTTGGCAATCCTGTCGGCCTGTCTGTTTCTTGCGCGCCGTTTATTGAAGGCAACGTATTTTATTGGTGCATATCGTGTTTAGATTCAAATACATGGAGCTCTCTTCACGTGGCGACACATCTTTCCTGTCCTCCCCCTCCCCTCGTCCAACTTTGTCCGTCCTCTTGTCTCAGGGGACCGGAAACCCCGGTCGCCTGCCCCTGTTGGGCGTGACGTTAAGAATATAGGGCCCACACGCGACAGGTGAGAGAGAAGTGAGCGCGACCGTTAGCGGAGGCGCGAGTTTGAAATTGAACGTTTGGGAGCTTTGGGAGGGAGGGCTTTGGGTTGGAGCGAGTGGGCGTGTCGCTCGCCGCGCGTGCGTTTGCGTCGTGGCGTGTGCTTGCGTGGGCGTCACATCTCTCCCTCCTTCTCTCCTCCTCATCATCATCTCCGCCGTCTACGTCCCACGTCCACTCTCTCGCTCTCCGACGAAAGCGCCCCCCCCCTTCTCTCCCCTAGGGTGAACCCCACCCCGTCTCCTTCCTCCGCTCAGGCACGATGGCCGCCCGCCCATACCACCACCTGTCCAACTATTTCCCCCATTCCTTGTCTCTCCCCCCCCCCCCTCCCGTTGGTATCATGGAACCCGCCTTCGGATTAGCACGTCGTCTTACCAGGGCAATAATGGGTGGATGCTCTGTCGCGGGTCTGCACATCTGTCCCCTTCCCCCCTGGACACTAGATGTAATTATGGACGATAATCGATGATTTCAGGGGAACATGAGTACTTTTGGAATACCGTTTTGTTTTCCTGGAGTGATGGTTTTTAAATGATTCGTTCAAGTACAGCGAATTGGAACAGTGCATAGCATGAGAGCAGTTTCCTCTGATGGAGCTTTTAAGGTAGATATATTGGAATATCTCCAATTAATCTCCATTTAGGCGTTCGTTTTCTTAAATGCAATGGTTAAGTTGCTCTTGGTTACGGCAGAAACTGTAATATATGAATAGCTTAATTATAATACGAGCGAAAGAAAATTTTGAAAATACAGAAAAGCACATGTGGTACAATAATTCCTCCATATTTTCTTTATGGTTGTTAATTTTAACTTTAAGACACTAGTTCATGGAATGGTAAGATGGAAGAATTCAGGAGCTCGGTGCATGTCGACCCATTATCAGGTGATCGTGTACGTATTTGTGGAATTAGGCTTGCATTAATCACCTAGAGTCGTGGAAATTAATTGATATTGCCAATGGTAAACAAGTAATTCTTAGATAAAGAATTTGTAAAGTATCCTCTCATTTATTCAAAATAAACCCGTTCTTCACATCGCGAGAATGCCAAGCAGGATATCGTCGGACTGAGTGAGTAGGAGGGCGTTTGATTTCTGGTTCTGCTTCCTTTGTGTATCTATTAATTATGCATATCGCTGGAACAAACTGTCACATGTGCCACTGCAAAGGTGGAAGTATATGCCGTTTGGGAAGTACACATGTAGTAATATGGCATATTTCTGCAAGATCTAACCCCGCTATCAGAACCACGGGATCATGCTGTTTAAATTTATTGAAACGCCTTTTTTGAAACGTTACGGCCATGGTTGTAGGAGCACCTAATTATCTAATATTTCATATCGGTACATGAAAATGTCACGTAAACGCATCAGAATTTGGTGACTTTATTTCAGTCAGAAAGTAAAAACGCGGGTATCTTAGTTTTGCTTGACCTCTGTGGTCTTCGAGTCTGGATGTGCGAATTCGATGTTGCATTAAAGATTTCGCGTCGTTGGGTCTCCTAATGACCTTCTGCATAGTTGGCTCGTTGCCCCAGCGACGGCTATCGATTCTGTCCTCGAATAGTTCACGGAAACGTTAAAAATGTTGTGTCCACGCTCCACTTTCGCTTCCCGAGCGCACGGCGAAAGCACGGGCGCCAGTCAAGCGCTCCCAGGGGCGAAGGGCCTCCCACGCCGAAAGGCCCGGCCCCCCTCTCCCCGCCCCGAAGTGCGCTGCAAGTGCCCGGCGCACCTGCCTCGTCGAGGACCTTGGCGGAGATTGAGCGAGCGGGTGCGCGCACAGGGTGCGAGAGTTACCGCGGGAGAGACCCGCATACCGCATTTTATCATAATCCTCTTTCTTTTCGTGCATCCGCGGAGACGCCGGCCTCAATACACCTCCCCCTTTCCCCCACCCTCCCCGTGCCGCCTCCCCCCGCAGAACTCCTCCCTCCATCTCCAATCCTCCTTCCATTATCCCTCTCGGTAACCGCGCAACGAGGCAACCGGTTTTCCTGCACATTGTGACGTCATCGTCGTGTTGAGGGAAGCACTTTCTCGGTGGTGCGCGCACCTTTTCCACCCCTCACCCCTGCCCCTTCTCCTCCTTCCCACATTCATCTCTTGACCCCGACCACTCCAACCACTAAATAACACCCGATCGTTGCTATGCCTTTAAACTAAGTAAGAGTATCTAACCGGCGTGACACTGGTGGTACTCTTGCTCTTGGGTTCCGCATGCATAGAATTATCGTTTATGGTGAGTTCGAGTCTGTTTTTTTCGTTTTAGAGTGGTAATAAGTGACGATAGTTCAGTTAAGGTTTAAGGTAAAGGTCACTTATTTCGGACCGGGACTCAGTGACCTAACGATCTCTTTCATTTGGTAAGCGGTAGGCAATGAGTAATATTAATTAGGACGCACAGGCGTAGTGAAGAAGCGGGCGTAAAGGCTCCCTCATCAAGGCTACTGCAGCGAGCGATAGGACGTGTTGTTGACGACTGGATTACGACCGCGTGTCTCGTAGGTACGCGTTTACCTCGATAAGCTGTTGCTGCGATTCGAGGGGTGTTGGGGGCGTTCTTGACATTTCGATCTTGGCAAACTCTTAAAGGAATAAATTTGCGGCCATCTGTTTCTCACGGTAGGCGTAAGATTGTAGTTCGCACGCCGTTCTATTAGTGCTGCGCTTTCCCGAGGAACGCGACCGAAGCACGCGGGCAATTCGCGGTTTCAACGCGAGGGGAGACGTGTAGGTAGACACTTAAGGGAAACTCTGGCGGACCTGTGACCTCTGTTCACTCTGGAGTGTCTCCCATTAAGGACGGCAAACACTGAAGCCTAATACGTCGGACAACCTAGGTATCCTGATGCCAATAATATGATGGAATTTCTTATGTTGCCTTAAGACTTTGAAAAAATAATTGCAAAACTCCGAGATATACCTGCTTCTGATGTCGAAAATATTGTATCACTCACTATAAAATTGTGTGCACAATGGTGAACATAATAGAGTACATTAGGTACCATTTTGACGTATTTTGAAATCGAAAAGACAAGATTTAGTCGTACAAAGTGTAATAGTATGAGGCGTACGGCAAGAAACTTCGTTTATTGGCTGACATAGCCAAATGTTTTTTCCCAGAGGCATGAATATTTCGACCCCCGTATAACACTCAAATGAATTACATATCATTCTGTAGGCGCATTAAACCATAGAATTTAAGACACGGTCTCAGGCGCTTCTTGTTGGAAATCTTTCATCATACTAGGCGTAAATTAAAGAAGACTAACTTGGCAGTTTTCAGTAGAAGCATTATCATCACCTTTAGCACCTGATGATGTTGCCTTGCGACGAAAACACGACCGTGAGAAATAAAAATTCTAGTGGAATCTGCCTTGTTAATTTTCCTTCATTTATGCCACAGTAATTAATTCGAACTTTGGGTTGATACGCGAGGGTGTGGCCCACCTAAAACCTGCACGGAGTGTAAAATTCATGAACAGGGTATTAAGGGGGTCGGATATATTTCCTGAGCCGTCCGTGGTTTCCCAGGTACCCGAAAAATCATGTAGCTTGGGTGAACCTAACGATGCCCAGTAGTGTCGCCCGGAATCGAACCCAGGTGTGGATTGGAGTGTTGCGGTATCTAATGTACTGGCTTCCCACCCTGAGGGTCCGCGGACAAGGCTGGAATCCCTAAAGTGGCCGGATGTTTCACCAGCTCTTTCCCGATCCCTGCTTGGGATGCGTTGTGGAGAGCACCTCTAATGGAGTACCCCGGCCGTCGGATGGGAGGTTAAACTTCGGGCCCCTTGGAGCCTATCTTTAAGAACATCTCAATGCCAACGCCGGGTTTCTCTCCGTCCTTCCTCCATCCCCCAACCATTGTATCTTTACTAAATCACCCAACTATCCCTAAATGTGCTAAGGACCTTTAGCTGTCGGTAGCCTCCCTTAATAATTAATATTACAGTTCTAACCATACAGCCGGTAGCCGAGCTTTCTACTCACTAGAGCGCACTACCACGCCCCTGTGGGCACATTGTAGACAGATATTTCTGGGTCGATTCAGCCTCATATTTCCCTCCCAAGTCCATGAAGCAACACTCGAAACGTTTCAAATGCTTTGGTCGCATTCGAAAACTTTCACATTACTGCGCAAGGAGTATCGCACGAACGGTAACACTATGTGGGTCAACCTACTTGTACCATTAATCATTCTTCTGATGATTCTTCATGATTTACTTATGTCGTTGACAAATAATGCTAAATATTTAGCTGTAATAAATTCCAGGGGTATGAAATCCATTGTTGTGTCAATACGCCGCTGTTGCGATTGAACTGATTTGGAAATAAAATGTTAATTTGAAAAAAATAGTGAAACATTTAAAAATTCATTGAATTTTGAAAATAATTATTTCGCTGTCGAAGTTGAATGGCAAAGGATTAGTCAACGGGAATAAGTGGCGTGCCTGGCTTTAAAGTTTCTCGGTATGTAGCCAGGATTGTCCCTTGACCCGTTATTTAAACTCTAAACTATTAAAAAAATGTGTCGAGGTATTATTAACCTCAAGAACTCATCCTAAGAAGTTAGATGTGAGTGGAGGACACTACCCCGCCGTCAGGCAAGTCTGTCTTCACGACGAGCGCCATTTACGTTGCAGTTCCGCGGAAGCGACATCTGTCTTCACCACTCGTCACTAACATCCTCTGTTTCGCCGTCGCAACAGGTGTTACCTTTCCAAGTATTTATTTGTTCGGTCGATCGGGTGATTAGGTTCCTCATTCTTTACTCATTCGCCGTTCCTCTCGCACCCTCATTTACGTTCCTCGTCCATCGATCTCACCAGGCGGAACTTGCCACCCGCGGATTTCAAACAAGCAGAACGTCGGTCATCTTCCACGTGATGTTTTCCCCGGGAATAACCTGTCCGACGGGCTTATCTCTCCTCGTCGTCGGTCTCGCTCTCCTCCTCCTCCTCCTCCTTTCACCCTCTGGGCTTCACTGGACCGTCGATTTACGTCATCGTTATTAGTGTAATAACGTTTAACGTTTCTGTCGTCTCCATGGATGCCGACTCTAGTGACCTTCGAGCCAAAGAAGAGAGTCGTCGAAATGTCGCGGAAGTCGTACTTTTCATCACAGTTGGTTACTTCAATTTGACATCACCCCATTGTAAATTCAATTGAAAACCGACCCATTACAAAAATGACACTCTTGTTTCGCGTTTTTCCATTGGAATGGAAGTCAGCATATTTATATGTTACACTTCAGAGGTATTATTGATCGTTTGCGTAGAAGGGAACCTTGTGGTTAAAAGTGGGCAGAGATATGTGCCTACCTCACTTTGAATCTATTTTTCTTCGTTTTGAGAAATTGTTGGGTTTTTGAGTGGAGATTTCAACCTGGAAATTTTGTTGTCTTGACACTTTGCTCAGTGTATTTGTCAGGGCCGTGTCAAGAGCAGTTTGAATCTCCTCTGTAATACACGTCACCTTCGTCTGAATTCTAAGAAGTCCACACCTTCGATAATTGAACGAAGGCCTTCTGAGTGAACCTCTCCCGTTACTCGCTCATATTCGACGTTCTCCCTGGTTGTACAATGCATTTTTGTTGTTTGACGAGACGAATTGCGTCATCTTGTTTTTGTACCTTTCTCTTTGTACCTTAGAGTTTTTAAAATGAAATATTTTTCACTCTTTGTTTGTCGTTACAGTTTTTTTGCCTTGCATAAGTCGCAAAATAAAAATAACTATAGACATAACTATTAGAGTCATATAAGGATTTGAAAAGAACAACAATGTAGGAGCACACGTGACTGCAGTGACTAAGCTCCGCTTTTAGAAGATGATGAAGTCGCGAAAAGGAAAAACGTCTTTTATCAAGAGTCAATAAACATTGTTGTTGCAAGAAATCTGGCCGCTTGCGGCAAAGAAAACTTCCTGAGAATTCCTCGGCTTTTCGAAAAGCGACCCGTCACATTCTCTTGGGAAATGCGCACAGCATCCGATGAAATGTTTCAAGGGTAATGAGTTGGAAAAATTCAACTGCTGACGTAGTTGTAAAAGTATGTCTGCTTAGGCAAAAAAAAAGTCCAACTCATCGCTATTATTTGCTTAAACGCAGGATCTTCCTTCTGCTGGAATTTGTCGTTTGATCATCCGTTTTACTCTCTTAGAGAATGAGTGCACAGTTCTCCGACTTCATTTGGGGGTGTTTCGTTGTGGAGAACAGGGCCAGAGGGTCGAGTTAGTGAGTGAGTGTTTTGCTGTCCATCCCTCTTCGCGCGTGCGTCGTCCGCCGGGCGGCTTCCGCTTAACGACTCGCCGTTGTCTTTGCGTAGGTGTCGATTTCACGGTCGTCCTATTGGAATAGAACCCTCTTCCCTAGCTCTCCCCCATACCGACCAGTGGAGCTCAAATTTCGCCATAAATATTTGGAGGGAGGTGGGAATCCTTACAGTGATAAGCCGAGCCGAAAACTTCATATTCATCAAAACTTCTTTTTTTTTTACTTCGAAGGTTGAAATTAACTGAAGCCGCCCATGCGCTCAACTGCCGTATTACTTACCATTTTGTGATGTCCCAAATATTTATCCCCCGTTTCCCCTCCTGTCCCGAATATCTTCTCATCCTCCGCCCGTTTTTCATCTCTCTACCCTCCTCCCGAATGCATTCCCAGTCCTCTCTCCCGCAGTCTACTCGTAAATGCCTGTCCGCATCAGGGTGTGTGTGCGAGTCGTTTTTACCCCGGGGAGAATAGAGAGCTAATCTCGAAAGTTCTAGGGAATCAGAAACAGTCAAGGGATTATGGAAAATATCTTCTCACCCGAAAGGATCAGTGCTCGTTTACTCTAAACAATAAACTTTGTGCAATATGTATATATAATACACACACACCTTATAGAAATATGTGTGTTAGGGAAGTAGTTTTGGATATTACTTTCTGCATGAAAGGAAATGAGATCATTACTTTAGGGTGGGAAAATAAATTTTAGCATTGAATATTCTGTTTGCGTAATGTTGATGAACCGACCAGCTCCTGTTCACGAGTTGAACCAATCGCAGTGTATCCTCCAGCTTGATTTCCTCAATGTTGTACTCGTAAGATGGCTTGATGTTCTATATCCATAAAAATTATGTTACTCTCAAATATTGCTTTGTTATATCGGTTTTATTCCCATTTTTACTCATGGCCGTATCAATTTTTCCTTGGGAATGTTTGTGAATTAACAAGAATTGTCAGGGATATGTCAGCAATGATTTCATTTTAATACGTAAGAGGTACGAAGGTTTATCCAAAAACAGCTTCAGCGTTGAGTTGAACTATACGTTAATCCTTAAGGAAGTGAATGAAATCTATGCGTTGATGCTTGGAGTTTCGAAGCGAATAATCAATTAACTTTATCGTTAATAAATGTATTTGCGTGTGTGTAAGTTATAAAGGATTCAGGAAGCAGGTCGCGGCCAATTTAAACTAATTACACCATTAAGTCATAATTTGAGTAGAACTGGTGCAAATCAACTTAAATGACCAAATTTTGGTAGTGCTATTTGTTGAAATAGAAGATTATAGCAACTAAGTTATCAATAATTATCATTTTTTTTAAATAGCATTCGACGTATTGCTCATTGAAAATGAAAATTTCATGCATCAATTCCTTAGAGGTTCTTTTGAAGGATTATTCAAAGTGAAATTATGCATGGATACAAGAATCACCAAAATGTATTGACTCAACATTTTTTTATTAACAAATTGGATGGCAGTGTGTGTCATGCCATTCAGAGCGGTGGCCATATAATGGTAGTACCGCCGCACGTTAGGTGGACCACAATGGCACCCGCCCTCTTCACGGCCCCTCGCTTCGAGGCCCGAGTTGATGTTTTGAGTTGTGAATGTGACCATGCTCCTCCGTCGTCGATTTAGTGCAGATTTCTGCTGCCATTACCTCGAACCCTTCAGCAGTGTGGTTGTGATTTCTAATTACCCTCCATGTTTATTGGTGTATCGTGATTTGGCCTGATAGGAAGTCCGCACGTTTTATTCGTTTCGTTTTATCTTGTTGGTATAATCTGTTGGTACAGCGTCGTGCGCTTCTGCTCCTTCAGCATCCTGTTCCTTTCTAAAATCCGTAGCCTCGCTTCCTCTCATCAGTTGTGACCTCGTTCCGTCCCAGTTTCTCCAATAATTTCGTCAAAAATTATTGGAAATGAAAAAATGGTAACTTTGTGATTCCACTGAAAATTTATTACGATACGACCCGGGTTTCGACGTTCAACGTCATCTTCAGGTCCAAACGTCAAAAATGACGTTTTTGGTGAGAGTAAGGGAATTCTTTACTTTACTTTAGTTATTTACTAGAGTTTATTCTAAATAGTTACGGAGCATCTTAAATAAGGCCTAAACAATGAGAAGTGGGATCTCTCATTTCTTTGCGCATCATATTTATCCGTGAACCTTCTTACTTAAGCAATATTTCTTTCAAATGAGCCGTCTCCTAGTGTCTGAGATAGATTAAGAAATCGGAATGACACACCCAAAAGGCCCGCACACCTCAGGTTTATTAATTCTACTCAGTCCGTTTTTCAATTTTTTTTCAATTCTGTTGTAATGGCGCGAATTGATTTATGCTGAAAATTAAAATTTGATCGCGCGTTCCTTATGCTCGTGGATCACATGAACCCCAATCCGTCGTGATGAAATAGAAATGTTTCCGTTCTTCCTCCGTGTCGGCCCGGACACACTCGAGAAGCGGCAGTCTCGCGATTCCTGGAAAGTAACAGTCGACGGTTTCCATTGGCGACGTGCAGAATCCAGTGGCATCGGCAAAGTTGTTCAGAGCACGTCGCGTCGTCCGACCAAGGGGTCGTTAGTCAGGTGGTATGCGCGGAAGAGTGTTTTCTTGGAAATTGGCGAGCCGAGAATATGGCTTAGCTGCGCGGGAAGCACGAGTTTGCGTCACCAGTACTGAAGGATATGCTTCTTCCAAAGGGGAAAAAGGGGGAGAGAGAAACCAAATAATGTGCTGAAAGAAGTTATTGGCGGTTGACGGGAATCAAACCCATTTGATGGAATTTGAAGCACTTCATTTGCACCTCAAAATGTCTCAAAGAAAAAAAATAGTATTGTGAAGAGTAATTCGTGTTCATCGTCATGACACATTAAAACTTCTCCCATTACAAAAATGACATGGATGAAAAACATATTTGACTCGTGGTGCCCCTTGTGACTCTATTTTGTTCATTATCTGCAAGACGGAATTTTTTTTTCTTCCGAGCGTTTTATCGAATTCCAAATTTTAAATATTATTTCAGATTCAAAACCTCTTGCAAAAATTATTAAAATATCTACGCAGATTTCCTAGATTAAATCTCGTCTTGTTCTCTTTTTTTTACTCACTGTATTTAACGGTTTCAAGTGCAGGATATACACTTTACTGTGCGTATATTTTTCAATAGATGAGAGTTCACAGAACTTAACCCTTCATGGCCACCGGAGTGGGAGGGTGAGATATTCCTTAATGGGCGCTCACGTGGCGGCTGCTTGTATGGCCTCCCCGTGTACCCTGCCATCATCCCTCCTTCTGAATTCCCTTCCCGTCCTCCCTGCTCACCTTTCTTACCCTTCACTCCCACTCTCCTCGCCTCCCTCCTCCCCCCTGCTGATCTGGGGATTTGACGACGAGCGACGGATCCGCCCGCCTTTAACCCAAAGCTCACCGCCGCTTTCAATCCCATCCAGGCACGGTTCGAAGAAAATTACCCCCAAAGAATGTAATAGCTGATAAAATGCTCCGTGGCCGCACCTGTCTGTATTTTTAGACGCCTTCAATTAATATCTCGTACTGCTCCGGTTTGTAATACTTAAAGCAGAGCAAACGCTACCTTAAGAAGCACCAAGTGAAGAGAATACTCATCTTCATAGTTACCAATTCTTTGGCACACTCTTCACATAAGAGCATTTTTTCCGTCAATTTTGTCCGAAAATATGAATTAAACGTACGCACTCTTTGATTAAAAACTGCTCTTCAAAATCTATCAGTGCAACAAAAATATCACTCTTAAGCTCTATTCTAAACCTCTTTACGAATCAGCTTCCTTCCTTCATTCGCCATTCCTCTTTCCTACAACAACAACGAAATTTTGAATTTTTAGAATCCTCATTTCCCATCAAACTATCAGCCATGGATATTTTTTATTAAAATGACAAGCTTACTTGGCATTATTAAAGAAAAAATCTCGAGAATTAATCCGTAACTTATTCTCGGTAGTTCTTCAGGTGACGATCTTCAAAATTGTGAGAGCGTTTGCGTGGAAAGGGACACACATTTATTCTGGTGGTCGCATCGAAATTTGATGGCGACCACATTTAGCAATAGCTGGCAGTGGCTGAGTGCAGGTTCCACTCTTGGCGGTAGATTCACTCGTGGATATTCACAAGTATGTGTTACTGTAATGAAATTCATAAAAACATGGATCGGTGATGGACCCAACCGCAGCTATCTCCATTTGTTGTACCTGCTTAGCCTCTAAGCGAGAATTTGAATGTTTACGCTGTTAAAAAAATTTCAGTTAAAAATAATTGCGACTCTTAGATGCGCATACATATGACTTAACCGCAGGCAGAATACCGTTTTCACTTTCTTCGACTCATCGCCATGGCTTCACCTAAGAAGGAAGCGAGGGTCGTGGTACCTGGCGAAACCTTCAAGCAGCGGATCCTTAAGATTCAACCCCCAAAAGGTCTTTCCCATCCCCTTAGAATGTCGGACACGACCTTATATGTGCCCGCTCTCGCTCGCACCCACAATTCTGAGCCCTCCCTTGCGCTCAGTCGCCATGTCGACGAAGGAGGATGAGTGGGAGGGCCGTATTCGTCCATCCGTCGTATCAGTGGTCGAGTCCACGCAGGTGGAGCGATGGCGTACGACATTGGTGCGTGCAATAACTGCATGAAATGTGATGAAGTACTTTCCGTTCTGTTTTGGCAGCGCTTTCTCCTTAAAAGTGCCGCCGAAACGGGAGGGCTTAAATTTAAAATATAAGCAAAATTAACTTTAAAATTTACGTAGTGTGGATTCAGTTGTGTCTTCCGTTGGTCAATGATCATCTGCCTTTCTTAATTTGTTTCAGTTATTTACGAATTAGATCTAGTGCCCTGTTAATTCACCATAAATAATGGCAGATTGGATCTTCCAATTGTTGGATTTGAACACGAGATAATTCCCACCTGTGCTACTCGTTGCCTTACGGAGGGGGGTTATAGTTCGTGCATTGCCCTAGAGAGTAAAATATATTATTTCAATTATATGATGTACATTTTTGAAAACTAGAGTGATTTTCCCTGAAAATCGCGTAATACTCATTTGCTAATATGTATTGTGCTCGGCTTGATATAAATTTGATAATTATTCACTCCTAAGGCATCATTTGGGTGTGGTTTATGGTACACGGTCTATTCACATACCTAGTATATGCTTGTACCTGACGATATCCTTACCAATAGAATGAATTGTATTCTGCCATACAGAAGCGTTTTATGTGAAAACTGAAGAAGTATTTTTTATTAAAGGTGACTTGACAGATATATTTATCATAAATCCAAAATGATTTTTGGATTGGAGAAGAAACCTCATGTCGTCAGCGAGTATCGTTATTCCTCCGAGGATAATGTCCGGAGATAGAAAGGGAGAGAGGGAGTTCCTTCGTCCGGGTCTTCCTCGGCACAGAGTGCCTTTAGCAGGCCTCCCCTTTCGGTGAAAGATCTCACCTTCCCGTCCGCCCTAATGGCCCTCGTGCTTGTCACAGCTCCGCTTAGTCTCCTTCCGTTCCTCTCGGCACGCCTCTTATGGCCCCTTGAGGGCGTTAGAAGACGGTGAACCGCCACTTCACCGATCTGCGTCGCGCGCGGATTGGCGGGAAAAGCGTAGGGGTAAGTTAGAAGATTCTAATTCCATTAATTTACCTTTCGCCTTCAGCTATTTTTCTTCTATGATAGCTGATATTTTGCGTACTAGTTCCTCATATCCTTTCCTCACGTCACTGCAACATTTCACAGAAAGTAAGCAGATATAGGTGTGATAGTGCGTTCTCGGAATGAATTTTGTCGAGAAATCATTCCGATGTAACGAAATTCAAGCAAGCGATGCATGAGACACTTTTATTGTGGAATTCTTTTGCCATTATCGCGAGATTCATGCATGATCATGGGTTTCCAGTGAGATAAACGATTTTCCACTCGTTAATCTGTAAAGTGAGGAAGAATATGTCTATGACCAAATCACTACGAAATGTTTCTTTTAGCTCGTAAAGTAATACATCAAATGTGCGAGACGATAAAATGAGAGGGACGTTTTATTTCAGTGATTATAAACGTAACTTGAGAGGTGAAACTCACTTGCTCCATCGGCAAGCACATTGCAAATACATAATATTTCCGTATCATTCTTGAATAACCGCAATGAACGAGGCGACGTTCTTTTGGAGTTGAATATTTTTTCACTTCCACCATTTTTTTTCCTAAAAAAATCAGCGCCTTCCTTCGGAAGACTTGCTTTTTGGGCAAATGACGGTGAAAATCTACAAAGCATGGTGTGACGCTGCGAATTCTGGACTCCTTTTGCGAGGGAGCAACCGATCGACGCAGCGCCGGTCGGTGCTGCCGGCTCTCGAGTGTGGGAAGTTGGGTGTGGATGGGTGGAGACTGTCGCGTCGATCGCATGTGCCGCTCTTTGCAAAGCGCTCCTTTTGAGGTGAGCCCGAAGGATTAGGAACTCGGCTGCGTTCGATCCGACGAGTGAAGTCGTCGACTTAATCTCTCTTGTTTGTTTCATTTTATCCCTGAATAAGAATGAATTCGTGAGCATGTGCGTAAGACGGATGGAGTGGGAAACACGGTGAGTTGAAGTGCTCGTGACATATTGCTACAAGTAACGGATGCAAAGACTAACAGCTGTCATTTGTAGTGTATTCGGTGCCATGTATCTCGTCATAACTGAATTTGATAACGTATAACTTCTCATTTAGTTGATATACTTGTGCAACGCGAGAGCCTTGTGCGGGATGACACCATCCTATCCTCCCTGTCACCACCTCCCATGCATCCCCAGGAAAACTCAGAGGACGTCGTGTCTTCTCCCCATTTCGGCCCGGCGGCGGCTTCCACTCCCTCCTCCCCTGAGGACATTTCTCTCTCTCTTCGCCATTTAAGGACTTAAAACCTCCCTCCACGCTTCCTTTTTAAACGAGAGCATTCCGAGGAGGAGAAGATGAGGGAGCTCGCGGTCCAAATCCGGTTTCTGCCAAGAGACGGTTGACATCGCCTCGCGGCTCGTCAGTCGATTGTTTTATTTTCATTGTGGCGTCTACCCCGCTTGGAGCGACGCTTCGCGGAGGTGCATTTCGCCTCTCGCCGAGGAATCCGCGTCCCGTGGCCGCCATGTCAAGATGAGAGGACACGAGGCTGGGGGAGTACCAACACGCTCCCGGGCATTCTGTAGCTCAAAACGAGCATGGGCAGTTGCATATGAAAAATGACAAAAATCAATCAAAAGTATATTTATTTAGCGGAACAAATATACTTACATGTTTCCGAACGAATTTGTAAAAAGCATCTTATTGATGATTGTTTTTCAATAGTCCGAAGGTCACTTTTTTACTCATATACCATATACAAGTAAGGTAAGTACGTACATGGATAAGTAAATAATCAAGGCGACTATCTCACCCAATTAATGTTCATATGGTTACAATAAACTGAATCGGAGGGTGATTCGTCTCATCACATTCAATTCCCAGATCCCAACGTTGAGACGACTCGCCATCTCCAAGAAGCCTTCGACGCGAAGAAAAAGCATCACGACGGATGATCACCTAAATAACTGATATCCAGTGCCAATAAGAACAAGTCAATAAATTCAAAACAAAGACAAATCAAGTAACAAATAAAATTTGTAGAATTCATACACTGTTCGTGGC
The DNA here is from genome assembly GCA_037158775.1 of Hetaerina titia. Classification (NCBI taxonomy): domain Eukaryota; kingdom Metazoa; phylum Arthropoda; class Insecta; order Odonata; family Calopterygidae; genus Hetaerina; species Hetaerina titia. The sequence continues at coordinate 133,899,344 of CM073768.1, forward strand.
ATTGTTCTCCAATGCATTCCCTTCCATAAATTAACCTCTTCAGGATTCTTATTCATTTTTACCTTAGAGATTGGGTGGCGGTTCAATTATCTTATTTTTGTGTTTTCATCGCAACCCATTGCGCGAATTTTCTCTGCAATCCACGCTAAATGAAATGACAATTATTGCGACTTGATTCAGGAATCGCTTCATCATGGGTTCCTTAGCTTCGAAAATTCGAATATCGGTGATGATTTTATATTTGTTCTCTCATCACCTATTATAGGGAATCGATGACTAGTTCATCGAGTGGAAAGTTATTGAATATATTAGGGAAGACTTAAATATGGAACGGAGCCCAATGTGGAACCTGAGAGCGACCGTTGAGGCAAGAAGCGTCGATTTTAGGATTTTCAGATTTTGGATGGATAGAGGAGGAAGTTTTTAGGGGTTACTTGAAATATGGTGGGAAAAGAGAGGACGTAAAAAGGGCAAATCCGAATAACGCAAAAAATTGGGTGGGATTAATATAGAGAGGTAGTGAGATGTTAAAGGTAGCCAATAAATGGAGGATGAAAATTAAGTGGGGTATAAAAAGGAAGGTACTTGTAATCGTGGTTTTTTTTGCCTGCCTAAAGACAGTATGAAAGTCCTTAGAGCTGAAGGCAATGGTGTTGGGAAAACAAAAGGAAGGTATTGTGATATGTAGTGAGTGCTTAATGAAGTTGTTAGCGACCTCCAGAAAACTTGTTATATACATTACCTTATATCAATTGCCTACGTAGAGGTAAGCAGTAAAGTGCACGCATTAAGCAGATACGCGCACCAGGTATCTGACGGTTGATTCCATGACCCGGCAGCCAGTTCTTCTAATTCAATTTAAGACTGCGGCCACAGTTTTGATAGATGCGATCGTTCAAATCGAATCGTGATCGACGTGCAGTCGATTTCCATTCCCTCTGCCGCTGTCATGATGTATCTCGTCGTTCTTATTCTTCTTCTAAAGTTTTGATGATCCAAGAATCATACTTAATCGAGTGAAGAGTATTTTAAAAGCATGCAACGATCTTAGTTTACATGCATATTTAAGATAAATCTAATACGAACGTATATCAGCGAAGGTTTGTGGTCGAATAATGATGGGTAGGTAGCATAAATCAACGCCGCACTCTTCACAATCAATGAGGTTTGGTAGCGCCCTTAACGGTTCTCGAAATGAACAAGATTGAAGGTAGCAATCATGAAAAAATGTCAATGGAAGTTAATTCTATTTTATGTCACCAAACCCAGTTTCTATCTCTGGAGTGGAATCGCATGGCACGATAAATGTAACGTTATCACACAATAAATAGCATATGCAGGATTTGTTATCGGCCGAAATCTCGAATATTGAATAGCCCAGGTTGTTGTTTTGTTGACCAAACAGGTTCGGGCCGTTGATTTTCATTGAATAAATTTTGAAACACTTTTTGATGGTTCTGCAAAATCTTTTCACACTTGAGATAATTGAATTATGTGGCACATGGGTTCAATAGGAGGTACTCGTATATTGCTTCCATTCATTGGAGAAAACATTCTTGTATCTTCTGCACTTGTAGACGTATCGCAGAAAGTACGGATTCACTGAATTTAGTCTTCGATTAGTCGGTATTGATGGCGCCAAGTCCATCTGAGATTGTGAGCCTCGCACCGAGATTCAATTTTACGGTGGGAGTTTTCGCTAAGGCGTATGGGTGAACGTAGGAACGAATTCTGCGCCAGAGTCGAAAACCTCGTTTCATCCTCGTGGGTCACTCAAATGGAGTCTTCCTCCTTTGCTGAAGGGAGCCTTTGTCCACTGAGTATTTGTCTCCGCTGTAATAGCCGAGTTACTACGGTTATGACGTAAACATCGAGGTGTAGAGGGAGGATATATAGATGGTAAAAAAGTTGATAAAGTGGCGGGAATGCAGATGACCACAGCAAAGAGGGATCTTCTTGTAAAACTTGTTACAGAGAGCACTAGCACGCTAGAAAATGCAAAAGACTCGGCTGTGACATCAGCAGCAAAATGCAGACCTCGATGAAGACGATGGGACGTATCTTCAACGGCTACGAGCATGTGAGAAAGGAGCGTGGTAAAGTTCGGCTTCGCAAAAGTTTGCTACCACGTATCTATAGCTATAGGATATAAATGAGTGTTTGCTGCGGTGGTCGAGAGTTAAGGCTCCCGATTTTTGTTGACGCTTAAGATATAATTTCCGTAAAATCTAAGGCATGTGGAAAACCTGTCTAATCTAGTTTTGTAGAAAAATATGTGTTGTTAAAAAATATTAAAAAGAAAACACTGGACTCCTACCCATCATCATTTTTGAAGATTTAGTATCATGATGTCAATGCCATTTTATTTACAATAAAGTAAGTACTACTATTGTTGTATAACTCTCGTTCCTCCGCCGTTAAGGAATGCGTGTATCCCGTGGGAAAACAGCACCACTCCTTGTTTGGCTTCATCGACGATGGGGCCCAAATTCTTGCAATGGAATCTGAGCTCCTTCTCAGTGTATGTCTCCACAAATAGATGAGCAACGCAGTAATTCATAGTTGTTGCCACCGCGACTGCTCCGACCTCTTTCGAATGCCTACTTGTATTCTCCGTTGTGAGGGTGGGGGATGATGGAGGCACTTGGTGACGGGGTTATGAAGAGGCAGACGAGGCGGGGAGGGTGGAGATGTGGGGCATTTCTCAGAGAGTTCAACTGTTTGATGCGTGGTAGTTGTAAAACAGTTTTTTCTCTTCTCCTTTGAATTCAGCGACCCCCTTTTTCTACATATATTTCCTTTAATATCAGTCCCCCAACCTCTCTGTCTCACTCTCCCCCTGTGCCGGCGGATGAGTACCTGGCCCGAGATCTTCATTTGCACCTCGAATTCGCGAAGTACGTATACGCGAATGAGGTGTCCGAATTAAGCTTTGATATGACCCGGTGTGACGATTTTGTCTGAAATGAAAGACGTTATTCCCATAAATAGAAATGTAAATTCCATTCGAGTTGAGCAGCTATTTAGTTTTTTAATGGATTCTTCCAAGTATCGTCAAGGGCAAAGAGGCGAGGGAGGGAGAAGTCTATCAATTTTGGGTGGAGTGAATTCCCAATAAGTTTTTCCATAGGCAGTATATATTTCCATGGTAACATATGGTACAGGGATTATTTTGGATTTATTTCAAAGCATGAATTTTTCGAAGCTACTTCAAATTAGATTGGAAATGAAAGTTTTCTGTAAAATTTGAAAATGTCACAATGTTGTCTTCAAGTGAGCCACAAATTTCGCCCTCTGGCCATTTTACGCACCGTTAGGGAATTGGGCGAAGCGTGGAAAGGAAACGGAGGTGATCGCCGCCCCTTCCATCTCTCTTCCGCCCCTTCTCCCCTCCCCCAGACCCTCCTCCCCATCCTTTCAGAACACTCATTCGTGCGTGCCTGTGTTCTTGCGTGCTGTAAGCTAATCTTTGCGGCTGTATTTCTTTTACCGAGGCGACGACGGAGGCCGCAGATTTCGCGGTCGCCCTCCTCATCCCTCGCGTCTTGCCAGTCGGTTTTTTCCGCATTCGTTTCGTATCGAAATGTGTGCGTACTCAAGGAGAGACTGCATTAGATAAAGCACGTTTTCAAAGGGTTTCAACACATCAATCTGCTCTCGTTTTGAATTTTTCACATCTGCATTTCGATTTCATTTCTTTTAAACCTACTCCCAAATCTCCCATTCCGAAAAAAAAAGAAATATATGAGCCTCCGATCGATATTCATTCCATCTGAGGACTCGACGCTGGCAATAGTAACGCTTCCCATAGAGGGAATATTTATCGACGCCATTATTGTCGCAACTTTCCCTATCCCATGAATGTCATTGAGGTGGAAATAGTAAAGTATGTTGGACAAGATTAAAATATGCCAGTGTTGGATAGTTGTATAAATAACCGTCGATTACCCATCTTTTCTCATTCGCGATTTTCACCCACGATTTTTATCCATTCACATTTTTGGAATATCTAAATTTATTTTTTATACTAAAGAAGTAGGTACATGACAGCAAAATTTTTCAAAAATCTATGAATTTCCTGGGCGGAGCTTATGCTCGGGGGTGTTTTACTAAATAAGTTGGTGAAATCACCTATATTCTCCGCACGCGACACTTAAGTTGTACGAAAAGCGAAAATTTTCTCAATTGACCTTTGCCTTAGATTTTATAGAAATTTTTACTAGAGATCGAGGGTAAGGTGAAAAGTTCTTGTCCTGACACAGAGATGGCATTCCAATCATCGAAAATTTATGATTCCTACATGAATGCACGTGTCATTAGCTCGTAGGAAAAGTTTCACCTTGTTCTCTCGAGTAGTTTGTTTACACGTATTGTTGCCGTAGACGTCTTTCGTGTTTTTCGTTAAAATGGTATAACTTGAATTTCGTGCTGTCATAAAATTCTTAGTTTTGATTGGAATGGATTAACTCCTGAGGAAATTCATCCGAAGTTGACAAATGTGAACGGGGACTCGTAATTCCTTGACCGTATTCCGTACCCGTAATTCCTTGGCCGCCGTGGCCAGAACATATCCGGTACACAAGACAAACATCTGATCACTAAAAGTATGGCTGTTGTAAATTCTTAATACGGCAGGGGAATTGTCGAAAAATTTGACTATGTGTCCAATTCAGTTTATTTTGAACGATAGCTTTAACGCCGGCTATCAAGCGTAACTATTTTTTTAACCACGTTTCCTGAAAAAAACCGACGAAATGGCGCAGCTTTAGCGATATATCACGCCGTAATTTATTTCTTTTGAAGGTAAATTATATATCGTATCTAACTATTGGTGATTTCATCAACTTTTCCCATAACTCTAATGGAAATGAAAAAAATAGTAACATCGTGATTACACAGCAAATTCAAGAGTTTCGACGTACAACGACCAATTCCTATATGAATCGATTCAATAAAGTTACGCCTGAAACCATCAATTATACCAATAATGTGCCACATAAAAACATGGTTCTGTACATGAGCCAATGAATATTATAATACCATCTTCACTGTTGATGGCGTTTATTAAATTTCTCATGTGACGCGTTGAAACGGTAAACTTTCCATTTCAAATGAGGAGGGTGAGACTTCCTCTGTTGGCGTTTCGTATTCGTGGAACGGTACGTTTCCCTGGACGCACACACAAACGCATGCACACTTCCTCCGTATTGACATTGTACGAGCCCTTATTTCACGCATTTCGCTGAGTGGCATCCGGTATGTACGATATCCGTGTTAATCATGCTCGCGAATTCGTGAGGAACAAATGATTAACAAGGAGAAGCAATATTATCGCCTCTTCTGAGCTACAGTTCAAAAGTGAAATCATTGGAAAGACTGATACTTCTTGAACTTGAAATCCAATCGTTAAAACAATTTACGTCAGACCTGCGACTGATCTTAAGGCATTTTTAACGGCAAAGAGTTCAGTTGATTGGTGTCTTCACGAAATTAATTCTTGAGAAATTTTTAATGAAATTATTTTGGTTAAAGTTCTACCGCACGCTCCCTTAATTTCAAATAACAAAATGGTTGACGCAGTGTTCCCTAATGCCTGTTTGGAATCGATTGAAGAAATCTCTTTCTGTGTAGAGATTAAAGTAGCAGACTATACTAGTATTTGGAGTTACTCTTGATATTTTTCGCGTCATTGTTTCTAGAGTGTAATTAAATGTTCGGCTACCCGAAAGACTTCTGATTTCTAGTTTAACACAATCGCTTGAATGGGTTTCTTTTCAATGCTGAGACATTGAAGAATGCATGTATTCGCGCAAATATCGTGATTATCTTCACCATAGAAATGGCACCCGCAGTTAACACCCCCTCTCCGCATCAAATGCATTCGTCATTCACCCTTGCACCAATCGAATCTCCTAAGAGACAGGGAGAAGGCTGGGGGGTGGAGTAGAATGGGAGGGAAGAGTCATCTTTCTTCCTGTTGATTCATATCCACCTCTACAAAGGTGACAGTAGGAAGAACCCCAGTAATTACAGACTGTTTTTTTTAATATCAATATCTGGCAAACGCTTTGAAAATATCATTGTTAGCAACATGATGACCTTTCTCGGCAGTAGGAACACAATCTGATGTAACCAACATGAATTTAGGAAAACACATGACGCAAAACACAATTGGATCTTTTTAATCAGCAAAACACAATTGGATCTTTTTAATCATGATATTCTGGAAATGGGGGAAAGGCATACGCAGGTGGATGCTGTATTTTTTTATTTCAATAAAGCTTTCAAAAGGTCCCACGCGATAAATTGATATCAAAACTTAAGATAGACGATGCAGTGATTTTCAGATAAATAAGGACACCGGCAGATAGGTAGGCACACTATCGATTTGGTCCAGTTATCAAAGTTATGTGATTAATGGGGATAGAATTAAATATCTGAGAGGTTCTGCATTGAAGTTTTGGAATAAAAGAAAATAAGAACAAGACGTATATGTTATAAAATAAATGGAATGGAATTGAGAATGTCAGAATAGGTCAAGTACTCGGTTGTTACATGAGGGACACGTACTTGAATATGGGGTTGGCCTTAAAGAAGCTAGATTTCATCAAGCTAGTTATAAGCAAGTGTAATGAAACACTAATTGAGAACTATTTTTAAAAATTTAGTTATACCGCAATACGCGAGAAGTATCTGGGCAAACCGTAAGAGCACCAACACATTTACATAACACACCCTAATCCGTCAATCAGGCGTCTGGTGTCAGGGATTCAGCAAACATGTAGAAATGAGTTCATGCACGTCTATGAATATCGTGTGTGTATATATATATATATATATATATATATATATATATATATATATATATATATATATATATATATATATAGCACTCACGAGAGCAATATAACATTTGGACAGCACAATATACATATATATGTTTAAATATGTACAAAGGCGCACGTACACTTGCACATGCTTACACACATCATGAAATAATGTGCGTGTTTGAGCGAATCATTACATTTTGGTTTTTTAAATTAAAATTTTCTGATGCATGGGTTTGATTATATTATGATTGCGTACCGTGCGAGGGAAGAACGAGCACTTGCATCTCTCTATGACGGTACCTCTCTAAGTTTATCTCGGTGGTCGAATCTACCTATATAATTTAGCGACATATAATTTATAAGTGTCGCAAGAAAACTATTGTGCCCTGTCCTTTTTTGCTCTCTTCATGAATCAAGATCCCTCCAAGAGCTCTCAATCCACCAGCATGTCCTACAAACTCACCCCACTCCCGTAAAATCAAGGTAGTCTATTAGCAATCATGGATGTCGTCACTCAATCTGCTACTGTCATCACAAGGTACTACTGTTCAGTACACTCGTCATTCAACAAGATCGAGCACCGTGTGACAAGGACTAGCCGTAGTTTCCTCGGCTCCGATAGCCATAGCTATTTTACCCAAACACCCGTCGGAGTGCGTACGTTCCGGAGAGGGCGGGCAGGCTCCCTTCCGGGCGTTAATGGTTGTCTCTGCAGTGGCACGCGGGGGTGTTTGTCTAAATTTAGAGGGAGGAGGGAATTATCTCCCTCGCCCCGAGAAAACGCCTCTCGAAGGGGATGGGAGGGGTCGCGTGCTGGGCAGGCACCACCCCTTGGGCGCACTCGAAAGTGCATTAGGAACGGGTGTGGTGGGGCCCGCGTCTCTCGAGAGGGAGGCAGGCCCCTCCCTCCTCCAATCACGCCTCGGGGTCGCAGCTGCCGCGCCGCCGTCTCGTCCGGAGGGGGAACCGACCTCGCCGGGGGGATTGTGTTTGTGTCCGCACGGAGATTCGTTTGTTATTACGGCTTTGGAAGTGCGCGGGAAGGGGTTTTGCCGCGAGACGGGCCCTCGAAATACGCGCGCACCAATCTTATAGACGAGTGTTTTTTAATGCTCTTCTGGAAACAAACACGCGCTGCACTGTCGCCCGCGAGCTAAGTACCCTCGTAAAAACACGGCGAAAGAAAAGATTTCCCTCTTTCTCCTTCCTTCGGGAATACTTAGGCGCTCGTAACGACTGTTTGGGGGATGGTTTCTACATTTCAGAGAATCCCTTGGCTCCACCGCCACCCGATGCACCTCCCTCCCGCATTTGGTGCGTGAAAAATACATTCCTAAATACGTGAAGCTTATTTATACGTTCGCTTTCCTTGATTCTATAATCAGATTGTTATATTTTTCATTGCATACGAGTTAAAAAAAAGAATCTACATTTTTTCGCGTCTGGAAAGCCCAAAACACTTTTTATCATCAATACAGCGAAATTTATAATAGCTAATGTAAGTATATTTGTTTTTCACCGCATCGCAGCTGTGTACAATGTAAACGTTGAAATGAAATCGCCGTTTATTTGAGACATGCGAATTGAACCCAGTTTAATTGTATTAGCCGTTTACTTAATGACGTTTACATGACGTGATGGAATAGAATTATATAAAATAAACGCTACATCACATTAACAGTAGTCTGCGTGACGATGTCACCATTGCGTTGAAACGTGCGTTGTGCTCTTTCTAATAAACAAGTGAATACTGTTATCTACGTTCTCAATTTCATAACAGTTTATCGGCTGACAGGACTGAGATTCATCACTGAGCCCAGGTCTTTCGTGAAATTATTTATTTAATAATTTATTATTTATGATCTAGAAGATTGACTGCTAGAAAACCGGGTTGACCCGATTCTCAAGCATTGGTAAGGTCACTTGAAACATTAAAGTAAGTGACTGAACATAGAAGGGGGAGAGATCTCGTCTCTGGTAGCTAAGTACATTATATAGTACCCTGCAAGCCACCGCCAGGGTGTGTGGCAGTGGGTGATCATATACCGGACTACTTTTGACCCAAAATACTTCTCACTCCTAGTGCGGTCGGACAACGTTATTCTGATCCCTTATCGTTCGTGAGAAAAATGATATTTTAAAACTGTTCTACAGCTAATCTCTCTAAGTTAATGACGTGATCTCTCCTACCGTAGAACGATGGGGCTAATAATTCATGTTCAACATCTTCGCTACAGAGACCTCCTTTCAATTTATGCGAGAGTTTAATCTATAATTTAACCTTCGCTCCGTGAGTGATTCCAAACCTAGCTCCTCCGATAATTTTGATACGCTACTCAGTTGGTCATAACGACGCTTTACAAATCTAGCTCCTCTACGCTGCACGTGATCTCCATGAGGGTCCCATGTACTAGCAGCATATTCCAAATGAGGCCTATTCAGCGAAAGATAGCATTTCGCTTTAAACCTATTCGTTACATCTCCCCCTTAATCCCCAATAAATTAATTTTTTTGTTAGTTTGTTCACATGTTTCCGGTATATGTTTCACCCAGGAGAGGCTGTGAGTGAGGGTAACGCCTATGTATACATATTGAGGCTACAGTTTCCATTTCAGCGTTCCGTACCAACGTTCAAGTTTACCAAATACTTTGTTTTAAAATGGATCTAATAATATATTTAGCTTCATACTTTCCTCTATTTACTAAAAAACGTAATGCCCCCGCATCACCTAGGGAAGTGTATTACATTTACTCGCCTCTGGATACACAAATGAAATCAAATAACAGGTTGAGAATGTCATTGATCAGAATGATTTCTGCTGGTTTATTTCCTGAAATCCACACCTCACCAAATCATGTTTCTGTCGACCAAAGGAGGGAATCGTGCACGCTCACCTGGGCAATGTCGCTCGTGGTTCCTTTCATCGTTGACATCCCCAGCCTTGTTGGCATTCCAGTTGGGCCCAGGAGTAGATTCCCTCCCGCCTCCCCACGCCCTGCCCGCCCGTCCCCAGACGGCTGGAAAGAACGAAGCACTTAAAAGAGTGTGTTTTTTTCCTCGCTTGGCCGCTGACCGAGATGCTCGTTCAAGCCGTTTTTAAGTATCGCACCCCTCATCCTCTGTCCCCGTCTTCCTCCATTTGCTGACGCGGTCGTCTTGATTTGAGCGAACGTGCCCTTCGCGACAAGCCTTGTTGCCTGTCTTCTCTTGCACGCGTGCTCCTCCGTCTTTGCCCCTCTTCCGTCCCGGCAGGAACAAAGCGGCGACCTTGGTTCGCCTCTCTACTTACCCCGAAATCCCCATCCCCCTACCGCTTCATGCATTTATTTTATGTCTCTTGTCCTGTAAAATGTTATTTAAATCTCGTTAAAATGATATTTCGACTTATTAGTTTCCTCTTCACTCAAATTTTATGCTGGGTTCTAATTATGCTCACTATATTATTGCAGGCACGTCTTTTGCGGCCAAAAGTAGATTCATTTAATGATCATCTCTAACTACGGGTACTTAAAAGTCGTCCGTGGTGGCAAACGATTCGGCGATGAAATTACATCGCCCGTAGTAGCCGATATACTACAATCTAAACCAGAGCATTTTGTACTGATTAATTCTGATTTGATTGGATTTAGCTCGGTTATCAGATTAAGTTTTGAAGCAAGTCGGTTAATTGTATTCTATCTAATACTGAGAAAAAGCAAAGTTTTAAGCTCATGACTCTCCTCCACCTTTCGGAGTATGAACGGACAAATGTCTGATTTTACTCTATGGATTAGGAAGCTGTCTTTCTGTCATTGATTTCCACCTTGATAATGTATTCTTGCTAATTTTTTTTAGCTCTCGGAAAATCATATTTTTTTCCTGACATGTTTTTCTGTTTCTAAAACTTTTATTTGATCTCTCTATCGTTCTATTCTTTTTTGTTTCGAGAATCCTATCGACCACATTATCTCGACTTCCTCGCTCAACCACTTCATCTTTGAATACGCATGCGCTTTTCTCTTTTGTCGCTGTGCATCTGTTGGGTGACTCCACTCTCGCCCATTCTCTCATCGTGGCCAAAGCTGCGAAGCAAACTTCTTTCACATTCATATCTTACGAAAGCCCACATTCTTTATTGAGAACTGATCACCCCCCCGCCGCATCTTTCTCACTATAACTCTTTACCAGCTTCCGATACTGACCGAATTTAATAAAAAACTTAGCCAACCCTGGCAATGTAAATCTTCACTTACAAACAGTACGATGGGATATTGCTACTTTTGCGATTGATTCACTGAATACACTAATGCTGTAATTATTCCTCCCACACTCTTATTCAAAAACAGCTACTTTCGCTTTGGGCTCAGATGTCATCTGTTCTTTGCTCTGTCACCGTGAATAATATATCGAGGGCCCCCTGATATGTCCTTTCGCAAATTAATTTGAATCTTACGTATGTTATTTTCAAATTTTCCGTCTTGAACATAGGTGAATATTATTATTATTAAAATTTACATGTGCAAATAGACAAATGTCAGGTGGCACACAAGTCCCAAGTGTTACAATAAACTTGCCTTGGAAAAATAACATGGTTTCTGAAATACAATCAACATCACAAAAGATAATAAATAAAATAAGTCTGAAAAAAGAAAAGTCTGATAGATAGGTAGGTCTGATAGGTATCAACGTGCAAATGCTAACTTTATAACGAAATCCTCAGTCAAATAAAAATATAAATTTCATGGGGAATAATTAGTGCCCGACTCAATAGATGGTCAATCTGTGCCCCCGCACTGCATTATTATAAAACAGAGCCCTTCCGTTCTCTCGCCCCCCCCCCCTTTACCCTCCTCTTACGAACTTCCCCAACACTTATCGAAACGCACGTGCGATAGAGAGGCATCTTCTTCACAGAATGCCCCTTCCCACTCACGCACGCACTTGCACGCCTGGGGAGAGATAGCGCCGTCAGCGAAACTCCTGTGCGAACTCTCGAAGACCGATGACGGCTGCCCTCCACGCGGGCCCTTTGCTCTGGAGTGTATGGCTCGTGTGCTCGGGCTCGTTTGGACGCCAGAGCATCATCATCTCAGTCGCTCAGGCGCCATTTCTGGCTTTCCAAGAACTCGAAGCATATTAATGCTCCATTGGGTACTTAGCTGAATGTGTGCATTAATGAGGAATCGCGCATTGGTTTAAGATGTTTACGAGTTCAAATAAAGCCGCCATTATTATATGAGAAGTTATTTGCCTCCTCCAAAGAATAGGAATGCCTCCATCGTGAGATAGCCTTCCAATTGATCTTATTTCCCCGTTGCAAGCTGATGAGGACGTAATAGTATAACGTTCATCGTTCAGCTGAGGATTAGGTTTATGTGATAAGGCCAAAATGAATAATAAATTCTTCCTCATGGAAGGATCTTAAAGACATTAGGTATTCCATTGTGAATTTCGTGCACTTTTCAAAAATAACTTTACTACGATGAAGCGAAGGGTTGATATGAAGTCTTCCTTTCGGAATGGAATTCGGCGCAGGTAGCGGACGAGGTGTGCCCAAGGGCTCAGAGGAGGTAATCTGGATCGTTGTCCTAGATTGACATGCTGGTTCTCAGTCAAGATGAGGGCAATGTCTTAGATTTCTACGGAAACGTACTGCTGTTCCTCCAACGAGATATTCCTCGAACGTCGTCCGGCATTGTCAAAGAAGACGAAAGGGAAAGTTCCGCGAAATATGACAACCGGTAAAAGTTCCTGGCGATGTCACCCACAATAGCGATGTCAACTTAAGCTTATGGTTTCCAGGTATTCTTTGTCCTCTCTTCTCATGGGTGGCAATATTTCGGGACGTTAAACTGTCACTTTTCATTGGGAGAACAAGGTAATGTCGTGGCCTTGTGCCTGTCTCCACTGTCCACCTCCCCCCCCCCAGAGCTTTCGTATTCCGCACGTCGTGGTTGAGTGGAGATTCAAAGCCCACATTGGCCGATTGAGAATTTGCTAATGAATGTTTCCATTCGAAGGGAGGACGCCATATTGAAGGGTGCCCGAGTTCACGAGACATTGATTGGCCGTCGACTTTAGGTGGCTGTCACTCTTGTCAAAGAGGAGGCTCTTCTTCTCATTCCACTATTAAGTAAAGTATGGCACTTATGATAAAAGGAGCAATTTTACCATTAGTACTCTTGTTGTCTAAAGTGTGTGTAATGCTAATTTGAGGAGAAGTCGTGTAATCCTTTTTAGTGAGCAATATCAATTGAAATATGTTAATAAATACTCTTTTGACGACATGTGACAATTTTGAGATTCGTTTTTTTGACGGAAAACTTTCATTTCCGTAATTTTCGGCACGTGAGTGCGTTCAAATCCAAACTCTCTTTAGTCATTTTGACAATTTTAAATACTTGTCTTCGACAGCTAGAAAAGCATAAGTAACTGACGCCCAAATCAATCCATCCTTGGCTTTCATTATCCTCGTGTTTTCAGTGACAGCAACAGATGATACCGGGGTAGAACCAAAAGTAACCATAGATTCGTCAATGCCATTGTTAATGAGGAAAAAGGCAGTGGCATAACAATAGCAGCAGTGGCAACAAATACATGTATAACAGCGTGGGGTCCCAGGGTGACAATTGAGGCTTGTTCCTCTGAAGGTGTCAATCGAATCTACTTCTAGAGATCCGTGGTGCTAAAATTCCTTTAAATTGTCCTTTGGCTCTCACTCTCGTGATTTGCCAACTCTAATCGAATCCCATTCATCCATGTTGTTCGACCGAAGTGGGTCTCGATACAAGGCGCCTTGAAACATGATTTTGTCTTTGGATTCGTCGGTGTGAGTGAAACAAAGGAGTGAATAAGGTCGCTGTATTTCCGTTGATTTTTTGTTGCTAAATCAATGATGGATGTGCATTATGATATGTAGATTTATTAAGCGTAATTTGGTTAGATATTAGCCAGGATACTTTCGCTTATTCAAAATTCAACTGAGTTACTCCTGCGCTTCAAAAGTTTATGTATCATATTTAGCCCTCAATGCTAGCCTTTTTCTGCTAACTAAATGAGAAACTGGATGGTAAGATTGATTAATAATTTCGCACATGGTAAGCGAATTGTGGTGTTACCAAAGAATGATAACTGAACTGAATAGACGGAGTGTCATACGAATAAATACCTTGATAGGCGGTTGAATAGTGAGACCTAAAGAGGAACTTACAGAAAATCATAAATGAAGTAAGCATCAAGGGAAGAATTGCAGAGAAAGGACAGTAATTTAACGCGAAAAGCAGCAGGTGATGGGATTTGTCATTACAGGTAGCTACGATGAAATGGGGAGATTGGAAGGGAACGGAATTCTACTTCGGAGAGGTGCCACGAAGCAATCCTCGGAATGATGAACCGCGGAGAGTAGACCCTCAGTCTTCCGGATTCACTGTTACTGCGGGCGGTTTTCCAGCATCGATGTTTGGGAAATATAGTATCCACGGAGGCTGCTGAGGCCGTCCGTTGTCGATTGGACGAGTTGCTTCTTCGGGGAACGCACCTACACGCGCGGCATCCCCCCACCATCCAATATTTTCCACGTTTCAGAGAATCTAAAATATTCAGACCCTCCGCGAAATCCGGACGAGTAGGCATCAGCACTCACTCACTTTTTATAAAATGTGGGTGTATGTGTGTACAGATAGCGCTGCATCATCGAATTGAACTCCTTCCATTGTTTGTAACGCACTCCTCCGCCGTCGCGGGGAAGACAAGGGTGGCGCTGACACCGATCGATTGTTTTCGAGAGGTGTTCGAGGGTTTCTGCCTCGGTCGACTTCCTTTGTCGCCGTGTTTTAGGTGAGTGGGGGCTGAAGGGGGCGGGGCAGCTCGAAGGAGTGGAAGTAGTAGTCGAATGGGGGGCGCGGGGGGGAGTGGGGGTGTAGGGCAAAACAAGGGGGGAGGAGAAAGATAAGTCACACGCGCCTCTCGTCTGGGGAGCGATAGAGCGCCGAAGGGGGGATACACTAGGCATGTTTGCACGGTATTATTTTCGAGGAATGGTATTTTGAGGGGAGATCGTAGAATTCATTGTTAAGCGAGTGAAAGTATTGAGTGCTTATGTGTTGAGTATCCCACATTTACAAATTCGATTGGTTAGTAAAACCTTTTTTTAATTTTTCATTGTTTGCATTTTGTTCGGAATATAATACTAAATAAACAAACGTGAAGCTCTTCAGGCTAGTACGGTTTTTTATCGAACAAATATGACCCTCCAGCCTGTTTCGCAAACGCAAGAAGTGTATCTACTAGTATGGATAGCGCTGAATCTTCAAAATCTCGTATCGAGGGAGGAAGAGGAATTTTAGAGAACCACATTCGCTTTAAATAAGTGTTTATTACTGTATTGTATAGCATTCAAAGAGTAAATGTTTGAGTGGTAATTGCCGAGTCATTTTGTTTTGAAAGCATATACAGTGGTAAATAGGGGAAAAAAGGAGGAGACGCGTGCATGCATGATGGAGGAGGTTACGGCAATTCATAACAAGAGTCCTTTATTGCCCAATTTATGCCGAGGAAAGACGCGAACTGGAAGCTATCCTAGGATATTTGCATAACGTCCAACAAATTGGGAAAATCTGCACGAGAAACCGATTAGGAAAATATTGGATAGCTTTATCAACAAAAGATAAAGTGGGAACGGGGAGAACGATGGGAAGGAAGAGCATGTAACTCATATTTTAAAAAAATAACGAAATTATATTAGGGTTTTAAAAATAAGGTGCCTCCAGAAAAAATTAGTAATACAATAAATAAGGAATAAATTGCCCGATTCTAATCGATCGGGCCAAATTATTATCATATATGGTGATCATATATTAAAAAAAACCCAAATTCCAAAACTGTTAAAAGTTGCATTCATGTAAAATTAAAATTGTTCGTTGTCGAGGATAAGATCCAATAAAATTATTTTCATGCCGATCATTAACTTGGAATTGGCGTCGCATCCTCCAAATCCTCCCCGATTAAACAACCTCCTCATGCAGCTTCAGGGTGTATAAAATATGGCGAGGAGGAGATTAGATGTATCCAGGTAGATGGCTCTCGCGACGTGAGCCCGTGACCCGTCCTCGCGTTAATTTTTGCGCTAATTTTAGAATACCGATCGACTGCTATCAACTCGGTCGCTTCGAGGATTGAAAGTCCGTGCAAAACAAGGAAGATATTCTTTTTTGGAGAAAGGGATCCTGAGAAGATTTTGGAAGGAAAATCCCCAAGAGGATACACTCTTCAAGTGGCGACAAGGCCGAAACGCCCTTCGCTCGGGTCCTTCAATGAACAAAGTTCGCACAATAAAAGGGCTTCTTCCCATGGAATACGAATCCGTAAAGGAAGAAATAAATGCTGCATCGAGGCCGACATCTGTTTTCGTTAACGTGTGTTTTTCACTCGGAATGGTATGCATACGAAATATCAATAACCGAGAAACTATTTTCTTTCAATTCTTAGAATGCTATTCTTGGGGTTGCTACCCGAAACCCTTCACTCTTCACTAACCCCTCCCAATGACTTCTTACCCCTTAATTAATTCATTTTCGCTCAAGTCGTATATTTACTTAATTTTCCCCCTGGACTTATCGCATAGTCTTTACCATGTATGCTAATTTTTCCTTCTATTTTATGAACCCCGAGTGACGCATTCATGTGTAAATTATTTACGAGCCTCTTCCTCTTTATGTGACAAACAACAGGTCTAACTAATTCAATCCGTTTTATGTTCATCATTCGGCCGCCACACCATTTCATAAACCCCCATTCTACTTCGACCCACATTTTCGGGTCCATTTGTTTTTAGTCCCGCGCTCCGTATTTCCTTATAATTCGTGTGTGTCTTGGAGAATCATTTCGTAAGCACCTACTATCCAGAATGAACACATGTCTCTCTTTGTTTCTGGTAAATGAAAATTATCAGATAAGAAGAATATTGAAACAGGTGTTTTACATAGTTTTTCATTAATTATTTCAATAGGTCACTCGATGGCGTTTCATTTTAATGAGCATTGCCGAAGGTTGACAATTATCTGTGTTTCTTGTAGCAACCAGTTCGGTTTCGCCGAGTCTTCGACAAAGGGTTTGGTCAGTTCAATTTTAAAAAATAGAATTAATCTCCATATTTTTTCTTGTGTTTCCCTCTCTTCGTCAAAATGATTACATTAGGGTATACTCACTTTTTAAGTGCCTCGTTTTGGCGACTTTAGATTTCGTTCATATTGTATGCTCAGCTTCTGTATAACTTCACAGTTTACCACGATCTTTACGCCCGGATATATATATATACATACACATATATATATATATATATATATATATATATATATATATATATATATATATATATATATATATATATATTTATATATATCTCGTTGGTTTTCTCTGAAAAGAGCCTTGCTTCACATAGGGGACACAGAGGTAGAAGTAGCGTTAGACGTCCCCTTGGCGGACTAAGGCCAAGCCACACAGTATTCCCCATCTCACATCGCGACTTGGAATTCGGAAGATATCGTGGCCGAATTGTGACTTTCTTCAACAAAGACGTGCAAGAACCCGAGCATGCCCCAGCAATGGAGCGTGCTCAATAAAATTTTATAAATCCCCTTCTGATTTGGGTTAAGCAATGATATCTTGAAACCACGTGCAATGCTGGTGGTCTGGGCGTCGGTATTTGTAATTTCGGGGTTGGAATAAAAAAAATGATGCTAAGGTCTGGATATGGACCGTATTCGCGCAGCATTGCTTTTACCGTAAACTTCACCCAAATCTTCCGGCCACCACATCTCGAGGTTGTCTCAAGGAGGGTAATATTCCAGCTTCCGTGTGATGCCATATGAATGTATTTTTTGTAAACATGCCAAAGAAAATCCTGTTTACTACTTTCATCAAGGCCGTTGTTATTCTTTTATTTATCGGTACATCTTTGGGAAGATTGATGAAAACTTGACTTGTAGTTCGAAGATTCATGTTTCAGCAACCCGCAGTTCGAAAGTGACTTTATTTTTTGGAAGTTTTGGTTAAGGCTGAGAAACTTGTTCGGGTGGCGAGGAATGCAGTGGCAGAAGTGTTGCAACAGATTGGGAAAAAAAGGATAATGCCGGGGGAAATTCCGAGAGAACCGTAAAAGTATATTGGGGATATTGAGGTATGTAGGGGCAACTGATTTAGTCGATGAGGGCTGTTAGGTGCTTTTGAACAAGAGATGAAGAGCGAGTGATTCGAGAATAATGGAATAAGAATTAATGGCGGGGAGCTGAAGGAGATGGTGATATAGGAGCAAAAAGGATGTTTCCCTCTAGTCAAGGAACCACAGTTTATTCGCAATATTGATATGTTTGCGAAAAATTATTCACGTTCTCGAAGAAGTATTTTTGGCAAAACATTTTCTTCTCACATTTTTCTTTTGCTAATTTTACGAAAGTCAATCTTAAAAGGTTGTCACTGCCCACTTCATAGATGCCTCTCACATAAGTTTCCCGATGGGAAAGGAGACAATGGCGATAATAGTCGTCTCAAATGTTGCAAACTCTACGAACTGTAAGTTATGTTAGGTTTGCGTCGCCTTGGCGATATAATGATGAACTATTAAGCATGGAAGCATCAGTCTTTCTGTTGAAGTATATATGTAGAAATCCTTTTTATGTTTCGCCACCAGCATGTAAATCGGATGCTAGACGACAGAGTGGTGCACAGAAAATGAATTGTAGGCCTTAATTTATTTGTAGTCTACCAAAAAGGCCGGTTGCAAACAGGCCCATTGCTTTGGGGTTTGCGCGTTTGTTTTCGGGGTAGTTCAAGGCATGCTCCGACCCAAGTGTGCTATAAAACGAATAAAGGGCCGCTGACCCAATAGACTCTGAATTAGGCGGTGACGTCACTTCGAATGGAAATAAACGAATGTCAGTGGTGGCGATTAAGGGTGGTGGCTGCAGGTGCGGGTCCGGGCGCTCGGTTGAATGGGCGGCCCGCGTCGTGGGTGACCCCCCGAGTGCCGCTGGCCAGGACGATGAAGGCGGAGGTCGCGCCCTCTCGAGCCCTCCACTTAAAGCCCTCCGCTCTGTGACGGGCGGTGATTGTTACTGGGGGGCGTGTGAATGAAACGCCTCTCGATGACGTCGTGCTCTCGCTCGAAGTGAATTATAGTGACTAAATTCGCGAGCCAATCATACTTCATGGGACGCTGCCTTCTGGACATACCTAATGTGGTGATCCAGCCACAGGGCTCCACAATCAGAGGATTTAAAATACGGGGGAAAAGGCGAGACATAATTCTCTCCAAAGCTTACCATAATTCGAAACGTCAGCGACGTGGACGATCGAGTTGCCCCCCTGAATGTTGGTTACATCACCTCTGATACTCGTACTTAAAATGACTGTCCAATTGCTTAAATTGAACGTATTAGTTTAATTTTTCTTTAATTTTCTTCGAAGTTTCTTTTTCGTGGGATGGGCAATTATTTGTGCGTAATTGTTGAAAGAATATTCCATTTGAAGTATTCCACGAATTCGCGATGTACTGATTAATCGGAAGGTCCATGATTGCGTTCAAGACCAGCAGAAAGTTGAAGTTGGGCGTAAGTCGAAGTTTATCCCTTTAATAGAGTCACGAGATATTGACGGGACAAGTATGCACAGCGGTGAAGTTCATCTGAACAAGGTCGTTCGTGCAATAAGAAAAACAGACTCTCACCTGCCTATAACAGCTCGTAAACGGATTTCCGCATCACGTAAATGCACTTCTTCTGGAGGGATGACTTGATAACGTCTTCCTATGATTTACTGTCCTTTAATTTTACTCGTTGAAACTGAAATCAAAGGTCATATGAGCATTTATAACCGATAGTTTTATGGAAAGATATATAGTTACGTACATTCAGGCGTGATGTCATGGCAGAGAAGTTCAACATTTCATTGTAAAAATATTGATTGATTGCTTCACGCAAAAGTTGAAATGCCCTTAATTTCAACAACATCCCGATTTCATTGTAAGTATACAAGACCACAGTCGTATAGGCCACTGGCAGTACGACAGGTGACTAAGACTCGTGAAGTTTTCTTTAAATAAGCGAGTACAGACGCCAATCCTCTGCTTCAGAATTACTAAATGACCCCTTCAACTGATATTGTGACGCAATTGATGGTTTGACCGCGGCGCGTCTTTGGTGCGTGGACTGATGAGTGCTTGAGCAGTGCTTGGCCCAAATCCGATAGCGATTCAGTTAGTTATGGTTTAGTCATCAGCACATGATATTCAATGTCGGAGGATTTCAATATGCATTAATTAGTCGATTTTCCATTTTATTTGCCAACTAAGGGCAGAAGAGGGTAAATTACGAGATGGTGCAAATTTCCCTTGCCTAGATAACAGGAATACTCTATTCGCGTGTATCGTGGCAAAAATTTGGAATGCGTAAATTGCATGAGGTCAAATTCACATGAATAGTAATTGTGTTTTGTTTATTAGGGTGAAATTATTGGTAAAAGGCGAGTTGGCTACGCGACAGAGGCGTAACCATTTGACTGCAACGGGATGTTGAGAATCAAGTTGCGTGGGGCATGCGACAAAATATAGTAATGCAATTAATTCTCTTCGAAAAAAGTGGAGCTCATCCCTAATTACCTTCAATACACTCAAGTTCTCCGGAAATTTAGATCTCACCCGACTCGATTCTACATAGAAATGTTATCGTATCGTGGTGCTTAATTTATCAAGATCGAACATTAAAGATCGCAGTCGATAAGCATGGCAGAATCGTTCGACCGCTCTGTGGTGCACGGCGCGCCCCATCTAGCACCCCTCCGCGCTTCGACCGTGCACCCACACACACACACCCACCCACGCGCCCGCACTTAAACCTGCTTAACCTACTTACCCCCCCCCAAGAAATCGCTTCAGTCCCCCCTCTATCCCCCTTGTGTGTGGGCGTGTCTTTTAAAACTTGTCCTCGTCCCACCCCTTGCCTTCGATTGCTCGATGCGATCCACAATCGATTCCTTTGCATTTTCCGAAATCCACTGGGAGGAGGAGAATGTTGGACGGCGCCCTCGAGTTATACGGATGGACGGACGGAAGTCGATGGAATAGGGAACGTGTAGAGACCGAGAGATGGAAATTTGGAATCTGCAACAGACTCAAGTTCCGTGTTGGCCGAGGGGGAACACGAATTGAGAATAGAGGAAGAAGGTTGTTGGTACGGAGAGTTCCGTAAAAGATGCTATGTAAGAATTTCATATCACATTGTAATCGACGGCGGTGGAGAGGGATAAGAGAGTAAAGTCCCACGGTTGTATTTTTGAGGGAAGGGTTGCGATAACGGGAAATGGCAATAAAGAAATTAAGAGGTCTGTTGAGTAACTATAAAGTAGTTGGGGAGGCGGTCGACCAGATTGGTGAATAGTAGTCTAAAATTGGGAGGACACAACCAAAAAACACCGTCCTAAGGCGTTTAAATATATTTCATCTTGGTTATTAGTATAATTTAGAATACATTGAAAGTATTTGGGAACCTTTGGGCAAAGAAATTGTAAAGTAAAATAAATAGTTGATGTTCGATATAAACCAATTATACATGTGAGTGATAGTTAATTAATTTAAAACGCGTTGTTTTTTTACTTATGTCCCATCGTCAGTGTGAGCTTAAGCGAGACTGAGACTTTTAGATAAATGAGGTCACTCGGACTCATTTCGTACAAAAAACACTGCAATCACCATATTGGAACATCATGCTAATGAATTAAGGGAAAAAACATTGCTATCATAATATATTTAACGCTAGGTTTTTCTTCACTACGTTTTTTATCACTTAAAATCCAAAGCAATTATTCTTCTTAATAATCTAAAATATATTTTTATTTTTTGTTTCCACGAACGATTTATAATTTGCAGATTACCAACTCGTTCTCCAGCCCTCCACGCCACATGTGCATATTTTATGACGTGTCATGAATGCAATTATTTCGCACTTGCATTCATCGGAGCGAATAAAAGGAACTCTTGGAAAAATATGCAGTTTGCTATCCCGGACAATCGTGCATTCTTTCAGCATGCAGTGCGGAATTCCATCTTCTAACTTGTGATCTTTCTTTTTTTTTGCAGTGGCGTTGCTGGAGGATGTCCAGGCGCCGCGGTTCACGGTCAATCAGTCGGCGTCCAGCAGCATCGTGGCGGAGGGCTACGGCAAGATCCTCTACTGCAAGGCGCTCGGTGAGTGAATGACTCCAGTCGAATTCGCCGAGCGGATTCGAAGGCGGCGAGGGCATTTCAACGCTCCAGCCCAGTAACATGATCCTCCCTTATATTCCATGGAATAATTCGATGATTGACGTAATCAGTTCATCGGCAATTGGTTGTTAACCTGGGTTGATCTCTCAATACTTTCAATTAGCACAGCATCACGGAGACATAAACCTTCACGAAATATCTTACACGGATTCTAAATCACTTCCAGGCATGAGACAAGCTGAATTTTTCACGGATGGTTCACGCCATACTGTACCGAAACGCTAATTTCGAAATTTCCAAGACCCTTTCAAAGCTTCGACTCGTGGGAGGATTTACTGAATCCACTGAGAGAGCACTCGGAAAAGATGGGATCTGTCCGCTCACACGATGTACCTTTCACATTTTGAAATAAAAAAAGAAAAAAATAATTTGCGGAGTTGAAACTTGGTCTTAAATTGACATGAAAGAGTAAAATTATTTGTCCGTAAATAAATTAGTAATGAGTAGATTGGAAGTTTACAAACATCACGTTCTAATATGTAATAACTCTTGTATGTAATATGTGGAAAAGCAAAGTGGTTTGATTCATAAAAACGTCAAAATGAAGATTTTCCACCAAGTTACGCCAGAAACTGTTTTATTTATCACGTTCAAATGTTTTTCTGTAGCCGCTTTAAGGATCACTTGGATCGTGATTTGTTATTAATGAGTCGCCGTTGTGCGTGGGGCGGGTGTTGGGCATCGGGGTCTTACCTCCGTGCTTGCGCCTCGACTCGAACCGTGCGACACTTGAATCCCCTCATCCGCATGGGAATGTCACAATTCAATCAATTCTTGCCTTATTACGAGCGGTTTAAGCCTTACTGCCTGTGATATAGTGCATTTCAACGGAAAAACGTGCTTGTAGATCGATTTTAGTTAGTTCACATCATAAATGAGAAAGTTCTCTTGGGAATTCCCCGAGTCTTAAAGCCGTTGCTTCCATTTAATTGCTGGAGACGTCCTTTTGAGTGAGGAGACTTAAGCGGAGTCAGTGTGGCGGATTATATATCTGGAAGTTGCTTGGAAAGTCGTATCGCATCACCCGGAGAAAATGAAGGGAGATATACAGACAGTTTTTTCGCCTTGTGATTGGATCCTTGAATACCGCCTTATGCGTCTGGCAGAAACAGAGCTTGCTTGTTGTCTCGAAAAGTCGTGACTAGGATGTATTTCGGTGCTTACCACACGCCATAGCTCTATTTTCATTTTAGCATCATTTATAAGAAAAATGCTTGACTGACAAATTTTATAGATGCAGGCGTATTTTTGGGGGAGGGAAGATGAAGGGGGCCATTCCGTGAATGTTATCCTTAATTTGATTACGGGAAAAGTCGTGCGACTTGCATACACAGCAGGATATGACATCCGTTTTCCAATGCTTCGCTTTTTTCTGTCACGTTTTGCGGTTGATTTTCACGTTAGTCACGTGTAAATGCATGTACGTATATCCTTTTGAATTCCTGAATACACGGATATTCTTAAAATACGATCACAGTTACTTTTGTAATCGAAGGCATTGTGCTTTTACGAAAAGTTGCTGCAGAAGCCGGGAACTTTGGATGAAAACAATGAGTTTACGTCATTATTAAGCTTTTAGTGGAAGATTATTACTATGTCGTCTGACCTTTAATTATCCCCTTTACCAGTTTGAGTCTCACGACTTTTCTGTCACTGTTTTCCCAGAGTACACCTTTTGACAAATTTGAAAGTTCATGATCTCACACTCAGAATACGATCGTAACTCCTATCTATTGGACCCGTGTCCCAGGTTACTTTGAACTTTTACCTCCGTACGTTGAATTTTTGAAAATGTTTGTCGTTTATACAATTTACTACTGGTTCTTTCGCTCATTTCTTATCAAAACTGACATATTGTTGTGCATTATACGTATGTCACGCGTAGCGTGCCAATTTGGAGCCCTTTCGCTCTTATTGTAATCCCCACTCTTCCTGTGTTATATTTCGCCACCTTCCCGCTCTCTACTCATCTGTGTTGTGACGTATTATACAGGCAATATACTTCTGTTCCTTTGAGTACTATGCCCTTACCCAAACGAATATTAAGACAGCGAGATCGGGAAAAATTCCAAAATTGATTGGAAGGTATTTGCAGAAGGAGTCGCAGAATTATAAAACAAATTGAATCGATGCGGTCACGAGGGGTGTCAAAACTGTAATATAAGTACGTCTGTCTTCCATGGCAAATAGGAAGGGTTGCTCTGTTAACCTAAGGTTATAGTTTCCTCTGTTTTTCCTTCATCAAGTTGAAGTCTCTCTTGCGTAGATTGTGAATTGGAGCAAAATTAATTGGAGGGAAATATGAACCCTGCTCCTATTAGAAGTGTCTAGCGAATAATCCTCATTGGTAAATAGCAGCCAATGGTGGCAGTTTAAATACAGTTGCCTCGCTGCATTCAGTTTAGCGTTTTCCTCGTTTTGTCTTTCACCGGGCTCTTCTTGGGAGAGGGGACCGGACGTGGCGAACGTCTCCCACCCACGGAATATTTTAAGGACAATCTGTTTATATTTCGGTGAACAACCCCAGGACGTTATCTCTCTCTCTCCGCTTCGACCCTTTCGTCTCCCTTGATGGGGTGCGACCATATCGAGGCAGTCGCTGTTTTCGTCTCGGCCGGGTGTATATTTTTTCCTTCCCACATCTCCTCGCAGAAATTGAGAAACACGTGTGTCAATATTGACGGTCTCCATGGTGACCCGTGGCTGAAATGACGACGCCCCGTCGAGTGAATGAATGACTCCCGCGACTTGACTGAGTAAGCGGGCGGGACCGGGTAGGGGGCGGAGTTGGAGCGGGGAAAGGGCGAGCGGGTGGGCCCTCGTTACGGCCGCCCTGTAATGGGGGCCTCTCTCGGAAGGCCCGCAACATTCGCACTCATCATGTTGTCAACTCATTTGCGGGACTCGAAACTTGGCTCGGGCGTCAATTTAGTGGTTGGCCTATCGATCCACGTATACTTAAATATATCGTGAGCGATATTCGATACCTAACCATTCTTCCTCGGAAAACCGTCAAAGTTTATTCGCCTATTTACCCACTTCGATTCATATGCAATACCCGCCAGTCTCACCTCGATCGAAGTACTGCGATTCGACGATTTTGCGATGGCTCTCGAATTTTGGTGCTCGTGGAGAGTTTCCGGCCTGAAAGTTTCTTTCGCCAAGCGAGGGATTTCTTTAGGAGTCCTCGAATCTTCAGGAAATTTGAAGTATCTGATGTAGCAAAGCGCCCTGTAGTCTCTTTTGGTTCCACCGATTTCACCGGGAGCTGAAAAGGTTACGAGTGCTTTTCGAAAGTTGTTTGCAAATCGATGGGTAATAAGTCAAGGGAGTGCGGAGGACACCTTTGCAACTGTCTGTGTGCGATTGCCAGAATTATCTCAGACTAAAAGAAAGGCGTCAGGTTCCGAAATTGTTCTCGTCTCTTCAAGGGGTAGGTACGAGTCACTTGTAACTGACGTAGTCACTTGCAAGGAAACTATATTGAAATATCTGACCCTTGACCATTAAATGCGGTCGATCCTGAATACTCGTGCCGCGCTGTGGATATTTAGTCTAATCTCAACTGTGGTAAGGATTTTTCTTTCGCTTCGTTCGTAATGAGAACCATAGATTAAGAATTTCTCGGCAGCCCCCGTACACTCGAATAGCATTACTGTTTGGAAGTATCAGCCCACTTCCGTCATTGTCTTAAGTTTTTCAGGAAAAAAGGCTCCTCTATTGGCCGGTACTTCAATTTTGAGTACTTAATCTCACATTTGCGTCTCCCTCCTTATTCTCTGTGAATAATTGCATCTTTACGTCTCGCGGAACTCTAGGAATATTTCAATAAATCATTCAAAGGAATGGATATTAAAACTGTTCAACGAAAGTTGACTATGCATATACTTTCATGGAAATTTATTCCTTTTCTAAATATTTTTATTGTACGTCAGGCTAAGGAAAATGTGCATTCAGTGAGTGCAGATTATAATGCAATACTTAAACTGTTTATTGGACAATATTTCCTTTATTTCCCCAACCAATGGAGCAATGGGGAAGTAAAGGAAATGACGCAGACATGACGTGAGTCGTCTTTCGAAAACATAATGTCAAGTATCAGAAACTGGAGAAATTTACTCTCGTCTTCCCCTTGACCTGTCGTTAAACAGTAGGAGACATTGTATCAGTAAGCTGTTCTCTTTTTTAGCGTGAGAGCATATCTGTTTCCCGAATATCCAATACCAAATCAGAGATAATTGAGTGATCAAACTGGGGTAGACATTTCTACCGTCTACGTCAAAGTAATGAGAATCGAAAACGGTTAATGATTGTCACAGGGGTTTCATCAAGGGTCATTCATCAATGGCTTGACCATTAATGCTTCCCAGCTGGGCTAGAGAAGCTACTTCGTGATATAGGTTGTTAGAGAAACACACAAAAAGTTAACATTAAATGCTCTGTTCACTAACAACCATGGTTTCGAGGATGAGCATCGTCATCGGGAGGCAAATGCTGCAATTAATAGTAATTTGGTCCGTTCGATTAGAATCCGGCAATTTATTGTTTCCATTTTCGGGTTACCTTATTTTTAAACCCCATTACAGTTTCGTTAATTTTTACAAAATACGAAATATGAGTTACATGCCATTCCTTTCCGTCGTTCTCCCTGTTTCCACTTAATCTTTTGTTGATAAATCTATCCATTATGTTCCTAATCGGTTCCTCGTGCAGATATTTCCCATTTTGTTGGACGTTATGCAAATATTTAAGGATAGCTTCCAGTTCGCGTCTTACCTCAGCATAAATTAGGAGTCTTGTGTATTGCCGTATCCTCCTCCATCATGCATTCACACGTCCCCTACCTTTTTTCCCTATTTTCTTGAGGTGTGATATAAAGTTACCGTGTCCTGTTCAAATTTGCATAAGGTGCGTTAAAATACTGCATTTCCCAAATTCTTCTTTCGACTAGGATGCCAATGGGTGTTAGAAGGGGATAGGAATAATGGTGTGGGAAGGAGGGTGGAAGCACGTGCCATCCATTACCCTTCTCCCCAACCCCTTCTGCCACTCGTCGTATATCCTAGGCTCCCCTGATGACGGTGCTTAGCACTGAAACCATGGTCGCGTGTGAATGGAGCTACGGATTATTAATGCGAGGTACGTATTTCCCCCCCCTCTTCCTATTCATCATGGTCATTCATAGACACCGGGGCCGTTCCCCCCGGCGCGGCGGTGGCGCCTCCCCGTGAGCTCCGTGCGGCGATGCGTTTGGCGGTCGGGGCGGAGGGAGGCCGGGGGAACAATCCCACCCTCTGTCTCTCGCGAACTCGCTCCCAACTATTCCAGGGAGGGGTGGTGGTTCCGCCTTGTGGGGAACGGGGCGACGCATTAGAAAAGGCGCTTTGTTTCTTGTTTTTCTCCCCTCTGCATATCGCTCTCCCTATCTCGGAAGGGAAGAAGGGAGGGGGAATAGTGGGCACATGCGTTGGCGAGGTGGGGCGGAAGGGGTGGCGATGCGGCGAGATTGATGGAAGGCGGGGCGCATGAAAGCAGCTCCGTGTTCCTCTCGGCGCCGTATATGAGGGGAGCTACTGTTCCCCTTCCTTTCCGATTGCCTATTTTTTTATCGCATGCGTCCTATATACCGTTGCATCAATTGCGTGCCGAGCGATAAGCAGTGAAAAAGTCATTCGCATCGGCCGGGATCCCGAGGCAAATCTTCCGATCTCCGCTCGAGTGCTTTTAACTAATTAAGCTACTGAGCGTTCACGTCCACATCCGATGCCTTTGGTCTGTCTCGTTAAAAGAACGAGTTGTTGCTGTGGAGAATCTTTAAAACTTGATAGATTAAGTAGTAGTATTTAGGGGAGGTGACCGACAGCCAAGGTCATTTTCGCCATAAGGGATGTGCAGGAAAGGATAAAGGGTGGAGGGAAACCCAGCGTTGGCCTTAGCCTACTCTAAACGAAAGGCGCCAAGGGGTCCCTTGGCGCCTTTCTCCCAAGCTTAACGTCCCATCCGACGGACGGCACACTCACTCCCCTAAGTGCCCTCCACAAAGCACCTCAAGTAGGGATCAGAATACCACTGAAAAATATCTGACGCCGCCGGGATTCGAAACCGGACCCTCTGGGTGAAAAGCCAGTACGTTAGCCACCGCACCATGTCGATCCTCTTGATCGACAAGTAGCCATCAAGGGCGCATGGTTTCCGTGTGACGTCAACCTTTGAAACTGAGTTGAGTAATACTATATACAATATAACGGAAAATATGGTTTCAAGTACCAAATTTTCAAACCTCCCAGTCTCAATATCGCCCGCCAACATTATCCAATAGTTTCCATTCCCTGTCACCCCCTTGACCTTTCGTCCCATAACTCCACCCAAATAAATACCTCTATCTATTCATCTATCCCCTTTACATCCTACTTCCTCCTCCCCACCACTCCGCGCCCCGCCCCAATAAATTATGTCCAGTCTTTCCCTGAGAACTGCATTCTGAGTATGACAGTCTAAAGGTGGAAGCGTTAAGTTAGTTAGTTTTGTTGGGGAGGCGACCGACAGCTTCGGTCATTTGCGCCATTAGGGATGGGGGGTAGCGTTAAACATATTTTGCGATATATCGTATATAATATATATATATATATATATATATATATATATATATATATATATAACCATAAACATAGTAATCAACCCAAAGGTCGATTTGGTAGGTGATGGTAGAGTTCATCCAGTACTAAGCTCGACGGCGTGTAAATATTCACACATCAGGGTAGGGGGCCAGTTCCTTTCTCTGTGCCAGTTATGGTTTCCCAGGAAAACCTGGTACCCGAAAAATCACATAGCTTGTGTGGAGCTGCAGGTGCCCAAAGTGCCTTGCCCGGGAATCGAACCCATGCCCTCCAACGTCAGTAGTCTAACGCTCTACCCCCTGGACTACCGCGACCCACACACATACACACACATTTTTATGTATGTGTGTTTGTGCAGATATTTGTTTATTTATTTCATCTGGAGAGAATTGCGATTACGAAGCAACTTCATACATACTTTGTATTTATCACAGTTGTTCACAAACAAACCGGCTGCCCGTCGGTCATGGGTCCCACATCTTCACGGTATGACCGAGTAGGTAACAGCCCCTTCTCGAGTGCCCACTCGTACGCATGGGCTTATCATTCCGCGAATTTTTCCGACAGTCGATCAATTTGCTTTTTGTTATCTCGTGGCGGATTTTTGGGAAAAAATGAAGAGCACACTTCGTTGACATGGGATAAGGTAATCAGTTGAAGCGGTAAACACGGAGGGACACTCGGGGATGTCTTCGCTTCGGTCACTTTGGAATCTCCACAACGACGGCATTGTAATCACATTTACTCACTAACATCAAAAATTTCCAAGTTTAAAAATTATTCGCCTTGACCGAATGATTTTTACACTTTGAAATCGCATTATAATGCACTTGCAGTGAATGACTCCGTTAAAAGTTACTGTTGCGGCATCTCCGTCATCACGGATGATGAAGTTCAACGCCGAAACCTGGGTCTTGTTTTTTAAATAAAGTGTGTGGAATTACAAAGTAAACTATCACATTTCAACATTCTATGGAGTCGTGTGTCACCCGACATTGTCTGTGTGCCCATAATTTTAACAATAAAAAAATGACTCAAATTTCGACCTGACCGCTTTAAATGTAATTCTTCCCGCTGGCCAACTGCTACATTCTTCCCGTGATAATGACTTCACCGATTAGGCTCTCAGTTTTAATGTTTAATAATTTTGATAGTTGGAGGTATCAGCCAATGCATTGTTTTAAATTTTCTCAATAATATAGACCGACCGTCCCTAATCTTTATACGGTGGTATATTCTGCTCGTGGCTTATCGATTCTGGCGGGAAAATTTAGGATTGCATAAGCATATTGTGTCCTAGGTGATAATCTTACGAAACACAACCGTAGCACATTTCTTGGAAATTGGAACAGGCAGAGAGATAGGAATATTTGTAAAGGTAGGCATTTCCCGGCAGTTGGCGGAAAGAATAACAAGCATCTTCAGGATTTTCTGTTATCTACGACACCCAACGTACAGGGTTTGTCCCAAAAGTAAGTAGAATGTTTTTTTGCCACCAATGCAGCTGGCTGGAGTGGAGTGATTCGTGGTGGGAAATGTAGTTGGACATCTTGGGAAAGCAACGCGACCCACGTCAGTTAACTGTGGGTATTAAAAGTGTGCGGACTGCTGCTAGACTAGCCCTTTTCAACGGTCACGTCACGAATTCACGATGCCACTTTCCATGGAGCAATGATGTGCGACAAGATGATGCGTTAAGTTTGGAAAATTGGGATCGGAGGCCATGAACATGGTTAAGGCCACGTATGGAGATGGAGAAATGTCCCAAGTGATGGTTTTCTTCTTGCACGGGATGTTCTGGGAGAGTAACGAGGAGGTTAACGACGAGGAATACCTTGGACATCCATCAGCAAACACAGTTTGATGAAAATGTGCACAAAGTGAGACACGTGTTCAATTCTTATTGACCCCCAAGTGTCAGGATGTCAGCAGAAGAGTGAAATATCCAGAAATCCACAGTGCGTTGCATTCTTACAGAGGATTTAGCCGTCGGAAGGGTGTAGCCAGGATGGTCCCCTAAGGTGCTGTCAGAAGACTGCTTATGTGACAATGTTTCCTTGGATGTCTTGGACCACGGTGAAAGTGACCCGGATTGTTTTAGAATAAGTGGTTGCTGATGACGAACCATAGATCTTTGAGTATGACCCAAGTAGAAACCCTTGAGTACCATTTTGGACCACTGGGACATGCAAAGAGGCCATAACGAGGTGCCTGAACGAGGGTTGATGCCTTACAGGAAACATACCGCAACTGACGTAGGCACTGGTGTGTCGATACATAAGGCTGCTCTCATGAAGAATTTTAGCAATTTGTACTTTGATCTGCAGTAAAAATTCTCGCCAGATTTATTCTACTTATTTGTGAGACCGGCCTTGTAATATCATTCGAAAATTTGTACTTGTGCATTTGCATTTTTTTTACTCTTGCGGATTTTTGAGGTTAGATTTACACCAATGCATAACCTGAGGTGGCAATTCGATCGATTAGGTGTGGCGACGTTTGAGCCAAGATCAGACTAATGACCGGTTTTGTGATGTTTTCATATCTTATCGTAAAGTTCGATGACAGTTCACTCGAAGAGTGACATTATGGGTGAAAATCTGCCCTTGAAGTTGGGCTTTTTTTTGAGAAATCTTGTTCGATACATGTGATCTGTCGCGGGAATGAGTGGGGTGATGTGGAGAGTTTAGTCATCCATCCATCCGTTCTTTTCAGTATGAGGATGAGTTTATGCGGCCATGCCTTTCCTCCGTACCCGCATCCGGTGCTATTAGTCTCTCATAACTTTTTCTTTCCCCTTCGATTGGTGTGCGAATTTGCCGGTACGTGGTCTTACGAGTACTTGTGGGAACACCCCTTCCGTCATGCTCCTGACAGAACCGAGTGTCTCGGGGTGTGCTCAGTCCCACTGTATTGTCTCCCATCATAATGCCTTTTCCTCATCCCCCCTTTTTGTACTCCCTCTCTCCTAATTGTGCGTCAATTTAATCCGTAGCATCCTCCAACTGCACCAGTTTGCGAAAGTCTCTTTTCTCTGATCTGCTTCTTTATTGGTCCATACCTCGGCTCCGCAGGGCCTCGCACACCACGTAAATGCTTCTTTGTGTTCGTACTTTGGTTGGCCCAGTTGACTTTCCCTATCATAGGTCTTCTTTGATTGATTCCTGCCGATGACTGTGGAACTTTTTTAGTGGCATTCCCAAGTCGGCGAGGGGTTCCCCTGACACGAGAAAATGATGCGAAATGTCACTCGTATGAACGAATCATACGAGTGATGCGATGAGACGTTACTCCTAGTATGTGAAAAGTGAGTGCTGGAGATATGGAAGGGGCTAAGGAAGTGGTGAAAGGAGGAATCCGATGAGTAAGCGAAATGCATTGTGGGTCCAGAGTGTGTTGTGAGTCCGGTTTTGGATATCGGAGGAAGGAAAAGTGAGGAATGGAAGTGAACCACGAAAGTCGGACTGATAATTCTGCAGCCTTTTGTTCTGTATTTTATCACTAAGGAATGAAGAATCATTCTCTTTCACTTCTTATGCCGAGCTCATTCATATTCGAACTAACACCGTATCGGAACTAAATTTTCATGCGATTTTTTCCCACGAAATGGATTTTTTCCCGTGAACGTGAAAAACTCGTTTTCCAATCACGTATTATTGACCACTCCTAAGATATTTTAATTTGACAAAATTTCCATACCTGGATCGGTATTTTAAGCTTCGAATGTTGTCGGGTCGAGTATACAGAAATTGGAGGGAAACGCCGATACCATCAAACGGTAATGCGCGGGGTTCCTCCAGTTCCTCCAAGAGGACGGGCCCTTGCTTCTCTTGACGCTTAAAGAGTCCTTCCACGTCCGTATTTGGAAAGGGATCTCTGGGAATTCGCCCTTTTTGCTCCTCCCCATTGGTGGGTTTGAGGGGGTAGGGGTCATAGGGGACGGGCGATTGACCCCCGCACATGACAGGAGGTCACTCACCCACTTGTCTTGTGCCGCACGTCGTCGCGCGCTGGCCTGTTACTTCGGGGAAACTTGCGGTGACCCGTGGCGACCTCGTCTCCTGTCTTTCCCCGCAGCGCCTCGTGACCTCTCTTCCGAGGATGCATTTCATGACCCGGGTGGCGGGAGAGCAAGCAGTCATTCGGGCAATTTATTTAGGTGACCCAGCCGGTTGGCACCGACGCCGTGGGGCGTGCAAAGGGCTTGCGAGAGCAAGGACGGGAAGGATTCGGCCTCTTTACTTATGGAGATCTATTTACTCACGTACGGTAGTTGAAGGTACTTGTCGGAAGCAATGTCAAAGAAAGAAATGTCGCGATTGAAATGGAGTTTAAACCCGTAGAGTATTGTGAGGAACTGGCTAATCAATTAAATTGTGTAAAACACATATGTGCCAGTTCCGATTAACGTTCCAATATTAACGTAACGTAAAATAACTCTGCAAGAATTATTTTGTCGCTGTTTTTCCATCGAGGATTTACATTTTGGACGGATTGAAGGGAGGAAGGAAATATGCAGAATTGAAGCTAAGCTAATTTATAGTGTCGGATGTCAGATTTTGTTTTGTTGGGAGAGACAAGTAATTGTATCGTTGTACAGTTTTATGCGCTGAGTGTATCCACCCAAAACATTCTGCAAACGGTTGAATACCGATGATAATAATTTAAAAAATAATCAATATCGTAAATGAGTCTGATTTTCATGAATGTACATGTAAAGAAATGATAAGTCCTCAGGGTTGTCAGAAAGACTAGAGACAAAAGGAAGCAAATGACAGACTGTTGCCAATTTTGTATCAGTTTATTTCTTTTTGGACGAAGAACAAAACGTTTTCCTATTTATAACAATTATGTAGCAACTTACAGGTATTTTAGAATGCGGTTTTTTTGGACACGCCAATATCGAGATTTATTCATTAAAAATACATATTATTGCATTACGATACGGTAATCAAATTTGACACTTAATGCTGAGGTGGTTGACGACATGACGTGGCTGTCTGAATTAGAATAGCAGTGCTCTTCCCCTACTCTTATCCCGCTACTCTTATTCCGACTCCCAAGATTCTCGCAGAGCCAGGGCGAGTAAGACAATTGATGCAAGTGTGCGGAGTCTTCTTTAAAATAATTTAACTTTTATTCACACCCAATCAAAGGCCACTGTTGACACGCTCACAGAAACACATTATATTTGTTTACATTTTTTTCCGTTGTCGTGTTGCATTTAGGAATCAGTCTGATTCTAAGTTGGGGTTAGCGTTGTTGAAAGTTCACTGTTTTCTTAGAGTGGGGCTATACTGGGGAACCGGGAGAAGAATTGCAACACCCGTCATTCTGTCAATTCAATTGAAACTGGAGTCATTTTTTGCCATTGTCTTGTCTTTCGTGCTGGTCACCCGTTCGTTGCTCAATCCCTTCCCCTCCACTCCTTCGCCCATCCATCCGATCAATCTTCCCTACCCGTCCCCCTTTCTTTCGTCACCAATCCCAATACCACATTTCTCAATCACGTTATTACAGATTGACAGGTATTAAAGGCCGAAGCAAATGACGTGTACATGCAGGAAATTCATTTCACGCCTGTAACTCCTCAGACCAGTCCGTGACTATTAAATCAGATGTCCCCGAAGGGGGTGCCCATTCCTACACATTTGGTCGTGGCAGGGGGTCGGTCTTTGGAAGGCTCTTAGGGGTACCAAGTTGAGGAAATTTACACAATCGTGGACATTGTCATTTTAAAAAACGTTTAGGTTCATGGCTTCCTTGCTTCATAGTGTTAAAGATGACGCTAAATTGAATTTGAACCGATTCGAGAGAAGTAAAATCTTAGGAATAGTAATTTGACGTAGACGAGTACTTTGTATCTGACGGTGGATTTTATTATTTTAGGTAGTGTACCGATTAGAGGTGGGTTTCCGACCTCTCAGGAAAACTCAGTGTTCTGGACCTGCAGGATGCTTCACTCAACATTAATTAATTCGTCTTCGCCTATCCTCTCGCCTTCTTCGTTTAAAAATAGTTCGCTTCATGCTGCCAAAATCTCCATTATCCTTTCCCCCCTCCTTCCACTTCATAACCCTGACTACCTCTTTCCTTCACATAACCTACTACGCAATGGGCACTCCACGCCGAATTTACTTGTGACTGAAAGGTCACTGCGTCATTTTCGTGGCGCAAATTGAATCACCGTGAGAAAAGCGACACGTGAAACCCTCGCATCGCTCAGTTTCGCTCCGCAGCCTCTTAGATTCTAAGGCATAGAGCCCTTCAAGGAATGCCACTTTATCTTCCCGTCTGTGTTCCTTTTTCAGCGATAAGCTGCAATCTTAATTATCCACTTCCCATACACTCCGCTCTGTATTCACTCGGGTCCCGCCCATTTATGTGATCTCAGGCGCTTTATGAGGCCCCAAAGTGGGCGGGCTTCGAAGTTTCGTCGACCGCTACGCCACCGAGACGACGATAATGCTATTGCGAGAGTCTTGTCTGGCCGAGTAGAGTAAGACTGGTCGGCAATCCGTTAGCCTATGTGCCTTTATTACGACGATTGGTACCCACATGCCCTTAATTTTGTTCCCTGTTAAAGACAATTCGGTAATTTCTGGGACATCTTCTCGTAGTGGAGCGATTCCAGTTAGTGTATATGGAGCCTTTGATGTGCAAACGTACCATTCACATGCCTTTCCCTTTCGGGGGAGGAAAAGTAGGAAAATCCACGCATGAAGTTAT
Organism: Hetaerina titia; assembly: GCA_037158775.1. Classification (NCBI taxonomy): domain Eukaryota; kingdom Metazoa; phylum Arthropoda; class Insecta; order Odonata; family Calopterygidae; genus Hetaerina; species Hetaerina titia. The sequence goes on from CM073768.1 coordinate 133,934,813, forward strand.
TTCAGGAAACTCTTTCACCGATGTCCTCACCCACACTTCCTTGTCCTTGACTACTTCTCTCGCCTCCCTCACGTTCATTTACACGTGGACGCTCTCCTTTTCATGAGACTCCTGATATTACTTCCCACGAATATCTCTTCAGCTGCATTCACCCGAGACTTTCTCGACCTTCCGCTCAAACCATTCACTCTTCTCTCACGTTCACATCTGTTTGGGGAATCGACTTCCACCCAATCCCCCTGAAATAACCCAACCGGCGCAGCACACTTCTTCCATACCCGCCCGCCGTCGCTGCGTCGGCTCCACATTCTTTCATGGCCCACTCATCTCTCACCCTTTCTCTACTATTTTGACGACCACAAACACTCCTAAGTAACCAATTCAGCCGACATTCATCCTTATCCTAGATTATCTAAGTTTCGCTTTCATAAATGATGTAGGGGGGGTAAACTTTTGAAAAATTGCCATCTTTCCTCATCTAGATTTAACGTTTCTCTGTACAATCCACATAATTTTAGGCGTTTACGAGTCGCTCAATTCGCTCATCTTATATACTGCAATTCGCGTACATTTTGCGTACATGTATACTGAAGCATTTTCCAAGGTTATTAACCATAGTTGACTATCTCTCCAACAGTTGAACTCTCTGACAGTGGTGGCAGAGACCTGATTCGCCCAATCTACCCGATCGGGAGATGACACCTACCAACGGAGGATGGGTTAGCGCAATTGTCACTTCACTAGCCGTTAATCAGTGATTTTCCTAGCCATTTGGTATTTTTGCTCCTTCAGGCGTGATTCCAGAATGTATGATGGAAAAAGAAATGTATCCTCTGGTCACTATTCATATTTTCTACGTCTTCATATTCGACTGCTGTTGTGAAAAATACAGAAATTCAGATCTCGATGTTATGCCACATCGTCCCTCGCATTTTTACATTTTCAAACCCATTTTTTTAGCTTACCAATTCGCCATGTTTCGGAAACAGGAGTCTGCTCGGTCTCTACCGATGAGCCTTGCAATAAGGCCTAAAAACCTTTGTATATTCAAGATTGGCTCTTAAATTGCGAAAGTTGTGATTCGGAAAAAAGGCTTTTGAGTAATAAAATGTACGTTCGGGTCCAGCCACGCCGTCATACCACACCTGGGAGCTGCTTCAAAATTTTTCGAAATGAACATCGCTTGCACCCGAACGCGTAAGTCACTATTATGAAACAGTCACTTATTTAAAAAACTGAATCTGCAAACATCAGGTTGGTGAATTGCTTCCTTCAAATCACGTATCCAATGAGAAAATTGGACGCGATTGACAATGGATGCGAGGCCAAAAAATGCAAATTGTATGCGCGAATAAGTGTCTTAAGTTGCGGTAGTTTAGGCCATGTCCTTGGTGCCACCGTTTGCGTGTAGTTATGTGAACGGTTTGACATTAGATTTTCTTTGATAACGCTTCAGAAATGTCAAAAGCAGGGAAGTAAACGATGATATCATTTTCTTGGGGTTGAGTATTGAAATGATGCGTATTAGAAAAGAATGCTAATCGAACGGGTAACTCGATAGGAAAAGCTCCTTCCCTGCTCGAAATCATCCTTCGGGGGCAGTGATGAGTATGCTGCACGCGGTGCGAAGGGACCGCCTCGGATGTCGAGAGCGCAGAAAGTAGACCTCAAATCTGCCGACCAGAATTAGTAGGCGCTCCTTACTTACCAGCTACATTGTGGGACAACATGTGTGGCTTCTAATTAGTATAGAATCGGAAGAAATAAGAATTGAAATGATTAATAGTTACTACCTGAGCGATCGCGGTAATATTTTTCTGGAGACAATCGTCCTTGTGCTCCCGTGTTTACTTTTCCATTACCCTTACGGATTGTGTATATAAATTCCGGCTTATCCTTTGACTGCTCACTTCCTTCAGCAACATGCTTTCAGTTTTCAAAAGCTTGTATCATGCACCGGAAGCATACATAACCCTTCCTTTCTCTGGTATTCAAAGGCATTGGTCGAGGATATAATTTCAAATTATATCTCCATTCAGTAAAAGAGAAAACGTTTTTATCAAAATAAAAAGCACTCTTAGGCGTATCTTTTGCTCGAGAGAGCTCGTCATTTTCGAGCATGCCTTGTCGACATGTGCTTGACAAGTTAATCTGGCGCACATTCAAATAATGGAGATATCTTGGACACCATTATTCCATGGAACGAAAAGCGAATGTATCATAGAATTCAGAAACACCTACTGAAAATAGATTAAATTATAAATGGATTCCATGTGTACGGTTTTCATTGGCTGTGTACATCCGAAACCCACGTACCTAGGACTGTAGAATAATGATAATAATAATCGGCTCCGATTGAATGTTTAATATTTTCAATGGTTAATACCTCTCCTGAAAATGGACAGCGAACTCGCGATTCTTGTTCCCACATTTATTGGTCAACGGACATTTCAGAATGGCCAACTTTTGTGTTTTTGAACATTCTATCATGTTCATTATTTTTTACATGTATCGTTTTCAAATTTAGAAACTATGGGAAGCATGTCTGGGAAAAATGTTGGGAAATTATTTGGTGGAAATACGTATTTCAGCCAAATCGATAAACACCATCCTGGTGCATAGCTGTCAGATTGGCCATTCATTAAATTTTTGTCGGCGCCTCCAAAGGTGGACTCTGGCCATCCCTTCCGTTTTGAGGAACTCACTCGAAGGGATGAGCAAGATCGCTTATTCACACTGTCCAGTGCGGTTGATCGGTGCGTCGCGGAGATTTTCCGGTTGTCCGACTTTACATTGTTGTGATTCTCCCCTCCGCCCGCGTACTTTCTTTCATCTCACGAAACCCGTCACCCCAGGCAACCGCAAAACCCCCTCCCCCCTCACTCTCCTCCTCCATTCCCCCTACCCTCACTCCACCCGCATATCCCCCCCTCTCTCCTTGTCACGTGAGCAAGGGACGGATGTAATTCCACACCCTCCTCCTCTCTTCCGCCGTCTCCGCCCCCTCCAAACCCCGAGCGACCGGACGCTTTCCTATGCCCTCAACCCGCGTCATATAAAAATGAGCTGGAGGAAGGCGCTGGAATGGCGGCGAACAACACGGGCTTTTGCAGTAACCATTGGAAAATGTTGATGAGGATGGGGTAGGGGAGGGAATTTCAAGGGGCGATGAGGCATCGGCGGAATGGAAGTCCTTAAAACCGGGGGCTCCTAGGGCGAGCGGGTAGGTGAAATTCTCCCAGGAGCGGCGCAGTCTGTCGTCTTCCCCCGCAGAGCGTCACTCTGTGGGGAAATACGGGGTTCGCATCCCGGTTGTGTCATCGCTTTGCCTCGGATACTCTCTCATCCTTCATGCGCTGTGCACACTTCGGCGCTTTCCTCCAGCTCCCTCCTTAAGGCGTTCGACCACGCTGGGAAATCGGAAAAAAAGGAGAGGGAATCAGCTCGAACGCATAAGGCCTCGGAGGCGGTTGAGATTTTGAAGATTTCGATCGAGGGTCCAAAGATTAATAAGCGAAACTCCATTAGTCGAGTGTTTTGAGTTTCAGAATGGATGAAAACTGTTGTGATGAAAAAATGTTCCATTTTTCCCTTCGGGAAAAGTCCGAATGAAAATGTTCAAGTGAGAGGAAGAAGTGCAACGTATCGAACATACGTGTTGAGTAGCCAAACTTCTTTTGAAATGCAGCAATTAACTGGTTCTTGCATTTGAGTGTCCGTGTGTTCCCGACATCATTCATGCCCACCCACGAAGTAGCCAACTTGAAAAATTCAGGGGTTATCTCTAGTTATCCCTTTCATTTTATGCATTGTAAAATTATAATTCTCTGTAAATACACATCAATCTAACGTCTTATCTTCGCAGAAATTAGTGATTTGTTTTGGATATCCTTTAGACATGTTAATGTTTATATTACTCATAAAATGCATGTGTGCAGTTATATTTCACCTCAATCTTTTAAAAGACTCCACAAGGCGTGGTGAGAGAGAGAGAGTGTGGTTCCCAGTCAGTCAAATATTGTTTCATAAATTTCAAGCTGAATGTAGCATTTCCACCTTTTGGATTGGAAAATGGTTTGGTGGATTCCGTTCTGTATTTATAGCGAAGAGCTACAGACACGCTTCCGATCTTATTGATGTTTTCCTTATCCTTTCATTTTGAAATTTTCATCGGGCGCAGCGTTTCCCAATGTTGCCATGCCCACCCACACCCGTGTGGTCTTCCTATATGGGGGTCCCTACGTTTGTCTCCCTCCTAACTGGTAACCCTTATCCCTTCCCCTCCAGGGCCGGTCTCAATCCCCCCTCCTCCCACCTCCCCCTTCAGTCATTTCGCCCTCCGCTACCGTCCGTCACATGTGCGTGTCCTGGCAGAGATTGGGTCAATTTCTTAATGTTTGATGGTTCAACGGACACAGATCATCTTCGTAACGGCTTGCTCCTACCCCCGTCAAAGAGTGGTCTTACACTTGTCTGTTGGCGCGGGCACTGGGGGAGGGGATTACTTTCAAAATTGTCTCTAGCAATAGTATGCTGTTTGGGTGCCTGAAATAAATTGATTTTATCAACTGTATGAGATAAAATACCTTAAAATTGATCAATTATTCGTTTAATTTTGCGGTGATTAAGTTTTAAAGCGTTGAATGATGCTAGTAAAACGGATACACTGTGTGACAAATGTGAAATTACTCTAAAGAGAGAAGCGTGTGAATGGCTCAAGAAGATAGAAAACCAATTGGGCATATTCTGAGCACGATAACGCACCGAAGATCGTAATTGCAATGGACCACCTGGTAAAGAATTGCGGGAGCGGAAAGCGGAGGAATTTAAAGAGGAAGATGAAGGAATTATTGCGAAAAGAAGGCGGAGGAAGACGTCAGCTCAAGGAAAGATGAAAGAATAAAAATATTGAATGACAACAAGAGTACAGGTTGAAGAGCTAAAATCACGAGTCATCAGATGGATAATCTCTTAAGGAGATTATTATTTGGTCGTCTACCGTTTAAGGTTATGGGCACAGACTAATCACGTCTCCATTTCTTTGCTTCGCCTAAAAGACGAAACTTGACACCTCAAACTACAATAAACCGTTCTTCAATTCCGCGTACTTCCTTCCTCCCTTGATTCTCCTACCTTTTTGCCACCCCTTCTTCGCTTGCCTAACGTCCTCTCCTCTTTCGTAGTCTCCTGTGTTCCACCGCCAAACACAGTAATCTAGATTTCTTTCCTGCTCCCTTTGAATTTCTCCCAACAACGCTCTCTTATCCCCCACCGTGACAAATGCGTCTTCAATTGATTTACAATCCGTCCATATCACCTTTTCCATTCTTCTCCACAGCCGTATCTTAAAAGCCTCTCAAGTACCCCTATCATCTTGCTTCAACGACCAAGTTTCAGGGCTGTACAAAACCACGCTTCACAATAAATTCCTCAGTAGTTTTTCATTAACCTCTTTCCTTATCGTCGTTGTCATCAATTCCTTCCTCCTGGTGAAATCTTCTTTTTGAAGCAAATTTTTTCTTCTTATATCCCTGCTACTGTGACCATCTAGGTCCAAAAAATCTGCAGAATACGTGAAGTGTTCCACCTGATGAAGGTTTTTTGGGCCTTACCTTTTAATGTTGAACGTAGCTTTCCTCGTTCTCGTAATTATAACCTTTTTTTACTTATACTTTAAAAATCCCATGCCTACCACAATGATTTTCAAATGCCCTCAACAATGGTTGTAATCCCTTGGCTGACTGTCCAACTAAAGCTTGATCATCATTCTTATTGTGATGCTTATTAAAATATTTCTAACGTCATCGAGTGGAATTACTACCTTCTACCACTACTCCTGAAAAGCCAATATATTATCGAGTAATAAATTGGATGTCCGAATATCCGTTCATCGTCCTGAAATTGAGATAATTACGAAAGTTTGAACATTCATATTTCTTGGGATTATTAATAATATACGGAGATACTAAAAATATATCTTCATATGGAATGACCCAATGGTGATTGACATGAGAAATATGCGGGTGTAATAATGAGTGAATACTAGTGATTCAGTTAGTTGGAAACTGTTGAGAAACACTCGCTTGAGATCCCTCGCAGCCGTTGGTGATCGTCCAATGCCACTACTATGACATGAACTTGGTTTTGAGTTAGGAAATAGATTCTAGGGCTTCGAGAGCTGCGGTTCCTCGTGCTACCTTCAGTTGGGCGATCCGGTATTTCCCTAGCGCCACCCTTTTCGAGACGTAAACACAGCTTCCGCGGTTGTTGATGTATTGTTGTGCGGAAAAAACGACGGCGTCCATTAGAGTGGTGGGCATAGGTGTAGCTTCCGAATGGCTTCGGGGGAAAGCTCAACTCTTACCGGAGTCCACGGGGGGTCGGCAAGCAGCCGTCCGACGGCGCGCCCATCTCACTTCTCCAGGCGGAGAGCTCCAGGTGAAACAATTGGGGAGGCAGGATGCTAATATTGACACACACATACAAACGTACAATCTCACCACCTCCTGACGAGTATATGAGAAGGATTAAAAGTGCTTCTGCTCGAGGGATCAAATATCCGTGGAACAGGGCTCACAGTCGTTTTGCCTTTGTGAATGCAAGGCCCATCCGCCTTCTCATAGGTTTGACCTCTTTAGACGAAAGGTACGCGAATAACCTACTTCAGTTCAGTTTTTCATGTAAAAGTGTAAGAAGTTTATGTAAAATTCCCCCATTTTCTCCCCCTCCAAACAACCCCTAACCTTACCTCTACCTTGCTGTCTTGAAGGAAACTATATAAGCTTGAACCTATCAGCTTCATGAACCTGATGATGACGAAGAAACGTCGCCTTTATTAACAGTGGAACAATTCTTTACCATTTTCCAGGAATCGATCATGTATGTATATATTTTATATTACTTTTAAATGGTGAACGACTTTTTTAAGACACGCAGTTTTGCGATACTTTAACATTGACAATCATTAAACTAATACAAAGTAAAAAAAAGTTGTTAGAAATAGTAAGCAGATTGAAATACACGATCAGTTGAAATAAATAAAATTAAAATTGTCTTATTTTCGTTAATTATAAATTTCTTTAATTAATTATCAATTTATTTGATTAGTTATATATTTCTTTCATTATTTATAGCATTTTTTATTCCCTAACTTATTCAATTTCCAATTCTTTGTCAAAATTTTGTAACACGTGAATCACCGCTCTCGCCAAATTACACTCGATAGGAAATTGACGTGAATCCATCCCCTCCCCATTCCCCATCCATCCAGGGGCTGCCTACTCAAATATCATCAGGTATAACGAGGAGGGGGGAGGAGGAGCATAAAGGTGCCCAAATGAATCACGTGAGCAATTGACGCTCTCCATGGGCAGCTAAAGGTGGAGGGTCGTTTCGCATTCGGTAACCACATTTGGGATGCATAAGGGATTCCTTGAAGAAGGGTCGACTTTTATTTTCTGGATTTACTAATAAAACATCCACCATTCACTTGCTTTTTGTTTGCCAGGAATCGACAGATAGTCCTTAATAATTTAAAAATAACTCCAATTTTAACATCGACAGAATAAGCGTTTATTTAGTGTTCGACTCTCCCTTCGTCTCTGAGCACAGAAAGCGAAACAAACCCAACTCCGGGGTTGTTATTTGTTGTCCAAACAACGAACAAACCCCACTAGCAACATCAATAAACGCTAGAAAAATACGGCGACCTTCCAAATTCATAGAGCATCACAATGAAGGTGACATTTTGAAAATGTATTTCGTATTTTAAACGCTCCTGTACAATACATTTAGTAAAGAATTGAAAAGAATCAAAAAAGTTTAGTTTTTAGGCGTTTAACTTTGAAATTGCTTAAAAGACCAAACCTGAGGCCAATCCATCACTGAAAAGTACTGCTGTAGATAATCACATTTTTCGAATGAATTCCATTGAAATAAATTGTTTCAATTGCGTTGTGATAAATGTATTTTGATGTTTATCATATTGGCGGATTGAAAATTTTAATTTCAACATTCCAAATGACTCATCACTTTTACACGTCAATAAAAAATCTCATTAGAATTAGGATGGTGCCCCTTGAGGTCTGCAAGAGGGAAGGCCAGGATAGCAGTTTTAAATGGACTCAGGAATGTATCCCTGAGAGGGATTCCATTAAACTCGTCGCTCTGGGGCCACTCGTAGCAAAAAAATGTATGGAACTCGTTTCCACGCGTTCTCCCCTCCGAAAAGAGTCGCAAAATGAACTCCACAAATGGACAATTACTGCCCGGCACCTCAAAGGGGTTCGCGTGGTGTGTGCGCGGCACGCACGGGGTTAGGCAAGGGCTTGGGGCGCCTCCTCCGCCTCACTCGCGCGTTCGACAGCCTCCCTCGCCCGCTTACGCGGCGCCAACCGTGACGGTGACGCCGTTTCTCGTCACCGTCACGGCTCGTTCCCGTCGCGGTGGCTGGCATTTTTTTTGTTTCTGTCCGATCGAAATAATTTCTATTTGGCAACTAAGGAATAATTTCAGATCCTGTGGAAAAGGGCTTGATTGTTGAGGGCTATTCATTGTTGCTAACGAATCATATGCGCTCCGAATTCTTCAACCGTTCGTATTCTCTAAGCCTCCTGCGACTCCTCGATTGCCGTATCGAAATTATTGCGATCGCTTTTTAGACTCGACTCCCTACTTCCTCGATGGTTGGGAAAATGGGAAGAGACGTCACCAGCGGTCATTACGTATCATAGCTTTGCCCGTAATTACTCCCGGTCGTTTAGCGTGCGTTTCACATACCAGGAGAAGTATTTTTGATCCTTAGTGCTCAACGTGGAGTTTCCTTCATTAACACGGACGTTGTAAATTAATAAAAATCTTAAATGTAGTTTTCATTCAGTAAACGAAGACAGGATGCCTTAAATGTTCATCGAGAAACGAAAACCTTCATCGATTGTTTTGAACGTGCGCGATTCGTATAAATATGGAGTCTTCAGTTCCATGCTCGACTTGAAGATCTGTTAAATCAGGGTCCTCTTGCCTTTCGATCCATTTTTGTAAAAGTGAAAAAAAAACTATTTTGAATTTTGTTCCATTGAACATACTTTGCGCTCATGTGTAATTGAGTGTGTATGGATACACCTGCGAGTATCAACCGACTGGGTAATTTCACGAAATTTGTAAACATCATTTTTGAGCAATGAAGTGAAGAAGTATTATGGAAAACAGAGGCTGCTTATGAAATCGTAGCTTGGGAACTGAGAGCTAGCTGCTGAGACTTTCGGCTTGATTTCACATTAAACCGCTCAGAGAAATTGGCGGCATGGGCAATTTTCTGTATTTGAAATTTATCGAGAGTTTGAAGTGAACAATATAAACTAGAGGTTGATGTTTATCACTCTTGGAATGTCTTCGCATGTGAGGACGGAGACAAGGAGTAATATCTGATGGTAAGTAATGGAAAGAATAAGTAACGGACAGAAGGAGCACGAGTACACAGTATTTGGGTGAAGACGGTGAAAATTACCAGAAAAGAGTCGTAGAAGAATTGCCGCGGTTAAAGTGGACCTTGAGGAAGATACTCGAATAATGAGAGGAAAATGCACGCTGTACATCATAGAAGTGGTTGTGATGAGGACGAGATCTCTTGACACAATTCGTGGGACTCGTAACCAATGATGATGGCGATTGCGGCTCCGAGAGGCACCTGCCGACAATAGAGGTGACACGCCCCTTTTACGGCACACGCCTGTTTGTGCTCCGGCTTTGGGGGCAGGAATGGCAAATAATACCGCCCAAGCTCCCTGGCGCCTGTTGGTCTCCACCTCCTCGGGAGAGCGCCGTGTGGAGGCGACAGACGACGACGGGCCGCGCCTCGTCGAACGATATTGGGCCGCCCATGACGAGAATAGGAGGGGTTTGTCTCGTGGAGAATACCCTTGCAAGCCGACCCTGGGATATCGGTGGCTTCGTCACCCCTGAGACGACGCGAAGTTTCCCCAACCCAAGCAATTTTCCGCGAAAATGTGAAAACACAAGATATCTTGTTTTCAAAAATCGGCCCAACGTCGGTACAGCTGGCATTGCTGACTAGTTCAATAGTTAATCAGAATGGTATTCACAAGTGTTGCTTGAAATGGTGGCTGGAATGCACCTCCATCGTAAAGCACCGCGGAGCGGACTTTGGAGTCCCCGACCCCGGAGTCCCCTATGGAGGGGACTTCGGGGCCCTCGAAATGACCTGAGGAAGTTGGGGTCGACCACACCACCGGCTGCGAGACACCCTTCGATCCTGCCTTGGTCTCGAGCGGGGGCTCTTATTCCTTCCCTTTGAGCAGAAAAAGGGAGCAGCGTTCTGGAGGAAGCCCCCTCCCTCTCTCCGTCCTCCGACTGAGGGATTCCCGCTGCCCACGCCCGCGAGGGTATCCCCTCCGCTCTGAGATTTCGCCGCCCCCATCCGAGAAGCTCCTCAGGGGTTTTTGAAAAGGATCTGGCCCTCTTGCTTTCGAGGCAGCCACATCTGCCTCCCAAAACGCCCTTCCCCCCGTTCGCTCTCAAAGGTCCGCCTGGGAAACCTCTCCACCCCCGAGGGATTGCCTCATGGGGTGCCCCAGAGAGGATGCCACCCGCCGTTCTGGGGGTTCGAATCGGTGAGAATAAGTTCAGATACAGTTCACGTCGCTCATGTGCGTTTGTTGAAACTGAGATAGAAAATGACAGTGGGGACGGGGTATTTCATAAAATGTTCCCAGCATTTATTTTGTTAGAAGACGTTAAAAACCTATTTCCAAGGTAATGTGAAAACCACAAACGAATATTTTTTTTAGATGCTATTAGTTTACCTGCCTCCAGTCATATAGGAAATGGGGAGAGTGCTTTTCGGTCCGTTACATTTGATGAAACATTTAGATTCTACAAAATATTGCTTTACGGTACCGTGTGAACATTAACAGGCGAATGTACTGCAACTCATGCATTTACTAATCGCACTATTTTCGTGGTAAAAAACATTCTTTGTACCTAAAGTGAGGTTATTTGAAAAATCTCAAAACAATTCTAAAGGAATCATCGTAAGCAATCACTCGAAATTTCGGTATTATCAATACGCCAATGGTAAGCTTAGTTTGGATTGTTTTGGAACGGTTTAAGGACTCAAGATTTACCAATATTTTAATGCATTATTTCTATACGCTAAACATTTGAGGATGAGATATTAGGCTCAGACTTTCAGGCAAATGCATTCTAGGCCTCGCGCAACCTTAATGGGATTCGTTGCATGCAGACGAGCAAGCTGAAATCAATATGCATTTCGTAAGAAGTGGAAAAATGTTTGCAATGACTTCACGACGCCGCAGTCACTATCGGAGCGTAGTTCATTGCATGTACATTGCATAAAGAGGAGCAGTCGAATCTCTCCAATTACCCTTGTAAGAAAATTTATTAAGTTGAATTGCTTTTGGAAATCGTATAATTAATATTATAAGATACAATTCATGCCATTACAGCTGCGCCATCAGGGGCGTGTTTTCCTCAGATGTGGGTGACATGATGGGTGGTAAGGGACGCGGCTGCCTTACTGTGGCGGAAGTGAGGGGGGTCGGAGACAAACTTGGCGACAGGGGGATGTCGGGGCTCCTCATAGGGGCGAAACAGCCCACCCACTATTACCATTCGCCGAAGCACTCGCACTGCGCGGGTAATCGCCGTAGCGTTCGAGACCCCGGCATTGAGTTATCTCCATACATTTCAGTTAGGTCGCATCTTTTAATTTGCCAAATATACTCAGCGTTTCATTCTTATAATTTATACCAAATGCTAAGTAATGAAAGATGGCAATCAGTGTGACAAGCAATAGACGGCCTTAAATATTTGCAAGATAGCTTTGATGTTCAGCGTTCTTCTCACTTCAAGTAGCATACCTGCATGTTATAATCGTTCTCGAGAGCATATACTGTGGTACCGATAAGCATTAAAAGGTAGATTTATGTAGGATCTCGAGATTGCGAGCGAATCTAATGTACTTGTACGTAGAATCCATTCGGCAATCTTATGCCGAAATAAATGTTCTTACCTGTATTTATCAAATATCTGTATCCAATAACTGGATAAAATAAAGTCATTACAATAATTAAACTACATTCATACGGAAGACATCAAATTTCTCCTGCCCAAGGAAAGGTCCGCCTTTTACCGCGTCGTATTAATGAAGCGTTCGTTTTTTCAACGAGTAAAATTGTACTTTTTCGAAGAAATAGCAATGTTATTATGATCTAAATTATGTAATACGCTCCCGCCATGGCAATTTATTCTTCTGCTAATTGTTTCCCTTCCAGCACTTGGAATTCTGGGTTTACAGTGTGACAGATTTAGGATGCCTGTCATGTATCCTAAGTCCGGGGTCCAAATTAAGTGACTAAATATGCGCTCTCCCGCTGCCTAATGAGTTATGACACCCTTCAAGATGGCGTTCACCCTAAATCGGGCGATTTAGGCACCTAAATGATGAAGTGGACACAGCTTAAGACTACCCTGAAGGCGATGGCTGAGTTAGCCATTGAATCTTTTGTACAATAATACAACACCTTGTATTATGCTAGTCGAGAAATCTACGTACGTGCACAACAAGGCTCCAACCGCGGGGTCACATTGATCGATAGCCCTGGGAGGAATCGTTTTGGGGGGCATTGCTCGCACAACTTGTTTCCCGAATGGCTCCTAAAGTTTCCCTCCTCCCGGTCAGAGGTGAAGTTGCCCGCTGGCATTGAATCGCGAGTGCGGTGGGAAGCGCAGTGGCAGGAGGGCCCCCGGGCCGTTGGAATCGCCGTTGACCCTCCAGAAGAGTGAATGAGAAAGCCCCTTTTCCCACACATCCGTCTGGAAGTTAAAAACGTATATTGGTAGGGAGACGCCTAATATTTTTTATGCTCTCGGGGAGCCTCCCCTAACCCTGTGAGGGCGACCGGACGAGTGTGTCGCCCCCGTGGGGAAAACAGCTGCCCCTCCCACCCCAACCCCCACTTCCGCCCCCGGGGTCCCACGGGCCGGAACAGGGCCTTGCAGGTAATGGATGCGTACGCGCACGGCCCTCACCCTGGGGCGGAAGCACTTGCCTGGCTTGCTCCAAACCACTCCGGAAATGTCGAACTCACGGAGAGTAACGGCTCCGAACCGAGTGCGTACGAATACTGTCGTTACGAGATGCAAGGGACCGTATTGCTCGTGCCTATTAGATGTTCTACGTCGAACCCGTTACTTATGTCGTCTCTCACTGCTCACCGCTCTCACGAACGCGCCAACAAGCTTATGTTGATGCAACATAAAGAAAATGGGTTTAAGTTATGGATTCCGCTCCAAAGTTTTCTTTTAAACAAATATTTCGTTGTTCTATTGTCACGAATGAGGGAATAGGCGTAGAAGAAGGAAAGGGGAAAGTTTTACAAAATAATTGATCATAGCCCGGGGATTGATAGTTCAACCCCTGCTCTTTCATTTGGCATGTAGAATTGCTCGTTAAGCGCGTAAGGTTTTTCTACGACAGTGATTATTTCAACCGCGATATTTTGTTTGTAAAATGCACAATTTCCAGCCACCTCTTCTCTGTTTGCACGCAATAGAAAGAGTTCTCGTCATAAATGAGCTTGTTATTGAATTTCTCTTCCTTCTCCATCTCTTCGGAGTAAAGGATCACCAGACGCACAGATCCATGCACGCCCCTCGCACGAGCCCATTTCGAAAATAGGGGTTATTAATTTGATTGCCACTTAACATCCTCCGCGGTATATAAATAATAAAATTACCATAGTCATTACTGAATGATTCGGCCGCGAACGTAAATGAGGTTCGTTGCAATAGAGTCATTCTTCGAGTAAAAAAAGCTCCATTGAATCTCGATTGACCCTCAATGCTCCACGATTAAAGCAGTAAAACATTACGGCCTTCTGTTCTCTACAAAGATTATTCCTAAAGAAATACACAAAGGTCTTTTATGCTTTCGACTCTTTCGTGTTGGACTCAGTCAATGTTTGCACTGATGCTCTCAATAATCTATAAATAATATAGTGTCGTGATTTTATTGATTTTCTCGTGATCCCAAGGTATTCAAGCACGTCTGGTACATTATTCCGACACCGTTTCTACGCCATACCCTTAGTTCCGCAAGGAAGATGTGTAGCAGGGGATACTAAGGCACTCATGACTTAATTATGTTTATATAATGGGGTTTAAATGTTATGCTCTCGTAACGCAAATGGTGGATTACAAAGTTTTGGTTATGTATTTTGGGGTGGATCGCCAATTTTTTTATGAAAGGGAATTATGTGCGATATGAAACAACATTTAAATAAATGTAATATATAGCTTTTTTGGGGTATGTTAATTGCTCTGGACTTTTGTTTGCTTGTAACTATGGAGTCCTTATGATTGATTCCCTCTGGATTACATGAACTCAAATTTGTTCTGTGCCCCTTTTCAGAGATCTCATAAGAAGTCTCCATCGCCTTTTTAGTATTTTGGTGGAACTGACAACTTATTTTCTTCAACAACCACCGTCAAACCCTTCACACTTTCGTTTAGTGACGAATTTTCACAGAGTTGATACAAATAAAATCGTTATTTCATTCTGTATTTTTTTCAGGTCGTAAATCCAGAGCCTCTTTTAAGTTTACGGTTGTTCCGTTCGTATCATCAACCTTGGACTCCTATTAAGCCCGCTTTACTACGTACTCGTATGCCACATCGGCAATCATCTCTCACGGATATGCTGGATTAAATAAGATGTTACCATTTAAGTGGATGTGTCACCTATTGAAACTCAGTATATAGTCGTAAACTGGAAGATTTCTGCTGATTTCCCTCGTCTAGTACAAATTTCCTCCATCTAGTACAAATCATCTCGTAGAAGGGAGAATTTGTCTTTATTTCCATCCCTTCCGGCGTGCTCTCTCTCCCTTCCTGTCTCCTCCCTGTTCCATCTCCCACAAAACACTTTTTTTCTTTTTTGGGCTTTTTAGTTGTCTCGTCGTTTCTTTCTGTATTGCGTCCACATCTTCCCAGTGATGTCCCCTCATCACATTTTTGCATTTTGGAGGCACGTATTTGGATTGATTATTTCCATTGAAATTTGTGAATGTCATTTCAAGGTAATGGTCTCATCCTTTGAGTGTGAGAAATGGTCTTCTCTGATGGATAATTCTCTGTATCGTCCGCAGCCATCCGAATTTTGCTGCTTTGTTTGAAATTGCCAATTGTGGTTCCGCTTCTACATCCATAATGAATCATCTGCAAGTCATAAGTTCTCTTGACCCTAGGGGGGGGGTGGTTGGGGCTGGGAGGGAGGGACGCGCCGTTTATCCAGTTTCAGTCGTTCTCATCATGGGCCGAAGGGGGGGGGGGGACGTCGCAAGATGTCGTCGGTCGTCTTTTCATCGCGGATGTTGTTATTCCTTAGCAAGGGATTCGGACTTTCTAGATCTGGCTTTTCATTATTATCATCACTCGATGACTGGACCCGTAATGTGATGCGAGAAACTGCTGAGACGACCGTGTCTCCACATGTGAGATCATGGCGCCTAAATTTAGAGTTCTTGTCATCGGTGAAAGGCGGAAGGAAATTGGTTGTTGAAGTCACCCTGGACTGTCTTTGAATGCGGCGACCGTGGTTGGACCATCTCGTGCGTTTTGATTGCGTCTCAGGATCCATCGTCGAATTGGATACCAATGATAAGGAATCTACATCATAATTAATACCCCGCAAGCCGCCGCAAGGGCGTGCGGCGGGGGGTGTTAGGGCACCACCCGTAATATAGAAAGAAAAAAAACCGCATGCAGAAGCCACAAATTTATAGTCCACAAACGAAACATGGTATACATTCATGCGAAAACCCTTACACCCCATACACACATGAAAACACACAAACTACCAACTAACATACACATGAACCTACAAATATACCGATGTTCTTGCAATGTTTAATTTTGTTCCGAATGATAAATTAAGTGTTTTTAATGTTTCTAAAGTGACTTCGGTTTCTTGCTATTATGATTTCTGATTGTTCGGGGAAAGAATGAGTATTTTTATCCATCTGTACTGGAATCGTATCTCCCTTATTTTATCATTGTGGTCTGATCTACCTAAGTGGTGTGGGGCCATTAAAATTCCTTTAGTGTCATCGTTAAACTCGTTTGCTCTGAACCTTTCTAAAAGTCTTAGTCTCGCTTGTCGCAATAATTTGTAGCGACCTCTTCAACTTATCCTTCCTTGTTAAATTAAGTATAAGAAACACTAAACTGCTCACTTGGAACTATTCAGTTGATGAAGATGTTTAAAACTTGTTGTAATCCCAAGCACATGTATCTGTCGCCCCGAAAGCACAAGAATACGCCACCGTCGACGTTTAGAGTGGACACTGATGTAATGCCATGCAAATACGAAGCCCTCTGTCCACGGTTCTTTTCACTTGCCAACGTCGCTGATTGATTGATTTCTTGTTTACCTCACATCACTCGACCAGAGGCCAGTAGTGTCCTACCGTCCTAACGCTCATAGTGAGGCGGCATGCGGGGTAGTCGGGAGTATTAAGTTGGAAGGGGAATGTCGCCCTATAAAACCCACGCAGATGAGACTGTAGAAAGGATATGTATCCACTACTGAAGAATTAATCAGTCCTAAATACAGGGTCATAATAAGGCTTTATATCTTGCGTAAAATTTCGAAGTGCTCAAAGTTTTGCCCAAGCCTTCGAAAAGATTTCCTAAGGCGGACTGCCAAAAAACTGCCATGATCTCGAAAACTGTGGATGAACTCCATTTATAAAATTTCATCGGTCCGTTTCAAGTTAATCTGAACGAGAATTGTCTGTGAAGGTTTCATTTTGTAATGAAGGTTTCGTAAAATACCCCAGGTTGTTTCAATAATCATTTCGGAATAATTATTTAATGTAATAGAATCTTTTGTTAAATGAAAATGCCACTGTCACGTGGTAATTGTTGAATTTTGTCTAGCAGGAGTTACTCATTGCGTCGGGTTCAAGGAGAAGTTCATCGACAAAGATTTACTGGCTCAAACGGTAAGGACAAATTGGTGTCAATGTCATCAATTTGTGCCAGCCGTCTCACACACCTTGCCGATACCTTGGTGCTTAGAAGCATGTCCATATAACTTTATCGTTGGACCAAAGAGTCAATCGGCGGCCTCTCGAAAGCCTTGGGTGAATTGTAAATCGGAGAACAACGAGGGCTGTCCAGAACGTAACCTCCGTTTTCGTGTAGCGTGATAATTGATGGAGCTAATGGTCGCTGTCTTGACTATTGACACACACAGTAGGTCAGTACGCCTCGCGCTGCAGCGGTTTTAAAGTCGGGTCCCTTTGTCATTGGTTTACAATAGTGAGTTAAAATGAACACTGCATCTGAAATTCCTGCCGAATGTGAAGTTCGTTCAGTGACAATGTTCTAACTGATAAAACACTTCGAGACTGCTGGCATCTGCTGACATTCATCGGGAAATTTGTGCTCTGTACGGACCAAATGTGATGATGAGTGGCAAGAGTTGTGCGACAGTATTGTCGTTCGTTTAAGAGTGAACATAAATGTTGATGATGATTACAGGGGTGGCCGGCCGTCTGAGGTGAACAATGAGCTGCCCCTGAAAATTGAGGAAAAGTTCGTGAAAAAATGCGTTTTACGATATCTGCAATCTTTAGAATGTTTTCCACAAATTTCGACGACTATTTTGAATAGAAACACGACTAAAAACTTAGTCTCCTACATGTTTTGTTCTCGTCTCGATGAGGAACTTGAAGATACCGTCATAGATTGGGTGCAATCTCAGGCGGCAGCATTTCATGCTGAAGAAATTTGGAAACTAGTTCAGAGATATGACAAATACTTAAATCTGTTTGGCGAATGTGTATAAAATTGTAGAGGCATGTAGTATTGATATGAAATAATAAATTTTCTATTCCAATGCATTTTTATATCATAACGGAGGATACTTTATGGACAATCCTTGTAGATTACCATCCTCCGCCTCACGGGAAACGGTGCAAGACTCTCTGTTTCGGTGGTTGCTTTCGCCGAAAAAAAATCATTCCTTCGATTCTTATGTTTTCCTATTGAAAAATTAACCGCGACTGATATGAGTTCTCTCAGTTAACCAGAAGAGCTCAATTGTAAGGATTTAACGGTTTTCCATAGTCCATGCATTTTTCAAAATGACGACAAAACAGCACTCTTAAAAAGCCTTGTCTGTCCCCACCCCCCCTGCCTATGGCTGGCGTGATGGGCCCGTGGTGGGGGGAGGTTGGGGGAGGTTGAGGGAGGTGGGCACGTCGCTCCCGTGGCGTTCTACCGCCTAGCCGCGCTCCCACCCTTCTCACCTGCACACGCTTGCCCTTGCCCGCGGACTCCCTCGCTCCTTGGAGAAGCGAGATGGTCGATTGCAAGCCGCTTCTCTTATTTCTCCTCCGCATGCCCTCTCCTCTCTCCTCCTCCTCTCCCTCATCGGCGTGCGCTCGTGGAAGCGCTGCACGGCTGCCTCCCTTCACCCACGTGGTGCACGCTCATGGTCTCCGCACGATGCTGCCCCTTCCCTCGTGTGTCCGACTGGGGCTGGAATAACGGTCAACACTCATGGCTTTACCTCTCTGCACTGGCTGCATGAGGGAAATGAGCTCGCACGCACACAGAAGTCAATGCGTGCCTTCACAGGAGAGGCGCAGTAAGGGAGTGACCCGGGGGGGTGGGGGTCGTGAGGGAGAGGTTCCTTCGTGGAAAGGGAGGTTGTACTAGTGAGAGCCAATTTGCCGTTCATTGTTATTGCTCTGAGGCCCAATCTTTTGGCGGGTGCTGCGAGAAGACTAAGCCGAGGCAGAAGGGATTTAAGGGCGAGGGAGCGTGTTTTCGGCTGGGGGGCAGTGCGTTCCTTCGGGGGGAAATCGCCGGGCATTATTTTCGAAATAATGTAATGGCAGGTGGGAGTTGGGTCACGAGTGAACGGGTTGATGGATCGAAGCTTTTGAGCGGAAGGGCCCTTATGGATCGGCGTGATTGAGGGAGCTTAAGGATGGGAGAAGGGAAGGAAAACTGTACACATGAATACCTTTCGTTAATCGACGAATCTTTCTTCGTCTTCACATTTTTCCATGTTTCAGTTCCCTCTGATATGGCCAACCTTGCTCCTGTTTTCTCCGTATGTAATGCCACCGCGGGGCCAAATCGATATTCTGTTGGGTCAAGTAGTTGGGGAGCATGCCTTGAGTCCGTTTTCTTATTCTCAAAGGAGCGTTTATAGCGGAAGGGAAACCGCCGCGCCTTCTATTTTTCTGAAATGTCCTCTTAAGGCCGCTAAACGGCTCTCGTGGAAAGCGCGGCATGCGTATGAAAGAGCCGCGCCATTCCCTGAGGTGATGCCCTCTAATGAATCCGAAATCTCCTGCGTGAGTCCTCTACATTCGGTCATCCCGAGGAATCCTATCAACTCGAGGTACGACGCGGAGTTAAGTCAAGGAAAACGCCGCCGCTGCCCTCGTCGGACTGTGCTCCACGTCTCTCTTCATCCTCCCCCCCTCCACCAATGTCCGTTTGAGGAAAGGGTGGGCCACAACCTCCCAAGCAGAAGGCCTACATAAAAAGATAGTTTTTCCGAAAATCTTTGCTGAGTGTTTCTGAGTTGGACTTGCCCTAATTGTTGGTTGGCATTGGAAGTATGGGATTTCATTGATGTCGCGAAGAAATCATTTGAGAAGGCGTATCCCACTGTCAGTTACGAAAGGTTTACTTGTATTGGTCAAACAATATTCGTTATATTAAACCTCTGTGCCATAATTATTACTCACCACAGATGAATGACCAAAAAAAAGGATTGAGTATGCATTTATGAATAGCTAATTCTTTAATCTCGCTAGAAATTTGATGTGAACATGTTAAAATAAACCAATCCGAATGAGCCACTCAGCGGTGACCCAACACACCACATTGAAGCTCATACATTAAAATGAGACTGCTACCTGTAGTAGTGTGGATTCATTCATAGAGTGTAACTATCCATTCAAACGTGTGGTCGCTTTAGTTTCAGAATTAAAACCATTAAATTTTGTACGCATTCGGAGAGGTGCTGGCTTCAATTACTTTCCCGCGTGCGTGTGGGCCGCATTGCAATGGAATGGCTCGAATGTATGAACCAGTAGCGTACGGTCGAGCCGACTAGTGGCGACCCTGAGCCCATCCCTACACACGAAATATTACAGACCCTACAATGTGTTATTCCGGAGAAAACGTTTTAAGGCAAGATGACTTCAGCATATAGAGCGAAACGTTACCTCCCCCCCCCCCCCGCAATAAAACAGATTGATGAAGGCGATATCCCCAAAAGGGTTATTTGAGGGGGGGTTGTAGTTGAGGGTGCTTCGACCCTCGTCCTTGTATCACGCAAACGAAGCGTCCGCCGTTCGATGTATCGATCTGCGTGTCTGTGGCCGTCGCCTTGGGAGGTTTGTTGGTGTCAGTCCATGGTGGCCGGGATGGCGATTTGGACGGGAGCTTAAATGAGAGGTGTTAGCGCCCTCGTCGCTCTCTTTGAGGGGCCGACTTGGGAATAAGTGAGACGAGGGAAGTTTGATGAGACGAACTTGAGGAAAGTTTTAAGTCGTCCTTGTGGGGTTTTGGACTCATTCTCAGTCGGGAATAAGCGCGAATCGACCTCTTAGCAGGACGAGAAAACTGTTTCGATGATGCCAGTCGTGGAAATCACGAAAGAATGTGTCGTTCA
This sequence comes from Hetaerina titia, assembly GCA_037158775.1. Classification (NCBI taxonomy): domain Eukaryota; kingdom Metazoa; phylum Arthropoda; class Insecta; order Odonata; family Calopterygidae; genus Hetaerina; species Hetaerina titia. Next base: position 133,955,556 of record CM073768.1, read on the forward strand.
ATGTAATTAAAGAATGCACGATCCATTGGAATTCAAATGCCAATTCCCAAAATATGTCAGAGGCAGAAGTAATTTTAGATTCTAATATTTTCTATTTATAATTATATGCTCGAAATTACTAAATTTAAACGAGTGTCTTTACTATATGATATGAAGATGTTTTCCTCAGCTTGGGTTTTTGTTTGCAGTACGTGGAGTTACAATTCACTCACTCTGGCTCTCTGTCATTGGAGAAATTGTTGTCATCATATAAAGAATGGGGAAATTCTCTCCAAGCATCTACTTTTTCAATTATATTTTACGAGATTGATTAACTGCTTACAAAAATGATTGAATTTATGCTCTGAGTAACTGCTTAAAACAGTTATCGTTGAACTCACTCACCAAAGTACCTATTTCTCTGTTCTCTAAGTCGATTCAAATCCCTAGTCTTTTTCTGCATGGGAAGCTTACAATACACAAATACGTCGATGGGCCAATGCCGGTCAGTATGTTATAGGCAGGCTCAGCATAGGCTTTCATTTAAACGGTGTATTGTTTATGTGAGACAATAAGCTCTTTTTATGCTATGAATAGTAATTCCCCCTCTAATTCCATGTAAATATTGAACGCTTTGGAAGTATTTCGATATGAATTTCCGCCCATTTAATTTGGGAATAACAATTCTTTCTGTGTCGCCCACTGTAAGAATTTTATTGAGGTAATATTAATATAACATTTATTGTGAAGGCAATAATATTGTTATTTGTTGTGAAAGCAATATTGCGAGGGCAATAATATTTATTGTGAAGGATTATTATTGAGGTGGTATTAATTCTCCATGTGACCCCGTCGTCGTAGCGTGAGCGAAAATCGATCCTGTTGGCTCTTGCTGTTCTTGGTCGGATATTAATATGAATTGTTTCGTGGCGTTCATTCATCGCTTATTGGGGTTTATTATCAATGGTTAGTTTGACCGAGGTGTGAGTTTCGGCATCTAGATGGCGTGCGCCCCAACAAGTTCAACGCTAGGGATTTCGTATAAGTGCCCATTCGTGTTTGATTCGGCTGGAATTCCAGCTCTGTTGACTTGAAAGTTGTGAGGGTAAAAATTACCGTCGGGTAGATTTACCCTTAGCCTGTACATTCCAATCCGGAGGACTGCTTAGTCTTTGGTTTGACTGCGTCTATTTCACACTCCTTAGGGCTTAGTTCGGGATATCCTCTAGCCTCAACTCCGCTTGACTATTCTTTGACGGCAGATTAGATTTAATTGTCATTATACGTAGCATTTAAATATCTATGTGCTTATAGTCACCGACAAATGACATGAAAGAACCGTTTTCATAATTCCAGAAATTGTCCTGGGAGAAGGATGTTTAAAATGTTTCATTTTTTAAGAATACGTCTTAATTTATGGTCGTGAACGAGTAATTGCAATACTCTTAATAAAATAAGTACTGTAAATGATTACAAGTTGTTTTTAATACTTTATAAATGTGGAAATTGAGATTCGCTGCGGAGTCTAACGCCTGTAAATGACAATGGTCGGCGTTGGTCTCCAAGTTATTACACATCATAAGAAATACGTGCAGTTATGTTCCAAGGGGAACTGCAACTCTCAGCAAAACCATAATTTCTTTACCTCCATGGCAGGGCCCGCTTTGTCCTAATTTTTCATCAAACCGTGATAACATTTTTCTAAATATAATCTCAGTTTCCTTACAAACACAATTTTCATGAAACAAATGTTACCGTGTAATTATAATGCGATTTGAAGAATCAGACATGCAAACTTCATCTAGTTTTTGCATGTAAATAATGAAAAATATCCAATTACATTCACAGTTAATGTATTCGTTAAGGTGCCATTTTTTCAAGAAATGAGATATCTTATCGATCTATTTGTGTTATAAACGTAATGACTTTCAACTACTTTAAAGATGATCATGGCATTATTCTATGGAGAAATATGTAGTGCACTTGATCGGTTTGACATTTCTTGATCTTTTTAATCTTCGAATATTTATTACATCGCCCGAAGTAATCATGAAATTCGATACTATGAGCCTTCGAGCATGGATATTTTACATGCTCGAAGGTAAAAAATGTACAAAAAAGACGATCTGTCCTCCAAGGTTTTTAGTCGCTTCAATTCACGCGAACGAAATACATTTGTCAAACTTTATAGGTTTGTAGTGGCATGCCAACGATTAATTCGGTTTGAATAGTTTTTCATTCTGTAGTTAGGTAAATTACTATTGATAGTATGGATTTACGCTTAAAATGGGAAAACTTCCTCCTTAAAAGGCTTGTTAAAATTTGTTACCAACGTGTTTTTAAATTAAACTTTTGATTTTCACCCGTTATGCTCGAAAACGTATGGTATACGCATGGATATTATTGAAGCTGATATTAATTGTACGCAGTGCGTTCCTAGTGCTTTCAAGTTAATTTTTATGGAAAGGCTAGGAAAGCATTATTTTTGATTTAGAAAACCGTAAAAAGTTGAGAAATATTGAAAAGAGAGAAGATGGCAGCTCTGATCACCCAACAACCTTTCGTGATCGCAGATTTCTACAAGTCTCAGTGCTTCAATTACTATTCTTCTTCCATTACCGGTGTCTTCCCTGGCATTGCGCATCGAAACAGATAGTTAGTCTCTGTATTTGTGACTTGTTCCGAAGTATCGACGGCGCACGTTGAACCTGTCCACCTCTGCCGTAAAAAGAAGACTGGCAGGACGACCGGGATAGCAAAAAATGGCCGGAAACTCAGGAAAAGAAAAATGAAAATTGCCGGCAACTAATAAACAAACTGGAACGAGTCGTCCAGGTTGTTTGAACGAGGGAAGCCGTCCTGCATGGACGCCCTTTGCCGCAGTTACTTCAGTTCGCTTGGTGGTTTGGCTCGTGGCTGCATTGCATTGGTGCTTTATTTCGAGTTGCTCCTGATTCCTATTGCAATCCGATTCGTAGTTTACGTCGAAATTGTCTTTTTTCAGAATATAATATCAACTTTAGTTCATAAAAACTAAGATAAATCTTACATATGGGATCGACAATAGTGCACGAAGTTTTGTTTACTCATCTTGCTAATGTCTCGGAGTATTGAGAGTGTGTTAGGTTTTTATTAGGACGCCTCCAAATTAGTCGAAATATCGAGTAAATTTGAGCTAAGGATATTTTTATATAGTGAAGTGATTTTGTACGAGGTCATTTATTTAATTGCTATTTTTCTTTTACTTTTATCCATGTAATTATGTCGGATTGGGGTTTCTTACTTCGTTTGCCAATATGCAACATCGTGTGATTCAAACCTGTAGTGTGACAGACGCGCGTGTTGGTTTGTTATTTCTAAAGATTACATTTAATTAATAGAGTATTCCTTAATTTATATCCCTGCCTGAAATCACAACCTGGAAAATTAAGATGTCCCAAAAGAATCAGGGTGAGATATACCCCATATACAACGAAGGCGTGTTTATTTTTATATCATTGATGATGAGCCAATATTATATGACCCGTAAATTTGACTAACATCTGAGACAGTAGAATGGGATGCCTAGTGAGGCACTGCTATGGTTGAATGCTAGAGTCAAGGGAGAAATGTCTACTTTCGTAGGATAATATGCTCTTTAATAATTCAGACCAGAATCCCGTCTTTCTTAAACCACTCTGATCATAATAGCGAAACATTGTTAAGGGGAATTTTAGAAAAAAACCAATGTCCTGTCCTCTTTATTGGGATTGGTGTCGACCTTGGTCCATTCAAGAGATCTCCATTCCACTGCCTTGTAGTTAGCTCCTTGGTAAAACCAACCATTACGTGAACAGCACGTATTTACAGGTACAGATGCGATGTCATTCTCTGACCCTTGGTTATTTTTTCAGTGCGTTGCACGGTCCATTCATCGTACTTCATCGGTTCACTCTTTATAAGCTTAAATGATAAGGCAATTGAAAGGGTAGGACGCTGTATACTCGTGCACCATAGCTGATGGAAAAGTTAAAATATCTGGGCAATATTTGGACGAAAATGGACGTTGCAAAAATGACTGAAGGAGAATAAGTGTGCCGCTGGAGAGTGTGTAAGTAATTTAAGTAAGTACGAGTACGAGTTAAAAATTAGTAGAGACTGATGTACATGTTGTGAAGGCTTGTATGATTTCAAAGTCTACACGTTTGTTGAGAACAGAGACCTTATTATCGTGGGTAAACAAGTCGATTGGAGTGGAGGGGGAACGAGGAAGTGTAGTCAGCCGGCATGTACGTAGCGACGAGGGAGGAGAGGAAGTGCGAATAATGTGGAATAGATGGATGGGGGAGTGATTGAGGGGTGGAGCAGAGAGTTGGAAGGCGGCGACTGAAGGTATAATGTTCGGAGGAAGAGGCGAGGCATTGAGTGCGACACGAGAGGGAACGGCGACCTTCTTTCAGCAATAATCACTCGAATTGACGATTTCAAAGTACTGTTGAGGTCGTCTCATCTTGGAGGCGTTCTCCAAGACACTTCTAATGATCCAGGGGGCGAGTTTTAGAAAATTGGTAGGTTAGATTATTTGGAATGAGTGGCGGAAGGGAGGGTGAAAGGTCAGGCGAGAGGGAGGGCTCTCGGAGGGGCCTGAGAGTCCTTCCCTCCGGGCGGGAGGGGACGGGAAAGAAGGCAGAGCGGAGCAGAGTTGCGGTGGCCGAGACAGACGGGGCGAGAGTGGAGGGGGGCCTCGCCGCCTTCTGTTCTTCTGTTCCATTCGCTTGAGACGCGAGTATCGGTTGCATTGCGGAGGGAGCGGGTATCGCGTGTAGTGTCCGGTCGGTTTTAGCGGTCGCTCGGGGAGCGACGTCCATTCCCGCGAGTCCAGCCGTGCGTGAGAGGAGGGGCGCGGGTGATGTGGCGTGGGAGGGAGCGTGTAATCCCTCGGTCGCTCGTCTCGCGTTTCTTTCCTCACCCCATCGCGCCAGCGGCGGCGGCGTCACCCCGCAAGAGAGCCGCGCCCCACGAGACGGAGGGTTGCCCTTAAACTAAATTGGGGAGTTGTCTAGCGAAACGTTGCATCGTCGCTTAATGTCGCTCCTAGCTTTAATTACAGTGGCGCTTAATTTCACTCGCCTCTTGTGACCTCTCAATTGTCCTTTTGTTTGCCTTTCTAAGGGCACGAGTGGGTATTGCAAGGAAGAATTATTGTTTGATTTCAGAGATGAATGACTCTTCCTAGATGGTTGCGTGAAATATATTTGTGTTGGGGAAACGGGAAATCTTGGGAAGATTCGATAAAATCGTGTACTCTAGGGAGAGAGGAAGTGTGAAAATGGCAGAATGTAAAATTTCTGCTCATCCAGAAACACTTTAACTTTAGTTTAGTCATTTAATCTTCCCCCAATTACCCTGATTGCTCCGGCACTCTCGCCTAAAATTTGTCATAATATAATAATAATAAATGAAATTAAGAAGGACGTAAAACAGAGACGGTAACAAGGATTGAGAGAATTGCAATTAAATAGAGTAGAATGTAAGGCTGAAGTAAACCAATCCTAGGATTGTAATACTGATGATGATGAATTAAAAAATATAATAATAAATAATAAAAAATGGCATACATCTTAGAAAAACTTTTGTGGGAAAATTAGTGGGAAAACGTGTTGAGAAATAATTAATGTGTGTTTTCTCCATTCTGTGGTCACATTTGGGATCCATTGGGAGGAATAGTTAATGAATTAGGCTAAGTTCAAAGGATATGGTGAAATTGACAAAATATTGTCACGGAAACAAAGTAAGGGTGGCTGAGATGCTGAAGATAGTCATTTGAAGATGGAAACCCATAAATGACCCACATGATGGGAGAATAAGCGAGACTTGAGACTTAAAGATGCAGACAAGATTCCAAGAAACTGCGGGAGATGCCGCGACATTTCAATCATTTCAATGTAACAATTTCAGAGTAAAAAATCATTCGCCTTGACCGAATAATTTTTTACACTCAGAAATTGTTGCGTTGAAATTCATAAACGCAGATGACTCTGTTAAAGTTACTGTTGCGGTATCTCCCTTAATTTCTTCGAATTTTTCAATGGTAAAAACAGTGTGTTTAAAATTGGCCTAACCTCGTGAATTTTGTCACAAAATCTTGTTCCTTTAAAGCCCCCAAAATTTCAGAGTTTAAGAGGACGTATAGACAGGATACTTGAACGTACTTATATTTACAAGTGAATTATTAGGACCCCAACTTAAAATCGGACGATCGGATCGTCGGGATTAAATAAGATGTATAGGCAGCGGCACGGACAGATGACAATATTAACACAGGAATACGCAGCAAAAACTAATTTAAGTTCCCCCAAAAACTGTGAACGAAAATACCCACGCTAGTAACGGTATTTGTGAAATAATCCTTCGTGTCCCAACACCCCTCACCTCACTTGCTATTGATTAATGACGTGAGATTTACGTGAGCACCAGGAAACTAGCGCACGCCGACGCAGAGCTGCTTCCGCCCCGATAACTTACGATGTGGCGACACCGCCTATGATACCCGCTGAAATATCACCGAGATGAATGCCCGGCAGATGCGCTTCCCTTCCCTTCGTCATCTTGCGACCATTGAGCCAGTGATTTTGCCTTGTTGGAGTTGAAGTCGGCAAGTGGGATGGCATCGTTGTCGATCGTCTGTCATCTGGCTCTGGTTTTAGATGCGCGACTCTTCCCCCTTCCCCTAACCGCCTCCTTTCTTGCCTTCCCCCGCCTGCGTGCTTGGCGAACGCCCTCTACCCACCCACCCTTTCTCTTTAGTTTCTCTCCTGGACCTCTTCCACTCTTCGCTCCACTCATTCAGCCCATCTTTCTGACTCATCCACACCCCTTCCCTCGTCCGCTTTTCGTGTCCGATGAGCACTGTGCATGCCTCGAGGAGTTTTTCAATTTTGGCCCTGGTTTCTTTGCTCACGAAGATTGTTCTTGCACGCTGACTTACTTCCGGCTTAGGTTAAGATTTTTCTCTCAACCAAAAAGACTCTTTTACTTGGTCTGTTCCTCCATCTTCTTACTGGTTTCCAGTTGCCGGTGACGATATATCGTAACTGATAAATAACAGAATGGTAACTCAAATTTGTTAAATCTAAGTTCCTTATTACCATTGGGCATCCTCCTCGTATGTTCGCTTGATTCATGCGTGTAGTTGCGATTCAACCGGTCACAGTGTAATACTGGTTTCGCCAATAGCTGAACATTTATAACGTTTCGGTGGCTAATGTGGCCTTGCGGTTTTACTCGATTAAAAAGAATTAATTATTAAGTTGGTTGCCATTCTACTACGCTCGACCCCTTTTCCATAGTGAAACTCTTCTTCTTCCGTCTTGTATTTCTTCGGTGTTATTCCTTGTGCCGCTTCCCGGAAGGACGCGCCGTGGTTTATTCTGTCCATCTTCATCAGAGCAGTGTTATGAGAGACATGCACCTCCTCCCTTTCCCCTTATACTCTTGCGTCCAATACAAGCGAGGACTCCCGCCCGCCACCCCTTCCCTCCGCTCCCTCCCGTGCTCCTCCTCTCCACATTGCGCATTCACCGTTAGTCGAAGTCCCAGGCTCCTCCAATTCGTCCTTCGTGCCCGTCCACCTTCACGTCTCACGGCACTCCTCAGGGAGTGATTAGGGGAGGAGATTTCAGACGGAGAGGCGAATGAGTGGCGCATTAATTGTGCAAGCAAGCTCTTTCATTATTCGTCACTCGGATCCTTCTGGGACTCGCGTTGTCGGTCGAAAGTGGCACTCTTAGGATCAACAGCTAATAGCTAATAGAAGCAGGAAATCGAAACGAGCGCATGGGGAACACCTATGTAGAGTTTTAGCGGTAAAGGCGGCAATGGTAAATGAATTGCCATTCGATTTCGTGTCATTCCATTTTGTTTCCGAAAAACATTTTGTCACGTTATTCTTTTTACCTCGATTCAATGTCAATTCTGTCGCATTTGCGATTGCCCTTTCTCTTGTACCGTTTACTATAGTCATCATAACTTTCGTCACCGCCCTCCAAAGTAATATCGAGTATTGCCAAGATGTAGTGTAATTAAGGAGAAGTAATCATTCTTTTTGTCTAGTAATGATCATAGCATCAAGAATTCCGTCCCGATATCGCTCTGTTTTAACCTGGAGCAACTATCTCTATAGAGATAGATGGAGCTAACTGCTCTCTCAGAGGCTTTGATGCTCACTTTTTGCCATTGAAAACGTGCGCTTACTTCTGTGCTTCTTGTTTCTGCCTGTTGTGGAAACTCCTCGTATTCCACTCCTACTTCCGTCTCACCTGCATAACTTAAATGTTTGGTGAGACGAAGTGACGTGGGCGGGGTCGTCTTGATTAGTCAGTCGGTTGAGGACTCAGAACCCACACAGTGAGGCTCTCGACTCAATCGCCATTTCGGTGTGCCTGTTCACGCCTTCGTGCGCACAAAATGGTTTAGGAATTTCTGACGATGGTATGTAGGCTCTTGGGAGAGGCAGTATTCACTTTCAGCTCCTCGAGAGGCAGACAGTGTAGAGAAAGATTGTGGAGTAGGTGTTCGTTTTCTCACGGCGTGTCTTTCTCTCGGACCAAACATCGAACTACAACTCCTCGAAATCAGTTAGCAAACGATTTGAAGCTGTTCAGCCAGTTCATGATCTACTTAACCAGTCAGGCAGTATCCTTCCTTTTCCAATGTAAAAGACTGATTTCTCAGAAAGATTAATTCAAAAACTTGCATCCAAGATTGTATTTCTGTAACTCTCCGCTCTTCACCCCAACTGCTTCGTCTCATCGTAACTTTACAGATTTATACCTCCTATTTCCCATTTTAAGTATTCCATTTTGATCTTCGTTTTTAATTAGTCTCCTCCATTCCGACCTTCATCGTTCACTATGGTTTCAGCCTTGTCTTTTAGCATTTGATATGCTTATTATGTGTACATATTTTTTCATAAGTATATTTTATGGTCTGATCATCCATTTTAGTAGACTTGCGAGCTAACTTTGCGATTTAAGAACATCTTCCATTTTATTTAAGTACATTTCGCTGTCCACAATACATTTCTAGTAATTTTTTAATGATAGAACAAAGTACTTAGATTTTTAAAGGTGTCATTGCTGTTCCATTTCAGCCTCTTTCAGACGATTAATTAGTAGGTTCATTGATGTTTAAGTACGGGATCAAATACCTGGTTGGTCTAAAAAGTTTCCGACTCAGAAAATTTCAGAAAAATGTCTTGTATCTTTATGTCGGAAACTTTTCAGACCACACTTGTAGCCGTGGTGGACTTTTAGCGGATATTAGCGGAAGGCAAGGAAAGAATCTTCACTTCGAAGTCGAAGTGCATTGTTCACCCTTCAACCCCCTATGGAGAAGCCTCCATATTTTTGCTGTTCTGAATCCCGTGTCGTCGCTCCTGGATTTCTCTCCTCCTTCGCGTCGGTGTCGCATTCTTTTGTCATTCACGGGACCGTTCTAATCCGTCCGAGAAAAGTCAGCCTTCCCACTCGCGTTGGATCAAGCCAACGGTCGCCGCCCCTGAATGAAACGCCCCGGGATCATTCCTTAATCGAGCACGGAGGATACTGATCGGAAGTAGGCATGACGTCACCCCTGCCCCATTTTCCCTCCCGCGAATCGCACTTCTTTTCCACTCTCCCCGAAAGCCGCGTTCGCCGCGCGACGTTGACGTCAATGCCCGCGGTCCCCCTCATCGCGACTCGGCCGATTTCGCCGATTTCGAGAGGTCGATCCCCTCCCTCCCTCTTCGCCAATTCCTCTCGTTACTTTTGATTTGCAATCATTCGCTCTTTCTCTCTTTCTCACTCTCTCCCCTGCTCCTCTCAAAGAGTTCCTCCCTCCTCGAAGCGGAATCTATTTTCCGGGCGACGCGCGCGCCGCTCTGCGCTCAATCAGAGAGGCCCGAGGGAGACCAGCCTCCGCTGGCGCTTGGACCAATGCGACCCGAATCCGCGCGTTCACCGAGCAACCCTCCCCCGCCCATCTCCTCCACAGTAGTTAGCACTGTTGCTTCAAATGGCATGACTTGAATTTGGAATCGAACGTTTCGAAAGCAGCCCGAGCGGTTTTGAGCGTGGGCACACATGTTTGATTCTGAATTGATGGATGGCTGAAGTGATTTTTTTTAATTCGCTCATGTGCGGGGCTTATCGAGAGGCAGTTGAATATGGAACAATCTTTGGACTCGATGCATGAGGTCTCTTAAGGGGTTTTGAGCGGGTGAGAATATTGTGCGAATCCGTATATTACCCACGAGCCCCTGGTTTTGAATTCTATGGCGGAAGGAGTGATTTAGACATTTAATAGTTAAGATATATCAAAATAAGGGTTCATAAATTGGAGCGGTTAGCGTAATTCACTTATTTGGGGAAAAGTTTGAAGGGAAAGAGTGGCATCACTTTGACTTTTGCAGAATAAGTGCAGTGCCTTGATAGACAATTACTACGAGGAGGGAGTTGATGATAAAGACACAAACTAAAGAGTAGTGGAAACTTAGATATGGTGTGTAATGCTTTGTGATTTCATAACTTGGTCGTTGAGGCTAGAAGATAAACGTAGATAGGAGTCTGTAGAGATATGGGTGCAGATAGGATTGGTGGTAGTAAAATGGGCGGAAAGGAATACAAACAAGCATTGTTGTTGAAGGTGTTGAGAGAAATCCGAAGAAGCCTGGAAAGTGGATACAGTGCAGATATGTTGAAAGGAATGTTAAAGAGTGTATTTGAGAGGAGAATGTCGCGTGAATGAGGGTGGAGGGATGCAAAGAATAGGTAAGTTAGAAGGGATGTGGAAAGTATTCGGAGCAGCCAAGTGCTTCTGTGTAGTGAAAAGGTTTTCATGTGAAACGGAGGCGCTATTTCGGATGTGGTGAAGGGGTCTCCAGTCTGTTTTCTCCAAAAAACCATCAAAACCCACTTTTTAAAGTTTAATTCTAATTACTAAATGTCGCATCTGCGTTCTATAGCCTAGTTCTATAGGTCATCTGCTTAAGGTGCTTTATGTTGGGATCATCCCCGAATGATCTGCCTCCACCGGGATTCAAACTCTCTCGAGGAATCGAATGCCCTTTCCCCCTCCGCATCCTCCAGAACTCTCGGGAACCGCGCGGGCCGCATAGCCGGAAGGATACTCCGGGGGTCGTTTGCTCACGCTCGGGTGGAGTGGATTTTGGGATCGGCGTGGGATTACGGGGCGAATTTTCGGGTTTGGACGCGTCTTCCTGCGAATAAAGACACGGGAGACAGCAATAAGTGTGAGGAAGAACCTCAGATCCATTTCAATATCGTAAAGAATAAACTTCATCTCTTTACTTTGACTGATACATTTATTATTCGGATATTTCATTCCTTGAGGCCGTGGTATATATTTAATTACTACTCTTCTGGCACAATGAAAACTTTGAGGCCTTCTATGAACGGGTGGTAGTCCATTCTTATTTCATATAAGATAAATATTCAACCAGATGTTTGATTCAGCAAGATAAGGGTGGAGCTCACCTCAAGCCCAACGGTGATTTACGCGCATCATTTTAAGAGAGTAAATTCCCTTCGCCGTGCCACCATTTGGTTACTCAAGGTCATCTGTTGGGTAAAACACTTAACTGCTTTTGCAGTAAAGCTGGGGGTGTCTGATGGCCTCACCTTAATTCCAATTAGGAGCATGGCCTCTATACTGAATGTTCAATTAACTAGGCTATCATTTCATCTTCCTAAAAGCATTATAAGGCAAACAATTTCTTTAATATAATTACTATGGTAGTGTTAACCATTAGTAAACTATTTAAGCCTAAGTGGTGACAAATGCTAGAATCGAGAGACTTATCTACATCTACATAAATACCCTGCGAGTCACCAAAAAAGGTGTGTGGCAGGGGTGTAGCACCATGAGGGAAGGGTAAGGGATGAGGGGGTTGGGGTTATCAAATAGGTGGGGAAAGGTGGGGGTAACCTGTAAGAAAAAAATATATATATACACATACATACATGCATATATATATATATATATATGTATACACATACATACACATATGTACATACACAAACATATTTATACATACATATCCTCCCGCAGTCCCCTAAACTGTACGTTAATACTTATTGTAATGAACTAACTCCTGGGGAATTTCGACTACAAACATTCTGGACCCTTATCGTTCTTGGAAAAAATGACATTTTAAACCTGTCAGTCTTGCAGTCTATCTCTCTAATCTTATATTCGTGATCCCTTCGACCGTAATACGTTGGGGCTCGTATTATATCCTTGAGGTCATCGGAAAAGGGCCCGTCTTTAAATGTTTTTAATAAGTTTAATCTATATTGTAAACGCCGCTGTGTAAGAGAATCCCACCCTAAATTGTCTGGGAATGTGGATACGCTGCTGCGTTGGCCATAACAATGTTTGACAAATCTAGCCCCCTCCGCTGAATTTTTTATTAGACGACTTCGTCATATGTCTAAACATTGACTGCTCATGTACTAAGACTTCCTATTAAGAAGTCTTTGAAAAGGGCATTTATGTTTGTCGTGATGCGGGAAGTCGGTATGTGAAAGATTTCAGATTACGTGTATACCATGTCCTATGGATATTTTTGTCGATGTTTTCATGGTCTCTTTCAACGAAGGCTAATGGCGGCAATCTCTACTCATGTGTGCAGTTTTTATAAACGCTTATTCGGAGTCGACTTCTTTTGTTTCATAATAAAATCGTAAAATACTATTTTGGAACATGCCCATTGGGAAATATGGAAAGCCTGTAGCAATATAAAATTTGTTAACCTTGATAATCCGGAAAAGTCAAAAGGTTATTTCATCACTTGGAAATGGAGAAAATTTGGGATATGAATTCTCGAATCATTAGGATGTAAGTAATTGATGAGTTGATTCGGAAAGATTCCCGACTGAGCGTTGATTGTATTATTTTCTAAAAATAAAGCAGCGTTTTCTCTTAGGTTTTAAAATACATGGATTAACCGAGTTTACAATTTGAGTGCTCCATTGTGTGGCAGGCGCCACTGATGACATTTCGAGAGAAATAATTCGATGTTCTTTTGTTGGTTCGAACCGAAAAGTTCAGGGAAAAAGTGGCAGAGATTAAATTCGGTCAATCACAAAAATCTGACGTGATGCGTGGAGGCTTTCCTTTGGTCGCGTCGCATTATTCTTCCACGACGGATTAGGACGACGATTGCGTATAGAAGAACAGTGGAAATATCTATTTAAGGGGCGTCGAAGGGAACATGTTTGCTGTCGCTTAATCTGGTCCCCAATTAATGCTAAGTTGTGATGAGGTTGTAGAAAGGAAAGTTGGAGGATCCGTGGTGCCCCCTTGAAGTCCTATGTAAAGACGATGACGGAGCGCAAATAGAGGGCGCGGGAGACTTCATCGCGACGACCGAACTGGTAAAAATATTTTCCCTTCGCGGAGGGAAGGAAAACGTTCGATGGGTCTTCTTTGCGAATACACAAACTCGTTAATCCGGTCTCATCCGATGAAGATGCATTTCTTTTACTGCCGTGCGGAAGATTTACGACGTGAAAGTCTTCTTGTGGTCACCTTGCATTCGTTCCTTTGCAGTTATAACATGCGGACTGATTTATTTTTAAGTCGTGCCGGGAGGTCAGTCGTGGGAAGAAGTGGCGAAATCAGCTGAGAATGGAAACTACTTAGCATGAACTCGCCATTAAGAATCATGTGGTCGTTGAAAAAATGATGATTAGCCTCGTGAATAAAAAACGTTTCGAAAGCTGTTGATGGACCGACGTACACTTGTCACTTGGACAGGAAGTTAATCTGGATGGTTGGAGAGTCTATTGTGAACTTGCAGTAATCAACCTGGGGGTTCGTTCGATGTTTGAGGCTAGAGTTCACCTAATAAGAGGCCCTAAATGGCTTGTGACATTCACACATTAATAGGATAATAGGGTGGGACAGTTCTTCTCTCTGTGCCACTTATGGTCGCTACAAAGCTATGCTACCCGTAAAATCAAGCAGTTTGGATAGGGATGGCGGTGAATCCGGGGTCTTAGGTCAGACGCTGAACCCTCCACCAAATTGGATGTTACACCCCTGAGAGCCAATTGGCATAGTTAATATTCACCCAATTGATGTTTTAACTATCGCCATTAGCAGGAATTGCGCTAGCACTTTAATTGCCGCTCAAGATAAATAGTTTATTTTACTCTCAGCTTTTTTTTCTCTCAGATTTTACATGGTTGGTAACCCTGATATTACATGCTTTACCTTGTAACGCTGTTTGATAATGTCCCTGAATAGTGCTTGTCAATGTGAGTGCGAGTGATTCGAGGGCGGAAGGAAGGCTGACGTTTCTGTAAGCTGCTGAGTCAAATTTACAAGTCCTTTGAAAGATAATATCTTAAGACCCAAAACGTAATACACGACACTCAGAATCTCATTTTGTGTGAAACTTAGATTTGTAAAGTGCTGAATGAGAATTTGCCTCTTTAAAGGGCAGTGAGTAAGCTTAAAATAAGGACTCGTATTTGTCTTGCCGATTGAAGAAATGGTCTCCGGGTATCCTTTACGCCTGTCGAATGTTTTGATCCAATTCCGTTTCAGATTTATTCCAATGAGCCATTGTTAGGTGAGTTGTGACGTTTGGAGCGGACTAAGGGCAAAGTATTAAATTTCTCGAAGAAATGTGAAGAGTATTCGTTATAAGATTGGTGTATTATATCCCAAATCTCAATTGTAAAAGGACAGCCCGATAAACGAACAACCAACATGAAGTACTTCATTGACTTCAAACATGCATTAGGATTCAGAAGGAAGACATTCACTCATTGGATGACAGGTTCGGTTGTTTTTATTCCTTTAAAAGAGTACAAAAATTGATTTTTAGTGACACCCGTTGATGAGTAATTTTATTTTCCCGAAGTGAGCGACTGTGTCCTTTCATGATTTATGTCATTTCCTTTCTAAATTTACGTGTATTTTGTCATTACTTGACATGCTTTTTCTTCTCTTTCTTCTATGGTCATTCTTGTGGCGATTCTTGACTTTCTTCTCAAATTATAAGTGTGTATTGTATGTCTTAAGATTAATTTGAAGCGGTTTCGCGCAATTGATTGAATTTAGTGTTTCAGTAAAAGTTTCGCATGAATGACTTCGGTTTCTTTTATCTGAATTGAGATACTTATTCAGAGATAGCATTCGGTCTCTTTCATTTCAATGTCGCATTACTTCTGTTGATGTTCAGAGGAGAAGTTCTGTAAGTCACCTTTCCATTTGTCCGCAGGTTTCCCAGAGCCCGAATACATCTGGCTCAAGGACGGCGTGCCCCTGGACGGGGGCGTGTTCTCGCCGCAGCACTACCACAAGATCACCACGACGAAGCGCCAGGACGCCGGTGTGTACCAGTGCGTCGCCAGGAACATCGCCGGCTCCATCTTCGGAGAGAAGCTCAGAGTGTCCGTCGCACGTAAGTCGTCCGGTCCCGTTGTCCTCAACGTGCATACATATCTGTCTATTCGTGCCCTCTTCATGTTGTCCGAAGGGTCACACTCCCCCCCGACGTTGTACTCATCGGCGAATAGAGGCAGGGCATAATAGACCTCCCAGTGCTGATACGTCATCAGGAGTGGAAATGAGCCAGACCCCTCAAGTCTATCCCTCAAGACTTCCTCAAGTCGACCCTCAAGACTAATTTATCTAATATCCGCCTCCCATATAGAGTGTGTACTTAAAAAAATACTCATTGGCTTGTGTGAAACCGCAAATTTATGCATGTAACTGTATATCGACCAGAAAGACTTTCGAAAGAACAGGTGAGATATATTTGACACTTTTTACACTCCACTGCTCGCATTAATCTTCTGATTTTAGAAAATCCCTCACCTGCATCGGAAAAAGGGTATTTGGTCGAAAAATCTAATTCCGTAAAATTTAAATACTTACATATTGATTTTGTGTTGGTAAATCGGGTTCCCCGTTAGAACGTAAATTTGTCCATTTGTCTTGCTGTCGTCTAGCCATTTTCTCCCCTCAGTTAGAGGAAAATTACATGGAATATTAGACGAACCAAAAATTTGGAAATCATTGGCATCGTTGCCAACTCTTTATAAATTAATTTAAAGAAAATTTTGGCAAGTTTTGGAATCGTCGTTTTGACAAGGTTGAATTGATTCAAGGCGCGGCTTAGGTTTTTTGGATTACAAGGTAAGTTAAGAGAACACCCGAGTAAATAATTCCTATTTTATTGGATATTTCATGGCGTAGTGAACTAATACGCGGTTGTGAATTTCCTATTCGAAGTTTCCGACTATTTTATCGTCGCATTGTCCTTTGGCGGCTTTCCTGCTCCCGTCGACGTGACCCAAGGAGTAGCTAGTTCGAAAATAATGATATTTTTAAAACAGATATTTTGTAGGCAACGCATTTTGGTTGACACTCCGCGAGATTCTGCGTGTGTTTTTTGTTTTACGTTTTCGACATTTGAAAATTAAACAACTTGGCTTTTCCACTTAAAATTTTAAGTGGAAAAGCCAAGTTGTTTAATTTTCAAATATCAATATGAAGATTTTCCACGAAGTTACTCCAGAAACTGTTTTATTTTACGTTTTCTTTCCAAAGTTAATTTGATCGCGATCTGAAGTATCCCCGCTCTTTCATTTCGGCAGCCACCCTCGCATCTTTTCCTTCGGACCACCACCGCTTCCTCCTGCTGGTGACCGCCCCTCGCCAGACAGCCTACTTGCCGCTCAAATTTCTCGTCTCTCATTTTATAAGTGAGCGAATGGAGATATTCAAATGAATCAATACTTGATCGACCCGTGCCTCCCAACTTCCGGTCGGGTGTGTAATCATTTAAGTGGATACATGTGTTCTTCCTTCAGAGCGAATTTCCTGGGAAACGCAGGGCATTTCGTCGGGCCTGCAGCAAAATTATGCAGCAATATCTGCTGCACGGATGGCATTTGATGATCCTCTATAGCCTAATCTCTGTTCACATCTCAAACACAAACTCGCATGCGTATTCTAATCAGACGTGGTAATAATGCGTTATGTAAATCGTTTAGTTCAGTAGCTGTATTCGAATGAATATAGCTCTAATAATTTCTGTATTTATCTGTTAACTTTTTCACTTATCACTTTATTTTATCAAAAAGAAATAGCGGACAGCTTGTCACATTAAAAATGGATGCTCGTAAGAATAATTTTAGTTTGGTTCGAATGCAAGACAGAGAGAGAACTGGAAGACTAAATTAAAGACTTATGGCTTATTTGCATAACATTTTAATGTTCGTAATCTTATGCCTCATAATTTTTTTCTCTATGAAATTACTTGCAACTTATTTTGATGAAAATATGTTGCATTTAACATAACTGAGTTAAATTTTAGAGCGAATTTCTCTGTTTTAGATTGAATTTCCAAACGTCTATTATTAACCAACACCTAGGCTTACAACGTCACATTACGTGGCTTTGCAAAGCACCTGATTCACTTCTTCATTTGTCTCTCCCCCTCTCCCCCCTCTCTTTCTCTCTCATGTCCAGGCGCTCGGTGCTCAATTTTTCGCAACTTTGCATCAAATCAATTTAGGGGCAATCAAATACTCGTCCGTGCGATGCTGTGCTTAATAGTGCCCTGCATCTAAGAACATCGATCGTGCACTATTGAAGTGTATTGTGAAGCTGCGCGACATTCGTTAGTTGTATGCATTCGACACAACTAATGGCGAAGGACGAATCTTCCGTTTTTTTAATGATGAGTGCTTATTTTCAAGTGGATTCATGAAAGTCATGTTCTTCGTAGGTTTTCAGCGGCCAAATTGAAGACATGTCAGGGGTTCGCCTTTCTCTTGCTAAGATTGCATTCCCGTTCATCGTTCTGGCTGTAATAATATTTGTTAAAAGATGAAGTGAATTACTTTTAAAGAAAGAGTGAATTACTTCATCTTCAACAGTTCTTTGAGAAACTTTGAGCAATATTTTGAAGGTAAATGTGATCGTGTCATGAAACTGTCGTATTAATCTTTTAATATGAATATATCGTATTCATTTTATTGTACTAAATGTCCGCAAATAATTGCTGCTGTTTTTAATACTCAATTTCATCCTGCCTCATAAAACAAGCAGGTGTACACTTAGAGAAATTCAATTACGGTTTTCGAGTGACGCTACGAATCAAAACTGCCTTACATCTTCGTCATCGACCCAGAAGAAGGCATTAATATCACTACAATGGCTCAACTGCAACAGACACAAAGGATTCGTTTCGCCACGCCAAACATTTCGACAAGAGTAAATTGATTATGTTTTCTTTTCTCAGCTGTATGCATTAACTTCAAAATTCTACTGCCGTTGAGATTTATTGTTTAGATGTAGTTGGTCATATAATACTCCCTCGCGCTGGCGATTTACAGGTAAAAAATGATTCAAGGTGGATATTACTCTCTGTGCATTCTATCCTCTTCATTTCTGTAGTTCAACCAGTTATTAGTTAGACATCAGCCTGAATGACATTTTTTAATTGCAGAAGACTTTTAGCATTCACTCCGAATGAATATATATTTGTCAGATATTCAAAAATATTGGTTAATAATTGTCAATCCTCATTTTACAAGTTAATTCGATCATAAATAGTTACCCAAACGAACATTCCAATTTCTAACTTCTTTACTTTTACTGAATTGTCATCCAAGAAGCAAAGAGAGAAACTAAGATACTTTGGTGCCTTGCTTTTCGAATTTTATTCTTACTGCCTTTCAACCAGAAATAATCAAGGAGGCATTGTTGGGGATTGCTGGGGTACGTATTTACGTGCGTGTAAAAGGACAGCATTAATTGCAATGCTATGTAATTTAGGATACGATAGAGACTTTGGTTCTCCACTTTCAGCGAACATAACTTCTAGCATGGTGAGCGCTCTAGCATCTTTCGTCACAGGTTTTTCTACGAATCGATAACGTTTCAGGGGTCCAAGTCCGGAGTTATTTTTGATTTTACCCTAGTGAGTTTAAATAATTTGAAAATACGTGCTCCACCCTTTGAATGAAACTAGAATGCTGGAATTGGTCCAGTGGATGGAATAATATTATTACAAGTCGGAGTATAGACTAAAAAATAGAATTCGGCATGATTAGTTACATTTAGATTTGAGGAAGAATTTCACCTGGACAATCAAAGCGTTAGAGCATATTCTGATTAACATCCACAGAGTGATTTCATCATTCAGTCCTTTCATGGAAACCCCTGGCAGTGTGTTTTACTGGACAGAGATGCCGGAGCTAAGTGGCACACGGGGGTTCTTTTATTTATACCTATTGTTCTTATTATTTGTTCTTTCTCTTTAATGGCAAATCGGGCAACATCTTGGACATTCCCAGATTCCTTTCGCATTTTCTCGCCCCTATAATATTCCGGTTTTTAATTAATACTTAAAAAAAGACATTTTTAGTTTCACAGCGGAATGGTCTCCGGTTCATCATAAAAGTGTCACATATATATGAGTTAAGGCAATGAAATAAGTTGAAGAAACTACCCTCTTATGGCGGGAGAAAATTTATCTTTCTTGCTCTTCTCAAAAGGGCTTGAGGAGGGAGGTAGGAAAATTCGAATTCGGCATTTTAGATTTATTTTTTCTGTGCCATATGCTAATTTTCCTGGTGCCATCTGCTGACTCCGGACATTTGGTACACAGTGTACACAGTACACAGCTGTGCGACTTAAAATATGGACACCTGATAAGATGGATGGTCACCCACAGTTGCCTGCTGTTCAGGTTCTCCTCTCTTTCCTGATAACGTCTGTGAAATCACACGTTGAAAACCGAGGATTATGTAGGTGGGCGTAAAAATTCTACTTCACTATGAAGATAATGGCAATTATTATGTGTTCCTCGAGTTAGTTTGGAATAAGAAAGCCACATGATCATTGCCAATCTTCTCCGGGACATGGAAATACAAGGTTTAAAGCTGATCGTTATTTGGTCTATTTAAAACCATGCTCCCAAAGGTACTTTCCTCCTGCGTGAAAGTGCGTCGATCATTACTACCCGTATATATTACTTAAATTACGTATAAACTCGTTGAAAATGAATATGCATTGTGTTTCAAGTTTTCTTGTCGATCCCACGGAGCCCAAACAACTTTGTATCATGGTCAGAGCTCTCTTCAAAATACTTTTTTTTCTTCTCATCTCATAAATTACCAGTAACATGGTATTTACTCTCGCTTATTTAAACAACTGTGATGAAATGATGTTTTTAGATTTTTTGTGCAAACATAAATATATTACTAGATTTAAAAAAACATTCGATAATCGAATAAAAAGAGACGTTTCAGGAGTGATATGGTGGAATAACATGATTAATTAAAATTAGCAATTTTCCACAAAAATAAAATTTATTAATACGACCGGTTTCAATGCAACTACATCATCTTCTGATGATGTAGTTGCATTGAAACCGGTCGTATTAATAAATTTTATTTTTGTGGAAAATTGCTAGTTTTAATTAATTCGATAATCGAATATCTCCGGTCCATCCCCCTTAAAGCTTCAAGTGTAATTTAATTCCTTTTTTGTTCGTGGTTGGTTTACAGGATTTTTGGCCAATCGTCGAGCCACACGTTTCATCTAATTCTCTTGGACACTGATTCTTTTCATCCGACCGCCGAAGCGATTAAATTCTATCATCGAATCGACTTCATTCCATCCCAAAGCGAACTCAACTGATCCCAAGCACACACCTTTACTGGAGTGTCTCCAGAGCGGCAAATCCTCCGTCATCGAATCGACGAGAAGAAAACCGCGTTTCACAATGCCTCAGTGCCCGTGGGGCGAAGTGAAAGGGAGAGTCGTTTTGTGAGCCAATTTAGCGCACGCCACCAAGGGCCGCAAATCCAACCGTTGAATGGTCGACGATTTTGACGTGCAGTTCCTGGCCCTGGTTGGATATACGTGCCGTCATTTGCAAAATACTGTGAGAAGCCACTGATTCGTGAAAAATCGGGAAACGGTGAATCCGTTCGTTTTATTGGAATTCACTGGTTGGCAAGAACTTGGACCGGGAGAGTTTAGCGTCGCCTAGAGAAGCCGGAGGGTCTGCTAGCGATTGATAGTATTGAAATCGACTTGTTCGTTGATGGAAGAAGACGAAAACTCTGTTCTTCTTTTCTCACGGTGTAGCCACCAAGTCGTGAAAAACATAAATTGACTGTGAATTCATTGCTAAAACCGAGGCTTTAGAGGCCGCTGTCGTTTGTCATGTTTCGTGTTTGTTAACGGGTGACCATAGGGGGAAACTTTGATGAGTTTTGTTTCGAGTTTATTTTTTAAAAAGAACATCCATGTCGATTACATGCTGCTATCTTGTCATAAAACTAGTTCCTCTTAAGGAAACAAGCTTACATTTGAAAATTTAATTTGGATACATTTTTTGGGACTTCCGACGGAGCTTGAATATTTCCTCAACTAAAATTCAATGTCAGTCGAATGTGCAGTCACTGAAAAGTGATGGGTGGAAGTTTGGAAAATGGGATTTTTTTCAACCTTTAAAATCTAAATCTTGAATCCAAATGATCAGCTGATTGCCTTGGTTGTGTAAGGAAAATAATGAATAATACATTTATATTAATATTGAAGCATAAATGAAGAAATATATTGTTTACGCCATCCGAAATTATACTTCAGGGATTCGTATTCATACACATATTCGTATTCACATTCATATTCGTTATCGTTCCTCGAGAGTTGTTGTAAGAAGACGATGTTCGAGCTCTGGGTTCGCTGCATCAGGACGGACGAAGGTTTCTCACTTCTTAATGAGAGACTCTCCGTCCGTTGTCGTGTCTGGTCGCCCTCCATCTCGGGAGAGTCAAAAATCCGAGTTAATGTAGCGGAACGATCACTTGTGCACCATGGACGAAGATTAGTTCCGGACACTGGCGAGCCACGATTGTCTCGGTCCGTCTCCTCGAGGTCTGCCGAGCAGATTCCTGAGGCGGGGTTTGATGCCTCTTTCCCTCCCTCCCTCCCTCACGCCCCGCCCTTGGATGCTCCTGCAAGGATTTCCTTCCCGACCTCTTGAGGAGCGTGATGGTGTCCAAGCTGCGTGTTTTCTTTTTGCTGTGCAAATAGACGGATGCTTAGGGTTCCGGGTAAATATTATCATTCAACAACTTAATCGGGTAAAATTTCTTGAAATAACGAGACATTCGTGTGATTTTACATTAAACTTAACGGAATGTATTGAGGTTATTGGTTTTTAGTGAGCAATATTTTCGGTTTCTAAAACGAGGGCAAAGAATTATGAGATTTTGCAATTTCCGGCCCTTGAGTGGGAAAGATGTGTCCACGTGAAAATTAGGGTTTCTTCGAATGAATGCCATCCATTGTCAATGAATGTTCTTGTAGATGGACATGGTACAGGGACGAGGAATTGGGAATTACTAATGGTTGACGTCAACCTGCATGTCTGTGGGGGCCAGTGGAATCCTCTGAATGAAGACAGTTTTTTCTTTGGCACAGTCAGTCGAAATTTGTCATTCCGATGGTGGTCGTGAACAATTTCTTGATGCAAAGCCTGGTTCCATTGCCAAGTCTTTGTGGATCCGAAATCCTTAGCATCATAATTGGCGTCCCATTTTTGAGGAGCTAATTGCAGAGAGGCATATGATGGGGTAGAAGACCCCTTCGAAAGACTTTCTACAAAGAGCACTGTGAGATAATGCTAGATTTGGTTATTCAACATTGAAAACTGTGGTTTTAAATATTGGACAAACCAGCCTTAATTTGTAGATTATTCTGGATGGATCTAAATCATTTTATGACCAGCTTTGAGGCATACTTTCCTTTTCGTTTTCAAATTGCTTCATACAACATGTTAAAACACTATATTTTTTAACTTTGAAAACATTTTATTAATGAAATTTGTTCCTTTTTTAGGACGGAGTTTTTGCTTAGAAAAATTCTTCACCATTGCATTTGAAGTAGATAGTTGATACCATTTTATTCGCATTGATTTTTTAAACTTAATCTTCGAGTCAACGTTGTTATTAAGCTTTGAAGACTATCCGGAAATGGCGTGGTGTGACCCATGATTAAATCGAATGCTAAGTGAAAATGATAGCGACCTAGCCGGAGGGCGATGCATTTCCCGTTATTTGCGCAAATTTGAGATTTTATAGATGGAGATAATTTTCAGAGAAAAGAGCGGGTGTAGTGCAAAATTCAAGTGCACTATAAGTTGCTCATTGCTTTTATTTATGAAAAGTTTTATTTGGTTTATACCTTAAATTTAAACAGCTATTATTTTTAATGGAGGTACCCTGTTCTGTGGAAGATGCTTTTCTTCGTCATGTGGGTTCGTTTGATTTTTACTGCGGGGTTTATGTGAGCCATGTTGCCGTCCACACGGCGCGGCGCAAAAATGAGTGGTTCGCTGTCCCACTCCCTCGACCGCCCGCGTGGACGGCCAACTGGAGGGCCGCGAATGGCGCCCCTCCATTGTTTGGCTAATCGCCCCCTTGTTCCATCCACTTAATCCCATTCGGCCATCTGGACCCGTGGGCGAGTCACCGAACCCGCCTCCGCCGGGGCGCCCCCCGCGGAGGAACCGCCGGAGTGGGACTGTCTTCGTTGGGCGGCGGCCCTAGGTGTCCTTTGGAGGGCGAATGTATTTCGTCCCTGTTATATACAGTCACAGCGGTCCCCGTCTCTCATCAGGGGTGGAGGGTCACCGCCCTCACCCTGCCCCCCTCCTCAAGACCCTCTCAATCCCACGTCCTTTGCCGCCACATCCACCTACTTTTTTTAAACTTAGTTGCACGTGTGTCGCTATTTTTCCGACGTCCTCCTTCCGACAGTGGGGAGACAAATTACGCCGATTGAGGAGCGCTGTCGAGGCTAATGGCACCCGTGTCGAGTCGGTCTCTTCATCGAATCGACATCAGCTGCCTTTCCAAATCGCCATGCTCCTTCGGGCTGCTGTCTCCTAGCATCTTCTCGATCGCCTCATCCGTCTTCTAAGAATTACGACCACGGGTCTTCTTTAAGGGGCCGTACCTCAAAGCTGTCAATTTATTTTCGATTCCGTGCTGTTGCAGATCCAAGATCTAATCCCAAGCCGTGAGGTTCACTCTCCAGCGGTGCAAAACTTTTCCCACTTTATCTGAGATTTCTTGAAAAAATTACGGCACTCTGTTAATTTTTGCCTTTGAGACTAAAATTGATGCTAAAACTACCGGCAATCGATTGTATACAACTCCCAATCAATCGTAATCTTACCAACACATAAGGAAACTCTCCACCTAAGGTGATTAGATTCAACCTTCATTCGTGGAGGGGTATCTCTCCTCTGTAGTTTTTCGTAGAGGTCCAAGTTCCGCGTACTCAAAATCCACTGCCCTCCATTGACCAAATGACTCGAAGTACTCTCAAACTGAATTATCCTTTCCGTTTGTCCATCTTGAATCCCTTATTCTCCGAGCTCTTTCGTAGTTTCTTCCGCCGCCATACGATTTTTTTCTCATTTTCGCTTCATCATCTCTCTCCCGTGTCACACTTTTAATCAACCTCCCCTCCCCTTAAGAAGTGGCACCTCACCACTGGATTCTTATTTTTTTTTCGGGCGGGAGGAATAACTTAAGCCTCGACACTTTCGGCATGGCGTCACGATCGCCCCCCCGCCGTCGTCCCTTGTCTTCACCGTCGACCCCAAATACTCTTTTCGGCAATCATCAATTACGTGCATTTGGCGCTGGTAGCTTCCCTCCCTCCCGTGAACCTCACGGTGCGTTTTTTTCAGTTCCGGGTACTTTTGCACGCATGAGTTAATGTCCTCCAGGAGATGGTTGACATAAATGAGAAATTAAATCCTTCATGAATATTATTGAAGTCCTCCGAAACCATGGACATCTCTCCGAGTTCTAGAATTCTTACTTATTTGGGATTGAAGTGGATATTTTTAATCGTGCTGGTTTTATTGGTTTTAACTTCTTTTTTACAAGAGTGACGTGTGAAAGTTGAGGAAATATTCCAAGGTTGTTAACTAGGGGCATAGTCCCCAGACATTCAGTTATCGTCTTTATCTCCGGCAAGAAAAATGTGTCACGTGACTTACGAAGTCATTATGGGATCCGTGTTTACAACCGATATTACCGTATTTTCCCATTTATGACGCGCGCGTAATCTATGAAAAAATGTTCAGATGATAAAAGAAAAAATGACGATACGCGTTATGTAATGAAAATTGAAAAAGTCCAAACATTTACAAACCTATGTACGCAATAATTTAAAGAAGAGTCTCGCAAAAATAAATGAGTCTGGAAGCATGCCTTTCTAATTGCATGCTATTTTATACCGATATGCTACTTTTACAGTTATTTCATCTCATAAATCCATGGGAGAAAGAAGAAACATATAATTTCTATGCTTCATTTTTTCTAATACATAGTACTTCACGTATACGTAAAGTACGTCGTATTATATACAAGTATGTATAAATATATGATAGGATAGGTAGATCAATCGAATCCAGCAAATTCGTCACCTGAATCACAATTAAATGAATTAATGCATTTATTATCTCTTCAGGCCCATCACCGAGTTCACTCTCCGAAGTTGACTCTTCCTCATCTTCTAGAACTGACGTTGAAATATTGCCTAAAACTTTTTCAAATCCATTTTTACACAAGTCACTCTGACACCCTGCCAACTTTCCAGGATCCACCTGCTTATTTCTTCATAAGACACTCTTTCAATCCATCCCGATTCTTTGTAGTCTTTCATGCCAGACATCATCCACTTTTCCCAACCAGAACGTAACTTTGATTTAAAGATTTATTAATGGATAAATCCTGGCAGCCTCGCAATTTCCTTTTTCTTTCGCGAAATTGATGACTTCTAGCGTAAACAGCGCTGTATACGCTTTTTTCTCCATGGGTACTTTTCTTGAGAAAATTCTAAATTACAAAAGCTTAACTCAATTCAGGTTTGAAACAATCGCCACGCCGGCGGCACTTTCATAGAACTTGGAGGGTGTCTAGAACAGCTGAGTGTCCATACTAACAATGTGAAGTAAAGCAAACAAATCAAGAAAATTCTATTTCATTCATTCTCTTATTTTATTTGATTTGCTGAAAGTTACTTTCTTAGGAAATAAAAGGGCGTGTCGACTTACGAATCATAGCGAAAAAGCAATAGAGTGGCATATTGTCTTGGCTTGTAAAGATCGTTTATTTTTTTATTCTTTTGTTGCTTGGAATCAATCACCTGGCTCTAATCTTCTACGATATACTTATTATACTATCTCGTATATACTTACGATAGATATAGCTTCAGGCAATTATGATTTCATGTGTTCATTGGTTGTTACCATCTATTAATACATGGATTTCGACGTATTTTTAGACACAATATGTATAATTTTTACGCGCATATACATAAAATAAACACAATAATCGACCCGAAGGTCGATTTGGTAGGTGATGGCAGAGTTCAGCCAGTACTAAGCCCGCCGGCGTGTGAATATGCACACATCAGGGTAGGGGGGCCAGTTCCTTTCCCTCTGCCGGTTATGTTTTCCCAGGAAGATCTGGTACCCGAAAAATCACATAGCTTGGGTGGAGCTGCAGGTGTCCAGAGTGCCAAACCGACTTTATGGTTTATATCTGTGTACATATTTTTATAATATATATATATATGTTCACACACGTATATATACAGATGTGCGGCATCTATACACGTTCAAGATAACTATGAGCTCTGGACGCGCGGTATCTATTCATATTCATGATAACTACAAAGTTCTAGTTGCGAGTTATACATAAGGTGCACGTTATCGATGGGAAAATAAGGTATTTAATAATTTTTCTTTTTGATTTTTTCATCAAATTTTCAGAAAATTTTATTCAGTTGCGCATAAAACTTTATAAAGTGGTTCATCATGATATGACGACATGTATTTTCTACTGCCTTACTCTACTGCATTCCCTCGAGTTAATGCAAAGTAAATAAAAGTAGAGGTCAAACCCACATTTTATGAGGGGCAGCAGTTTAAATTGAGACATGCGAAAGCTTGCAATGCATTCATTTTACGCCTTGGCGACATTCCTTTGCCACCTCACCTTCTTTTTGAGTTAACCTTTGTATGATTACACGTTTGTTTCAAATGGATTGTTTCTGGCTGCGGAAATTGGCGTTTCATCACAGTTATAACAGCAGGTTGTGAAAATATGCAGTCCTGTGATAATTGTGGTAATCATTCATTCATACTGCATTGCGTTGTCGTGTTTATTGATCCTAATTAGCCTGATGAAAGAGGCCATTATGTAATGGCTCAACTTTCGTAAATATCTATTTCATGTAGCAGATCGTAGGAAATGATCGTATTTCATGTAGCTGATGCTTGTAAATATTTTTGGGCATCAGTTATACAAGGAACTATTTATGGGAACGAGAGTATAAGGGTTATTATTGCTTCATCCAGAGTACAAATGGCAATTAAATCAGCCCTGCAATTGAGTTTATGTCAGCTGTGCACAATCCACCTTGGAACTTATTATGAAGGTGGGAGCTTTGCAAATCATTTGCCCGTCGCTATTTCTGTTATGAGATAATTACTTCATGGATTACGGCGGCTGGAGAATTTTCATATCACTCAATTTCGCAAGCCAGTTATTGCATTTCGCACTCCATTGTTTGCATGAAATTTACGCTTTGCTAGAAAAAAATGTGCTAATTAAGAAATTATGGCTAATCCAATTGTTTTGCGGAAAATAAATGCTCTCACCCTTTCAACTAATGGTAACCCTTCCACCGATTATTCTTCATAATTCTACCAGGCTATGATTCTTTTCCCTCAATAATTTCATTACGTACAAGTCTATATGTGACATATTGGCATCTTAGTAACTTATGCTGCATCCCAAATGCCTGAAATAATGTAGAACGCAATTATTTGCGGCTAACCTTATTCATTTTTACAATAAAATGATTTCTCTAAGGTGAAAATAAATTTTGGATAGAAAATGCAACTTTTTTCCGTGACTTTCAAATGCCAATATCATGGCAATACAAAAATAACTGAAGTCACTGTGTAAAATTGAGAACATCCAACGCGGTAAGGAGCTTTACATCTCGAATCAACTTTGAAACCTTGCTGGTGACTGGCCAGGGGCAATGCATTCCCAACCGACTCATGATAATCGCTTAAATTTAATTTTCGCCTCTATAATTGCACCACATGCACGTCCGTTGTTCATCCGTCGGGCTAAAATTTCATTTTCTACGAGGAGTTCCAAATCCTCGTCTAATATACATGGTTCGTCCGGAAGATAAGTGTACTGATTTTTTCCCGCCGCTCCAGGCGCGCCCAGCATCGCTCTGACGGGCTGCGATTGGAGGGGGGTATGTTGGCAAGCGACGCTGAAAAAGGCAGTCAGCTCTGAGCTGTGGTGTAGTGAGGAGATCTGTTAACGCGAACCTCCACGCTCGACCCACGTCACGGAACGCGATGCCGAAGTTTTTGGAGCAGCGTTATTCCATCAAATTTGCGGTAAAGCTTGGGAAATCGTCTACCGAAACTGTCGGTATGATTAACCAGGCTTACGAGGAGTCAGCCATGTCCAGAAACATTATCTTTCGGTGGCACAAGATGTTCGTGGAGGGCAGAGAAGAGGTCGACGACGAACCACGGCCTGGACGCCCATCAACGACACTCACCGACGAAAATGTGCGAAAAGTTCGCGATGTACTGAACTCTGATCGTCGTCTTAGTGTTTGGATGATAGCAGAGCAGTGTAATGTGCCAAAAACAATAGTGCACGAGATTATTAGGGACCAAAAACATCTGGCGGCTGCATCACGGCAATGTGCCGTCTCACACCGCGCTTGTCGTGTCGGACTTCTTGGCCAAGCACGGCGTGGCAACGCTGCCGCACCCGCCCTACAGCCCGGACTTGGCACCACCGGACTTCTTTCTGTTCCCGAAGATAAAGAGGAGTTTGAAAGGAAGGCGATACGGGACTTTGGAAGCCGTCAAAGAGGCCGTGACGACGTGTCTTCGAGAGGTTCCCGATGATGCCTTCGCGGGAGCGTTCCAGGAATGGGAACGCCGCTGGAACAAGTGTATCGACTCACAAGGGTCCTATTTTGAGGAATATTAGCTTAAGATATGTAAAAGTGTGATAAATTTTTTTTCCTGAGCTCAGTACACTTATTTTATGGACGAACCATGTACATATTTCTAATCATCGAGAATCCCAACTGACGCAAAGAGTGAAGGAAAAATATGCTTCTCTTGATCTCACAAATGAATTGTTATATTCTCAATGCGAGCGTTACTCCCTTGCGTCGGGACATCGCCTGAGGTCGCATGCCCTTCCCGAAGGACTGGTTCATTGGAGCGAGGGCTACACTGACTTTCTGACTTCACTTACTGCTCGCCTCTGATCGAAGGATCTATTTCTTGCCGTGCTAGCAGTCAATCGATTGCAAGATCGAAATACCATTTCGAAATGTGGCTGCTATTCCGCGGTGGGTTAATATGTGACTCTTCTCATTTACACCGTGCTTCCGCTCTTCGCCATTGGAAGGTAAAATATTTTGATAAAGGGACAGATCCGAGTGAAGAAATCTTCGCTCAATCAAGTATTCGAATCGGCATTCCGTTTCAAAGTCGTTATTCGGCGTTTTGGCGAGGGGCGTAAAACCCAGAAATGCGGTGACTCCGCCTTGAAGAGCGGTTCGAAACTGGGAAATTCCCTATTTTTCAAAACATTTAATATAACTATGTCTATATATGAGCTTATTTTTATGATGAAGCAGAATCACTCAACTAGCTCATAGCTCTACCGTTGTCTTCCAGGAAACTTACTTAACTTTGAAAAAAAAAGTTTCTGGTGTAACTTGGTGGAAAATCTTCATACTGACTTTTAATAATCAAACCACTTTACTTTTCCATATAAACTTTTTAATTTTCACGACCCAGGTTTCGTTATAGCATAACATCATCAGGTAAAAATACAAGTCAAGCACAGTATATGTACATATCTCTGGGCGGAGGGGAAGAGGAGGTAAAAGCAAATCACCGACTGAGCCACGGTGTCTCAACTTTCGCGACGATGTCTCCATGTGTTTGCATAATCCCATCCCTCCATTCTCTCCATTGGGTTTTTTCTTTGTTTCCTTTCAAGTCAAATTCTCCCGATACATTGTATCACTCTTACGTATGTAACGCCAACTGTCCTTCTTTGCCATTCCCTTGCTCTTTTCAAAGCTTTGGAGGGTTTTTCGCAGTTTTCCTGGCGTTCTTTTCTCCCGAATTGTAGTCTTGTCTTCTATTTGCATTCGTTGGGTCCAATATTAATTCCTTTCTGCTCTTTTCCGCGCCAAGGTGCGAAGGAGACCGTCCGCCCTGGGCGTCTTTTTTATGGTGATGGCATTAATGGTGTACAGCTGTCAGGGTCAATCAAGTTAATCCAGTCATTAATTTAATATAGGTTTTGGACGTTTCCTAATGACTGTTTTTTCACAGTATCATGTGAAATTCCTCTTGTTTTCCCCGTAGCATTTATTATTTCATTTCTTCTAACTTTCACGTGCCTTAATGTATATTTTTCTTTACAAATTCGCCGTCCAAATAGTCTACTATCTTCCTTCCCCAATCTTGTATTCCCGATATTCCCCTTCCATCACGGCCTTAACAACATCTCACTATATTTCATTATTGTCTCCCTCACTTTTTCTGCCTTCTTCGGATTTCCCATAGTAACTTTCTCTTTTCAACCACCATATTCAAAACTTAAGCCGTTAGTCTCCACTTCAATGCAGTTACGTTTCCTTATTCTTTTCCGTAATCGTGCCTCGAAAGATATATACAAGGTGGGGCAAAAATGAAAACCCAGGGGAGGGGGCAAAATCAGAGTCTGGTCGAGACGGCACAAGTTCTAGCTATGCCACTGACCACTGGTAAAATGTCTGTTTTTTTAAATTTATATCATCTTCCATATTTAGTACGTAGTTTGCATTGCATTTCTCCGGAGAGATTGCCGAAGAGTTAAATATGAAGACAATGATTCACAGGTTTCAATTTCTTCGAATTTAATTCTCTTCCCGGTTTTCCTGTGGTTGCCTTCGGCAGTACTACATACATATCAAAACTAAGTTAATAATCAAAATTAAGTTAAACATGGATTTCTACAAAGTTAAGGCCTCAACCATTCAGTGCATACATACATATCCATAAGGAAAAGCAGACTTAGTGCATGCCGCTAAAGGCTCTATTAACTTTTTCCTGATTTCTAAATCTCTATTATTTGCTGGTCGTAATTGCTTCCTCTTGGAGAAAGCTTCAGTGGCACTGGCCTTCGCTCGCTTCCCCCTCTCTCTCTCTTACACACATTTTGACATCCGGAGGATGGTTTCTCGCTCGCGAATACGCGGAAACTACATCGAGGAAAGGCAATGGGAAATTTCTCACGATAAAGCTAACATTGAACTCTGCATTTTATTTGAGTTATGATAACTTCCCTGCCAGCTCGAGTTTTATTTTGTGTTTATTTGAATATTTAAATATGATTGTTTTATTCTTGATGCGCTTTGGATTCCAAAGAGTTAGGACTCGCATCAATGCCTAAACTAGGTAGGCAGTGTGGGCGTAAACCTTTCATAAATATCTTTCCCCTCCCAGTCCACCCCGATTCCCAATTGACGGCCCTCCCAATCCCCTTCTTAATTTTGCCACCGTCTTTTCAGAACACTTACATTTCCTATTGTTATTGTATTCGTTCTCTACAAGCTGTGTGTGTCTGCTCTCTCAAGTTATTCCTTTTCCATTCCCTTTCTTTCCATCTTCTCCTCCCGTCGTCACCCCGTTCAGCCCCTTCCACGAACTATCCCCGTAGTTTTTTTCTAAACCTAAACATCTTTGTTATCATTGCTTTTCTCAATAATGACTAGCAGTCCTGAACTCCACGTCTACACAATATTTTCACTTTCTTGGCAAACCCTGGAGTTTTCCACTCCAGCACTCATAACTCACCCATCCCTCACAACATTCCTCAAAATTTTCGGTTTTTCTCCCAAGATTTTGGTTTTCAACGTATTCACACCCAAGCAATAAGGGTCTGTACCCCTACAAATTTGTTTCCTCCCTTTCCCCCGTATACAATTAATCAGATTTAAAAAAATAAAGTCGCAGTAATAGAGATGGAAAAAATCTTTTTCCATGTATTCGGAGCGTATAAATTTGAAACACAGGAACTGAACGAGCGTAGCGATAGCCAACAAAATCGCAACCTAAAGAAAAAATTTTCTTCGGGTATTTTTCGTAGATAAAGTTTTCGGCCCGTCTTCGTCCACCAAGTGCTCTCCAGTCGAGTCACTATCCAAACTTAGTCCACTGTCCTATCACTGTCACTGCTTTCATTGACCTCACTGTCCATGGTTTGTCAAAAAAGAGCGTATCCCAATAGCCTCTATTTCGAGGGCGTTGGCAGGATTCATCTTTGATTAAATTAGCATTATTTTCATTCGACAAAGTAATAAGTCCACGACCGCAGATTTTATGCGCAACAGAGATAGGGAAGCAGCTCTAAAGTAATTGGTGAGAAAAAAAAATTAACCCTTTGAGTTCATTGAATTTTTAATGTGTGCCTCCCAAATGTAAATGTAATGCTTCCCTCCACCGCCCTTGCTGCATATCCATGCCCCTTGCGGGAATTATGTGACCATCTTAACCCTAAACTGTAATTACTCCCATTGTGGTGCTTTATTACTTACATTTTTCTCAAAGCATTATCTGGGCGTCGCATGGGACCCCCCGAGCAAATTTCCGAAGTCCTTCTTGCCGCAGTGTCTCTTAACTGGAGGCCTGTCGCGGATCTACTCTTAGATATCTGTGGTTGTGTCCGTTTCACCAGCTGTATTGACTAGGGTTCATTCACACCGCTCGCGTCACCCCCCTCTTGTCTCACACGATCACGAAATGAATCCCACTCCTTCTGTCCGTCCCGTTAATTTTTTTTCCATTTTGATGGCATTATGATGTCGACTCTTAACTAGCCGATTCTTAACGATGGGCGCCAAGGATACCACAGTTTATTTCGTCCCATAGGGCGTCCCCCTATTGAGGTACTCTCCACAAAGCTCTCGAGTAGAGATTGTGATACCACTAAAACTTCTACCTCCACCTGGATTCGAGCCCGGGCCTTCGGGGTGGTAAGCCAGTTGCCATTAGCTACTGCATTATCCAGATCTCCTTTTTGATTACTGGTTTGGGTATGTTATTGGGATTGTTTGGCTACTCAACGTTGTTAAATTTAGTTTGTGTCAAGTCAAATCACTGCATACTTACATGATCCTAGCATTTTGTTTTGGTGAAGCCGGGTGTACTGCCAAATCTGATAATGGAAATAACAGCAATGAATACAAATTACCCAAAGCCGTACTCTTGAGTTTGGTCCGGTCCCCTTTTGAGCCGGTTTCTTCTCTGAAGAGGCCTGCTTGGCAGGCGAAACACCTGGTGTCCCAAGAGTACGGCTTTGGGTAATTTGTATTCATTGCATTCATTCGGCCGTAGTACGTTCCCTTTTGCTTTATTTATGGAAATAACACTCTTGTTAACCTAGCGACAATTGCTATGCACATATTGCACGCATGTCCTGAACCCGCTCTTTCCTCGATCGCACAGACATGGGTTCATTCGAGGGCGACGGTGGCGAGAGTGTCCTCCGCGTCGCTTCGGGGCGCGCCGCCGTGCTCTCCATGCCGCCGATCCGTTCGCACCCGCCGCCGGCCGTGTCGTGGGCCGCCGACGACGCCACCCACCTGTACGGCGCCAAGTACGCCCCCGTGGCGCCTCCCTCGCCCGCACTCTCCTGGAGCCGGGACAACGAGACGGCCTTCGGCGGCCGGGAGGCCACCCACCAGCTGGTTATCCTGTCCGCGGATTCCAGCGACCAGAAGGCGTACCGGTAAGTGGACGACCATTTCACTGCCTGTAAAAGGTGTGGGAAGGTGTTGGGTGTGTTGTGTGGGTGTGTGGTGTCGAAGACGGGGCCCTCTTACGATTATAATAGAAAAATGAGAGGGTGAACTGTGAAATTTGTCTTATTTTCATTTACAATTAAATTTGAAAAGCTTTATTCTGCCTGGAAGATCAAGATTCCAGCCAGTACCCCTAACCCGAAGTCAAAAGGTTCTCCCTAATGGGCTACTGTGTCCCTTAATGCCATTATGATATCCCTATTTATAACAAGAACTAAACAGTTAATCCTTCTTTCATTTTAAATTATTTGAGCGGAAATACCTTGCCGGTTTGATTGTTGACAGGTCATTCTAGATGGCTTATAAATATCCTTTTAATGGTTAAATACTACCATGAGAATGGAAAGAATAGCAAATCCTCATCATTTTAATGGAATAATAGCATTTTTCCTCTTTGATATCTTTCATTCTCATGTAAATATGCAAATTGACCATTGGCAGAAAAATATCAATGCTTTAATAATTCAAAATTAAGCAATGAATGCATCAATAATTGGGAATATAGAGGTTAAATAATTCTATCTTCTCATAGATGTAAATGCTTCGGTCAGCTTACTTTCCTTTTGCATTTGCATGCATAACATATTTGCCTAAGGGCTTGAATTTTGTCTGATCAATAGTGATGCTCTGCGTGCTCCATTCCTATTAGATTGAATTCACTACTTCAAGTGCCTTTTTTTCTGCATGTTTTGAGACGAGAGATTCATATTATTCTCAATCTGCACTGAGATCTGCATTACCTGTTAAAATTTCTTTTAAGTTCACACGATCATTCATTAACCTCTCGTACACATTTTATATTTACCAGTTTTGATGAAGTCTATTAATCTACAATGTCCTATATGGCACTCGGGCTTTTCACAGCCACAGGTTTCTCAATAACTCCTTTCATGTCCAACTCAGGATGTTTTTGTATTCTCTGATCTGAACAGCTCTATATTCTGTTGGATAATTATTAAGCAATCCTAATTGTCTCTTTAAATGAATGGTTTTGTTTTTTGCTGCCCCAAGACACCTGCCATATGACAGGCAGGCACAAACTAAGCTAATTTCTGATCAGTTGGTTAAAAAAAATCTCTATTGCATAGTATCAATAGTGTACCATGAAACTTAATGAATTCAGAATAAATAATATTTGTGTCTATTTAAATTTTAGTTTGTTTGATCGCACAAAATTACTTCATATTCTAAAGCACATATGAGTTTTACAAGGTTTTCATGCTACAATAAATGTCCCTCTACTAGTTCTGCTCTTCATTTCCTCTTGCCCCTCTATAATGACCTACCCTCCCCCCCACTCTTTCATGTAGTGTGAATAACTCTGCCAGCCCAACTTATACTTTAAAGACATACAATCATCATCATTCTTCCTTCTTCATGGTCCATATGTCACATCCATAACATAATGCTCCACACAAAACCTATTGTTAGGCAATTTCTTCCCCAATCATCGGGTGATATTTTCTCTTGCTACAAGCTGTCTTTTTTGTATTTGAAATAGTAAATAATGGATGTCTCCTAGGTAAATGGGATATCAAGTTGGTTTCTTTCTGTTATAGAAACTCAAAATAATAATTTTAATCCTTGTTAGGCTCAGAATATTCATATCATTTAGAAGCTAAACTATAGGTCCAGATGATAGAGCTTCTGCCAATGGCCGTGTGAGTGGATAGCTGTTGTGTATCAATTTAATGCGACTGCCATATGTTTGTTTCTTTTGGGTTAAGACAAGAGTGCATTTAATGGTGGTTGAATGAAATACTCACTGAATCAAAATGACCTCAAAGAGGATTAAGTGATGAAAACCAGCTCTCTTCATTATCACATGTCCATTGCAAATAATTGGCTATTGTGGCATGCAAAAACATTTATACATAGTTCGTGTACTACTCCTTTGTGAAAAAGTTAAGGAGCAGAGGTGCATATGGTGCCTAGTGAGAACCAGAACTGTTTTCATCTGTGAAACTGTGTGCAAGATCTAATCGAAATCCGTGTTCTGTAGAATTTTAAAACAATTTTATTGTAATTAACTAATGAAAAACTAATTTTAATGAATTAATTTCACTTTATAATTTAATCCAAGAATTAATGGAAAACTGCATGTGGTGTTATTTTTGATTTTTAAGTTGTGTTTTTCATGAGTTATGTTCATTTTTCATTTTCTACTTTTTTGCAGTGCACAAGCAACCAACACACAGATTGGCAAGGAGGAGAACAGTGCCTACATCCGCTTGATAGTGGTCTCTGATGGTACCAGTGATGATTCAGAGGTGCCTCCTGAGATAGTGGTCGCTCCATCAAACTTAACAGTCGTCAAAGGGGAAGCACTGGCTGAACTCCATTGCATTGCAAATGCAAGGTGTGTGGTGATAAATTTCACCCAAAGCTCATTTCTTAATGCTAAAAGTCAATTTATGAATCCTCTAACAGTAATCATATTGTAGACAAGTACCCCTGCCATATATTATGAGAGCTGATTTAATAAACTTTCATTGGAATAAACATGTGCATTGGGGACTGCTAAAGAGAGGCTTATTTTAAAAGATTCAGTATTATACTGTAAGATATTTATCAGCATATATACAAGCTTCTATTTAATTATGAGATTGAGTATAGTATCCACGTGTTCTCATCTGTATTAAGCCTCTCCTCTTTCCCTCCCTCTCAAGGCCACTGCATCAGCTGGAGACAACGTGGCTCAAGGATGGTGTACGCCTGGAACCAGGGGATGGCATGGTCG
Source organism: Hetaerina titia (assembly GCA_037158775.1). Classification (NCBI taxonomy): domain Eukaryota; kingdom Metazoa; phylum Arthropoda; class Insecta; order Odonata; family Calopterygidae; genus Hetaerina; species Hetaerina titia. The sequence continues at coordinate 133,992,301 of CM073768.1, forward strand.
AGGGTGGCTATAGCTTCAATGACCCCTGGAACAGGACACTGTCCTTGCTCTCAGTTGGCCTTGCGCATCATGGTCACTACTCTTGTCATGTTCGCATGCGTTCTGGGGGACACCCAACGGCAAGTGCAAGTGCATACGTCAGTATAATTGGTGAGTAATCTCTCAGCTTTGGCATTTTAGAGTAACTGAACAGATGGTTCACCAAATGTCTCAATTGTTTTGTTGAAGTTATCCACATCAGACAAACTATTTTCTAAACTAGTAAGTTGGATTGCCATTTATAGCACTCTGTGCAAAATTTATTTTCTCATTCTTTGGTGTTATGGGGTCTTATCCTTCCCATTGTTTTCTGCTGTCAATGTGAAGCTTGAATGAATAGTGAAGTTATATATTAATTTTTGGATTCTTTATTGTGATACAGAGAGGCCATCCTTCACCAACAAGGTGCGACCTGAAACCCTTGGAGAATTTGGTTCAACTGTGTCCCTGCCATGTGAGGCACAAGGTGTGCCACCACCCAAGGTCACTTGGTACCGTAATACCATCAAGGTTGATGAGGTGAACCCAAAAAGGTAAATTTTTGGAAATTCTTTGAAGTAAGCACTGATTGCTTATAGATTTTCATTAAATTTAATTTTCAAATTTTATCTGTCAAAAATATTCCTTTTCCCTCCCTTTAAACCATTTGCTGAATCTTGATTTGGGAAATGTTCTTCCACTTAATGGTTTGTTCTTAATTGTTATGTTGAAGTACCATATAGATAGCTATAGATCAGACCAGGGAGTGGTTCCATAACTCATAAGTTGCCTGATGCTATTCTTTATATGGCATCGGGACATGGTATTGGTAGTTATTTTTTAAGAATGCCTGGCATCAGCAGTGACAATTGAAATCAGTTATGACCGATGCCATTTGTAATGCCACAGAACCCTGAGGGAGAGTGAAGTTCATACCTTATGTGTACATAATGTGTCAAGTTGATGGAAGCTAGATGGAAGGAAAACCTTTTTTTTCAATCAATGCCATCGGTTGAAAGTAGTTCTAAGAAATTGAAAAATGGCATTCATAGATTATTTATGCTCTATGAATAACTACAGAGTTTTCTCTCCATATTCATAGGTTCACTTTTATTCGTCACACCCCTCATATTTACATTATATTTAATGATTAGTAGTTTTATATCTTGAATAGCTAGGTAATGCAGCCTGATATAAAATTATGAAACAAGAAGTCTTCAGTTGTGTTTTGTAAAGCATTGTCATCGTCTGTTCATATTATTTTCCTCTGCAAACACCAACCATGTCTTATGACATTAAAGACCATTCTGCAAAAATTACAATGACCTGATTACATTATGGAGCTGTATTTCAATGAATATTTGAAACCAATTTTCCTCAACTTTTCAAATAGTAATCTTATGCATTGATAATGTTGTAGAATATCATGTGCTATGGAATATCTTTATAAAATTGGCACATTTATGGATTAAAAGTTGCAGATTGGTTAAATCTAAGTTTTGCCTAATATTCATGGTCTACTGGTTAAGTTAGGCTTTGGATTGACACAGTCACAGATATGACCTCATATGCATTTTTTCATTTGCAGGTATGTGGTTTCTGATGATGGCTCCTTGCAGATTCGAAAGCTAAGAATGGAGGACTCTGGAATGTTCCAGTGCATAGCAGCCAATGATGCTGGAGAAGATTCACTGACCACATGGCTTCGAGTCAAAAGTAAGGCTTTATATTATCATACATTCTCTTTAAAGTTTCATTGAGTGTTAGTATGGTGGGGGTAATACCTCACTTTTCTCTAATTTGCTCTTACCTGTATAAGAAAAATTAAATTCTAATGCCTCACTTATGAATTCCATTATTTCTTAAAGTGATAATTTTATTTAGGTTCTTTAAATAAGTATCTTCAGTTTTTCATTTTATTGTGTGTGTGACAGTTTTGCACAATCTGTCACAATTAAGAAATTGAAGTGTTTTAGAAGGAAGTATGTGGTTTTTTGACATTAATTAGTTTTTAATGTACAAGGCTTCAAATGTTTTCTATATTTATAATGCCATAATATTTTTTTCATTAAAAAGGAGCTTCAAAATTCTTTTTGGTCCCCCCAATTCTTTTGCATTGCTTAATGCAAGACCATGATGGTATGTAATATTCACTTTGGGCTAGTTAATATCCGTCAAACTCATGTTCACAACATCTCTGTAAATTATAATTGCATGTATTATTTTTCAGCAGGATTTACATGTATGTAATTTTAAATATACAGGTTATGTTTAATGGCCACTTGATTTTTACATTAGGTGTATAGTGCTTTTTACTGGCATGGTGCCTTCATCTAACGACCATAATAGCATGTGTTTTCAATTCTGATTTGTGTAATTAAATTTGCATTTTCTGCGTACCTAAGGGACAGGAAGTGTGCGATCAAAGCGAGAAGTTCCCTCTGGCTCTATTGTTCGTGTGCGCAAGACTGATCTGGAAAAGCGACAAAATCCTCGTGGATTCCCATCAGGCAACAAGAATTCCACCGAGCCCACCTCCAACAAAACAGGCGAAGAGGAAGAATATACGTGTAAGAATGTCGAAGTCATGTGAGAGGTTAACTTGTGTGTAGATAGACTTTGCACCCTTTTTATGTATGTAGACCCTAGAACAAGGACCAAATTGCTTGGCTCTTGGTCCCAATAGCTGCTTGCTTGGAGCCATCGCCAATTGCACTGCACCCAATAGTTTTGGACGTAAGCACAAAATTGTTTATGTCATCACTGATACATTTTGCATGTGAAATCTACAAATAGAAATGAGGTTTTGGCTTTTTGTACCAGAAATTATATCATTGGATATGAAAGTACACAACCACATGGAATGAACTGTTGTTGAAAAAAGTGTGCATCATTTTTTAAGTATTGGAGTAGAATGTGAACTTGGCTCAAGATTAAATCTAAGACAGAGAAAATCTGTGTGGTCTCTCTGATAAACAAATGCATACTCTGGGCTTCCATTTTTTAAGCCATATGTTGCAAAATTTTCAAAGTACCGCTGTTTCTCATTGTTAGTATGTGAAAATTCTCATATGAGTCTCAAGAACTTAAGGTGGAATGTGTACAGCACAGAATGAACAGCAGGAAATGACTGCGCACAGTGAATAAAGGTGACAGCAGGAGCTGCTCTTCTATTCATTACTTTCTTTTGAAAATTCATGGAGTTACAAATGCAGTTCAGGAACCAGTTTAAATTCAATACATCACAAGGACTAGTCAATCACCCTTGTGAATAAGTGAATTTTTTTAATGGATTTATTTTCAAAAAGGTATCCTTTGAATCTATGAGATTTAAAGTTTTCATGGACTTCCTTGAAGCTGACTGTTCTCATGTCGATTTCAATATTAAAAATGAAAATTGGGTTTGAGGTAAGAAAATAAAAGGGGTACTTAGGTATCTTGTGTCTGGGATATTTGAGAATAATTAATAACTAGTCAACAGAAATTTTGCAAAATACAAATAAATTGTTCATACTATGGAAGCATTATTGCATCGGGAAATTAAGTAACAACCAAAGGATGCAGCAGTAAGGAAAAACAGAGTATGCAGTCGCCTTGCAGTCCTAAAGGAACATGTATTGACAGTATGAAGTCTGGTTTTTTCAAGAGCCATCAGTCATTTAAGTATGTAACACTAAATTGAGGAAGAATTTTAAAATGTTTCCAGTATTGATACATACTTCCCTAATCTCGAAGAAGAATTCAACAAGTTGTAAACCATATCTCATAACCAGCGATCAAGGTTGGAGCATGCTAATGAGTCATCAGGTTCATTGACCACTGCTGCATTTGCCAAATAAGTGATGAAGGCAGTGTGGATGTCAAGAATGCAGTCCAGTTATCATCGGATGAGCCTGTTTCATTTCAGATTTGTTATTCTATTGAGTTATCTGTATTTACCAAAATGAATCTGCAAGTATTAATGCATCATTGCTAGTTATCACCTCCCCTCCTCGATCACCAAAGATTTCTCCCCTCAAAATGTAAAGATCACTAATTAGCAGCTCATATTCTGTATGTTGAATTGTTATTTCAGAATATCATGAATTGTGTAAATCATTGACTTACGTTTGAGATTTTTCATTGTACTAAATTTCCATCAGTTCAAGTAGTTTCTGAGTAGAAGTTATTGTGATTTGCTGTTTTGTGCTACTTAGAAAATATGTGTTCACCATCAGTTTTGATATAATTAAAATCATTAATTCATGGACACTCATTTGCACCTCCACTGTGTGTTCTTAACTCCACCCAAGAGATTTTTTTCTTGTGTTCACCCATGTCTTTAGCACTTTTTCCTGTGTGCCAAATCACACATTTTTGTACAACGTTTCTGCTTTATGTTCTTCACAAGTTTTTGCGTGTTCTATTTCCTTTTACATTTTAAATATTACTGTCTGGTATTTTGCTGTTTTTGCCATTTTATTCTGTCAGAAGTGTGGCTATTTTATCAAATAAGATATTCTGATATTATGCAATGCTGTTATTATGAAATATGTTGGTCCTCAGACTTAATTTCTAAAATGATTCTCTGGAAATCAAAAGTGGGTATCAATAATAATTCTCTGATCAATTCATTTAGCTCTTATTTAAATCATCCTGCTTCATTTCAACTCACTGTAACATCAAACCTCTTTTGTTATTCCCATGCCACGTGTTTAGATTAAGGGCACTTATTTCTTCCTGACACCTGTTATACATGTGCAGTATTTTCTGTGCAGCATAATTTCTAATGTATCATAGGTGTGCTAAAAGTTATGGCAAAAATTGCTATGAAATGCTAAAAAAATTATTTAAAAATCAAATTGAAGCCGTGGAAAGGAATTTAACGTGTGAGTTATATTAGAGTATATAGTTCAGTAAAAATGTATCCTTTTTGTATGAATGACGTAGTCTAAAGTCTATTTTCTTTTATAGTGACATTTAAATTGTATGCTAATTTCTATTTAATCTTTATTCCATAGAGTGTAGTGGTAAATGATATAGAATGTATGATGCAGAGAATGTTGTGTCTGATGCCAGCAACAAAACTGGAAAACATTTTGAATAGTCCTGTTCATTTAATGTTGGTGTGTGATGGGGAAAATGTTGAGGTATGGGTGGAAATGCATTGGCACAAGGGATGGACATGAATTTAGAGAAATTTGAATGAAATACAATTTATGGTGGATGTAATCGCCTACTTCTAGGCTTAAGCCTTTCACCTCCCGTGAGACAAAGGTTTAAAATCCTTGTAAAGTTCAAGGGGATTTATAAATGATGATGCTGTAATACCACCATGACAATGGGGAAATTAATTTTAAGTAACTGGTATTAGAATCATAGATTAGTTTATTAATTTGACCTTTATTATATATCATTTAATGGATGCTAGTATTCTAATTTTACTTTAGACTGAACTAGTGCCTAGACAGTAGGTTGGTAATGAGTTTTGCTTAGTTTTGTAGGTTATTATTAGATATCAATGCCAAGGGAAAAGACTTAAAAGTTCTGTGCATGGTAGCTAAAGAGGAATGGCTGATGATGTGTCAGCACTAGATTACTCTTGCAGTATCTGTTAATATGACCATATGGCCAAGATTTATAAAGGATGATGCCCAAGAGAATTGTTAAAGATCCCAGGGTTTATGAAATATTGTGTTTGGCAATGGATTGCGTACTCTATAGTAAATTAAACGATTACTAGAATTTACATACATTATTTTGTAGAAATACGCAAGAATAAAATTTATTTATTACATTAGATAGTGGCATTTAGCCTTGTAATGTTGAGTATTTTTAAGCCACTCTATCACTACTCATAGTACTTATGGTAAATATTATCAGAGCTATCTTATTCTTTAGAAATTTATCTTAATTCTTCATTTGATAAAGAAAGAATTGCTTTTTATAAATGATTACATGTGTGGAATTATTTTTGACTCCATTTTGTGAAATATTTTGTAATATATAAGCATATCACTTAGTATATCACTTTTTATTGACATGGGTTCAACACATAATTTTTGATTTCAAGGGTATTGTAATTTTCAATAAATGCCATTGGTTGGCTATCATGACAGAAAGTTGTTATTTTTCGCCCAATGCAGGTATGCTTATGCTTTTCACTTAATGTCTGGATGACTGCCAGTCATTGTTATTGCTAAGTAGCTGGTTTTAAATCAGGAATTATATTATTTGAAAACTGAATTAGCCTGTGGCTATAATTCTTTCAGAAGTTTCCAAATTGGTATTTAGAACTATATAATTTAAAGTGGATGGTGGATGTGCCTTATAAAATGACTTCAAGTTTTAAGATTTCTATGCTGATAAAACAAGAGCTTTTGGATGGGAGTGAGAAAATTAATCCTAATAGGGATTAAAAATATGCATTGGTATGTAGCCGATCATGTTAGCTTTTTGTTTCCTTTGCTGTAAGACATTTTATGGAGCCCTTTCCCAAGATTTGGAACACTTATATTGCCAATTAGAAGTCCCTGAATAACTGCAACTGCTAATGTAATGGGGGAAATATTTGAATGAGGGATATAAGTTGCTCAACAAACTAATATTTATGCAGAATAATAATGCATTATTATAAGATATATCATACCCTGGATATAAAATATGCATTCTTTTTCTTTGTCTTGTGAATTGTCATTTGCATTTTCCCAATTGAGAGTTCATTTTCAGCTTTCTGATCAATTATTCACTGTGTAACCATAAAAAGTATTCATTGCATTCAAAAATTTTTACACTAGCTTTTGCAGTAATGCATAGTTTTTTTTGGAATGGCAGGGAATGAACTATCTATATTTCCTAGCAATCCCATGTTTAGGAATTTTTCTCTAAGAAATAAGTTTCCATGGATATGACATTCTCAGTTGTCTCATATTATCACTTTCTGTCATGAATGATTGAGTAATAATGAATATCATAGAAAAATATTGAATACATTTTAAAAAAATCGAAGACCTTAAAGAAGAAGAGAGTTGTCCTTCAAATTATGTGATAATACATGTAGTTGGCAGCATTCCCACATGAAGATATATGTAAGATGTATTCTATGGTCCAAGGATCAACTTTGAAATTCATGAACTTTGAATAGGTTAACTATATATATATATATATATATGTAAATTCACTGATAGTCATAACAAACACAGAAACCAAAACACACAAAAGAGGGACTCACTGGTTCTCGAATTTTCGGTGGTCCAACCACCTTTCTCAAGAGGAATTAGGAACAGAACTGAGGCAGAGGAGGGCCAAAAGCAGTGGTAGAAAGGAGGATAATATGGATAGGGGATGATATGGAAGTTGTTGGGGGCGGAACCCCCCCCCCCCCCAACAACTTCCATATCATCCCCACCTTTTTTAAAATTCCCGCGCCATACACTACCCCTCCAAACTCCTCACCTCGAATGCCTTCCCCCCCTTTTTTCCCCCCTTTTCCTTTCTTTTCCCCTCTTTTCCCCTCTTTTCGCCCATTTCCCCTTCTCCTTTCTACCACTGCTTTTGGCCCTCCTCTGCCTCAGTTCTGTTCCTAATTCCTCTTGAGAAAGGTGGTTGGACCACCGAAAATTCGAGAACCAGTGAGTCCCTCTTTTGTGTGTTTTGGTTTCTGTGTTTGTTATGACTATCTGTGAATTTACATTACACGTTTGTGGGTTTTCCAAAAAAGTGTGTATATATATATATATATATATATATATATATATATATATATATATATATATATATATATATATATATATATATATACATATATATATATAACATATAAGTAACATATATATATATATATATATACATATATATATATATAACATATAAGTAACATATATATATATATATATATAAACCATAAACACAGTAATCAACCCAAAGGTCGGTTTAGTAGGTGATGGTAGAGCTCACCCATGTACCAAGCCCGACGGCATGTGAATATTCACACATCAGGGTAGGGGGGCCAGTTCCTTTCCCTGTGCCGGTTATGGTTTCCCAAGAAGACCTGGTACCCGAAAAATCAACTAGCTTGTGTGGAGCTGCAGGTGCCCAAAGTGCCTTGCCCGGGAATCGAACCCGGGACCCTCCGGTCAGCAGTCCAACGCTCTACCCGCTAGACCACCACGACCCGCATATATATATATATATGTGAATATATATATATATATATATATATATATATATATATATATATATATATATATATATATATATATATATATATATATATTCACAGTAAATATATTCTAGTGCAACTGATTTTGTCACATAGTTAACATCAGCAAGTCCTAATCCCTGATAATGTTGTTTTTGTGTCAAAACCAGTAATACTGAGATACATTTAGTATGAAAATGTATGCAGTTTACTTATTCAGTGATTGTAAGGCATATTATCCATTGAATGCAATTATCAATAACTTATTATGACATGCATTTCTATCATTCCTTTCTCATTGCATGAAATTTTACTCTCTCGGTATTCATCACCAAAGAGCAATAACAAGGCACTGCCCTAAATTTTGTGGGATTGTATGTTCCTCTTATATCCAATGGGTCTCAGTGCTGCTTCAGGAGCATGTAGAACTACATGTGCATACTTTATAAGCCCTTTGTGACCAGTAGAATCGAAGAAAGTATTAAGAATAAATATAGAAATATTGCTCTCATTCACCACTACCCTTCTTGGGTTATATTTTAGAAGGGTCTTAACTTTTGAATGCCACATGTGTGTTTATGCACCTGGGGGCATTTGAAAAGTGTGATTGCAAGAGTGTAGCCTCATCATGCATGTCCCTTTCACGCAGCCTCTGCCCCTGTGATGGAGCACCCACCCCAGAACCTGACCATTCTGGATGGGAAGGATGCCACGCTCGTTTGCCAGGCTGCTGGAGCGCCCACCCCCAATGTCACCTGGACACGTGCAGGTAAGAGGGACACATGTGTAGCACACAGGGGTAAGATAGCCTCAGGGCTTCTTCTCTCCTATGGTGCATTCCATGGAGTTTGTTTAAATGTGTTTTCAGTATGCCAGTATGCCTAGATCACCGGAGGCAAAAGTTTTTTGTGTAAATAGATAGAGATAATCAAACTTGATTGAAAGAATGATTAAATTTTCCTTTCCTCAGGATTTGGGAAATTAGTGTCATTTTCAACTAAAAATATGTCAATAATTATGGGAAAAAAATAATATAGGATTATAGTTCAATATTGGAATGTACGTGGAAAAATATTTCATTACTTTCAAAATTTCTCTGCATGAATGATAACTGCTGATGCATCAGTTCTCCTTCTTTCAGTTCTAGTTTCAGTTTGGTTCTTAGTTTTGGTGCTTGATTTTGGGTCTGATAGTTCAATAATTTGATTGGCATTGAGCTATTGATGGTCACAAGGACAAAAGCTCAAATCATCTTCTGAGAAATTATCACTTTTTGTAGAAAATTACATATGATTTTGAGAAATCTCATAGTATTACAAAGTTCTGCTTACAATCTTTATATTTTAAAAAAATTAAGTGTCCAAGCTAAAAATATGATTGCACAAAATCTGTATTTTCATAATTTTTATACAAATTTTTATCTAAAATTATCTGTAACGAAAATAGTTATTACACTAAAAAAGAAAAATTTATTGTTGGCTATCAATTGAATATGATGCAAACCTTTGTATATTCCCTTTTTGAATGATACTCATACATAGTTGTATGATTCATCCCGTGGAGAACCATGGGCAGGCCAAAGCATTGGTTGGTGGATCCAAAGCTGGATACTGTACCTATTTGACATAGTGGTTTAGTGAGTTTGAACTTAACGAACGCACTTGCTCTCCATCCCAATTAAGTGTATATGTAAGATAGCACATTAATCTGCATATGTTGGGACGAATAATTCAAGGAACTGAAATTCAGAGTAGTTGGAAATATTTACCTGCAATAGACATCCCTGCATGTTTCTCAGTGGTTGCCTTTTCAGCAACAAATTATTAACATGTAATCTATGAGATGTTTTTGTATGTACACATATAATATGAAATGATAATATGTATCTTCATCCCACATGTGGTTAATAGAACTACTCAAGTACAAATAGCTTTTGTGAATCATTTTTCTAGATAATCTTCTGCTTGGGCATCCCATTTACTTAGGAGTCTGTGTATAAAGAACAGCATAGTATCAATAATAACTTCATCTAAACTTTTTATGGAATCTTTGTTATTCTGCGGTGGATATCAAAATCTTATGCAAGACGTTTTTTTGAAAGAAAAATCTAAAATAATATGAATATCAGTTTTGGAACAGATTTTTAAAATTCTGATTAAATTCATGTTAATATTTTGAAGGAGTTTTTAAAATGGAGGTGGGATTAAACTGACATTGCTCTGGAGAAAATTTTCAGGTAAAAATTATCATAACTCTTGAGTCCTATGAGTTAATCCTTATGTAATTATCCCTTGGATACCTTTATAGAAAAAAACAAGCATTAAACTAAAATGAGTCATAGAATTAACTTGAATTAAAGTAAATGATGTCTCTCCTATTTATGTACATGCAAGTTGTGCTTATATATATCCTGTGCAATGAATATTTGCCTTGAATCATAGTATTTCTAGTAGGGAGATATCTGATATGTGGACCACTATGCTTATTGCACTCTTGCTTATTTTGTGGTCTAAAATGATTATCATTACACTTTAATTATGCTAAAACTACATCCCTCTAAGTAAGATATTAAGAAACTATCAGCTTTATTTTTATTATTGATGCAGTTAGGTTCATTATTTTCCAGTTTTTCATTTTTCACAAAGTTTTAGAATTAAGCATTGAGTAGATGAAAATGTGCAGGAATGCTGATTGGTATCTATTATAGTTTTTCTTTCTAAGGCATTCTCTTGCTTTCCTTCCTTAGATGGCTCCCTCATGTCTGGGGGTGGTGGGGGCAGGGTGCAGGTGGTGGAGGGGGGCAGCCTGCTAGTGGCAGCTGTCAGGGAGAGTGATGCCGGAGAGTACATCTGCACACGTGCCAATGAAGCCGGCTCCGTCACTGCCTCGGCCTTCCTCTCTGTCCTCGGTGAGTTCCTCTCCTTCCAGCATTGCCTGTTGACTTGATGTATAATACCTGGTGGCTTTTGAAGAAAATGAAATGTATTGGCACAGCTAAATGGAAATGGAGTTATTTTTACACTTCCTGCTTACATGATGAATGTTAATAACTGTTTGAGGCAGTGGTGATGTCTCATCTTCATGCCTTCAGAAAATAACTTGAGAATATGATCTAAAAAACCAGATGAGTTGAGAATGACTTGGAATGAGTGTCCTGATATTCCTTTAGGTTAGCTCTAGAACTAATTCATGAAAATTGGGGAAAATTGGTTTTGTTTATGGCCCAAGAAACTCATATTTCAAATATTCTCTTTTCCCATGCCATACAATAACATTGAAAATTTGCTAAAACAATCAATTCAGGTAATTTTAGATTGAAATTGCTGTAAGTGAACTCTCTGATAAATATTTTTGTAAATCTGCTAATAAATGATGAAACCCAGTTTTTAATTCTGCACTCAATGTGGGGCCTATGATATGGCAATGCCATTTTTATCAGCATTATTTGATAATTGTTTAAAAGCTATCACATAGTTACATATATTTGTTTAAACCACGATCAATTATGATTGAAAATAAAAAAGTGATTACTTCTCTGGGCATGTTGCTCTCAAATATTGGAATCATTGATGAAGGGAAATATATAGCTTGAAGAAATAGTCAGCATTATCTCTTAATGTGTCAATAATGAAATGTGCACATTGAACCTGCGAAAATAAACCTTTAACTACATATTTTTTAACTCTCCTCAAATTTGATTAAAATACACCAGTTACATGAGTTCATGGGCGCAGACCTAAAATTTACAATAACCTCTAGAAATATAAATTACAGATCCAGGAGTGATGTGGTGGAACTATTACATAGTAACAGAGATGAAGACTATTACAATTTTCCACTTACTAAAGATTTATGTCCGACTAGTTTTGATGCACTACATCATTTTCAAGTTGATCAACCAGTCTTTATCAAGCAGAAAACCTCTAGAAATTCTGAATCTTTAACTAAAATGAATGCATGCAGAACTCTGTAGATCATTATCACAAGGATTTCAGTTATTTTACTTTCAATATTATCTCCAAGTATGAATGCAATGTTCAAAAGAGATAATTTAGGAAATTTTTGGAAATTCAAGAGTATGAATATGATGATAAATGATGATCTTTTCTAAGCAACTGTGGCCTACACGGGAAGGGAGCAGAGAGCTGCAAGCTCAGAGTTTGGGGAAATCCCTTTGACGTACCAACACAAGCAAACTGAAAAAGCTATGGTTGGAATTGCTCATCAAATAACTGTGAAGACTTATTGTCCCAGGAAGTACTCTTGAAAGTTTCACGTTTGGCACTGTGCTTTGTTTAATATAGATGTCAAATTCAAAGAAACTGGAAAATGCATTGGCAGTTGCTTTAAACAAAGTCGTCTGCTAATGTGCATTATAACGGAATGATATCTAAGTGTTTGCCTTGACTGGATACCTGCAGCCATTTCAATCACTCTCCTTGACCAGGATCCTGGTCAAGGTGAATGATCTTTACACTTTGAAATTGTTATGTTGTAACAATAATGTTCATATTTTACCATCATTAAGATTCCCCAGACTGATATATGCTTATATTTTAGTGAACTGTGGCCTGTATGAATTATTACACTTCACAAGAACCTGATGGATTGGCTATCAGTTAATAAATGAAGTTCTCTTATAACAGTCTTGGAATAAATCCTTTCTGGAAAATTTTATTGAAGAATATTTTTTTCAATGTGTGTGTTATGAAGAGGGAGAAAGCTGTAATCCCACCTGACTGTAGCTGTATTTGAATTTTTTAATTAAAAAAACAGAATTGGAGACTTGAAACTGACTCATAAAAACCCCAGTAAGATTATCAAGGCACTATTAATAATTCACAGTTTTTATAATGATTTCGTTCAAACATTTAGCAATAGCGATCAGATTTTTTTAGTTTTATTAACTTATGTACTTTAATGGTACCTTTAACTCTGTTATAATTGCCTCAAATTCTCTTTTAGTGCGCACACGCATTGTACAACCTCCAGACAATGCACAAGTTATTCTGGGACTTACTGCCACATTCCAGTGCAAGGTGTCTGGAGATCCTGCAGTGCCTTATACAGTCCTGTGGTTCACCAATAATCAGTGAGTGCAGAGTTTTATTTGATGATCATTTTTAGGGATACCTGCAGTTTCTTCTATAGATTGACAAGTTATGTGTTATCCTCAAGACTGCCATTCAAGCAAAATTCGTGCACTCTTGAAGCATCTGGGTCTCATATCAAATCCTTACAATGAAAATTTTCTTTGAATTAAGATGACCTGCTAATATAAATGGACTCTTGATATCATTACACACCTGACTTTAAAGATCTGAGTTAAATCTCAGTGCGGCCAGATTATCTTTTTGGGGCAAATAATTGTACATATGAAGTTAGATTTTGTGATATGTCTCTGTAGGTTTAACTTGTTGCAATCAAATTTCAGTCATGTATTTTCTATAAAAAGTAAATTATTGGCATTGGTGTGGTTATTCTGACAAAGAAATGTGTGAGGATAATGAGAAAAATTAAATTTTATGATTAAAAGAGTCACTGTTTGCCAAATTGAAGCTTCCATCACTCTTTCTGTTGTTCATTTTTCAATTCTATGAGCAATCTCACAGGCTCGTGTATCTTTCCAATCCTTATAATTCTAATGACATTAAATATGTTGCTACAGTGATCACTTTTTTGTGAGTCACAGAGTGTGATTGAGAATGTTTAATAATTAAGTACTTAACAACTTTGGAAGTGTGAGTGTGGAATGCATGTTTGAGGACCATAGTCCTTGATGTATTTAACCTATTCTATATGGTTCTTCCAAGGCCCATCCCTCAAAGTGGCACTGGGCGCTTCTCCATTGACCCAGACACACACACCCTGTCGGTTCGTGAGGTGAGGGCAGGGGATGCTGGCACCTACTCCTGCTCTTTGCACTCCCCAGGAGGAAATGACACCCGCTCTGCCAAGCTGAAGGTCGTCGAGCTCCCCTATGCCCCTGTGCATGTGAGGGCACAGAGGGTCTCTCCGAGTCCAGGTGAGGTTCCCCCTCTCATGCATGTGTGTAGTTGCATGGAGTTGATCTGTCTGCAATGGGTGACCTTCTCCTCAAGGTGGACCTTTTCCTGTAGTTGTCTTGTTCAAATTTTCAAAAAGGGAACCCCATGCTAAGGCAGCTGAAAGTGTAAAAATTATTCTTAACGAACAAATAAACGGTTGAATCCAAATACCACTAAATATTTTATATGAGATTTGAATATGCATGAAGACTACTCTGATCATGATGTGCAGACCTTTATTCTTTTTCAATTTCTGTTGATGCCTATAATTTTATGAATATTTTGAAATGACTCAGTTGAATGTCAAGTTGGTCTTGGTGCAGGTGTTAATCCAACAGATATCTGATCCAGAGTGTTGATGGAGCAGCCATGCAAACTGTACATGTGCCAACCCAACAAATAAAAATCATGTAGATCTCATCTTGGCATTGTGAAAACCACTGCTTTAATTCAAGGGTACATGGCATAGAATATGTGTGAATGTAGCACATTGTGTAGTGTGAGGTGGCCTGTACAAGTGAATACTATTCCACAGATCAGATGGATAGAATGTTTTTTAGCATACCATAATTCACTCTGTATATCATTCCAGAATGGTTACCCTTTTCAATAATCAGTGAACTTTCTGATTTGCCCTCTTAAAACAAGAAGATGAAATTGATTGCTGCAAACTACATTTTCACTTTTGGAAAGCATTGTAATGTGCTAAAAGTTGGCTTACAAATATCTTGTACATTGTGGAGTTCTACATCATAACATCATTGACTTCCTTATTGGAAAATTTTCTAGCAGTAGAATGAGTCAAAATATATGTTACATGTATGCTAGGTTTCGTATAAAATTCTTTGTTGTGATCTAATAGTGTCATCTTCTTTACCATTTTAGCCTCCTCGAGCAATTTTGGAAAGCATGTGAATGTGAGCTGGACTCCTGGATTTGATGGAAATAGCCAAATTGTGAAATTCATTTTGCAAAGAAGAGAAGTGCCAACTGCCCATGGCGATGGAGGTGAATGTTTGCTATTTTCATAAACCTATAAAAATGACATTCATTGTATAGATCTATGCTTTGAAAATATACAATTAGTTTTATCATTTAATTGATGATACATCAAATGATCTATACATTTGATAAAATGTGAATTAATGTAAAATAAAAAATTTGAAACATTTCATTCAAAATGACGGACTTCTTGATTAAAGGTTCTTCCCTCTAGCATGCCCTGCCATTTTGAATGATTTTTTTCAAATTACATCTGTTGTCTATAAGACTCTTTCCATGACTAAATGTTGTTAAATGTGACTAAAAGTGTTTCATCTCTATCTCAATGCCACTCATTGCCACTGTGGTCTCAAATTTTCCAGCCGATGACATGGTGGTTGATTCAGCGACGGGAGAGGTGCTGCTGTCTCCTTGGCTGACAGAGGATGAGGACCTGGGTGGAGGTGAGGGTGGAGGGGAGGCAGGGTCCGTCCCTGGCCACATGCGCTGGGTGCTCCTTAAGAGGCTCAGGGCTGCTGCTGCTTACCAGTTCCGTGTGTGGGCAGTGAATGCTGTCGGTGAGGGACCACCATCCACACCGAGCAACACAGTCACCTTGCCGCAAGAACGTAAGTCTCGGAGGAGCAGTTATGTGTGGTTTCAAATGGTGCTACTAACTTCTCTTTCAAGCAGCTTAATAATTTGGCCTCTGATCTCCCAAAACCCAAGTCATCAGCCAAGTTAATTGTTACATAGGTGGAATTTTATTGAATCAGAGCCTGAGGAATATTATGCCCCTACTTTTTTATTTACAATGTATTATTTACTCCTGAATTTATTATTTGAATGTTTATGTTATTTAAAGTGGCGTAGAGTTAGCATATGTAAGGGGGCTCTGAAGTCATAATGAAAAAAGTGATATTGTATGAAAATAAGATTAATTAGCAAATATGTGTATTTTTTCAAAGAAGGGTGGGTTGAATCCAAAGTTTTATTGATTTCACGCTAGAATCCAAGTTCTCTTTCCTTGAAGCCAGAATCCAAATAAATATTTTTTCTTGTATCAAATTCCTATTCCTTTTTTTATAAAATAAGAGTTCAACCTATAACCCATCAATTGTGTTGTTTTTTCTTCTAATCATTTATTTGGTGTTTATGTTTATCCTGGCAGACCCAGGTTTTGATTTCTGTGCAGTATTGTGGGGTGGAGTACACTATTATTCACTGTCATTTCTGCTGCTCTAGGAAACATTTTTTAAATATTCCTCATATGAACAATCTTACTGCCAGCCTTAACATGCTTTTTGATCTCTTCATCCATCCAGTCATCTTTCATGAATATTGTCAAATTATATTGGTTAAAACATGACTTATTTAATTAATGGAAAAAGGTCTTTCAACTTTCCTCAATAACATCAGAACTTTTCTCCAAATTATTTTTTGCTAGTCTCCATCTCTTCATTTCCCCTGTTTTCATGTTATCATGAACTGCAGTTGTTAACTTTGACGATAGATGAACTATATATTTTCAATTTAAAGAAGAGGGCCGCTTGATTCCCTGTGGGTAGTATACCTCATTCTCTGAGGTGCATTGGTCATAGGATGAAGTGGAGCATGGGATGTAGCCATTGAGTTTGGCAAATTCAGAGAGAGGTAGTGTATGGGAGGGATATCTTGCAGCATGGTCACAACATGGAATGGGGGATGTGAGTGAGGGAAAGGAAGGAGGAGAAGTGCAGAATTTTGTGTTAATGACTGGTATATCTTTAAGTGAAAATGAGTCAGTTGGCATTAAACTCTGAGGGAATGGGGCTGTCACATAGGAATTAGGAAAATAACTTTGAATGCACTTTAAAATTTTAACATTCCAAGGATTGTGAGAAGGTTGGTGCTCAAGTTTAAGGCCTAGATATAGTGAAGTATGTTTTTGAAGGAAGTAGAGTAGGATTGGATGAAGAAATTATACTTTAAACTTTGTAACTGATAATCAATGGATTGCTGAAAATGTATTTGTAAAGTTGGAAAAAGGATATGAGGTAACTCATTTGGTGTGTAGAGGGTGACTACTAGCAAAAACAATATGTTTTTGGTTTTTCCTGAAGTTAAATGAGGAAATTTTTATTAGAGTGTTTGATCAGCGTCAAAAAATATGTTGCTGTTCAAGAATGGGAAGGTAAATAACAAAATAGAAAGAAGTGTAGAGTTGATACAAGTTATGAACTAAATACATTATCTTTTCCTTCTAAAACTGAAGCACCAAAACAACACCCTAATGGCAAGGTTTTTTTAATGTGCTCATTGGCTGTCATAATGTCATTCATAATGTTCTTTTGTCTTCTTCTTGCAACTAGCACCATCTGGCCCTCCTCTTGGCCTTGTTGGAACTGCTCGGTCACCATCTGAGATCATTGTGCAGTGGCAGCCACCCAATGAGGATCATAGAAATGGACTTCTCTTGGGATACCTTGTCCAATATCGCTTGTATGGTTACCACCATTCCCCATGGTCTTTCAGGAATATTACAAATGAGGTATTCAGAGATTCTTTCTTCTGCAGTATTCACTGACTCTTTATCCTGGTAAACCAGTGAACCTTCAACTTTTAGTGAAGCTGCAAAATGAATTCACATTATTTGGTCAAAAATTCAGTATTAGGAGTAAGAAAATCTGATCAATCATAAAAATCATTGTGTTCATTGATATATTTTACTGTTTTGGATGTTAACTGAGTTTCAGACTCCTATTCACTGTGATATTTATTCAGTTTAACAATTATATTTGTATCCCTTTATCAAATCATATTCATTCTAAACTAAACCCTGTCTATTTTCTTGTCTTCAATCTAAGCTTAGGATGTTAGTCCTTACTTTAGGTTAAGAGTTATACTACAATACTTACAGAATAGCTAAAATATAAATAATATATTGATACAAATTTGTACGAGTTTCTTTAAATCAGTATTTTTTGTTGATTTTAAGGACTAACAGTTTTACAATAAAATAAAAGCTTTATATTGACAAAAATTAAATGCTATATTCAGAGAACAAAAAAGATACATATGACTATATGCCAAACTATGGTGATCAGTTAAGAGTTATCATGATAGCAAGGGTTTGGATGCTCATATTTCGTACAGGTTAATGATTGCCAAGCAATAATTTTTCCTTTACTTTGTTGTGTATGGTTGAAGCTGTTGCTGGATTATGTACAATCAGTGTACATTAACTATTTATAATTTGTGGATATAAATTATTAAATTGGTAGCATATTGATTTTGCATGTTTTCCACTACAGGCCCAAAGGAATTATCTTATCAGAGATTTGATTACTTGGAAGGATTATGAGGTACAGATTGCTGCATATAATGCCAAAGGAGTTGGAGAGTTCAGTGATGGCATCCGAATAAAGACCAAAGAAGGAGGTAAGCACAGTCTTAAATTTACACTGATTTTCATCCTGAGTTTTAATTAGGTACTGAACTATTTGCACACATACAGATATGACATTTTTGCCCCCAATCCTTGTGAACTTTTTGCAACTAATAAATATTCTGGTAATTGGATGCATAGAGATGCCTTCTTGAGAAACTCTGCATTCTGTGAGCAATACATATTTAGCTAAAGGAAGGCCTGGTTTTGTATTGGAGAAGCAAGTTTAGTCTTCATTGTAGAAATAAAGATTAGAGCCAGGCACATGGAATTCACTGAATATCATAAGGATGTAATTATGAAGTAGTTTTACTATCTTTTTAATTGTTATAAAATCAAAAAATCTTTCTTTCACATGAAACAATGTTTACAAAATTACTTAGATGAACTCACAAGGAATATATACTCAAGGAAAAGGTTTAGCAATAAAATATGAAATTTCAAATGTCAGAGAAATATTTTTCTCCCACTGGAAAATAATATGGTACTAAGCCAATAAAAAATACCACTGGTTAAGGGCATGGTTATATTCACATGGCAATTACACTGGTATACAGGCAAACAAAATAAAGAACTGATTCCTCTCATTTCAAGAATAATGAGATACTCTCAAACTCAAATGATTATCTCTGCAATACTTACTGTTGCCAATTTATACAAAATTTGCACATAAACACTGGAAACATAAAATGTAGTAATTTAACATGGGCCAATGTGGTTTGAACCTGATATAAGGTCTGAATTAGACCTAGACATGGATTGAATCAAGAATACCACCATATCACGCCTGAAGCATCTCTTTTTATTTTGAATCAAGAACTTATAAATTGAAATGGTGATGCCATGTGTAAAACATTGTTACAAATAACATTCAATGTCATGTGTATTATATTTTAGCGTTATGCTCAAGAAGAAAATTAGGTAAGCTCTTGGTGGTTTTTTGGTTTTTATAGTTTTTGAAAGTATTCCAATTGGGGAGTGAGGGTGCTGTCTTATAAGCGCAAAGAAAGTCAAGAAATCTGTATGTGGCTTCATTAAGAGCACTCTGGTACCAGTTGAATACTTATGTGAATCATTTTCCCTAATATTGCAGTACCTGAAGCACCTCCAACTAATGTGAGAGCTGAGGCTGTCAATTCCACATCAGTTCGTGTTTGGTGGACACCACCTGATCCACAGAAAATCAATGGCATCAACCAAGGATACAAATTGCAGGCATGGAGAGGTAAGAATGGGAGGATTTTCAACCTCATACTAGTAGTTCAATATTGCAAGTATTTATTTGCATAAAGATGGATTGTGCAAATAAATAAGGACCATAACAAATAACATGCAAAATATGCTAGCTGAATTTATAGTTAGAGGCTGCATATCACCTTATATTTAATTATAAAGGTGATCTCAGCAGTTTGTAAACCTTCACACAAAACAACCTGTTAATAGATTAAAACTTTTGTGCTCATTTAATCTTAAGTAGTCAACAAACTCCCTAGGATGCCCTAATACATAGGCTGTAGGCTCAAATCCCTCATGAATCTAGATATTCTAATGTTGAGGGTGCTTTTCTTGTGATGTGACTATGGGACAAAACAACCAAAGTCATTGTACACCTAAGTAAAATTCCTCTTTTATTGCTTGTGGTTATAACAATGTGTATTATCAATGTAATTATACTATTATGATAATAATAATTTATTTATTGCTAAGTGGAATTCAGCAGTGAACGAGAACTGTTGCCAAGTTTTGCGAATTGTTCAATTGTAAATGCATTTGACTTGAAAGTTCTAATTATAATAATTTAATGAAGTTACTACTTTCATCTTGTGTACACACAGCCAAAATTTTATGGGTGCATTTGTAGACTATATGTGTCATTATTTATTTATTGCATTAGGGTTCTCATTCAGGTCATTTTGCTTCCAAGTAAAACATTATGCCATCCATGTAAATATTAAACAAAAGGCAACATGTTTTTTACAGTGGTAATACAATGTTGCTATAAACAATATAAAGAGTTAATAAAAATATCCGATAATTTATTATCAGTAGTTATTATATTGATATTCTCAAGCAAATCATGAGTGCTCCAGATAGCGATGACTGTACTAATCTGAAAGTCATGTTAAATATTTAATCAACATCAGTATTAGTGAGTACCAAATAGGGTCTCAATTAAAAGTTTTAAAATTCAAAACACATCGAAACCCTTTAATTGCTTTTTTCTTATGACCTCAAGTTCAATTCAGAACCCAGCAAAAGCCTCATTTGTATTTTTATATTGACCTTGGAAGAAAGTGCATATTGTAGGAAAATGTAAAAATATGCTACTTTTACTTAAAAACTCATGCGCTCAAGCAAAGGTAAAAATAAGAATCGGTTGAACAGAGCAGTCCTAAAAAGAGATAATCTATTAATAATTTCCTTAATCAGCTCCTCAATGGAAAATATCTATTTTTCACTTCACTTTTCCTATGCAAATTGGGGAGATGGAATAAAATATGAATCACCCTGAATTATACTGAATGCATGAATGAGGAAGACTGCCTTTCTTTTGACACATCCTCTGTAATGCATTTAATTTACAATGTGTTGAAAGATTGGATTTTGTTTTATGAAAAGAGAATAAATTTGGATGATTTTTGTCACTTTTGCCGCAGTGAGTCCGCACAAGAACAGCATTGACTCAGTGGACTTGGAGGATGAGGTGGAAGGGGCCGTTGGCACCAAGGACATTGTAGTGGTCAGCGTTCCCCCAAGTCTCTTTGACCCGCTTGCAGAGCAGAGTGCTGTAGTGGGCGGCTTGGCCAAGGCGGCACACTACAACATCACAGTTGTGTGCTTCACAGATCCTGGGGATGGGCCGAGGAGCAAGCCAGTTGCTGTGCAGACGCAAGAGGATGGTAAGGAATCAGAGTTCATAATCCTCAGGGATAGGCTTCTCTAGCATATCAAGGCAATGTTTAGAGCCAAAATTCCACTTCAGAGATGTATTAGCAGTGGTTTTGACTAGATTTCTAGTATGTGATCATTGGCAAAGAAATGTGTGGGAACTGCAGTCAATCCTCATTATTTTCACCCCACTTGATTCAGTCACCACCAGTATTTCAATCTTAAGATTGGTTTACCCCTCCAATTTTTTCCATTCAGTGTTCATTCCCTCACTATATGATAGCTTTTCTGTTTTATGACCTTCTTAATTAGTCCTACATACTTGTCCCTTAGTCTTTCTTCCTGGAACTTTCCTTCAATTTTCCCTTCTATTATGTTTCTAACTCACTAATTGCACCTCAAAGTATGTCCAAACCATTTATTTCTTCTTTACAATGTATTTCTCTTCAAATGGACTTTCTTATTTCTTCTTCTGCTCTTTAATATGAACTTCCTTACTTTGTTTGTGCATTTAATCTTTGGCAGCCTCCTTCAGCAACATGTTTCAAAGGTTTCTAATCATTGCTTGTCCATCTTTCCAATGTTCCATGTCTATGATTCATAGGGTGCCATGCTCCATACCAACGTTTTGATGAAATGCTTCCTCAATTACAACCTCAGGTTCTTTAAACATAGGAGTTGCTTCTTCTTCATGAATGCTATCTCAGCTTGAGCTATTTTTAGCTTAATTTCAATTCAACTTCTTCAATCCCAAGTTACACTGCTGCCTAGATAGGTGTAGTTCATTGTAGATATTTTAGTTTCTTCTTGTTAATGCTCATATTGTATTCCCAAAGTACTTTGTGTATAGCCTTCAGGGTTCCTTGCAGGTTCTCTTGTTTTTCTACAACTACTACTACTCTATTATCTGCAAACCAGAGATATGTTTAATAATGAAAGCAGGTGCTTTCTTCTCTAACTCCTTTGTTTATTTTTGTTTATATTTTCCTTCCGTTTTTCATTTATATGGTTTCCAAACATTTATATGGTTCCTTATACTGTCTATCTATGAGAGAATACGACAGAATCATTTATTTTGCATTAGTCCGAAAACAGCACTTTTGACCTTTACTTTGGACTTTGAATATTGATATAAAAATTTGACAATTACATACACTGAAGCCCTAGGTGGAGGAAAAACCACCTAGGCGGGAATCAAACCTGTGACCTCTGGGCTGGCAGACAAGGACATTACCCTGCTGCCACCAGGGCCGGCGGGGTAATGTCCTCATCACGTCATATACTATGATAAGTATTAAAATTTTTGAAATTGTCTATTTCAATAAATAATAAATGTTAAAAAAATAACTTTATTTGTGTTTTATACTTCAAAATTTTTAAAATAAACCTACATTCATGGCAAAAGACAAAAGTGTACAAATTTTAGTGGCTTGTAGTTTTTATTTTAATAAATGCCATGGGTCAAAATGACCTCATTTTGGCATTGAATGTTACCAAAAAGTCTGGGAATTTTAGTGCTAAATCGTACTTAGCATATGAATTTCTTCGTTCTCTCCTTGACTGCTTCCTTGAATAGCCATGAGTTTCATAAGCATCTTCAGGTCAAAGATATTGGACCGCAATTTCTGGCATTAGAATTTGCTAAAGCAGATTATGTGATTGTCATTTGGCTATGCTCATCCTTCTCCTGTGACCTCTCCATGCAGTTCCAGATGAGGTGGGGAGTTTGCAGTTTGATGACGTGAGTGATCGAGCTGTTCGAGTGACATGGGCTCCTCCCAAGCACCCAAATGGAGTCATCATCAGCTATGGCCTCAGATATTCCCCCATGCAGCCCCCCTCACGCAACCCTGATGAGGAGAGGGCCAATGGAACTGTGAGTCCCCTGACTATGACATCAGAGCTCCCTGGTGCCATTGAGAGGAAGTTCCCTGCTGATGTCCACAGTATTAAAGTGGAAAATCTTAGGGTGAGTTTATCCTTGGGTCTCAGACTTCAGTGTGTGAGAATTGGTTTTCCATAAAATTTCATAATTAGTTGATCACAATCTTAATTGAAGTGGCCCTTGTCTGCTGCTTTAACATGCTAATGTCTTAGCCTGCTCTCTTAGAAATCGAAATCAGTGAATTTAATCATCTGCAAACTATCAATGAAGCCGATTACCATCAGGGGAGCATTCTAGCTCTCTTTCTTTGTGTGTTGAAGTCCCAGTGTGTCAGTTTGCCATTCTGTTTCTGCATCCTTAATTCAAAGTATATATGGTTTGTGCATCAACTATTCGGCCCTTTGCCATAGGGGTGTTTGGTTCTATATATGTGATGTCAGTACATGTCACAGGACTATGATACAAGAGTTTTGAGCCCCTTGAACCAAGAATTGGAGCATATCCCAATAATAACCAAGTGAAACAGTAGTACTTTTCACTGTATTGATGTGATAGATGCCTCTATATGATGTAAAACTTATGATTTCATGATAATACCCAAGCAAAAATGGCAGAGAGAGAATTAAAGCTTTAGCCCTGAATGGCAAGGCAGGCAGGGAACCTGAACTTGAACTCTCATCCAGTGTCCTTGAGGGAATCTTGTATTCAATTGGAAGACTGCTGTATTGGCATAGCAAACCAAAATACTGAACCAAAATGTAGAGTATGTTTAAAAATTTCAGGTTAAGATGCTGTTTTTGCTTTTTCAATCTCTATTATTATTTTACTTTAACTTTACATGCATATTGGTATATGACATTCATCCATTAATTTGAAATTACAATGCAACAAGTACGAAGTGTAAAAATCATTCCCCTTGAGCAGAATTCACACCAGATCCCTTGATATCCAAACAAGTGTTTTGACCAGTTTAGCCACCAAGGCATCCTCTTATACACCATATATTTGAGGACTTTATTAAAGGAACTAAGTATTATGAAGAAATAGCATAAATGCAATGTCACAGGTTTTCATAGATCGGCACATTGCACCACAGTCCATGAGGTTAAAGCCAACTTTTAAACAATAAGGTGTTCACCTTGTTTGACAAATTCAAAGAAGCTGTCTGAGAGAAATTTATGGTGTGATTATTATTCTGCTAATGATTGGTTGGTTATCGTAATTGATTCAATGTGCTTCCGTTTCACATTCCCTTGCAGGCACTGACACATTATTCCTTTGAGGTGTGGGGTGTGACAAAAATGGGGCGAGGGCCATCCCGTTCAGCCGTCATCCAGTCAGGTGTTGAGCCAGTGCTGCCACATGCTCCAGTCCGATTGGCCTTGTCAAACATTGGTGCCACATCTGTGGTGCTGCAGTTTGCCTTGCCCTTTGATGGGAATTCATCCATTGTGAAATGGACAGTTGAGGTAAGAGTTGAAAAGGCAGCCTTCTTGTGCTAAAAACAGTAGCTTGTGGGTTTTGATGAAGTGGCCAAATATTATAGGTAAATACAAGGTAACAAAAAATACAGGAATGAGTTTTTATAGCACAATTAAGGTTTTTTTAATGGCTGAGGGGTTTTGTCAAAAACTAAGTAGAGATGTGTTTTGCATTTTTACCTCAGTCTTAACAAACAATTTCTTCCATTTATTCAAGGCCACTCTAGCCACAAAGTGTATGATATTTGATGGCATACAAGATTCAATTTTATTTTTAAAAATTATGGTTAAAAAAATTACCATTTTGTGAGATTCCTAGCATGGCAATGATGAGAGAGTAAATTTCCAGGCACAGAGTAAGCCTAACGGAGCATGGTGGAGTGTCCATGAGGAGAGGGACGTCCCATCAGCAAGGACATTGGTAGTGGGAGGACTTGTCCCATTTGCTGAATACCGTCTGCGACTCACGGCACACAATGTCGTTGGCCCATCACCTCCCTCCCAGCCCACCAACACCTTTCAGACAATCCAGGTGAGTATGGTGGTTCTTCTGGTGGGCATCCTTTACATATCCCTAAACAAAAAACAAATGCTGGCAGGTGGAGTCTCAGCTCCCAGTTGCTCATGTGCCCAACATTTGTTGACATTTGGCTTTTATTTCAATTGCCTTTTCAACGGGCAAAATATCCATTTATATTCTGGTGAGACAAATATGATACTTGGGATACTGATTAAATGGGTCAGTAATATGAACAAATGGCACACATTTATCTCTTTGACTTTTGTTGGTGTTTTTACTATTCAAATTGCCTACTTTCTCTCAAAAAATTTAGATATTTTGTCCCTTCAAATTAGAAAATTTGTTCTTGTGTGATTTTTAGAAGTGTATAGAAGTGTTCAGTCACCTAATTTTAGTGTTAGTGTTCAGCAACCCACTTCCAGCTGAATTTCAAGTTGCTTTGTATTTATTAGTAATGATGGCAATTAACTATGTATCTAAAATAATTATTCCATGTTTATATATTCATCAATTCATATGGCTTATGATGAATAATTCTCCACAGGCTCCTCCTGCACACCCACCAGCTAATGTTACTGTGAGGGCCCTGAGTGCAACACAGCTCAGAGTGCGCTGGATTGTAAGTTCCTTAGCTTTGTTACTTCTTCTGGCTCATCAATGTTTGTTTTGATTACCTTGCATCATAAGAGAAATATAACTCCCTCATTTATGTATTTATTTTGTTACCAATGACATCAATTCTTTTAGTTAGTGAGTACAATGAAGAAGATTTTGAAATGCTTTTTGTCTTCTCATTATAATGTTTTAAAATTCCTTCAATGTAAATAAATTTTAATATTAATTAAAAGAATAGTTAATATTTTTTAAGAAGATTCACTACAGTAGAATTTTACAGTTTAACTTAAATTTTTCTACAATACCACTTAAAGTAGATTGTATGAGACTTTTTCATTTAATATGTATTTTTTTAATGCAAAAAGCTCATAAAAATAAGTTTTCCTCATAAAGCCTTAATATATTTATGTATAGCATTAATTTATTATTTGCTGCAGACATGAGTTTACTCAACATAATGACATAATGCAATTGGTTTAGCAAAGGAAATGTCATGATAATAAGACCAGGAATTAGTTAAACCTAAGCAATTGTAGGCAACCTACTTGCTTTTAGGCTTCAGTAATTTCCATGATAATTTGAATTTATTCAATCATTGACATTGTTTTATATTTTCAGCCTTTGCAGCCAATTGAATGGTATGGAAACCCCAAAGGATACAATGTTTCATACAGAGAAATTATGGTGGAGAACATAATTGGTATGTGATTCTTTTGTTATTTAGTTTAATGATTTCTTCAATTTCTATATTTGTGTTCATGCTAGTTTTATGAAAAATTATAGAATTGGTCAAGGCAATAAAATGAAGGGAGTTATTGAATATTGTCAATACTATTCCTAATTCACATTGAGTTCACCCTTAGAGAAACCCTTGAAAATATTTGTGGAATTGTTTCATTTCCAATTCTCAACTTGAATATAAAAGCAGGGTACAGTAAAAAAATGAATTACTATGAAGCCAACATTTCTGAAAAATTAGCAATTATTAAAAATGAATTTTTTAAGAATTACTTCTGGTTAAGGGACATGAAAAATTGTCACGTATTGGGCATTTTTCTTCAACTTCTCTGTTTTATGAATGTATTTCTATATGAATTTGCTAACTTTAAGTTGAAGTAGTAGCATGTACTCATATGTAGGAAAACCTTAATATTTCTAAACTCTAAACTAATGGTCCATTATTCAAGTAACTTGAAATATTATGCAGTTCAAAGCTAAGATCAGACCCCAACTTTAGGCATAGAATATTTTCTTTATTACTTCTTAGTATGGAAGTCATTTTGGCCCAGCCAAGCAAACTTACTTCTGATTGAAAATGTTGACCCAGAGATGCATAATAAGGGGGGTCAAACCAAGATAAAACAAAAGTAAAGGCAAGCATAACTATATTATCCTATTCACATTATTGCCTTGCAGAGGGTGGAGAGAAAATAAATTGAGGCAGTACCTAATGTAGCAGGAGTATAGGAGAAGTGGCAGTGCAAAATTTAAAATATATGCCCCTTTTTTGAAAAAGAATAAAAATGGGATCAATCTCCTCAATTTTGGTTTTCCTATGTCCATTCCCACAATATTGGAGGATAATACGGATTGGAATATATTTGTTCAGACACACATCAATCCCCCTAAATTGGTTACATATATTCTTGGAGGCTTTTGACATAAATATCCTCTCTCTGTTGTTTAATATGAATTGAGAGTCGTATAGTGAAGTGTTTGAGTACATCTTTGCTTATGAGGTAGTGCAATGGTGTGAATTTTTATATTTTTATTCAAAGTATATTCAGGTTTAGCTTTTAATATTTTCACAAAATAAGGGGTTTTTTAGTCTGTCCTGTAAAGGTATGGGAAAAAGGTCATTTTTTCTTTTACAAAGGAATGCAAACTTAAGATGGATGTCATTTATGAATGAAGTGAGGCTTCCACTGAAACTCCTCATTTAATCTGAAAGACTATGAGAATGATGGTTGGTTGTATAAATGCAATTGAGCATAGGTCATGCAATTATTCCATTGTTCAGAATGCAGTTGTGATGGTGTGATGAATTTTAATTGATTTATCACTTAATCAGCACACATTCATGGATATTTATGAAGGTAGTCGGGATGAATGCCACTTGGTCTCTAGCTTACTCACAATTGGTCAAGGTTTGGGGTAACTTTGTACAACTGTCTTGTTGTATTTCTCTTCTATGACCCTCACTGCTCATGAGGTTCACTCCTTGTTTGGGATAATTTTTTCCTAAAGAATAAAAATTGTAATTGCTGTTGCGTTAACTCATCCTTCAATTCCAGGTACATTCTACCTCCCTCATATTACCTAAAATTAACTAATTCTTCTCCTCCTACTAACTTGCTTACCCAACATTTTCAAAAACCTCTTTCCTTCATCTCAAATGGTTGATGTACTAATAAAGAAGTATGCTAGTCAAGGAAGTTTATTTTCTCTCCTTGTGCATCGAATTTTTGTGTATGCTCTTCTGAATTGGGAACACCTATAACATAAAATTGATGTCTGGTATTTTTGTTTTACTGTTTCATTGAATCAATGCCATTTGAGCATTAGCATCTTTGAGAAGTAATCCTGGAATAGATGATAGTGAATTTTGTGACTCCTCCCTCCAAGAATGGCCATGCATTAATAGTTGTAGCATCTGCCACCATTTATACCTATGTGCACTTATAATCCAATGTATGGATAAACTTCCTCTCTCATGTTATGTTTGTAGTAACCTTCACTCTCATATAACCTTAGTTCTGGTCTTTCCTGCTTGCCTGGTCAACCATGAGACGCTTGAGAATTCAGTTGTCCTTTACTCCTTGCAGAAAACACGACAACTGTGACCCTCACTGGTGAGCCCATCCCACGGAAAGAGGCTGGATGGCAGAGCAAGTGGACCAATGATCCCACGGCCAACTCATTGATCCTTGGTCCTTTAGAGGAGTGGACACTCTATGAGGTGGTTGTAAGGGCTGTCAATGAAGTTGGTGCCTCTGATGTCAGCACACCTCCTGCTCAAGAGAGGACCCGTGAAGCTGGTATGTCCATTTAATCCTCTTTCAGTTGTTAGTTGAAAATTCCATACAAACAGAAGATATGTGTGTTCATATATGTGGTGACTCTTTTCCCAAAAACTTTTCTGGAAATATTTTTCACTTTTCAAAATGTTGGTTGTTTGGATTTTTTTTAAATCTCTCAGAAATTCACAAAAACTTTACTCCAGTAAACTATTTTTTTATACATATGGGATCTGAAGTATTTTTTTATGAATGCATTCTAAAGTTCATATTTTTGAAGCCGAGAATACATTTTTCCTGATGACAATTTTCACGGTTGTTATTTTAGTATTAAATTTTAGAAAATGTATGTGAGGCACTTGCATCCTTCAACACTTCTACAATATTAACAGTGGGAGCACATATAGTAGCCCCAAAAATTGATACTCCCCATATTTGCCTCTCTTTCTAAAATGTGTTTTTGCTCTGAACAGTGCCATCAATGGGACCAGTGGGGGTTGAAGCCAATGCAACATCATCGACTACAGTGGTGGTTCGATGGGGGGACGTGCCCAAGAGACACCAGAATGGTCTCATTGAGGGATTCAAAGTGGCCTACTACAGCACCAATCCCAGGACTCCTCTCCAGGTGACATTCTTTTATCACTCCCACATGGACAATAATTTCATAGTATAATTTTTTTAAATTTTAAAGCTGAAGTAACTCAACAGTGTGTGAACCATGAATCACATTTTCATGTTGACCTCTTTTCTGTTACAGTACAAGGAGATTCCCTCCAACACAACTCACACCACAACCCTCACTGAATTGCGAAAGTATGTCACTTATCAGGTGAGCAAACGTTTCCTTTGACTCCAGCTGCTTTTATGGGAGCAGGAGCCTTAAAATTGTTGAATGTTTTGTTTATCTTTTTACTATAATATGGCGCCTAGTGTACATCTTGAAGAATGAGTGAAAACTGAATTATATCCTGAGCGTAAAGTTCTGTCAGCAAAAGAATTAGAAGAAATTAACTTGAAAATTAGACTTAATATCGGCTTCTGTATTTGACCATAAAAATACATGCTTACATTTATGTCTGTCATTTTAAGCTTGGCTTATGCCCTAACTAATGCAGGTTCCAAAGCAATATTTGTTGGTTAAGTCTCCTTGACATGCCTTGGAGTCAGTTGTTTTAATATGAGCTCTTTTGCATTTGTAGATGCTTCACAATCCCTTCTGAATTTGGTTGATTTTTGTGTGAATTTCTTTATTCAGGTCTTTGTGTTGGCATACAATCGATTGGGTGATGGAGTTCCCTCGCAACCTCCAGTATCTCTGCTAACATTTGAAGATGGTAAGAATGAATTTTTAGATGAAGTACTAAATCATGTAACTGCAAAAATGATTTGAAATGACTCTTATCCAAACTTCCCTAATTTGTACAAATACTTAATGTTATGCGAAAGTTTTTATTTATTCCAAATTTCTCCAAATATATGGCATACAAGACATGGGTGTATCAGATTCACCCTTATTTCAGTGAGGCATATTCAAGAAAAACGTTTGTACAGTCTGTGCATATAAGGTGTGGCCAGTAATTGTTGAGCCATTATTTTCAAAAAGATAGCGTTAGCAGAAAAGTTTTAAGTAAAATATTTTTTTGAAATACTAGTTTTTGTATTTTCCAATCAAAGTTAATTTCAATCAATGCCATGTTGAAATTGAAAATGTTTTATTCTTATAATTGGTACCAAAAATACACTCATTAATACATTTATGAGCTGAAGGCCTATCACCTATGGTATCAGTCAATTCTATATAATTTCACTCTATCATTTTCAAAGAATGTTTCAGTTACTCCTTTTTTTAAGACTTGGAACAATTTTTGAGTATCAGTCGAGAATTAGGCAAAGAGAAAAACAAAATCTTGCTATAAAGATGGGGATTTGCAAAAAAATACTCCATTCTCATCTGTACAGAACGTACAGGTACATAGCTTGGCATTGATCATTGACAAATATGTGTTGTCTTAGTCAACAACAAATTCATTTTAACATCTTATGTTTTATTGTTTTCCAGTGGTAAAACCTGGTCTTGCTCACTTATAGCATTGACCATCACCAAAATGGCCAATGGTTCAGGTTTTCTGATAGTTGGAATGGTGTTTCTTTCAGTTCCTGGCCCTCCTTCAAATGTATCCTTCCCAGATGTATCCTTGACAACGGCACGCATCATATGGGATGTCCCATTGGAACCGAATGGTCGACTCTTGGCTTACAAAGTGTCTTACCACCTGCACACAGACCAGTCTCTCAACTTCTCTAAAGAATTTCCTCCATCTGATAGAACTTACAGGTAAGACTCTAAATAGCATGTAGCTAATGGATTAATTAGGATAGTTGATATCCTTCATTGTGTATGGTATGTGACAGTTTTCTATTGCAAAACTTATTGGTGTTGCAATTTTAGGTTTCTATTGTTTAAGCTATATTGCCAGATAAAAAGTTCAAAGTATAGAAAGAGGGGGGTTTAATATAGGTTTTTATAAGTAAGAATGAGACAAGATATATAAATAGCAATCCAATGGAAATTCTAATGATCTTAAGTGAGAGAAATACTCATTAGATGCCATAGATTTTTTCAGTCACAATGTCACATAGGTAAGTATAGAGGAAAAGATCTCACAGAAAACTTAAAAGAGTACTAAATATAAATATAGCTGTTTCATGAACTAATAACATCACTGTCACTATTAAATACTATTATAATGATGCAGTGTAAAACTTAAATTTTCCCACGGATGACATATGGCAGTGGAACATTGACTTTTTGTTAGGTATTTGTGCACAGAATTTATGATAAGAAAATATATTCAGAATCTGTAAATCCAAAACAGAAAACAGAGCACAAAAATGAGCAACTATTGTGAAAGAAAAATACTGTAAATCTGAAGGGAATTTCATCAAAGCAGTAATAATTTGCTGGTTTTGGGAGGTGCTGAGAATCCTCTAAATCTGATTGCAAGGGCAGGCAAGAGTGAACAAATGAAAGGATTACGAAGATATATAGGAGTAGGCACAGAAAGCATTGGTTGCTAGATATAAAGGGGACGACTTGGATGATGATTTGAAGGAATATTATTTTGTTTAAATTTAAATGAGAAATTCTGGTGCAGAACTTGGTGTCTTCCTTCTAACCAAATCCTAAGGTGATTAATTCCTCAAAAATCCTCTTAAACTACTAACTTTTGAAAATATCTTCTGCTGCTGCCTAATTACTGTTAATTATCTTCTTCTTTTATTGAATATTTTAATTGACCTGTTATAGTAAGTGCTTCAGTAATCATTATGTTATTAAAATTACAGTAATCATGCTCAAAGAAGAATCAAATAACTTTGCATTTCTACTGAATAGAATTTTTACTGTAAACTAATTTGGCTATATTGTGGAATCATCTAGACTCCAGATGATGCCAACACCAGCAAAACTAGTTGACATTAGCAATGCTATCATGTAGAAATGCAAAGTTATGCTCACTCTTCCTTGTCCATTATAGTGGAATCTCACAAAGTATCACCTTCAAATATCTCTCAAATGACAGTAATTAATTGGGCAAGCATATAGCTTACCTAGTACTGATAATAGTAAGTGTAATGGTGTGTGAAATTCTGTTTGAGTTAGGGTTAGTTTTCATCGAAATTTGAACATGAAATCTTTGGCCAAGCACTCAACTTCTGCCCCACCATGCTGTCCTGTATTAAAGCAAAAACAAAAAAAGGGATTATCACTCATGCTGATGAACAAAAGTGCACACCACCCCTGAGATGCTCACACCATGTACTTCTGTTGAGGAGTGCCTGCGTATTCATAGCCAGGTGATGCCTGCTCTGGAGTGGGGAAGATGACAGGAAACCTCTGATGAATGTAATAGTAGTGATATATAACCATGACTTAGAGTCAATAGCTAATATACACCTTATATTTCACAGTCTGTTTGTATTTTGGGGTAGAGATTCAAATAATTGTGACTACATAATTACTGAAGAACAGTGGGCGGGAGTGAACCTTGTGAGTGACTACCTGCTGTAATGTGTACTTATATATTTCTCATCTATAATTGTTTCATTTGTTCAACAGAGCTGTGGAGCTGCAGCCAGAGCGCTACTATTCATTCTCGGTCGAGGCACAGACAAGACTTGGGTGGGGACGAGCAGCCCATGCCTTGGTGTACACGACGGCCAGTAGGGAGCCCCCACAGGCTCCATCAGCACCACATATCTCAAGGTCAGTCATTCTCCAACTCTCCATTTCAATGTTTCAAAGTATTTTGTATATGCTATTTTGGATTAGTGCCCGAGTATTAATGTCATTTTGATTGGGAATAAAGGATTTCCTAATGTCATTTTGTGGCAATCTAGCAGTGATGATTGATTGTCTAGGGTGCAGTTTTTAGTTGCAGTATTCCTTTGTCTTTAAGAACACCATTGGGAGAAAAACTTCATAGGAATAAGTTGAATAATCCTACAAGCAGTGAAACACTATCTGTTAGAAAAAATATGTTTTCACCATTATTGCCTGCATAAGTCAGAGCATTCCTGATACCTTCAACTTGTGCTTATGTACTTGTAAATACCTATATGAATAAAATGTGTTTCTTCAAAAGTTTTTGTGTGTGATAAAATCAATTATTCAGTAGCTTATGATGACTTTTAAGATTTATTTCATAATGCAGAAATATTTTCAATTGTACTTACTTTTTTATATCAATAGACACATATAGAGTGGTAGAATCATGGTATATTAATTCATCAGAATCACTAATATTGTATCATGTATGCCTTTTCATAAAAATCTCTTAATATCTTTATTATTTTATTTTTTCATAGATATTCCTTTCCTAGGTCTATTGTTATTGCTTGGAAAGTGCCTATCTCATTTATATAACCCTGAAAACTGTAATAACTATTTTCCAAATTTAAATTTTCATTG
This sequence comes from Hetaerina titia, assembly GCA_037158775.1. Classification (NCBI taxonomy): domain Eukaryota; kingdom Metazoa; phylum Arthropoda; class Insecta; order Odonata; family Calopterygidae; genus Hetaerina; species Hetaerina titia. Next base: position 134,026,332 of record CM073768.1, read on the forward strand.
CTTTCGCAAATTGAGATTCATCCTTGAGCCTAAGAATTAATATGTAAATATTTAATTATATTTTTCTATTCAGTGAAAGTGCCTATCTCATTTATATAACCCTGAAAACTGTAATAACTATTTTCCTAATTTAAACTTTCATTGCTTTTGCAAATTGAGATTCATCCTTGAACCTAAGAATTAATATGTAAATATTTAATTATATTTTTCTATTCAGTGAAATTATTTCTTGTATCCTCATTGGTATTCTTTTCACCTACTCAGGTCACAGATTCAGAGCCATCGAATAACTTTCAGTTGGACCCCAGGACGGGATGGTTATGCACCAATCAGGTATGATCATATCCAATCAACAAATTTCGATACTAAAAATATTTCCCGAGTCCAAGCTGTCACATTTCCGCATCTGGAATTTTTTCAGTCATTTCTTCTCCTAATTAAATTTCTTACTTGCAAGTCATTTGAGTGTCCATTCACATGCTTGGGTGAACAAGCAAGAAATAAGCTTGCTCATGCTCTGGTTTAATTGCAGGTATTACACAGTGCAGCGGAGTGAGGTGTCGGAGGGTGAGGATGGGCAGGGGACAGTGTTTGGGCCCTGGGTGGAGGTAGGCCCAGGGGAGGGGGGGCCTCTGGGGGCCAGAGTAGAGGGTGGGGCCACCTCCTTGACTGCCTCAGGGCTCCAGCCAGCCACCAGCTATGCCTTCCGAATCCGAGCAACCAATGACATGGGCCACAGCACGTGGTCTCCACGCTCGGAAGTCGTGCGCACCTTGCCTGCTGGTGAGTGTGATACCAATGGATCTGAACTAATTTTACTTGAATGCTACCTCTTTCAGAGTGAAGCAAAGCTTATATGATGCAACATATTAATCTTATTGAATAGAAAATATTACCGAAAGATGTATTTGAAATCACTTTTTTGTAAAAAGATAGTGCATTAGAAAACTTAAAAATATATATTAATATACCTTAAGTTTTTGACACAAATTTAGTAATTTTGATTACCAGCATTTTCGAAGCATCCCTTATTTTAGCAGTATTTTGAGGGGAAAAAGTTCATCCTACATGTCCTGGCAAATACGATGCATGAAAATGAAATTTGAAATTCTCCACATTATTTTGGTTGTGGTACGAGCCATTTCTTAAAAATTTACCATACTCAATTGGTACATGACTATGTTACAGCATAATGAAACATGTTGAACTGTAACATGTTAACTAGTAACATTTTAGTAAACTTGAAAGTTTCATTTCATTGTGGATGTTGAAGAAATACTGTAAGTCAATTGTAATTTATCATAGTGAAGCGAAAATTATTTGTAATTTCTACACTTGAAGTAATCATGATTTACTGTTGTAAAATTAAAACTAATATGGTTAGTCAAATTCATTTTCATATAAAAGTTTATTATTTATTATACTTAGTATATTTTATTGTACAGTATACATTATATCATGTATATGATGTGGAGCTCAATAGAGCTTAACAGTGGAAACATTTGCCAATGAAGCCAGAACCACTGTTTACCTTTCTCATCAAATTATTAGTTCACCTTGTGTGTTCACCTTGCGTGGCTCTCTCCAATTCTGTGCTCTCTTGTGTATTGGCAGCCCCCAGCCGAGCAGTGGAGGGTGTTAGAGTGGTGCCCATCACAACGACAAGTGTCCGGGTGGATTGGTCGCCTCTGAGTGTTGGTGCCAAAGGGGGAGGGGGTGCTTGGAGTGGTGACTCTAAGGGGGGCGGCTACCGTGTGCGATATAGGCCCACCTCGGACTTCCCTGTTCCTCCCCCATCACCTGTGCCCAGCAAGGAAGTGAAAGGGACCAATGTATGTACCAACCCCCGCGCTGATAACATTGACCAATTGAAATTCTCTCTTTCAGTAGGAATCATTTGGTTACTTCTTATTAAACCCATGACTTGTGCAATACTCTCTTAAAATAGGTAGTAGTGGCAATAAAGGCTTTAAGAGAAATATCCATATAGGAACTAATTCATCAAATATGAAGGATTTTTATTTCTAAAAGTGATTGAGTAGCTAAAATCCATGAAACACACCAAGACATCCTGATTATATTCATTTTTCCTTGGTAGTAAGGCTCTCATTATACAGTAGCATCATGGATCCTTCTCCCCTATCTAAAGCCAAACTTATAGTCACCTAGACAATTGTTTGCACTATGCTCTATGTGAAATTAAACCTTTAAAAATCTTATAGATCTCATGTACATTTGCTTTAAACTTTTTCAGAACCTATACAAATCTGGCCATATTGCTCCCATGTAAATACTGAATAGAAGTTCAAAGAATCCCTTCCTTTCATTTTTTTTCTAAACTCTCAAGCAATTCTGTGGGGATATTATGTAATCCTACAGGCTGCTCTACTTCGTCTCTCTTGGCATATTTTCTATCTTGCTCTAATATTCCTGAACCCAGGCTATCATCATCTACATTACCTTCCCTCTGCATTGCGGAACTGTCAGGCCTAGTATCTTTGCTTAAAAGCTCGTCTATGAGTTCTTTCCACCTTCTCCAAATCTCTTCTGGCTCTAATAATTACATTCCAGCATCTCCCTTTTAGTGGTTATAGTTTTTCTTTGCTACAGTCTAATAGTTTTCTTTTTTTTCTTATATAGTTCTTTTGGTTTTCCTTGTGTCTCAAATTTCTTTAATAAGTTGAAAATGTTGCATAAAATTTGTCTGGTCTTTTTTATTCAAAGCTACTTCACTCCCTCAAGATAAAAATTAATAGCTGCAAACTGATAATTCCATTCCCTTTTACTTTTAATCTTTTGTGTAATATGCCATATACTGCTGTCATCCTCTGACTGCATGCACTTCCTTTTAGTGTATTATACAAATAAATCTTTGTATGCAGGTGGGTCGTTTGGTCCTGGAAGGCCTCCAGCGGGACGTGACGTATGAGGTATGGGTGGTGGCATTCAACAGCCAAGGAGAGGGCCCGCCATCCTCACCTCCGGCATCGGTCTATGTGGGGGAGGCAGTGCCTACAGGGGAGCCCAAGGCCCTCAAGGCAACAGCCCTTGCACCCACTGAGGTGGCCCTGGAGTGGGAGGCCCCTGCACCCTCAACACGCAATGGGGAACTCCTTGGATACAAGGTGAGTTGATTTCTTGAGAGATTATGCATTGATTTTCAGTTTTAATTGGAGACATAAGTACTGTGTCCAGCCATAATGAGCTATGTAATTCTAACTTCAATCACATTCATCATTTATTATTTAGCCCAATGAATTAGAATGGAGCGATGACTTTTCTGGTTAAACTGCACATTTTCTTATTTAAACATAATTTGTAAGATCCAATTAATCTGCAGGGAAATTGTCACCTATAATATTTGATGTTTTGTTGTAGTGCTGTCTCACTATTAGTTGTGGGGGAAAATTTTTTGGAAAATTGATCTACTTTGTAGTTTACATGATTTATTGTAAATATTGAGAATCATCTTGCTCATTAATGGTAATAATCATATTAAAATTACATCAATTCATCCTTGGTTCCATCCCCCTGATAATCCTTAATGTGGGAAAGAATCCCTCTTTTGGTTGTAGAAAGGTTAAAAAATTGAGTTTCTTCCAAATAATATATTTTTTTACATTAATGAAATTCACTGGAAGATGCTTTTATTTTGGAGATCCTTTTAAACTTTAAAAAAAACGTGCATTGGACCCCTAAATAATTTAAATCAAAGTTGCAAACTGTACAAAACTATTCCAGATAGGAAAAAATAAGCTCCAAAAAATTAGACCCCCATTTAATCCAAAAAGCTGTTTAATAGTGTATTAGAAGACAAAACTATGATTTCTGAATGTGTTTTGATTGGAGTTGCATTTCAGTGAAAACCCTGACATTTTTTCCAGTGGTATTCATTATTGAAGAAATTTGGAGAACTAGATTATTCTTTTTTGCATCCTATAATATTGTCATGCCAGTGTGTATAATGAAGAGCTGCTCTGGCAGCTCTCTTGCCAACTGACAGAAATAATTGGATTTAATGTGCAAATAATAGTGACATTGGTATTACAGTATGAAATGTAAACTCTTGTATTGCAGTGTAAATAAATTGTATATTGTAGTGTTTTGAAGTATGTACTAATCTCTGTCCTCTTGTGTTTGAATTTATCATCCAATTCCCCTCATGCGTCCCCTATTTGGAGGAGCCAGAAATCTCTGGCTACAAGGTTTGTTGTGCCTTGTCTCTTGTGCTCTCTTTAGCTTAGATGTATGTTGCAATGCAGTTGTTTACTGATAGGGAACCTGTGTTTGCCATGTATGTTGTGTTCAATTGTATTTATTTTTTCACCCTCTTTGATTCATGTTGTGTGTTCACTTATCTAATTTAGTTAAAGCACCCCAAATATATTTTTTGCAATGCTGCACTGCATTATTTTATGAAACGTTCAGAGTGAGCTTTGTAGAGGAAGTTAATATGTGGTACTTTGAGATTTGCTTAAAATTTCTGGTTTATTCTCAAATACTGTGCATAGTTTTGCTTTTTTTGGTTAATATCTCACGTTAGTAATGCTTTTGTGAAAATATTTCTCTTTGAAATATGTGGAAATGATTTTCTCTGAATCTTGATGGATTTCATTTGTGTGTGTGTGGGGTGCACAGTTTAGTGACCCTTTGTGATCCAATCCTTCCAGATATTCTACATAGTGGTGGAGGCTCCTGGCCGTGGGGGTCGCAAAGGGAAGCAAAGGAAGGGTGGGAGTCGGAGGATGCGAGGCAAGAAAATTGGCTACTCTATCTCGGCTGAAAACTCAGCCATGGATGCCGATTCCTCTTTTCTGGAGGTGAGAGCCTGAGTAATATGACAATTTTAGGAATGCACAGCATATTTATTGGCACATTGGTGCAAATTCATTTATCAACTTAGCAATCTAGGGAGCTCCCGATCTGCTAAACTTTCCATTTTAGTCGTGCTTTTATTCAAATATTCCATTGCCTCTTTGATACATTTTGTTGGCATTCCTACTCTACAATATTTCCCTTCTGTCTTTTCATTTTACCTGCTTTGTCTTCATAAGTGTAGCAGTAAATATTTCTATCCACAATTAAGTTATTTGCGTGGCTTGCTTTAGTGTCCTGGTTTTGGAAAGGCCAAAGTTCCATTTTCTGGAATTTTAATTTGCATTTATTCTGTTCAGCCATAAATTCATTTCACCCAGTGCCTGTGAAGCAAGTAATGCTTTTCCTTAATTTGAGTGCTCTAATTGCTGATTTGCAGAGTGGAGAGTACGGACGGATGATGGATGAGGATGTGGAGGAGGAGGAGGCACTTGGGGCAGAGCCACAGTCACAGCAGCCAGAAGAGGAGGAAGAGGAGCTGGAGGTGGTGCCGGCCTCCCACACATCACACACCCTTGCTTTCCTTGACAAGTACACTACATACCGCATCCAGGTGCTCGCCTTCAACCCAGCTGGTGATGGACCACGGTCCACACCTGTCACCATCAAGACACTCCAGGTGACTATTGCTCTTTCCCTGACCTTGTCATGTCATTAAGTATTCTAAATGACATCTCTTGTATCCCTTGGGAACTGTTCTCTGGATAATTAATGCCAATGCTAAAGCTCTTCAATCAGTGTGTATGTCTTTCTCACTGTTGTGGTGCTAATTGTTCTCTTTCTGGCTTTCAGGGCATCCCTGGACCACCAGGACCAATTGTCTTCTCTGAGATAACAATGAACAGCTTACGTGTTGGTTGGGATTCTCCACAGAATCCAAATGGGGAAATATTTGGATATGTGGTTGCATATGAGACTCGAATGCCCAATGAAAGTAAGCTACCATTCATAGAAAGCGTAGAAATAAGTAGTCGGTTGTGTACCAAACTTTACTACAGAGCTTGTAATGCTTTAGCCCTCTTCATTAATGTGAAGAGCCAATAAAATAATAGATGCGCTACTCGCAGTAATCTTAGTGGTCAAAAATGTTGAAGACATGGGCTTTTATGAATTGCTCCAATTTCTTTTTTACTTGGAGCATGTACATTGTTCCCCCACTGCTTTAATCTTCCTTTGAATTGAAGACAAATATGTATTATTCAAAAAACCTGACTGCTTCACTTCCTCTCCTGTCCTGGTTATTACACTGCATCTACATACAGGGTAAGGAAACATAACTTCCTTTTTTAAAGGGGTTTTGCTTTAGAAAAAAGGAAGTGATGTTGCTACACCCTGTATGTCCATGCTTTTGAGGGGACCCAGAATACTGAATGTTGTAATTATTAAAGTGTGCAAACCAGGTTTGTCCTTTTGCAGCAAGTTGCAATTGCAATTTGGTAGCACAATATAAGAAATATGATTTATGAAAGATATGTGGATAAATAATTGTGTATGTATATTTTTACATACAAATTTATTTATTGTTTATTGCTTGTTTCTTCATTCTCTTGGTCCATTTATTCATTCCATTCAATGTTGAAAAAAATTAAAATAATGTGAATTGCAATTGATTACCCAGAGTTCCAATGCCTCCTCATGGCAGGAAAAAATCAGGGTTGAAGGTTTATCAGCAAATATGATATCAATCAGTAAATTTATGCCAATTGTTTCATTAACTTTTGATATATGTTAGGTGATGAGTATTTTCAGTTATTTTTCTAAAATTATTTTGCTTATTGCACAACATATCAAATTGGAAAAAGTAACCCTATTGATTTTGGAATTACATTTCAGATTGTCTAGCTATAGGAATAGCCATGTTTTGTACAAAAAGTTGCTTAGCTTATTTTTGCTATGAGTTGATGTACTACCGGTGTAAGTAAATGTTCCCCTTCTTTGAAACAGGGTTCAGCAAGCAGGTGAAGCAAGTTGTTTCGTCTGGCAGTGGATCTAGCACTGGTCGCCACTGGTTGCTTGTTCAAGGGCTGGAGGAAGAGGCCACGTACATATTCACTGTCAAGGTGCAGAATGGTGCGGGAATTGGACCAGCCATTTCAGCCAATGTCACGACAGGACCTCAGGTGAGAAGTGCACGAGGCTAATTAAATGCTACCTTACCATTCATACTCTCAGGTAGCTGATTAGTTTTAGTGAGGCAAATATGTGTGAATCCAACCCATATTCACTCTGGTAAATTCTTCAATTTAGATTTTAATTACTGCATTCATTATTATTTCCTAGATGTACATGTACATTCTATTTCTGAAATATCATTCTTTTATGCAGTTAAATAAAACATCACTTATATTCAGAAAAATGCAGTAGTTACTCAGAAAGTATGCAATACCATACTTGGGTGATATGTACGAGGGTCATCCGGAAAGTAGTACCCATTCGTGAAATAAAGACACAAAAGTAAATATTAACAAACATAAAAAATTTTATTTGAAAGAGGATACTTTAAACTACTTCTCAACATAATCTCCAAGCAAATTAAGGCATTTGTCATAACGTGTGACAAGTTTCTGTATTCCTGCTGCATAGTCCTTCGCTGCCAGCTCATTGAAATACAGGGTCACTCCTTCTTTAAGTTCTTCATCGCTGTCAAATCTTTTTCCTGCCAAAAAGTCTTTAAGCTTTGTAAAGAGATGAAAATCTGAAGGGGCCAAGTCCGGGTTATATGGTGGATGGTCGAAAGTTTCCCATTTGAATTGCTGCAAAAGTTTTTGTGTTATCCCAGCTGCATGAGGCCTGGCATTGTCATGAACGAGAATGACACCAGTAGACAATAGACCTCGCCGCCGATTTTGTATTGCCCGCCGTAATTTCTTTAATGTTTCACAATACGCATTGGCATTAATAGTGTCTCCACGGGCCATAACATCAATAAGCAATACACCTCGTCGATCCCAGAAAATGGTTGCCATGAGTTTCCTGGTGGACAGAACTGTCTTGAATTTTTTTGGTTTGTTTGGTGAATGAGCATGATGCCACTCCATTGACTGTCGTTTACTCTCAGGTGATGCATAACAAACCCATGTTTCATCACCAGTAATTATGCGAGTCAAGAAAGAGTCTCCTTCATCAGAATAACGTCCCAAAAACGTCAGTGCTGCAGCCATACGCTTGGTTTTGTGCTCATCTGTAAGCATGCGAGGGACCCATCTTGCACAAATTTTTGCATAATGCAGATGGTGTTTAACAATTTCATGAACAATTGTTCAAGAAACATTGGGAAAATGCTCACAGATGTCATCAATTGTGACGCGCCGATCGTTCCTCACGAATTCGTCAACTGAGCTCACCAGTTGGTCTGTAATGACAGACGGTCTCCCCGAACGCTCATCGTCGTGTGTGTTCCCCCTCCCCATGTTGAAGTTGCGACACCACCGCCGAACAGACGACTTGTCCATTACATTGTCTCCATACACCTCCTTTAATTGGCGATGAATATCACATGGGCGAACGTTTCTTGCATTGAGGAATTTAATCACTGCCCTCACTTCACAACTGGCGGCGTTCTCAATTTTTTTAAACATTGTAAACAATCACAGAAACAACACAGGCAATGCTAGCGTCACGCAACTTGGCTCAGAGAAGGCAGACAAGCCACTGAAGCTATCTGACCTCGTCCAGCGGCTACTTGCGTCGTCAGCACTTCATGCGGCACGAACGGGTACTACTTTCCGGATGACCCTCGTATATAGTTTGAAGGTGGGTACTCTTGATTCAAATAGGAACTGACAAAAGTCACTTTTAATGCATTTGAAAAGTCACATTTTTACATAATCCCTAAAGCCTGTGGTGTCATAAAATTGCATGACAAGTAGATGATATAGGGTGGAAGGTATATGAATGAGTAGGGAAGGGGTGAAAGGAGCGAGCTGCCTTCCAACAAGATGACTTAAAAGTTCTAATTAGGTGTGTATTAAATAATATGAGAATTCAATGACACAGTATTTGCCTCTTTTCAAAGCATGGATCATTTTTTCTATTCTACAGCTATTTAAATACTATATCCTTTGTAATCATCTGAGATCATGGGTTATAATTTTATTCATGCAAACATGGATACATATGCTTAGAATCAGCACATTCAATTGAATAACCATTCCAGTTGATGAATATCTCAAGGTAGAGAAAATCATCAAAGGAGGAGGTGAAAATTTGAATTAAAAAATAGGACGAAATTTTCTAATACAGTTGTTGGATGCTGAAATTAATCTGTGAGGTTTGTGTATTAACTGTGGTGTTCCATGCAGGATGGGTCACCTACTCCTCCAAGGGGGCTTGCAGTGTCCAGAACAGCCTCATCAGTTCGTCTCAGCTGGGGCAATGGACCTTCTGGAAAAGGGCCCCTCCTTGGCTACTACATTGAGAGCCAGCGGAATGGTAAGGCAAAGTTACGAAAGGCACACATGGAACCCAGAGCACATGCATACATTAATGAAATTCCTACAGAAAAGGAAGGTATATCCACATTGTTACCTACCTACATATATCCAAAAAAGAGGAATAGTTGGCAGCATTCCTGTTTTTAGTAATGTGTGTATAAAACATCACATGTGGATGCATCAAATGGAAATTCCATATCTGCACATCTTTGTGTGTATTTGTTAAATATTGGAGGGTCGCATTAATTGATGACTGAAAATAATCAGCTTTTTGTTAGGGATAAAGGAATAAAGTTTAATTAAGGGAAATCATTATTTGTAGAAGCTAGATGCATACATTGTTATGGGTTGCCCTTGCTGTGTGTGTACAGTGACATAGCTTTTCATTTGTTAGTATATCTTTGAAGGGAAGCATCTTAAATGAAAATTGTCTCATACATGCTAAACATCTCTTTAAGTGTTTTGTAAAGCGCAAAGATTTCTTCCATTGAATACATTTTCAGCTTGTTGACTCAACTTTTCACCCTTTTGGGCTCATCACAAATATTGTTCTATACATTGTAAAAGAGCTTTGAAGCTTTCACTTTGGCAATTCTTGTATTTTCCTCATCAGAACAAATTCCATGTAGGGTGTATATCATAGTGGCTGATTGAAATCAGTTTCTCAGTATTTCCTTGTTTTTCTGACAAATGAAATTTCACAAGATTCAACTTTAACTTCAAGATTCAACTTTTTTCTAACGGTTTAATAGTGTTCAAAGCTGATGCCAGACTCACTAAGTATATTTCATGAAATCATATTCAATGAAATACGTTACCAAAGTGAATAGTCTTCACAACAGTTGAAGTAGGTCTTAATTGCAGTGATTATGTGGGGTTAATATTCCTTAGAGAGATTAGTGAATCATTCATGTGCTGTTTAGACACTTAGTAATAGGGTTGAAATCCACATCCATTGAAATGGATTCCTAATTACTCTGGTAGATTTAAAAATACATATTTTCTAGTTACACGAAGACACATTGAAATAGTCATCAGGACAGAAATATCATAATGCCACCAAAGAAATTTTTTTGATTTAAGTATGTAAAAGACAGTTTTGTTCAGGTTTTTTTAATGATTTTGCATTTGCTACTTTCAGAGGATGGACGCTGGCAGACAGTGGTGCGGACAGGGAATGGCCCTCTGGAGGAATACTCCATCTCCTACCAGAATCTTCTTCCATCCACATCTTATTCTTTCAGAGTCATTGCACACAACAAATATGGTGTTAGTTGCCCTGCATATTCTGATGATGCTGTAAGTAAATTTTCATTGAAATTATTCCATTATTTTGAATGTATTTGTGTCCTCTTACTTACAATAGAACATTTTTCTGGACAATGTCATGATGCCAGAGATTCATGAAGAGAAATGGTCTGTGCATATGTAACTGAGCTATTTTAGCACTAAAACTGCCACTTTAATATGAAAGAAAGTTTATAAGGCACCAACTCATGATTTCACTGCTACGGGAAGATTGGAACAGCCATTCATTTCTAGTGTTTGCAATTGGTTGAAAAAGTCCCAGCAGAAAGTTAAAAGTGAGACTACCCTAGTATTTTTACAACTGTACGAGAAATGTGACAACCCTGGTGAAAATAGCTGCATATATGATTTGAGCTGCAATGATGATGAATTTCTGGGATTCTAAAATGGATAACCATTGATATAGCTACTAAGTTTTTAATGTAACAATATCTTTTTCTTGTATTAAGTGTAGACATTAAAATATTTTGATCATTTTCTACCTGGTCCAAGTGTTTTTCACAAATTCTAACCTCAAAAATCACAGTGCATCTTATGAACTGGGAAATATGGTACTTTTGCTACTACTGTCCTCAAATATTTTCAATTTGGTATAGAAAATTTTCTTTTCTTTTCAGATCAATGATATATTCATCGTACATGAGATATCTGGTGCATGCTCTTAAAGTTTTGCAGCACTTATTTAAGCTTATGTAAATAGTATAATAATATAGGAAAGATAATTGCTAAACTTAAACATAGTGTGGCATTGTAATTGTTTTTAGCATGAGAAAAAATAGAATAGTTTCAAAAGTAACATTTTATAAAGTTATCTCAACTATGAGTTGCATTTGAAAACATAAAAATTTCATTGAAGGTTTCCTGACAAGGGAAAGTGATCCACAGTTAGGTGTTCCAACTGGGTAACTCCTCAGTTATTCTGTATTTGCAGGTTGTGACACCTTCAAAGCTGTACCTAGAGTATGGATATCTGCAGCAGAAGCCCTTCTATCGCCAAACATGGTTCATGGTTGCCTTGGCAGCTGTTTCCCTCATCCTAATTATTACTGTGATTGCTGTGCTTTGTGTGAAAAGTAAAAGCTACAAATACAAACGTGAGTAACTTAAAAACTGTATATTTGTGATGTTTGTAGGTTCTTTGGAGACACATTGATTCTTGCTGAATTGTGGGGAGAGTAATGTAAAGTTCAAAGTTCATTTTGTGCTCTTGAGGAGTTGAAGCAAGGCCAGCAGGGAGTTGATGGGGTCGGCACTGAATTTTTATTGTTTAGAAATTACCTCATATTTCAACTCTCAGGATTAAGTAATTAGATTTTTTTCGATGCATTGATTATAAATAGTCAGAATTTTGAACAAGAGTTGTTTCAATTCACTATATTTCACTATATTCTTGTCCTCGATTTACATTGACCCAGTGTATATAATCTGAGCATAAAATCCATACTGGCAAGCAAATCTGTATTAAGTTTTTCTCATAATTCCTAATTGTTTAATTCAGTTTTCAAAAAACTGGACCAAAAGGTACCAAATAGCTTTATACATTTAATACAAAGCTATTTACATGCAATGGCAATGCTGCACTCTGACTGATTTGAAGTCCCATAGAAGTGAAATAACCCACAAAAGGAACTTAGGCTTTGAAATTATGAATGGGCTGGCCTAAATGTTTGAAAATATGTTCCTTTGCCTAAAAAGCATGAATACAATTTTGAAATTCCATGTTTATGGTTGAAACCTCTTCTTTTCCCCAAGTCTTCAAACCTCAAGTCTTTTTGTTATTGAATTATTTTAATGCAAATCATTGTTTTATAACTTGAAATTTGGGTATTACTTGTTTTATTGAGATTTTTATCATTTGTGCCACTTTTTTCCGGGAGTCTACTTGAACAGCCATTTTTCATTAAATATTCTTTTAAATCATTTGTATTTTTGTTGTTGACTTTTGTAGTTTCAATTATAATATATTGTTGCTATCAAACCATACAAAACAAAACCAGTGAATATTTGTGAATGTTAGCGTTTATAATGAGGAAAATGTTTGAAAATATATGTATTGTAGACAGTAATTTTTTTTTACAATAGTGGCAGTTTCCATGTCAATAATTCATACTAGTTAGGCAAGGAAATTTGTGAGGGGGTTAAATTATCCACTGCCACTCTAAAAGTTCAACAAATTCTAACCTAAGGACATAACCTGGGGAATAACATGCTCTTGAGACCTTTGGATTACAGTGTAAATTTACAATATGGCTTCTACCACTACCGACTTTATTGAAAATGGAAGGGTATATGAGAGGTATGGCACTGCATGCAAAGATAATGGTGCACTGTTTTTTGCAGAGGAAGCACAGAAGACGCTGGAGGAGTCCATGCGGATGGACATGGAGGAGCGTCAGGAGTTGGCCATGGAGATGTACCACTCAATGCGGCGAGGGGGTGGTGGGGGAGGAGGCACTCTGGGCCGTAAGGGGGGGGCTCTGGGTGCCTTGGTGGGTGGGGGCAGCTGCCTGGGGGCCTCGGGGCCCACGCCTATGCTCGGGAAGTCACCTCCTCGCCCCAGTCCCGCCTCAGTGGCATACCACAGCGAAGATGAGGATGAAGAGGAGGAGGAGGGAAGCACCAAGGGCTACGATGAGAACCCAGATGACAGCAGTCTTACCGAGAAGCCCTCCGAGATCAGCTCTACTGACTCACAGGTCAGTATTTTGGTATCGCTGCATGTGCATGAGACAGTAAACAACTCACTATATAACTTACAATATCCCAGTGGAAAAGTATGATAGACCTTCACAACACAAATAGTACTTCTTTACTTTGCCAACATTCTGGGGCAAAACACCCACAATAGTGTTTTGCCCCAGAATGTTGGCAATCTGTGGTGTAGCCAGAAAATTTTTATGACCGCTATGCAGTAAAAACTTTGCCATGGAGATAATATGCTATTTTTTATCAGTTTTTGATTTAATGTGTTATTCCAATGTGAACATTCGTACAGTAAACCTCTTGTGTTGTGCATATGTGTGTTATATGTAAAAAAATTGAAATCAGGTAACAACATCTGGTATTGTCCAAACATACTTCGGTGAGCATACTTTTTCTTGTTCATTTTTTTTGAGCATGGAATTAATCTAAATAATTAACTGTAATGAGAGTCAAAGCAATAATGCACAGCAAAAACTCCTAAGTGTGAAGGCATTCACACAATATTGAGAGTGATTTTGAATTATTTACCCTCACATGTCATTATTTGCTTGCAGGAGAGGCAGCATTTGGAAAATTGGATGAGCATCACGCCATTGTTTGATACAATTAATCACAAAATACTCTAAATATAATCAGTAACTTTTAAATGTCACATCATTGAGTTTTTCAGGCCTTATTAAAACATTTTTTGATCCTAGTTGCCATATTTTTTTTATAGGGGTGGGCCAAATAAAATAATTGGTTGAATCGAAATCCCCTCTTTCATTAAATTTTGAATATGGGCTCAGAAAAATTCTAATTCTGTTTTTCATTAAATTTCAATTTCCAATCCTTTTTCTCTTTCAATAGAAGTTTTCACTGAAGCCAAATTCAATTATTTATATTTTAAACAATAATTTTTCATCAATACTTATTTTATTTCCAAGTCAAAATCTAATTAAAGTAATAGGATCACAAATTTCTTTCAAAGTAGAGCACATTAATGAATGCTGAAAAAACATTTTAATTTGCTGTCTATCACACTATTGGAGGAATGAACAAGGAAACATAGGGAAAGAGAACCATTTGAGTGAAGGGTCATGTTTATGTTTCCCCTTTTCAGGGTTCCGAGACGGATGACATGAGCGAGGCCTCGGACCTCGTTGACTGCCAGACAGCACCACCTGAGCCCCCACCTTCGGAAGACCCTGACCATTCTTTTGTCAACCACTATGCCAATGTCAATGACTCGTTGCGTCAGTCTTGGAAGCGGCAGAGGCCAGTTGTGCGGCCGCCTGCTGCTCACCAGCACCAGACTTCTCAGTTGATGAGGGATGCACTGCGCAATCACAATGCGCAGCACCTCCATGCACAATCCCTCCTGCCGCCTGCCCCCCTCCCCCCTCTCATCGATGACTCTGAGACCTCCGACTGCAGTGCCCTCCCCCCTGCAGTCCCCCAACAGCAGCAGCCTGGCCTTAATGGAGGTCGGATTGTGCTCAACAACATGGCGAGATCGCGAGCACCTCTCCCTGGCTTCTCCTCATTTGTCTGAGGGCCTCCGTTGTCACTGAGCAAGACTTTTTCTGATGCCATCGAATTTGCGTGCTCCCAATTCAGTTACATTGCACAAGGCACACTAACCTGCAGGGTATGATTTTTCCTGTGCTGTGGTGTTCACACAGATGCAAATGGGATTTGGGTGACCTGCTCTAATGAACCAGACCACTCATGCACACATTTTTGGAATGTGATAAGAGTGACAGTGGAGCAGTTTGATCGAAGAACCCTCTCAGATCATATTAATCTAATTACAAGAGGGAACTTTCGACTAACTTATATTTTAATGAGTCTAATGGATGTTTTTCAGTTTGGCAGTTTTCTCCATAGTGTGGTGCTGTCATCATATGAGTCTGAATAGCTTCAGATTTTGCGACATAATTATGGAAGGGTGAAAGGATTGCTGCTAAGAGTGCTAATTTTCCCGTGGACACATTTTAGTGGCTGTTTAATGTAATTTCATATGGTCACCAGAATACTGCAAGTGAGAGTCTTACAAAAAACCTTTTTACAGTTCACAGCCTCATAGTTGAGATCATAAGAAGCTTGGAAGATGTATCTGAGTCAACACCCAGAGCATGCAGGTATGAAGCTGAAATGAATGAATTTCATGATCCCATACCAGATTGATCACTTTGGTTGAATTGTAAGGGAGAAACAAATGGATGTCTTTGTTTCATGATAGTAGCATCTAGAAATCTACCTTATCAAGCAATGATTTATTGATTGCAATGGTTCCTTTTTGGGAAAATGGGAAACCTCATTTGTAATTCATGGAAAATAATTACCAAAACAGTTTTAGGCCATTTCACCAGGTGCTACTTCCATGAAATTTTTTCTTCATACCCAGGACTTGTTTATGGTTCATAAAAATGATAGAAACTCAAACTTTGGTTGAAGCCCTGTGCACCAGACAGAATGGGTTTGAAATCCCAGGCGGCTAGAAAGATTTTACAGGGCGTGGTATCATCAGGGTACTGATTCAGTTGATGGAGTAGAGTATTATTGCATGGAGTTCATCACTACTCCTATTAGGGTGATGGTGAAAGTACTTTGTCATTTATTGTGGTATTCACAGGAAAATTGGATGCTAGAGATGGATAAAATAACATGGCTATTTTTGTGATTCCTGAATATACTCTTTTGAAATATACAGATTAGAGACAAAGAGTCAATTAGCATTGTAGAACTGTGTTTACATTCTAAATGTTTTGGGCATGCATTTTATAGAGCTCCATATGTGGATGCAGTATATGCAAAATTAGATTCTCAGGTCTTTCTCATAAAAAAGGGATATAACCTTTTAATTATTGGTGATTTGGAATAATTATTTTATCATTGTAAGGTCAATGATTTATTATCCTCAAAATTAATCTAAAAGTAAAGAAGAATAACATCAGAGGCATAATTAATAGAGTCATATTTAGTAATATTCATAATTATTTTTCTCATAGGGACCTACCTTGGCCAATTAGAAATTATTAAAAAGTTATGAAATAAAACTTCTAGGCTATCTTTTGCTGATAATTCATCCTGCAACATTTTATTAGCTATGAGTATATGACATAATGTACTTAATTGTTGGTTCACTGGTAGAAGAATCATTATTTTTGCATTATTCCTTTGTGATAGCTCATGGTATGAATTTTCCATGCTAAAATATTTGTAATTGTTAATATGAAATTTTCTTCATATGGTAGGTACCTTTTAGTGTTATCTGCCAAAGATGGAGCTGTAAATTAATGATAATGTTGTCTAGTTGCAGGTTATAATTTATATATGGAGCTCTAAATGTACTGTACCCAGTTTTTCCAAACCTTTGGCCTAAGAACCAAAGCTGCATGTAGCTGGGCTTATATGTGTATTGCAAATGAATATATACAGGAACTAGCGTGAATTATTAGCCAAAATTATTGACATGTTTAACAATATAACCTGTTTTGTTTTATTTTGTTGAAATAATTATTGTGGTATCCTGACAAGTTATTAAGGATAATAGAGTTCGTGCTGAAGGATATCATGGTCATCTCTACATTTTATCTCACATGATTTTATTATATTCTGAGACCAATATGTATTTATTTTCTAATTGCCATATGTGAAACTGAATTGTGTAAATTCAAGTGGTGCTTCACCAGTAAACAGGTGGCTCATGCACCATTATTATTTCAAGGGAATGTGACTTTCCTTGTGGATTTTCAGTGCAATTGTAGAAAGCACAGGTCTTTATCTAGATCTCATCAGGTGATTTGGTGCTGATTCCAAAACTTTGAAGCCTAGTTTTGTGGAATTCTTAATTTTATGTCAGTTGCATACAACAGAAGGAGGTAACATGTGATGATGCATTTCTGGCGAGGCATTTGTTATCGAGAAATGCAAATTCTGTGATAGAAATTCATCAACCACTTAGTGTGTGTGGATTATGGAATAATATCCATAGAAAATGGACCAGGTGTGTTTGAATCATCACCTATGGAATGTCTACGATGGCATTTTTAATTAAATAGTATGGTGAAAAACTTTAATTCTTTAAATAGTAAAAGGTGACCTTAAAAATGTATTTCCTTAAGATATTGTGTTTTGAATGAAGTTTTCTCAATGAGTTGTGCCACATGGACCCTGTGTTCTCAGTTTGAGTTAAACTATTTGCAAGTTGAACTAATAATATGTGTGGATGATTTATTCCATAGGAATATTGCCAAAACTAATGAGTTGCTCCTGGAATGAATGGATTCATTGAGTGATCATAAAGTATGTGTAGAGTATTTGTGTCCTGTCTGCAAAATGCAGTAAATAAATTGTATGTCTGTGTGTGTATCAAATTTAATGCGTAGAAGAGAAAGTGAGAGGTAGTAACATTTCTTTCTCTTGCCCTCTGAAATGTGATATGCAGGCATTTGTTCTCATAACCATATAGTGCCTGAGAAGTAAACTTAATAGGCAGTAATTTGCAAAATAAGTGAAAAGGATTACAGATGCTTACTTATTATGACCAAATGTTAATTTCCCTTACCTAATAACTTTAGTAATTTTATTTTTAATGCCATACACTTCTTCTTATGGCATACAGTATAATTCTATCATAATTTGTATTCATTTTTTGGATAATTATTTCTTCTCTGGATATTCTGGGCCTGAGATATCAAATTCTTTCCAACTGATGTACATTTCTGGAAAATAAAAAAAATCAACATTGAAGGCAAGAAAGACAAATGTGAATTATGATGTGGGAGAAATTGTGAAAGAGATTAACGATAATGCCAGTATTTGTTTTAATGTGTACATAGTATGTGCCTGCATGTAATTCCATTAGCTTTCTCTTTTCTCTGTCATCCAAATGAAGTGTGTGTGTGTGTATGACACTTGAAACAATGTGCCTAGTGTTGTGAGAAATGGTCGAATGGTTTAATGTTTGGTATTTAAGACTGCTCGTTCACATAATTTGTAAATGATTGCCATATATAGAAGACCATTCAAAAGCTAGGACCTATGTAAGGATCACCTCTCTTAGGGTATGAAATGAGATTTATTTGGTCATTTCCTGTACCAATATGATGTAAAATATTTTTGTATGAGTGTGATTAATGTTAGCACTGCCAAATTTTATAAAAATATCAGTGAACACACTGATTACGAAAGAAATTAATCTTTTATTTATTGCTCAGTTCAACCCCTAGTGAGTCTTCTTTGATCAGGACTAACACTCAATCTCATTTGTGTATGTTATTATATAATCAATTTTATTTAATTATTCCTAAGTCACTTACTAGATATTAAAAAAAAAAAAAATTGCTAGTTGCATAGAGCGAGGATCAGCTGTTCCATAAACTCACTTAAAATCAGACTTAACAGTCAGCTGTAATTCCTCATTCATTGTTGAGATATATTCGAATTGACATGCAGACATCTCAGATTCATTTTGTTATTTGCTTCGAAGATTTTCTTGGGATTTATTCACTTGAAATATTTTCAGCTTCTCCAGTGTTTATTTTTTCTCTCGACGTTTTGCGTCATGACGGGTATGCACGAAGATCATTCATATTTCATGTACACTCTCGTGTACTACATATTCCATAAGTGAACACATTAATAATTTTCGTGGCTATTACTAAATGACTATAAGCTTTAATTACGGTGATTTAACATTATTTTGTGAGAGTTGTCGCTTAATACGCCTCCACAGATTTCGATATTCCTCTGTTTTTCATTCAAATGGTTTTGAATGAAGTGTTTTTGGTCAGCCGCGGAATTCTATATCTTATTTTAATGATGCCCGGAAAAAGTTATTCGCTAATTAGGTGATATTTTCGTCTAGCACAATATTAGTTATCCCTCGAGGTTGAGAACAATCATCATTTGAAGCGGTTTACCAGTGCACATCGTACAAATTCAGGATGGGCGGTCAGCTTCTGCATTGTGAAAATATCAACTGGTAAAGCTGAAAGGTAAGATTTTAACTGTTATTCATTCATACCCAATATAACTTCTTTCTCCATTTCTTGAAAAAATGTTATCTTGGAGATATTTTGGCTACAAATATCTGATATGGTTGCGGAGAAATGATCCTCAGCTTATGAAAATTAAGTGTGATTTAACGCTTTCTCAGAAAAAATCACCTGATCCGACAGACTACCTTGTGCTGGGTGAATTAATTTGCTTCGTCCCATTTTTTTCCTTTTTCATGAGGTACTCTGAGTTAATCTTTGTTTTACCGCCCTACTTATTGTCATGATTGCCGTTAACATCCAGCATGCATATTTGGGAGGATTAAATGGATCTGTTGATTATAAAAGTAACTCACAACGCATAAGTGTTGAACTTATGGGAGTTCTGAAATGTAGAGGGTCTTTCTCCACCTCCTATCGTACCGGCCCCCACGTTAGTATATCTTAAACTCACTTAACCGAATATGTGCGCATTATTTTCGGTTTTAGAAACCTGTCGCTTTTCTCAGGGTCTCATTCACCTTCAGCAAGACACTGCAGAGACCCCTAGACGCCGTGTATTTAGAGAACACAGTTTAATATAGCGAACAGTTAATATGCTGGTGGTGTAACAGTAGATCTCATTAGGGATTGTGTGACAGTGACATCTACAGTTTTTGAACAGTTTTTCCAGTTTCATCTTGCGTGTGAAACTGTAATCCGTAATCGCTAATACAATTATTTTATCATCGCGAAATGTTGCTAGTTCCAAGTTGGTCAAGTACTTTTCTTACGCACATTTTCACCGTTAATGATGAAGGGATCTCTCCCCATGGACTAAAACCATGACGGGGTGGAAGGGCTTGTGAGTTCTGATGACAGAAGCCAGACGAACGGTAGCTCGTGCAGCTTATGTTCCTCAGTGGGACAGCTGTAAAGGCGTCTGACCATAGTGGATCGGCCATTGAATAATGGTGTCACGTTAAAAACGCTATTGAGGAAGACAATGGTAAACCTCCTCAATTACTTATCCCATGTTACTATAGAACATAGAACAGTCACGGGATTTGGCTCAATGTGTCGTGCCCAGCAATGGGAGAGGAAAATACTTCTGTGGTCGAAATATCATGAAATCCATGAAAAGCAAAATCGGCAACACCAGTTCGGAAGTCACAGAAGAGAACCGAACCAGGTAGAATAGACACTTGGAACGTCAGGACGGTTTTGAGGACAGAAAAATTAGCAATTAGAAATTAATATAAATGGGGAGAGGACATAGAGCCGGACGAGTTGAGTTGGAAGGATAGCGAGGATTACTGGAGTGATAGTTGTAGAGAAATGTAAAGCAGAGTATCCATATTATTGAAAAAAAAGGCGAGAAGAAAGGTAGGTGACATAGAACAAGCAAGTGATGGAATATTGCTAGCAGAAGTAAAAGCAAAACTGACGAACTTGGCCATTGTTCATCCCACCAAGCAATCATGGGGAGGAAGAAGTCGATAGAGCACAAGATTAGTTAGAGGACATAATCGCGGGTGTTCCTGGAGGTAATAAGTTGATATTGATGAGGGATTGGAACACGACAGTAAGTGAAGGAAGAAATGGCAGTGAAGGAGGGGATTACGGTTTAGGAGTAAGAAGTGACCATGGAGAGAATGCAATAGAGATCTGCGGGGGACAGGTGTTAACCATAACGAACAGTTGTTTAAACTCCACAAAATGCGTAGGTACACATTAAAAATGTCCGGGGAATCAGGAAGATATTAGTTAGACTATACTTATATTAATGTTGGGCACTGATTTAGGAACAGGATGATTAATTCGCAGTTTCCCGGATACGGATGAGGACTGAGGCCATAATTTAGTAATAATGACATGTAGCCTCATATTCCTTAATATAAAAATGAGAACACGGTTTAGAAAATGAAATTTGGAAGCATTTACAGGAATAAAAAAAGGGGTGTCAATAGGCTCTCGAAAATTATGAGGGAGGACAGGGAGACCTCTGTAGGTACTACAGAGGAAAAATGGAATATCGAGGGTTAAAACGAAACTATGTAAATAGTAAAAAAGGAAAAGGACAAGGAAACCATGGATTATGGATGGGATTATTAGAAGTATAAGCGTTAGAAGTAAATGAAAGTATGAAACACAGAGTCAGATAGAAGAAAGTATAAAGAGTTGGATAATAAATAAACTCAGTCAGTAAACAAACAGAGCGAAAGAAATTCATGGATGATGAAATGTGAGGATATTGAAAGTTTAGCGAGGAAGGGTGCAGTTAATGTGCTATATAGAAAGATGGAAGCACTGTCAGGACGTAAGAAGGGAAAATCTGCAATAAAAATCAAAGAAAAGACAGAAAACATATTTAGTTGAATAGTAGCTGAACCAAGAAGATTCTAGAGAAGTGGAAGGAATATACAGAAGAACTACATGGTAAAGATATAGGACCAGCAAGGTTTGCCATAGAAAGAAGAGATGAGAGATGGCTTAGGTCCAGGTTTGCTCTATGGCGAGATAGAATGGGTATTAAAGGAATAAAATGAAATAAAGCCGTGGGGGTGGACAACATTCCCGTGGAACGAAGTTTAGAAAAATGCGGGATGAAGAGTTTCATGGACTATTTGAAGCAATTGTGAAGCAGGGATTTAGCCAGAAGATTTCGTCAGATTAGTGTTAGTTTCTATTTGAAAAAAGGGAAAGGCAGCCATATGCGAAGTCAACCGAACAATAAGTTTGATTTTGCTCGCAGCTAAAAGGGTTTCCAGGATCATCAATGAGAGGATGGAGAGCAGGTCGAATGATTACTTAGGAGATGGTCAGTTTGGGTTCAAGAAGAGGAGAGGCACACGTGATGCAATAGTGGTAATGAGATAATTAATTGAGTGGAAAATATAATCAGGATGTACTCGTATTTGTCTGTTTCGTAGATTTCAGGGATTTCTGGGAGAAATCCTAAGGAGACAAGAAAGATGGATGTAGAACATTTTGATTGGCAATGTGTTGTTGAAGATTGATAGAGGGAGAATGTTTATCAAACAAGGAAGGTACAGGAATAGAATAGGGATGTTGGATGGGATGACAGAGGGAAGTATGGGCAGTTGAAGATGGTCCTGTTGTGGCTTCGGAGGTTAAGTTGTGTTTTGCTGGGAGAGGAAAGGAACCTGTTGTAGCGTTTGGTGGCTTGCATCCGTCCAAAACCTACATTAACAGGTAGGTTACCGATAATACTAATAATAGCAATGAAGGGATATTGCGTGATCGAGAAACCATAAATGCGGATGCTAATGAGACAAAGAAAGCGGAATTAAGGTGTGGGACGAATCTGGAGATGGAATCGATGCCAATTTCCTAAATAAAAATAACGGTTTCGATGAACCGAACCAAAAAATGGTTTGTATGCCTTTGATTAGAGAAACTCTCCCTCGATGAAGTCTGGGAAGAGGTTGGTATTCAAGCCAGCCACTCTTGCGTCCATTGAAATGCCTTTGATGTGCAGTAATAATTCAATTTTGTAGGTGAAATGATTTTTATGTCATATAAACCATAATAAATTGAGGAGAAAGCCTCTGTTTGTAATGCAGAGAGTTAAATTTACCAACATTACTGAATGAATTGATAATGTCCTGGAATTTATCTTCCCTCCGATCTAAATTATGTTTGAACTGTTCGCGAATATCCTTTTAGTATTCAGTAGCATTGCAATTTTGTTGGCAGCAGTAGAAATATGCATTTTTCAGGCAATCTGGTCAGTTTCCATAGTTTGAAGAATTTCTGTTCGTAGTTGAAGGTTGTTGGTGGTGCATAAAATGGAGGCGCTTTTACCGACTCAGTAAAGATTATGCAAGGCACAAATAGTCAATACAATATTAATTACTTTTCTCGAGAGAGCTATATCAGCAATTTTAAAATGTGAAATCTGATTGAATTTGATGCTACAGGGCGCGCTTATGAAAGTTGGCAATGGAAAACAAGATTTGGCCTAAGTTATTTTTCAGTAGATATGGTTTCAGTTCGATTTGGCCTTGCCGTACATAACGTATATGATGCAAATGATTACATTCTGTTTTCAGGGTCAAATATTTTAATTGTACACGCATACACCTTAAATAGGACCTAAAATCCAAAAAAAATAAGTGAAAAGATGTAGCTTCCCATGGGGAAAATCCTTTTATCAGGAGAATCTTCTTTGTTTATTTTCGTAGCATTCTTATCCAACAAGAACTCGTAGTACCTGATGCTCTAGCGCGAAATGTTCTGCATAATAGCTCATCTTCATTCACCGACTCTGAACAGTTTTTTATGGATAACTTCTCTTTTGACAATCCACACTACTCAGGCATCTCTATTATCATTCCTATTTTCTTTTCTATCAATAAATTGGTAACCAGCAGCAGCCAGACGATAGCGCGACATGACCCTTCTGACCGACCACCATTTATCGTGTTTTCCGTTGGCAAAATTAAAAGACCTCGGTGTGTTCGGCAGGTGGAGGTATCTCGTGATAGTCGCTCTGTAGCGGTTGGAGAGAGTCACTAGACCGCCAGGAAGGAAGATTTTCGCGACAGTGTGCACGCCCACTGGACCAACTCCCAATGGAGTGCTATCCAAATCTGCGCCATAAGAAATTGTAAATATCATGGATAAAAGAGGAAGGTGGGATCGGGGATGAAAATCAATGAACGCGGAAATGTGTTAAATGGGAGAATTGATATGAGGCATTATTGATCAGCTTGGGTTTGGGTAATTTGGGGAGTAAGTAAAAATGGGAAGCAATAGGATTGCTGGGAGAAAGGATGGCAATATCTGATCGTATTTTATCGCGTAAACCTTTGAGGTCGTGAATTTTGAGGAAAGGCGATATATTTCTGATTGGATGGCAAGATTAGGATCATGGGAAAGGGGCTCACAAGAGAAAGAGTCATCCAGTTGACGGGAGGCTTCCACGTCGTGTTTGGTGTCCGTTATCACAACGCGGGAACCTTTGTCCAATAAGGAAATGGTGATGTTTGGGTCAGGCCGATGTTTTTCCATAACAGCGAGATATTTTTTGGAGAGGTTATATTCGGCTTTACTTTAGTTGAAGAGGTCAGATACTTTGTACTACAAATATATGGAGGGATAGTGTTTAATTTGTAATTGAATGTGACCACTCCACCCGAGTAAACAATCATAGAACCAGCTCCACGTAGCTACCCGTCCTTATCTCACCCTGCACCTACCAGGACCTCTCTTGCGACGCCTAACGTAAACTAAATTGCCAAATAGGTTTTCCACTAACCTACTGTTTGCTGCTAAATATTGCCATCAAAACAGGTTACTGTTCATGACGATGACATTTGTTTTTTGAAAATTTTCCTTGTCCCCTGTTGCCAGACTTTTTAGCCCGAGTTGATTTTCGAGGATGGAAATTCGAAATGCAGGACGCAAGTCTAGTATTATTGTCATAATATAATCGTTTATTAAGGGTCTATATGTATTGAATAAGACGTTTTAATCACATACAAGAAAACTGGTTTACACTTGATTGGCTTGTAAGGGTTGATTCATTAGCATTTTACTGCTAAGTTTGGTAGTTCGCAACCTTTCATTCATTCTAATCTAGTGTTAATCACCCCTTTAAGAATTTCCTCTCTTATTATCCTCTTTCCTTGGTCTTCATATGTGCCCCTTGCTCTTCTTTGCTGAAATTTCCCTTTCATTTCTTCTTAATTTGTTATGCTCTGTTAACTAGTTAGTTGCTTTTCAAGGTGTGGGGAAACCTAGCTAGTACTTCTTTTATGCGTAGTACCCCTGATTTCCTTTACAACTTCCAAGCTTCAGTACATCCCCTTTCCGCAGTGAATCTGTCCATTTGATCTTTAAGTATTTCCCTTCTGCACCATTTTCCCCATTCATACCTCATTAACCTGTCACCTTGTTTACATATCCGATTGATAGAGTGTTACACTCCACACGGATTTTTTCACACACATCTTTCTTGTTGACATTTGCATATTACTTGTGCGTATTGGTCCCCATATTCATGCAATGAATGAAGCAGCTAGTTTTGAACTGGTTGAAGTAGTTGAACAGTCGGATAAATTCAAAATCTCATTCATTAACTGAATGCCCCAGCTAAAAACATCTTCTACCACTGAATGGTGCCTTTATTAAAACTCAACTACCGCTTGTTTTTAGTTGATACCGTAGAAATGGATATAGAAATTCAGTCAAATCTTCATAAATCATCAATAGTAATGAAACCATAGATAACAAGTCCAAAATTGACTGGTACAGATTTATTTTATTTATGCTGCGTAACCCGGTAGTCAAGCAATTCTTGAAATTTTATAACCTTTCAAAGGATTTAAAAAAAACAGTATGTGTCATTTTCTGTTTAACTATCAACTATGTTTTCCTCACGTAGTCGCAAAGTCTGTGTATTTCCTCATAGGCGAAGGTTAAGTAAGCTAAGCACTCCCTTCGAGAGCCTTAAGCAGCCTTCGTATCATTGAGGAGATATTATCACATAAAAAATGTTTTTGAAACTTAAATGGAAGCATTAATTGTTTTAAATTCTTCATATTTCCCATTATGTATTCATTTTTTACTTTAACAAAATTTCATGGCAATTAGACATATTTAACAGGCAGCCTCAATAACAGGTACCACAGCGTCTATAGTTATCAAGGTTCCGATTTCTGGATTATGAAATCAGAGAATTTTTTTGATTTAAATAGAAATAGTCAGACAATTCCGTGATTGAGCTTTCCTGACCATTCTGTGGCCACTTTTTCAAGCGGTCAGCATAGTATGAGATTCTTCCTCTTGAATTTTGACTCTCTCTTCTTAATGGATTACTCTCGTAATATGTCTTCTATTTAAGATTTTCAAATGTCATTGCAAATAGCATTGTTGCCCTATGAACCCATTCAAATCGTCGAGTAGATCTGGTTGACGCTACTTCCGTATTATTTCACTGGTGTGGGTTTAATTCCACCTTTTACTGAATCATTGAAGTCACAAAGGAGATGTGGCCAGTAGTCGCTCTCAGGTTCACAGCGCGGTGGCTCCCTTACTTTCCAAATCGCACAGCTGCTGCTGTCCAATTAGTTTCACGATATCCGGGGTGTATATGCCTTCACTGCATGTATCAATCACTGCATATACCAATCTTCCCCCTCTCTCGTGACCCCTTACTCCTGAATATTGATTCTCATCAAGCCAAAATTAATTTATAAATCCCATCAAGCTCATAATCCTTTGTCGAATTTCATAGAATTTTTAAGCCATCTTATCCAAGGTTGGATTTCCACGTTCTCCAAATACCGCCGCTAATTTTTCGTGAATGAATATTCCTCTCTTGTTTCTCCGGCCAGCCTCTCTCTCTCTCTCTCTATCTGTAGAGGTCGACACAGTAATCGGTGGACTTGCTCGACCTCTCACAGCAGCCACTAGGCTATCGCCTCGTGCTGCAGTGCGGTGGTTAGGGCAGGTGATCGTTGCGGCGTGTCGCCCTACCTGTGTGCTTGATCGGAGCATTCACTCGAGTTGAGCGCGACATTCATACGAATTAGCAGAGCCGTTTTACCTAAGGTGGTGAAATCTAAGCTGCCTAGGATGACAATTGAACTTAGAGACCGCGAAAAAGGAAGTAGTTCGTCAAAAATTTCGTACGGAACATAGCATTCTACGTATCAGATACGTGGGAAATTGGAAAAGTTGACAAGTGAAGCAGAAGAGGAAAAGACCATACGGAAATATCAACGGCAAAGAAGAAGTACATGGGCTGGACACATCTTGAGGCACACTGGATTAGTTGGAAGCATAATACGTATAAATAAAAATTGAAGGCCATGATCCTGCGAGGAAGACCAAGAGAGAAGTACTTAGGACAAATTAAGGGTACAAAACAGAAGAGTTATCCGGGGATGAAAGACTGAATGGAGAAGAATGAAGAGCTGCAGTAAACCATTCTTTAGATTGAAAAGCTGATGGTGACGATGAAGGGTTTGACCAAAAAAATCCTTTTTTTTTCATTTAAGTGTATTGTCTGGGTTAGTTCCCATTTATTGAATGTGAAGATATGGAAGCTATTATTTTGGTTACCTATCCGGAAAGATGTACCTGTTGCCACGTACTAAGCGGCTAGATGTCCTCCTGGGTGGCTCGTGTGCTTTATTTCGCTCAGATTGGCAAATATGTTCTTAAAATAGAGATGAGACCTTGCGGTCTTATTCAGTGGTTGATTTTCGTACGAAATGCGCTTTTAAAAACTAGAAAATAGTGTAGCATTACCAGGTTAGTTTTTTTTTAGCGAATCGAGGTTTGTTTCAAGTACATACACAGCCTTTGAAGCATTGTTCCAAATGTTGGCATGCATCATATCATAGGGATTACATTTTATGTTGAATCAGCTTTCATTTCAGACTTCAATGTTCATATGAGCTTGTATGAAAAGTGTATGAATCCCTTTTAAAATATTGCGCGGTTTCGACGGAATTTTAATGAAAGTTCAATGTATGTATACTCTCAGCGTTCTATAAATTTCCAGCCATGACGTATTTAATCTCGCTTGTTTAAAACTACCGAGGTAAAAATTCTCGCCTTTTCTTAATTGAAATTTAAAAAAAAACAGCATGAACCAGCAACACTCAATGACGGCTCCAGGAACCCAACACGCAGCTTCGACTTCTGCTCTGACGCACGCAGCCGTGGAGCGGAGGTTCGCTCTTCACGCGAACGGCCTCCGGGGGCTGAAGGGGGGGAGGGGCGCTGGGAGAGGGGGTTAATTCATTCCGGCGGGAATTGGCGTTTTCCAGGAGAGTGACGTGGCTGAAGAGAGTGGGAGGGGGGGAAGGGTACGGATTGGAGAGGGGGGGGGGCGGAGGGTCTGGCTCTCGGGAGGTAGTTATTCGCGTCGAGGGTGCGGGGAGGGAGATGGGGAGACAGATGGAGAGGGATTTATTGTTCTGGGGCAATACCCTTTTAACGGAAGGGGCGGGGAGCGCAAGAGCGGAAAAGGGCCGACGGGACAAAAGAAGATCGTGAAAAAATTTCAACTGTGTAAACCACCAGTAGGGGCTCTCAGACACACGTGATTATCCCTTCCCTGAATTAGCAGTCCTTTCGCGAATATCAATGCGTCCTTTGCCTTTAAAGTGAGGCGAGTGGATTCTCCGAATAAAAACATTTGACTAAATAAATTATATGCACAAGTGCAGAATATATCCATTTGTATTTTTTGAATCCTTCATCTTATTACGCGAAATAACATTTTGGTAAAGTTCGGGACTGCCTAGGTAATTGCCCATTGCCTTCCTTTAAATTGAGAATAAACGATTAAATATTCACGTACTTTTAATGTGAACTTGTCACGTATTCTCATGTATCCCCGAGGAGGATAGTTAACATACAAACATGAAATTTCGCGCTTGGATTTTAATTTCATTGTCAGTTAAAGATTAAATGAATTTTATTCCATCAGAGGCGACCATTAGAAAGCTCGGAGAATGCATTGGTACTTGTATGCGTCTGTTGATGGGTTCATTACCGCGGTTTTCATTTCAGACTATATTTACTGAGTAAACGATGTTTTTAAATTTTCTCAGACAACCGTAATTTTGACATTTTTTACTGATCTTTCCTCAAGAATCTACGTTTACATCTACATAATACCCCGCAAGCCGTCGCTAGGGCGTGTGACGAGCGGTTTTAGGTCAACACTCGTAAAAGGGAACAAAACCACATTCAAAACCAACACATACATGCAAAACCATACCCGCAGTGACGCATATATTCATGCAAAAATCCTTTTACTTTACACGCATGCGAATACATATCTACCTCCTTTCATTCTACACTCATGCAATGGCATATACTATCATCTAACAAATAATCGTAACAGTTTTTAACGAAACGGGCTGCCCGGCGTTGGGCTCAATTTCCCGATTGAGGCTTTTTTCACTCGGATCCCATACATTACATGCATTTTTAAAATAGGGCCTTACAAGAGCGTGGTAAGAACGTTCCTTGACCTTGGAGTCACTTCTGCCGACAATGCGTCTAATAAATCCCAATTTTTTATATGCTTGCTTGCAGACTTTACGTACAAGTATGTGGGTCTCCCAAGTTAAGTCTTTAGTGAATGTAACACCTAGGTATTTTAAGATGAAAGAATGTGTACCTTTAGAAAGCTAAAAACAACGTAACAGGAAAAAAGATCTTTAAACCTTCCATAAATTCAGTAGTAATCTGTTAATTACATCTAGATAATAATGATGTCAGGTCGGCCAGCCTGTCGCCCACCACACGCCCACGCCTCGACTTGCTGTGTATTGCGTAGATGTAGGCGCGGGTGCGATTCGGGCGGTGTTCGTCATGGCGAGAGAAATTTGTGGCGAGGACGGAAACTTTTACATGGCTCCATCCTCATCTTGTCTCATTTTGAATAATAGAATATCGTGAACTCGGCAAGGCATCGAAGGAAAATATTCATAATTTTTATGATTTTATGTCGAAAGCTTTGCAATTTCCCGGGGCCACATCACTCAACTGATACCCCGGAGGTGAAAAAACGCCATTTACTTTCTAAGTGAATCGGCAAATACTGCTCTTTCTTAACTCACGAAAAACAAGTAGTCTCAACATTTATAAACAGGAGAGAATTGTTAACAGTCATTAAAGTAAAGGTGCGTGTTGAAAATTAGGAAATTTCATGATGTGGAACGTTTCATAACAGTTTCAGGTTTAACTTTGTGTAATTCCTCCATGAAGAGGGTAAAAAAGAAACTCTACACTGAAACTTTACAGTGTACAGTGAAATATTAAATCTTTATTGTGGAAATATAAAGTTTCTTTTTTACCCTCATCTGGAACGTGTCATTTTATTTTCACGAAGATCTTTCAAAAAGAAGAGCAGAGACTTTAGAGAAGTGGGTGTGTAAATAAGGGTAGAGGGAATAGAACTGGCAGAGGAGAAGATAAACATAGAGGCGCTATATTTCTGTGGTGAAGGGAGAGAGGGTTGCTCTAGGGTAAATGTCAAAGAAGGCAGGAGCAGCGGATGGAGAAGATGTCGAGGGCCGCGATGGAAGGGGAGAATGTTGGGCAAGGGAGGGGGAGGGAGCGTGCATTCAGTATAGTGGCGCGGCGTGAGGGGATGGCGGGAAGTGAGGGTGCGGAGAGACGGGCACTGGATCGGGCAATCAAAAGGGACTACTGACTAAACCTGCCGTGAAGTGCCGTGGAAGTGCTCATTATTTTAGGTAGATGGCCACGAAATTGGATAATAGTTTCACTAGGTTCATCCTCTGTGATCTTTACGCCATCTATGGTAATGATACTCTCGTCCTCTCCCTCCCTCAAATGGAGGTCTGCCCTGAATTTTCGAGCAACCAAAATGCTAACGATCGCCGCTGGGTGACGTACTAACACCCCCTTCCAGGTGATATCGTGTTCATTCGCTGACTAAGATGTACTTATATGATTCTTAATACGAGTAAGTTATCATGCCCTAAAAAGTAATATAATATTTATCGGTGACCTGCGTATTGTTCTGAAATTTTGTAAAAGGTAGTGGTTCAAAAAAATTGTTTTCTCTTCAAGTTTAAATTGAAAATTTCGATCACGTGTTGTCCTGTAATTAGGCATGTATTTTTAGGAGAGGGAGTATCAATTATTACGTTTCCTTGTGAATTTTATTGAACGGTTCATGAGGAGTAGTCGGATCTGACGTAAAGTTTATCATTTTATTATTCCAACCATTGTTTATGAAGAAAGAATTTTGACTACCCTTGATCACCAAAGAAGATATTGTGCAAATAACTCTTAAAATTTTCGTTTCAGAATTATTTTCACATTTATTTCGATTGAAAGAATTTTAAAATTCTAGTTTCATTTTAATCCATGAACTCTAATGTATTAAAATAAAACAAAAAAAGTTGCCAAGCAAAAACATTTTACCTTTCAGATAAGTAATTGAATTTATGAGTGATCCTTAAGAAGAACACTAAATACGTCAAACTTGTATATGCTTTTTCTTTTTTTTTAGAGAAGGGAGTATTTGGACATTAAGGATAGCGCCGATAATTACGTAAGATAAGGGGAAGGAGGGCTCACACACTACGAGTCCTTTCCAAGGGGGAGCAATACAAAAAGCCAAAAGTGGCCCAGACCTAATTTAAGGACGACCCTTTAGATAAGGATCATTTCACCTTCTTTCTTCACCGCTCGGCAAGATTTTCGGTAGGGCTTGCGACTTTCTACATTACACTGCGGTACATCATGGTTTCTGCATATGTCATGACGTTGACCCTGTATTTCCTAAGATTTTCTCAGTTGTGAGCGTTTCACACCTTCTAGCTCTTTTCTCGTCCTTCTCCTATCTTGCCTTCGCTCCGCAGGGGGAAGCGACTGAGTAGAGGGGGCGTGACACATAGCCTTATCCCGACTAGCTGCAATAAACCGCATGGGTACTCGCTTCTTTCATCCGCTAATGTTTTGGTCTCCGATTACTTCCGACCATTCAATGAGAGTGTTCACACCATTGAGTACTAGTATTGTATTTATTAATACGGTGTGAGAGCAAGGAATTAAGATGACGATTTTCAGAGAAGCCGCAAAACCCTTGGCGACTTGGAATCGTACCCTTAGTTTTAATCCCACTTTCTCAAGAAATCGTTTCTATTATTACGAGCTCTTTTTATTACTCTTTAGAACTTGAGAGAATTCCTTTAATGGGCTACTAGGCATGCTCAGAGATGGAATTTTCCGCAGCTCAAAATACCAGGAAGGGCAACATTTACGTTTCGGATGCAAACATTATGAGCAGAAAAATTAAATTGATCTCTGAACTGATAAGCTTTCACTTCATCACCTACACCTACGAGGGTTGCTATTTATATTTTGAACCTAATAACGAAAATACAGTAATTTATTGTTGAAAATGGCCTGATTGTTTTTCAAAGTATTCTCCATGATAATCAATACTCTTTTACATGAGCTCGAACCAATTTTCGTAACACTTTTTCCACTCCGATTGAAGTATCTCCAAAACATGGTTTTTGAATGCATCAACGGCTTCTTCAGGCGCCGAAAAATGTTGGCCACGCAATTTTTTCTAGATAAACGGGAATAAAAAGTAATTATTTGATGCTAAATCAGGGCTATGCAGAGGATGACCCATCAATTCGACGTTTTGACCTGTCAAATAGGTAGTTGTTTCAGCTGATCTGTGAGAGCCTGCATTGTCATGATGAAGAATGATACTTCGTTTGCTGCTTCTTTTTCCGTATTTCACCAAGCACTTCTGGCAAACAAATGGTCGTGTACCATACAGAATCCAAGGTTCTATTTTGCTCTAACGTTGCGGTTACTACCTGTCCAGTTATTTCGAAGAAATAGGCGATCATTTGCTTCGATGTGCTTCGTGCACGAATCACTTTTGTCGGATTTGGCTCGTCTTGGAAGACCCATACAGTGAATTGCTGTTTTGTTTCGGGCTCATTCGTATAGATCCAAGATTTGTCACCTATGTAGATGTTACACACAGCTTTGGTTGCACCGCGATTGTATTTCTTGAGCATTTCTTTGCACCAGTTGACAAGAGCATCTTTTTGAGCTTTTGTCAAATTATGCGGGATCCAACGCGAACAAATGTTTTTCACAGCTAAATGTTCATGCAATATCTTATTGATACTCGTCATACTAATCCCCAAGGATGTCTCAATCTCACGATAAGTCACATGACGATCTTCCTGAACTAGTTCTTGCACAGCATCAATGTTTTCTGGCACAACAACTGATTTTGGACAACCTTCACGACTTTCGTCGCTGAGCAAACGGCGGCCATAATGGAATTCGTTATACCAGCGTTTCACAATGGCAAAGAACAGGGTTCTATCGCCAAAAGTGGAAGTTAGTTGATCGATTCACTCCTGTCTTGATAATCCACGTGGAAAGCCCTAAAAAATCATCGCACGAAAGTGTTCACGAGTTAACTTCATTTTTTCGCTGAGAGAAAATTTTCGAGTCACTGTAAACAACACAAGTTATAATCAAACGACAAAATGCTCTGAAGAAAGTTTGCGTTAAAAGGGTCAAACTTTCAGATGGTGCCTGAAGCACGTAGTGTTGTCAAGGCTATAAATATAAATAGCAACTCTCGTACATATTCCATTACTGCCACAATTTCAAGCAATGACAATGACGGACGGTCATTAAAGGATGTCGTTATGCAGCATGATCGCCCGGCGAACGCCCCCAGGAATTTCCCGGCCGACTGCACATGGGAGGAGGAGAGGGAAGTGGGGAGGAGGGGGGTGGAGGCACGTATTGGGTGCGATGGGCGATGGTGAGCGGAGAGAGAGGCCTTGTCGTCGTGGGAGTCGTTATTCGCGCGTCTCGAGGGTGCACCTGCCCGCGCCTCCTCGAAGAGGCCCTTCAATCGGAGACGACCTCTCAATCCGTCTCCCGACATCCCGTCCCCCCACGCTCAGAGTCCAACTTTCACTTGAGAAAGAGAAAACGAAATCCTCACAAAAATCTTTAAGCTGGTAATTGCTGAATTGATCTTGAGAGCCAATTGACAAATACCGTTCTCCATTCAGTTAATAGCAAAGTATTTTCCCGTGCAATGAAGCACCGGGAATACCTCATTTGTTCCACGGCCTAAGTTATCAAGTTATGTTTACCCGGTCTAGGTGCTTAAATTGCGACAAATGATCCCTTATTTCAGAAAGAGTGAAAATGATGTAAGGATAGTTACGTCAAAATGTAACATACGATAATAAGAACATTGTGTCCTTAAAAAGGCCAATTACTCAATTAAAACAATTAATCATCAACTTACATTGTTTATGCTATAAGTACCCGAACAACCGAACTTTGCTTGGTAAAGGAGGACAATACTAAATTAAATTCTTCATAAGTATTTTGTTATTTTAATTCTTCATAAGCTTTGTTATTTTATTTCTTAAGAGTGTAATATTATGTTACAATTATTTGGATTGATAATATAATATATTTTAGATGCGAGAATCAACATCAAAGGACGGATAAATTATCAGATTTATTTCGTTTATATTTGAATAAGAACCTTGGAAACATAATCATTTTCTGAGCATACAACGGCCAACCACTAGCCAGTAGCTGACTGACTAATGGTTAGCATTCCTTTATTTAATAAAATATAAACGTGATGATTCTTTTAATGAATTATAAAAGCTCTTATGAGTGTTCCTAAAGTAATAACTGGCTAAATAGCTTTATCACTCCCAAAAGTGGTTGATGTACCCATCCGAAGAAAATTAATAGGCCCATGTTCAAATTATTAATGTTATTATTTCTGCGTGTCTCGTTTAATCTATGTTTAGGATAAACCCAGACTGAACACTGCAACATTTCTAAGATTCACCTAACAAGACACAAATAGACAACCCAAGCTATAATAAACAGCTCTTTAATTCCGCAAGTATTAACTTCCCTTCGTTCCGTCCAGCATGCCTATTCTTTTCCTCCAATTGTCTTGTTTGCCTAACGTTCTTTTCTCTATCACAGTCTTCACCATTCCATCCCCAATATAAAAGTCTCTGCATCCACCTTTCTTGCCTCCTATGGATTTCCGCCAACAATCCTTACTCTCCCAATACCATTTCTAGTACTCCAACGTCTCCCTTACTCAATGTCTCTATCATCAACTCTCGCTTCCTTGTGAAAGGTTCGAATTAAAGAAATTTTTCTTCTGATATCCTTACTAATGTGGCCACCCTCCTCCAATACACTCCTTAAATAGGTGAACTGATCCACCTGCGCTAATTAATGTCCTCCAATTTTAACGTTTAACTTAGCCTTCTTCTTTTTCGAAAACCATATAACTCTTGTTTTGTTTGCATTGCTACTCTAACCATATCCGTCACACTTATTTCCTAATGCGTTCAATAATAAGTGTAGCCATTTGATTAGCTAGGTAAATAAAACCTGATCATTTCCAAATCCGCCAGACTCTTCCTTCCACGTTCCCCTTAATTCCTAATTAGTTTCGAATTTATGTTTTACATTCTCTCAACTTTTTTGATTTCATCTTAAGATCTAATGGAATCGCAAAAGTATAAATTAAGAAGTTCGCTGAAGAGTAGGGGAGAATAGGTTATTATTGGATGAAGAAAATGAAAAATAGATGGAATAGGCGCAATGGATTTTTTCGTAAAATAACAGAGAGCAACATTGAAGGGAATGTGTCACGGGGAACACATCAAACAAATACGTAAGCCGTAAGTATTTTTTATAAGAGTAAACGAGGATGTCAGACGACGGTTCTATTCGAGAGTAGAAAATTGGCGTTCGGAAGAAAGACTGCCGCAGTCAATCAAACTTGCGATTGAAATACTGATGGCGATGATATTTATTCATCGTGCTCTCGCGTACATGAGTCAAGGGAGGGGGAGATAAAAGTGAGCGGCAGAAAGTGGGATGATAGACACTGAGGCGCGATAAGCTAGCGCGACCACTGTTGATGGAAGCCGTCAAGATAACCGCCGGATTGTTCGACTCACGAATGAAGTCTTGTCTGCAAAGAGATACGGCAGGATGCGACACGACAAAGAAATTAATGCATTGTAAAACATCTGCTGTACTCTCTATAATATTGAGCGCACTTCAGCCAATGTAACGCTCTACGAACTTTCATCTCCATAAATGAAAAAGAGATACTCTAATCCTCTTCTGACCTGAAAGGGGTAAAACACGATGGCCTTCAGTGCAGCATGACGGCGTGTTTTGAAGAAGCTTAGGATTGCACCATTCCGAATTGGGACATTCTCTGCCTGGAAACCTGGATGCAAAACAAACACGATTGGTGGCCAAATCAAACCAAAAAGTTCTTGAACGAGATATGCGGATAGAATGCCAAAAGAGACCTTATTGAATAATTTAGCGCTGCAAGTGGTTTCCAAGTCAGATGGATTGGAAGCAAGCCAGCAGACTTTCCCACCAACACTTTGAAAGTCACCGCTAGGGCGCGTAGCAAGGGATTATAGCCCACGGGGCACGCAGTCCACGTAACACGTTATTAGCTCAGAAATTAGGAACTAGGAGATAACTGTTGGAGTGCAACACGGCATGCCACGCTTTGAAGTTTCCTTCTGACACCTTGCAATAGAAACCGTAACAGGAGTTCCAATATCTCCTTTAGCCTCTATCGAATTAAAATCACTCTGTTAAATAGCCGTTGAATTACCATATTACATATTATGTTGAATAAACTTTCATACACCATCGATGTCTTGGAAGAGCAATTCAAGGAACTAATCTATATTAGAAATAATTGTCTCTGTTGCAAGAAATCTACTCGATGTCTCACTCCTGGCAGGCATGACAGCCCAATTTCAGTCGGCGGCAGAGAATGTTAAAGCGCAACAGCCCTCAGATGTTTAGAATGTATAAAGTCTTATATGGCATTTTATAGGTTGTTGGAGACTTTATCTTAAAAAAAAACAAAATAAGAAGGGTTTAATTTTATGATTCGATCAAATGACTCGTAAATTTCGGTATAAATTACGACCTCCATTAAGTCCGCAAATCCAAAATCTGGCGCAAAATAATCTTTCAACAGACTCTTACCCTCCTCTTGATTACTTGCTTATTCTTGATTTTGGTTCTCCATCTTGACCCCTGCCACTAAATAGCGTCCCAGCGTTGGGATTTATTGCATTAGACTTAAGTTTCGAGAGCGTATGGATCGAACTATACCTGTAAATGCTCAATTCTAAGTTGTGTTATTTAACATCCTATTTTAGTTTCGTTCCTTGTGAGTTTTCTCTGATACGGGAAAATTATTTTTAAAGTGTACAAATTCAAGGTAGAAATGTGAATTAAAAATTGAAAATATAGGCTATTTTTTTAAATCTGTGGATATGAAATGGAATAAAATTGGAAAGGAAATGATAAGAGTGACGGAGGAATGATTTTCTTTTCACTTGCGTCTTGTTTTAGCCGTCATTACACACTGTAAATATTTTTCCGAAAATCAATTTGAGTTCATCAAATTTTTAATTGAATTCGGGAATATGGGGTTCGGAGTAGTGCGGCGACCAGATCCCGCCCAGAGGACCCGGGTTCAAATATTCTGGACAGCAGATTTTTTTTCGGTGGTATCCCTACTTGAGGTTCTTTGTGGATAGCACTTTAACTGAGTACTCCGCCCGTCGGTTGGGACTTTAAGCCTCGGACCCCTTGGCGCCTTTCGTTAAAGAGTAAGCTAATTCCGACGACGGGTTTCTTTCCGCCCTTCCTCCTTTCCCATCCATCCCTAATGGCGCAAATTACCTTAGATGTTGGTCGCCTCCCCTAAAAACTACTACTACTCCCACCAAGTAAAGGGAAGAAGAAGTCGTTAGAGTATGCGATCGGTTAGAGGACGTAATTGCGGATGCTCCTGGAGGGAAACATCTTATAGTGAGGTGGGATTAGAACATGACGTTATAGGCGAATGAAAAGATGGTATCGAGGCAGGAGAATACAGTTTAGCAGTATGTTGTAAGAAGGAAGTAGTAAATAAGCCTGAATTTTTTTCGGTTTTCATCCGACTAAAACCGGAAGACAAAATCCGATTCAAATCAAATGATGGATATCTACATTTTTCCGCAAACCCACAGATAGCCTGAATATAGTATTTTATACCTTTGGTCTTCTTCTGAATGTTGTCAATATGATATCCTACTTTCCGTTTGTTACACGAATCACCATACAGACCTGCGTAACATCCTCTATCCCAATTGAGAATGCCTCCTCCGTCGCAATGATTTTTAAAGATTTCTTTCTCAGGTTACTATTACGCGCAGAATATCTTTATTCTTGTTGTAAATTAAATATAATAGTAATTTTTCATAATTTAAAGCAATAAAACTCAGCCGGTTCAAACAAACACAATTATCAAGTGAACTACAATGACCGAGAAGCAGTGAGTGTATGTCCTTTGTAATGCGTATTATACCTTGAGAGGAAGAGGGCCGGGGGCGGATGGGTGGGGTCAGAAAATCGAGGGCAATCATGAACTCCGGAAGGAGTCGAGGGAGAAAACATTCGCTTATGGAAGGAACCAAAGTCAGGTGGGGCTAAAATGAGGATCATGGCAAAGCGGTTGACAAGGGAGAGGTTCCCAAAGAAAGATATGATTGATTAGGGAAAACAATCTCGTTTAGGACTTAAAAAAGTTATAATAAATTAAGTATGCATATATATATATTTATATGTATATATTTACATGGAAATATATATAAGGGAAAGGGGTAGGAACACATATAAAACACGAACACAGCAGAGCATCGGCCCGGCAAGTCGAAAGACCCGGTGTTCTAGTTCCGGCCTAGGAAATATTTTTGCGCTTGTGATTCACTCGATTCCGCCTTTCCCACCTCTACTACAGAAACACACAAAAAATAAAAGAAACTCGCACGTTTTCGAATTTTCGGTGGTCTAGCCACCTTTCTCAAGGTAGAGAAAGAAGGAAAGAGTGAGTTTATATATATTGGTGTATTTAAAGATTTCCTATATAATTAAATTTTGATCAATTTTTCACAAATATGCAAACAAAAAGGATTAAAATCCCTGGACTGCATCTTCATCAATCAGTTGCTAGGCAGAAGTTGACTTATTGTCCAGATTACGCTAATATTTGCAAATCCCTCTCCTTCAAACAGAAAATTTTCTCCCAGTTTAGGCTGCATATAAATATTCAAAATCAGGTGTGGCGCATTTTTTAAATGATATGTCACATTTGTATTTTTAGTACTCCGCCAGCCACCGCTAGGGGATGTGTCGGGGGGTGAATACACACCAGACTAATTTTGACCAGAATTGCTGAAATGGAAGAGAGTATTTATATGGCTTTAGATACCTTGAAGGAGGAAAATAAATTAGTTTTTGCGTGCCTGTAGTTTTGAAGAGTTTTATAAACGCCATTAAATCAGTATTTGAATAAAAAATTTACCAGTTGTCACAAAATCATATAAAAATAATTCCGTGCCTTTTTAAAGTCTAGGGATTAATCTGAAAATGTCATAAGTTAAGCGTTAAACATTGGATATCTTAGTTTACTTAGCTTTGGAAGGGAAGATAGAAACAACGTGGGTTAATGACATTGTGGCCTGTTTTTGGCATCGTCTTTCTAATAATTCATCAATGAGCTCCTCTTTATAACCGTCGCGGGACGCTTATGAATATCGTCACCCCCACTTCTCACCATAGTCGACATGAATTAGAGGGATTTAGGTGGGCCGATTAATGGAGTTATGGACTGATAAGCGACCAGTTACGCTCCCTCCCCTTCTGGATTTCGTGACGCTCCTATTTCTTCGTGTCTTTCACTTACCAACCTTTGACCTCCCCACTCCTTCCAGTTTTCATGCAAACAAACTCTCATGCCTAACATGGGCATTGCAGCTATTTTGACAATGTTTTTCAAGCTTTGAAACCAATTCAGGGTATCACATTAAAAGTGTGAAACTTACTAAGCTATTTATTTAGTAATGCAAAATGTTGCAACGTCACCAAACTCAATCGCTTAGTATTAATTTAAGCTGTTTAGTCTTAGTTTTCTTCTTTATTTGTTTATATTTAGCCATAATTAACTGTTCGAATTCATCATTAAGGTTACTCTGTTAACGTTAACTTTACATCCTACGTGGTTTCGCGCTTAAAAGATAGCAATTGCCTCTCATTTGTATTTTAATCGTCGAAGCGCGTTGTACGGGTCATATAGTCTGGGTCATCTTAAATTTATACGCAATACACCACGAGGTCTTTACAATAGATGGTCTGACAAAATCCATCGAAAAATTATAGGAATAATTACGAGAAAGATATTATTAATGGGTGATTCATTCTTGTTCCCGCTGCGGTCGTGAATTATGGATAAGGGTGAAGGGAATCGTTTACATTCCAATCTCGTTTGACAGTAATTTTCTCTTCAAAATACAGTGATCACTTTAGTCTGGCCTATCGAATTTTATATACGTTTGAGACCTTGGATTACTTCCTCTGATGGAGTGTTAGGTGAAGTCACACCACGATTGACACCTTATAGTGTCCAATCTGGTGTTCAGTCTTGGAGTTTCTGGGATCGCTAAGGTTATACAAGGTCTGTACCAAAAGTAGTAGGACTGAATCGATTGAAAAAATGTATTGCATTGATCAATTCACTTAAAAGCATTTTAAGTTGCACCATTGTGAATCCACACACCGCTGCCAACGGGGTTTCTACGCCTCGTAGATCTTCTGGAAGACGGCGCCCGGAATGCTGCTAAGCTCCCTCATCATGGCCTGTTGTAACGCTTCCATAAAGCCGTGGTTACGTCTTTACAGCTCGTATTTGAGGCGGGGGAAGAGGAAGAAGTCTTGTGTGGCATTGTTAAAAAAAATTGGATCCTCACTGACATGGTCGAGAAGCTCTTGGCAGATCCGCGTGCGAGTTTCCTTTTGTTCGTCCGAGAGCATTCGCGGCACCAACTCCGCACACACCTCTCTCATGCCCATGTTTTCGGTCACTAGCCGATTCACTTCACTTTTGGGGATTCCATGTTCATCAAATACCATGAAAACACAATCTGCAATCCCTGTCGAACAAAGCCCTCACTCTTGCAAGGTTTTCGTCACTTTTTGATGTCGAAACGCGTGCTGAAAGTTCGACGTCTTCAACATCTCTACCCTCCCGAATCAACTTGTGCCACTCAAAAAACACCCGATTGACTGCTAACGTTATCACCGTAAGCTGCCTTGAGCATGTCATGAGTCTCATTTCCAGTTTTTCCCAGTTTCACGCATAATTTGACGGCGTAGCTCTGTTCCAGATAGAGTTTGCTTTGCATGACCTGGATTTATTTAATTTGCATTATTTTCTGCAATCGGATTCTGAGATGGATTTCAAATGCTCGCAGGAAATAAGGGCTAAAAAATGGAAAAGAGCAGGTCTCCTTTCCTCTGTCTTCTGTATTTTTCTTCAAGATGCCATCACGTAAATCCCTGGCAACACGTAACGTACTCTCGTCCAGCGTAGGTGTCCTCAATTCAAATCAGATAAGCTCAAGAAACTCCAAAAGAAAACATGAAAATTCTTACAAAACTGTATGGAGGACTAAATTAGAACTTACTTAACGGTTAGCATTAATGAAAGGGTTTTAAAGAAACGACGGCTTTCCTCTCGGGTATCGTTTCTTCGTGGGTGCCACTGATTGCTTAAGATGATATTCGAGGAACCCGATGCATTGCCACCTTTCACGCTTAAATAAGTAACAAATCAGTCTGTGAGTCTCTTTCTTTTATATGCATTTTATTTTTATCAACAGAATTTATTCTTACTATAAGGATCGCGTTCTGCAATAAATCCAAGGGTAAGAATCTGTGGAAAAATATATCTTTAAGCCCTTACATGTACAGGTTCACAGGATGAGAAATAAGTCTGATGGACCAAAAAATACCTAAGGATCACTAACTATCTTAGAAGCCCAACGAGAGGAAAGCCGTAAGGAACATCTGTGAAGCTTCAGTAACTAGGATTCATCAAACGAATATTGCGGAGATATTTGAATGAAAAAGTAAAGGAGAGTTGTTATTTCGCCATATCATTGAATAAGGCTTTGATCGAGTGCATGAAACCCTTCACAAAAGGTCTTCATTGTGGAATTAAATAAAACAGAAAGAAAAGCTTCCCGATTCATGATGAATCGTTTCGAACGGACTCTTTCTGGACTGCCTGGGTTGAGGAATGCGAGTGACTTAAAGCACGAAGAATGCATGAATACGTTAAACTTTTTCAAGAAGTAAAAATCACCCAAGGCTGATCCTGAAGAAGGAGTAAAGATCCAGTTTCGATGCATTGGATTAGTTAGGGGGACCGCAGCGACAATTAAAGTAAATTTACTGCAGCAGAACCGATCGCTGTTTAATAATCATATTTCTCTTCATCGAACAGAGTCTGGCCAAAATGGTAGGAAACACCTTACAGATTACAATATGAACTCCCCGAATGCCATTAATAACCAATTACTCCAATGGTGGGTGACCAAAAATGCCCAACCAAACGCTGTCGTGGTGGCAGGGTAACATATGAGTGCGCGGTACATTCGGCGACGCCTATTTCGCCGGACAGAGCGTACTATTTTGGTTCATTCGTCTGTTCTTTCTTTGGAAATTTTAATTTTTTTTAGATATTCGGA
Source organism: Hetaerina titia (assembly GCA_037158775.1). Classification (NCBI taxonomy): domain Eukaryota; kingdom Metazoa; phylum Arthropoda; class Insecta; order Odonata; family Calopterygidae; genus Hetaerina; species Hetaerina titia. The sequence continues at coordinate 134,068,809 of CM073768.1, forward strand.
TAAATAAGTACCCTGCAAGCCACCCCTAGGAAGTGTAGCGGGCGGAAAATTTCCTCATTCGTTTAAAACATCGAACGTGGCAGCTTGGCTTAAAACAATTTTCTCCTCTATAATCCGTACGATTCCGCACATTTTTGTTTTAACCTTAAGGCAAATATTCGTAAAAATCGTTGTGTACATAGCCATTCATTCAACTTTCCGCTGAAATTAGAAATTTATAAATCAAAATTATTAAAGATTATCACAAGGTTCATCCTAACACATTTTATGAGCACAATTTTTTGGTATACTAGTAAATAAGTTCATACTAGTATATCTCAAATGACTGTTGATCTGTACAGTATAGGATGTTCATAGGGTCTTTAAATATAAGTTTTACAGTTTCCCAAAGCAAGAGAATAATCAAAAAGTTGAAAAAATAGTTGAATTATATGACACCATCAGCCAAATTGGGACATATAGAGAACTTATATTTCTTGAACTCTCTATTGTAAAGCTGGGTGCTTAATTGTATGAGGCGTCAATTGGTGACATTCCTTCGTGATGTGAAAGGATGAAAACTTTGCCGTTCCGAAATATATATTTTATTTGCATTCAGTTTCGACACAGCGTATCAACTGGCAAACTTTTACAACGTCGCCCTCTGCTTACATACGTACGTTGGTGGGCGGCAGAGTCGGGGAGGAATGAGGTCGTTGGGGAGAGTAAGGCCCGGGGTTCGGGTGCGGCAGTGAGCGTGTGGAGCGGCGAGGGTGCTGCTGCACACGGCTGCAAATGGATAAAATGCATTTACAGATTCATCCCTGTTGATGGGGGTTTTGGAGGGGTAAGGAAAACACATTGAGGAGAGATGAGTAAGGGGAAGACGCTTGTTTGTTGCCCAAGTTGCCATGTGGAGAGTATTGACACTGGACAATTTATGACCTATCCAAGATTTTCTTCTTGGTGGATTTGAGGTATTAATTCACGGTATTATGACAATCAAAAGTAAGGACCGTATATAGTTCAATCCGCTCGAAGGAATGAGAGATGGATTCACTCCGATTTGGTGCTCTTTCTTTATCACAAATCCGGGTGTCGTGACATCCTTCGCATTCGCAGGGCCGTCGCGATTGCCGCCTTAGGTTTTTCTCCCGGATCCCACCCGCCGACGCGGTGACCGGCGTGGTTTGGTCCCGGATGGGGTAGTGGGGAGATGCGAACTATCACTACTGTGATTTTTAAAGCAAAGGCGTGTGGGCACACCTCGAAAGACAATGGCGTACTGTGAACACTGTGGAAGGGAAAGCTGAGAGAGAGGTTCTGCGAGAAAGGCCAATGGTAGTATACCGATTGGACGACAAAGAGAGAGAAGTTGGGGGAGAAACTTAAGCTGGATGGAGAGGTCAACTAAATGAAAAGTGCTGATGGTTTGAGGTAGTGAACAAGTTGGTGGAATATATCCGAAGGAGGTAAAAGTATATTGAGAGGTAGCCGGACTAAGAAGGTCGTAATGAAGAGATCATTATGGAGGTTAAAGTGAGCTGTAAAATGTATTATTGCAAAAGTGAGGAACTGCTGCGTGAAAAATGTATGGCGTGCAAAAGTGCTTTAAAGAACTAAGGCATTGCGTGTTGTTTCTAAGGCCTTTCAATAAAATTTAACTGAAAGTAATGTATTTTACTGCGGTAGTATTTTGTATTTTTACGGCATAAACATAAGCTTCAAGAAAAATGTATTAATGATATTGTTTACTCATCTATATACAAATCTGTAACATTATCCTGAAAGTTATACAGGGACCATAAAAACTTCACGATAATACACAATTTGAGACTTCTTCAGCTCGCCATTATCTTAGCCATAAAGGACAATTAATAATCTTAACTTCTATAGTGATAAACGTTATCAGAGAGAGAGAGAGAGAATCACCAAAATTCGTTATGAGTCCTAATTTATTCATTTATTTCTTGTTAAAATCATTACATAAGAAGAATTATCATTTTATATATTTTTAAATCATTTATGAAATATATAAAGGCAATTGTTATCATCGGCATCGATGAGCAAAATGAACCATTCTACGGAGGTCGGAGATTCGGTTTCCGAGTTAATGATATGGACAAAATAACAGTAGATTCTAAGGGGGGTCCCCGAACATGAGCAACGTGCAGAAACATGGTTTGTCCCAAGAGTTGTACGACTGAGATGATTAAAAATATTTATTGCTAGAATTGATACATTTATTCAAAAGTCTTCTAAGTAGCACCCTTGTGCGTCCACACACCGCTGCCAACGGCTTTCTACGCCTCGTACTCCTTCTGGAAAGGGGCCCCCTGAGTGCTGCTGCTCTCTTGTCACGGCCAGTTGTAATGCTTCCATCGAGCAGTGGTGACGTCATTTATGTACGAATTTGAAGTGAGGGAAGAGGAACAAGTCTGGTGGGGCATTGTCTAAAACATGTGGGTGCTCACTCATACGGTCAAGATGCTCTTGGCAGATCCGCGTGCGAGTTTCCTTTTGCTTGTCCGAGAGCACTCGGTGCACCAACTCCGCACACACCTCTCTCATGCCCATGTTTTCGGTCACAAGTCGATGCATATCATTTTTAGGGATGTAAAGTTCATCGGAAACCGTACGAACACTTAATCTGCGACCCCTATCCAACAAAACCTTCACTCTAGCTAGGTTTTCGTCACTTTTTGAGGTCAAAGGGCTTCCTGAACGTCAGATGTCTTCAACATCTTCTCTATCCTCATGTCATGAGTCTCTTTCCTGGTTCAGCCCAGATTTACGCAAAATTTGATGGCTAGCGCTGTTCCAAGAATGGTTCATGACGGAGCGTAACGAGGTCACGTTATAGAGATTCCGCAAACGAACGATACGCACTCTGCAAGGCTGTAAGGCAACTGCCACCAGCCTTCAGCCTTTCCTGAGACTCTCCGCCTTCGAACCCAGCCAGAGAAGCCACTGCCCGTTCGTCCGTCTATCCGGGAAAAAATATGTCCTACTACAATTGGGACAGACCTTGTATACATTCGCTTGAAGTTTAGACCTGTTACCAAAAGAAATTTGTTTCGCAGTTATTTTAACTTGCCCCTAATTGTGTTCTGATCGCAGTGAAAAGGACTTAGGGGCCATATGACATCCACAGGAAGGTTCGTTGGGAGCGGGGACATCAGGTTTTATTTGAGAGGAGGTCATTTGCTCATGTCTGGACGCCTGAATCTTTTTGATCCCTGTAGCCCCACGCAAACGTTCCCTTCGTCCTCTGCAAATACGCTTTTAAGGGATTGCCGAGGCGCGTTGCTTCCTGCGGGGATGGGCGGTGCGCCGTCGATTGCTGCTACCGGTGGGCGGTCGAGAGCCTTAATGGATTGTCGTCGTTCTGCCCGACTCCTGTTCCTGCCTCCTGTTTAAGCGATTTACGGCAATTGCTCTGTGGTCGGCCGCGGCTGCCCTTGGTGGTCACTTGCGGTCCCCACGTTATCGTCAGTCCAGGAGAATGGACGAGGAGCGCCGGGGGAAGAAGGACACGAATGGCCTAAGGGCCTTCCCTCAAACGACGCCATCATTCAAGCGTGGGGAAGTGAATGAGGTCGACTTGCATCTTGTTTATTTGTTAGAACATCAATTGAGAGTCAAAGTTAATTTAGGCCATTAGTTAGGTACACTTATTGCTGTAATTTATCATCGATGGGTTATTAAAAACACACCGGAAGGAAAGTGCAAATTACTCGCCAGCTGATCTATCAATTGCAAGCTTATTAATTCTTAATCCATAATATGTTAAAAGTTCAAAAGTTGAACTCTTTAATTTAGCATCAAGGTTTAGTCGGGAAGTTTAGTTAGTGAACTAAATTGGTACAGCTCGAACTTATTAAAACGCAAACCGAGAGCATGACTTTCAATGATGGAAATCGCGGGCAATTAAAGGAGCAGAAAAGATTGGAAACCTAATTCTAAGGGATTCGTATTAGGTCGGATGGATCAAATAACTGGAAAAGAGGTTCCAAGAAGTGAGTGTGGAGGGAGATGTTTAATGAGAACTCACAAAAGAAGAGAAAAAACCTTATCGTGGACACACACCAAGACACTACTGCCGTTGTCATCGAGGGATAGGTAAACGGGAGATTCTCCAGAGCAATACTAAAGAGATGAAGTACATGGAAAATGTAATGGCAAATTTAGAAGAGGAAGTGACCTCAGCCGTCATTCGCCTCGGCTAAATATTACTACTACTATTTTGAAGAGAATGAATATGCAGATACGAATAGATTGGGCGACAGAAGAGACAAATAGGAGGGTTTCAACATAGCGTCATTTAAATCGCCGAAGGCGTTTGGTAAGGTCGTTAGCCGCAATTTTTGCTAGGGTAACAGGATGGTCATCAGTCCTCGCAAGGACTGAACTTTGAAACGTTATTCTCCCATGCGAGTAAGAGTAGTTATTGCTTTTATTATCTACGGTAAATCCTGATCTCACATTACCCACTCTTCCAAAAAGCATGATACATATCATACAGGTACAAGTTGTGTGCTTGTAGTAGTATGAGACTGAAAATATATTACTGGCTTGAACATTTTTTTGGCACTAACAATTTATAAACAGAAAATTAAAAAGTTTTGATGCAAATATGTAAAGGATAGGGTTTTTATGTGGTCTATGAAACAACGGTAGTTAAAAAAATTATAAACAAAATTTTGTGCAAGCAGGAATGAAGTTTTTAAACCCTTTCCCGTCCAAGAAACGAAACCGGAGATAGTAGATGACAGAGATAGAAGTAAATGAGAAGAACGCACCACAGCAAACATGCTGTTTGGCCTTCTAAGAACCCCTTTTCCACCCTCCCCGTCCCTCACCAGGGCTCTCCTCCCCATTGTCACGCCTATTCGACCTGATATTTGTCATATGTAGGAAAAACCAATTGCAGCGGAGAGAACACTTGACTTTTGCGGAGAAAGCTAAATCATAACAAACGCCTAGTTAAAGTATCACAGTAGATGTAGGTAGCGTGAAAAATGTCTGGAGATTTAGGGAAATATCAGTTTGATCAGACTTGTATTTTGAATTGTAGAAGAATTATCTTGGGCGAAACGTTTGCAAGAAGGGAGTTGATATAATTCTGAGAAAGGAAATGGTACGGGCAGATAAGAAGAAAGATGAAAATATCTCAAACAAAGAATAAATAAAGCGACGAACGAAACGATGGGAACTGCAAATAGAAAAAGGATTCGGAAGCCATGGCTTTAAAAAATAAATGATTGGAAGATAGAAAAGATACTATAAAAGAAAGAAATAGATGGATGGAAGAAGGAAAGAGACAAACTTGAGCCCAGAATGAGGGAAAAGAAAGTCAAAAAGATGTACAATATGGTGAGGTGAGAAAGTAATAGTCAAAAGAAACATGATAGCAAGACCATTACGAGGATATGAAGAGTTTACATAAATGGCGACATGGGTCCGCTCTACAGGAAGGTGAAGGAGCTCAGGATGTAATAAATTAACTTTTGTTTACAACATTAGAGATTTAAGGGGTAAAAGATTAATCGAAGGTTAAGAAATTTCGACATGTTGGAAAGAATATATAGAGAAACTCTATTGAAAAGGTTGTAGTTCTGTGAGCTCGGACATTGAATGCGGTTATGATAACGACATGGCTTGAGACCAGGAATACCTGACTTTCAGATAGAAGAAAACGTTAAAGAGATGTAATAGAAGAATTCCATTGTAATAAATCTCATTCCTGCGAAAATACTCAAGAATTAAGGAAAAAGAGGAAGGAAGAGATTTTATGGACTCAATCCTAGTATTAATGAGGGCGGAATTAGGTTTGGCCCAAAGACTTAATTAGAGCACTTTGGATACCATCCCAAAAAAGGGAAGATCCGCAGTATGAGTGGGCTGTATGACTATAAGCTTCATTTCACACGCAGATCAGGTAGAACCGAGGATCATTAGCAAAGGGATGGAAAAGAGATAAAAGAAGTGCTTAAGGGAAGTTCAGTTTGGATTTAAAAATTGTGCGTTTGTGTGGTGTCATAGCGTAAATGAGAGCATTGGTAGAAAGGAACATAGAGTACAATCAGAATGCATTCGCATGTTTAATAGATTTTGAAGTGTTCGACAGTTTAAAAGTATAAATAATGTACATTTTGTAAAAAAAAGTATGCTGTAGAAATACACCGATCTGGAACCTGTACACCTTAAGCTGCGCAGGTACGGATAGAGAATGAAAATTCGGAATTGGCAGTATTTTGCAGTGGAATACCAATTATCATCTCTTCTTTTAAATATATGTGTATATATATGTATGTATACATATTATATATTTGTGTATACATATATTATTTCACTCATATAAATAGATATAAGAAAAGGGGATAGGAAAACACATAAAAGACGAACAAAGGAAAGGTGGGGAAGGCGGATTTGAGCAGATCACAAATATAAAAATATTTCCTTATCCGGGATTTGAACGCCGGACCTTCCACTTGCCGGGCGGATGCTCTACCACTTAAGATAATAAGGAAACCTAATTTATACTGAGATCTGCCATCTTATAAAGCGCCCAAACGCTCCGATTGCTTCGTTCCCAAAGATGGCGTTATATATATATATATATATATATATACTCGTATATATATATATATATATATATATATATATATATATATATATATATATATATATATATATATATAACTTAGACAGTAACACACAGCACGAGAACACATAAAAAGAACACTCACAATAATATCTTGATAATTTCGACGGACACGAGCTCCGTCTTCTTCTTCAGTCATATCTTATCTTCCGAAGAAGACGGAGCTCGAGTCCGTCGAAATTATCAAGATATTATTGTGAGTGTTCTTTTTATGTGTTCTCGTGCTGTGTGTTACTGTCTAAGTTTTTTATTCAACACTTCCGTGTTACTTCGAAGAAATCATCTATCTATATATATATATATATATATATATATATATATATATATATATATATATATATATATATATATATAGATGATTTCTTCGAAGTAACACGGAAGTGTACTATGGAAGTGTATTATGGTTAGGCACAGGTTTAGGAACAGTGTGATAAATTCGCAGTTTCCCAGGAGCGGATGCGGACTCTGACCACAATTTAGTTGTTATGAAATGTAGCGTTCGTTTCAAGAAGATAAGGCAAGGGCGGCGGGTTAGGAAATGGAATTTAGAAGCATTAAATGGATTAACGAGGAAGGAGTATCAGCAGGCTGTAGAGAAAATAATGGATGGCGATAAAGAACTGAGTACTATCGAAGAAAAATGGGAATGTATCAAGAAAAGGATATTGGGAGCCCTTAAAGACACTATAGGAACCGTTAACGGGAAAAGGATAAGGAAACCATGGGTAACGGATGAGATGATTGCGAAGATGAATGAGAGAAGAAGATGGAAAAATGTAAACACAGAGTTAGGCAAAATGAAGTACAAAGAGTTAAACAATAAATTGAGAAGGGCCACAAATAAAGCAAAAGAAGAATGGTGGAAAACGCAATGCGAGAATATGGAAAATTTACAGAAGAAGGGTGAAATTGGTGCTCTATACAGCAAGGTTAAGTTATTATCGGGAAGTAAGAAGGCAAGATCTGTGCTAACAGTTAAAGATAAATGGGGTAAGATAATAGTTGAACCAGGAAAAATCCAAGAGAGATGGAAGGAATATATAGAAACACTGTATGGTAAAGAACTTAGGCCGACAAGGTTAGACATAGAAAAGGAACATGACGTAGAAGAAGATAGCTTAGGTCCAGGCATACTCGACGATGAAATAGATAGGGCATTAAAGGAGATGAAAGCAAATAAGGCCGTGGGGGTGGACAACATTCCTGTAGAAATGTTGAAATGGTTAGGAAAAGGTGGGAAGAAGGCCATATATGGACTGATTCGTAGTATCTATGAGGAAGGAATCTGGCCGGAAGATTTTGTGAGATCGGTGTTAGTTCCTATTCCAAAAAAGGCAAAGGCTACGTCATGTGAGGATTATAGAACAATAAGTTTGATATCCCACGCAGCTAAAGTTATTCTCAGGATCATCAACAAAAGGATAGAGAGTAAGGCAAATGATTACGTAGGGGATGATCAGTTTGGGTTTAGGAAAGGAAGAGGTACGCGTGATGCCATTGCAGTAATGAGATCACTAATCGAGAGGAATATAGAATACAATCAGGACGTTTTTGCCTGTTTTGTAGATTTCGAAAAAGCGTTTGATAGAGTGAATTGGGAAAAATTAATGCGTGTATTGCAGAAAATAGGAATGGATTGGAGGGACAGGCGACTGATCCGCAACCTGTACATGTCTCAGACTGCTCATGTGCGAGTGGGGAACGGAGAGTCCGGATGGGCAGTGTTAGGAAGAGGTGTAAGGCAGGGTTGCCCATTGTCACCGGTACTGTTCAACGTATATGTAGAGGAAATGATTAAAGAGGCATGGGAAGAACTGGAGGTAGGAATGAAAGTCGGAGGGGAATTCGTAAAATCGGTTAGGTTTGCTGATGACCAAGCATTAGTTGCTCAGTCAGCCAAGGGGTTGCAAGCATTGCTGAGTGAATTGGAGGTTCAGTGCGATAAATATGGGATGAGAATCAATATTAATAAAACAAAGGTTATGCGATTTTCCAGAAAGAAAAAGGCTAAGCTAAATATTAAAATAGGCGGGGAAAAAGTAGAGCAGGTAGAACAGTTTACATATTTCGGAAGTGTTTTGGACCAATACGGTCAAAGTGGTAGGGACGTAAGGAGAAGAATTGCGCTAGGCAAGGAGGCTTTCTCAAGGAGGGAGTTAATGACGGGGACGTTGAGTAGAGATGTTAAGACAAGACTCGTAAAAACTCTGATATGGAGCGTAGCTATGTACGGCGCGGAAATGTGGTCGCTGAAGCAGGAGGATAGACGTAGATTGGAGGCTTTTGAAATGTGGGTGTGGAGAAGAATGGAGAAGGTGAAATGGACCGAAAGGAAAACAAATGAGGAAGTACTAGAAATGGTGGGGGAGGAGAGGGGTTTGTTGAGAAAAATCCTATGGAGGCAGGAAAAATGGATGAAAGGCGTATTGAGCGGTAGTGGAATGTTGAAGAGGGTAATAGAGGGGAGAATGTTGGGCAAGCGAGGTAAGGGTAGGAACAGGATAGGGATGTTGGATGGGATGAAGGGAGGAAAGAAGTACACAGAGATGAAGAGGGACCTGATGTAGTTTAGGTTGCTGGATTGGGTTTTGTTTGGAGTTACAAAATATTTATTTGAGAGTTGTGTCCATCCAAAAACCTACCTTAACCGGTAGATTACCTAATAATAATAAATAATATATATATATATATATATATATATATATATATATATATATATATATATATATATATATGTGCGTAGGGAATGGTAGCTGATTCATGGAAAGGGCTTCTGAACGTTTTTTAGCCAGTCAGTCAATGGGTTACAATTATTACTTTGCGCATAGACGCAGTGCGTTAGACATTGGATATAGACGGTTATAAGAAAACGGAGATGATGAAATTATCTAAAAATAGAAAGACTAATAAATACATTAATGCTTGTTTAATTAATGTTTGGGGGAAAAATCTGGAACAGGTAGAACAGCTGAACTATTTAGGAAAGGTTTGGAAAAGGACCAGACGACAGGCATCATAATCAAAGATGCAGAGAAACTTTCACTGAAAACATTAATGTATATTTTTTTATGGCTTGTAAAATTAACCACTGCGGTCAGGGAGTAGCGTGGATTGAAGGAATTCGAGAAGTGGAAAAGAATGGAAAAAATAAAAGAGACGGAAAGGAATGCGAACCATGAAGTCCTGGTCATGGTAGGGCAAGGGAGGCGGCTGTTGGGAGAAAATCGAAGAAGGAAGGATATTTTGATGCTAAAACGCAATGGGATGCTGGTGACTGTAACAAATGGGAGAATGGTGAGGAAGCAAGTTAGAGGGATGATAACTCATTCTTTGCAGAACGAAAGAATGAGTTATGGCAATATTGAAGAATTTTTTGCGTGTTCCATTGTGAGCTTGGAGTGTTTGCGAGAGAGAGTGCTAGCCCACGGTGCAGTAGTGTGTAGTGACAGGCTCTAGCAAAAATCTACCCTACTCCGGCAGGATACTGGTAACAATACTTCCTAACAAGTATTTCGGAAACATTTAATTTTAATGTTACTTGCCTCTTGTGGGATCATTCCGTGACACCTACCATGTCGATTGACCGTAGGACTTCATGTAGATGAAGGTGATCGTCGTAGCTAACGTTTATACTTGGTATCAAATGTTTATATCTGATATCAAATGCTCATATGTTGTATTAAAAGCAAAGCGGAGGAAATCGGAGGTGATGCATTGAGATTCTCGGTACTGCTGCGGCAGCCATTCCTTCCAAGGCGCGGCGTCAGGCGGCAGCTGACCTCACCTCCGTCTACCGCCGAATCCCTCGTCCATCAGTCCGGCGGTGTCACTCTCACCACCATGGGGCTCCCCCTGAATCGGCCACCCATGCTACGGTGCGGCTGAAAAGGCACCCCCCCTCAACCCCGATTCCTACGGGATTTAAGCCCGGGGCGCGCACTTTTGAGCACCAACCGAGGGCGGATCCAGCAATACTTAAATCCGCTTAGAATATGTGCTTCGTTCGTGGCAGTCAGGGAACGCGTGCTTCGACGCGAGCTTCATGAAATTTCGAAAGGGTTAACGAGGGTGGTCTTAACGAGGGACGGGGTGACGCGACCTTTAAAAGGGGTTCGGTGGAGGGAGGCGAAGGTCGAGTCGCCCGCGAAGACCTCCCTCCTTCCCTCCCAATCCTCCTCCCTCCAAGCGACCCTTCGTCCCGTCAATCTATCCGAGTGGAAGGGGGGAGATGGCTATGGAGAAATGGCATTGGATTGGGGCTCCCTCCTTCTTGGGGGTGAGTGCGTGTGTGTGACGCGTAAGGGAACTCGGGGGGCACCCCCCTTGGCTCACTTCCCCTCTCCGAGCGGATATCCCCCTGCCCCCTTTCCTGCCCTTCGGACCGGAGAGGCTCAAGAATCGCTCGAATCGAAATAACTCACGCTACAGTGATGGCACGTATTTCGGAAAGTGGTTTCCATCGGTTCACATCGGGTGTTTTCCCGGCTAGAAATGAATGCTCTTTCTTAAAGCAGTGCACCCTGCCGAAATCGGACACTATTCATTAAAAAAGCATTAAAACTCCCCAATGTTGGGAGTATTTCGCCAATGATAGTTGGGGGGTGGGAGGCTCGCTCTAAGCAAACATTTTCGGATCAAATGTTGTGCCTGGATTTAAACTTTTCAAGACACAGATTTGAGGATTTAAAGTCATTCGCTGCCAATTATTTTGAGGTTTCGGGAGCCGTTTCATTTCCGTTCCATTTATTTCTCAGGAATTGGTATAGAACCCTAAATAAACTGTATGCGTACTTATTTGAATGAATATACCATCCTTTTAAGATTTTGCGTGAAATTCCCCTGAGTTAAAGTAATAATGAGTCTCGATTTATGTCAATTTATGTTATTTACTGTCCACTACTTACATTTCCTGTCTTAAGTTTTATTTACGTCCGTATTATGCTGCTGCTACGGAATTATGAACTTTCCTTCAGTGAGAGGGGTTCGCTACTTAGTGTACGTTAGTGGTTTCACTGTAGTTAGTTTTTCCATTCTGAAAACCTGTAAGCCTTCAACGCAGTCGTACATATGCCAATAAACGCAGTAAATCGCGACTTACAACATGTTAAAAGCACTGAGCTCCATTTAAATCATACATTGCATGAAACTAGTTTTAAAAACTAATTGAACTAAACTAGCTAACGGAATCTAAACTAACAAATCCCCTAGACTGGAAGGGAGCCCATATTGGGTACCCTGTGTAAAAGGAATTAAATTCTGTATTTAACTAGATTATTCAAATAAAAGTTGCCTGATTCGTGAAGAATAGAATTAAATAGAACAGAATAATAGAACAGAAATTGTCTCATTATTATCGTATAGCCTAGGTTGGGGGCCTCTGGAGTCAGAAGGATAACATACACGGCTTTAACTGTTAGATAAATACTAATAATTAGAACTTGACGCGGATCCAGGAGAAACAATCCCAGCGCCTCATTGAATTGCTAGAGGAGAATACGGTAAGACTTTAATATTTGCTGCCGAGGAAACCATTCCATCCAAGGAATATCCAAGGAATCCATTTTGCCCAGTTAGGGCAATAGTAGTACAAAATGCTTCGTACGGATGCCAGTTCGAGCTTCTTGAAAATAACACTGTTTCGAACAAAAATGTCAATCACGCTAATTTTTAATGACTGGTGACTTAATATTCCATGTCAAACACTTTCGTGACGGCTTGCATTCATATATGCAGATGAATTTCCTAGAGAGGTTTAAATATGGAACGTTCTCTTAGATTAAAATGCAGGGGCTTAGTGATTTGCCTTGTAGCTTCGCGGTTCCACAATCGCCCTTCTTTGAATTCCTTCCTCCAGGAGAAAAACTATTTTATCCGATCACGAGTATCCTGGAGGACATGTGAAAGGAATGCTGAATATGTAAGTATGTGCGTGTGAGCCTGAATGCATGCCAGCACGCGATCATAAAAGGAGTGCATGTCGTTTTTATGTGGAAAAAAACACGATTACCTTTTTATAAAATGTTAGTACCACCACAATGGAGAGTAATCTTTTTTAATTGCGAAATGTTAAGGAGGTAAAGAGGAAGGTGGATTGAAGTTTGGAAGTAATTAAGGCTTCGAAGTGGTTGCTTACTTGTAGGGGCCCACGGAGAGGAAAAAGGGCCGAGATAATTTCAGACTGAGAAGAGGCGAGTGTAGGAAATATTAATAAAGATTTGGCCAATAGTTTTGTTTGGTGCAGAAATTTAGTCTTCACGAATACAGAACGATTGTGGATTGGCGACTGTTGAGATTTATGCGTGGGAAATATTGGAGAAATTTGACCGGAAAGATACAATCGATTAGCTGTTTTATATTAACGATAAGGTATAAGTGAAAAAAGTAAGATATTCGGATGAATGGGAAGAAGGAAAGTGAAAGGGAGTGACTTGAAAAGTGTTTAGAAGAATCCAGTGAGATGATCGACGGAGGATATAAAAGGGAGATTGTTGGATAAGCGCGGAGAAGAGGTGAAAAGAGAATAGTCTCATTAAACAGGTTTGCAGGTGAGGTAGAATGCATGGGGAGTTGAAGAAGATGAAATTGTTAAGCAAAAGGCAAGGCTGATGCCTTGTGGAAGTAAAGAAAAAATCCACCAAGACGTGTGTTAGTTTCCAAGAAACAGGAAAAAAGTCGTCCAATAATTGACCAACTATGTGCGTTTTCATTAATTTTCATCTCCCGCCAAATAAAACTAGGAGGAAATCCATTTGCAGGCAAACTTTCATTGGCGACGGCTCTGAGAACCGTTTAGAGTTTCGGCATCATCGAGTAAAATTTTCGACAGGAGTTGCTTCAATCCCTAATGTCGATTTATTGGATGGGGCAGGTGTCATATCATGTCATGTTGCAGCGTGCTCAGGAGGAGCACGGTCATTTTGCATATTATTCAACCCCAGACGCCTGGGGGATTAAGTGATCAATTTTCACTCAATAGAGACATTGACGTTGATATAGATGCCATCGCTGATTTACGCTTCGTATGTATTTTATGCCTTATAGTTGGGGTTGAGGTGATACATTTCGGTAATAGTGTTATGCTACTACTGGTATTTAATTCGCCTCTAGAAAATATGAGGGAAATATGTAATTAAAAGTAAGCTTATTTCTTTTACGCCACTCCCGGCATTACAATACTCACTCTATGAAACTTATAGTAGAATTGTAACAAAAATTATACCATAGTTATACGCCTTTTATTTACTATTTTCCCGTGAATTTTGGCTAGGTACACATGGATTTTAAATTATTGAGTATAAGTATAGATTAACTTCTTTCAAAGACTATCCGTAACTTTGGAAAGTCAGAATAATGTTTGGCAGAGATAGACATTACGGAAGACAGGAATATTCTTTTTCTGTATGTTCTATCTTGATCATTTTTATTATATGACTTGCGCTGCTTTGAATTGCGATATACAGTTTGATAGTACGAGGTTATAACTAGCTAGCGCGGTTTATAACCAGCTAGCGCTGTTTATAACCCCGTATTTCAGCGTTTGATTGTTCTAATGCCCTCATGAATTGGCGCACCACGCCCCGCGTGGTGCGCCAATTCATGAGGGCATTAGAACAATCTCTTTGGAAGTTTTCGGAATCGATCGTTGATGTGTGCGTGGAGGATTTCGAGCAAAACACCCCTGTACACATTTCTTGGGTTCTCTCCCTGTATAAATACTCAAGGCAAATAAGGCGCTTAAAAATCTTAAGGTGGAGGTGCATTAAATATATGACATGGGATTCTGTTCGCAAATAAGGGATGAAAAACCCAAACTGGCGTTTGGAAACGAGCGCACGTACAGACGATGTGAACTCGAAGGTAGTTGAAGGAAGAATGGACTCTGAAGGATCGAACCCTGCACAAGTCCCACGCTATTGGTTCTCGGCGAATCACGTGAGCGGAAGTCCTCTCCCCTCCTCTCACTCCCTCAAGTCCTCTCTCTCTCCCTTTCTCCCTCCCTTTCCTTCCATCTAAATCCCAGTGTCATTTCGAGAGAGCTATAAATCCCTCAAGCTCCCCCAAATGGTTGTTTCCTAATGCTTCTTCAGCTTTTTTTCGTTTTCTGCCTCATTTTGTGGCACCTTTTTCGCTCGATTCCATCTTTTTAGACGTCCTCAGAATTTAGAAAACTGAATTGTCGTTTAACTCACGTACCCTCTTTAATTAACTTACTTTTGAAACCTTCCCCTATTCCCCTTTCCTCGCATCTCGAACACCCTTAGTGATCCTTTAATCGAGCGTCTCTTTCAGAATAAGAAATAAACCTACCTCTTACAAGCGGTTTTTAAGTTTTCATTATCGTGGGTAACTTCGAGATTGCCGCCTCTATCGGCCTAGCGATTGCGAAAAGCGCTGGCTCCTTCCCCTACTCCTCGCCCTCTCAGTCGCAGGCGACAAATATTCCATAATAATAAAAACCACTGCGAAAAGGGACCGCCAAACTTCATTCAAAGGAGGGAACGTCCGGGCTGTGTGTCGGTCGGTGGCGAATTCTTTCATCTCTACTTTTTCAATCATAAGTTTCGAAAGTTTCGCTTGTATCATATTTCCAATGAAGCTAAGCGGCAAAATGTTTTCAAAAGTTTAAATGTGCGGTTATAATTAAGGAACTCGTAAGAATGCCCTCAGTCATTCGAGACCAAGTGGGTTGATCGAATAACTTAACAAAAAGTTTGGCGGAGTCGAGGCTGGAGGAGGGAGAAGCCAACGGAAGGCGGTTTAAGAAGCAATACGAAATATCTTCCGGGATGTTGGCAGCGAGCCAACTTATCTGAGGACCGGTAGGTCGCTAGGGGGCGCAGGGGGGGAGCGATCAGGGGCCGGCGACAGCGGGCGAGACGTGAGCGGTGGTTTAAACCACCAAAGGAGGGGGACGGAGGGACAGGGCCGGCTCAAGGGGTTTTGCCGTCCCCGCCAGTCTCCCTTTGGCGTTCCCCATCCAGGATTACGACCCTTTTCTGGTGTCATTACAGGGTATTTACTCTAAACCACTCTTTTGTCCCTCTGAAAATCATTTTGTGCTTGGTTTCATAATGATGGAACTGTTTTCATGCAAATATATTCCTAATGGTTATAGCTATTTTGTGCTCTCCTTACTTTTTTTTGCGACCCCTTGCTATCGGCACCTTGAGCCATGGCCCCAATGAACCGACCCTGGAGAGTGATGTGTGAGTCTGCAGATGAGGAGAGCCCCTTGAATGATACGTGGACGGTGCCAGAAGTCTGAAGGAAAGAGAGAATAATTGTGGCGCAGAATGCGAGCGATTTTTCGGAGGTTATGAGAGGAGATACTACTTCTGAGGTGAATGTAAATTGTGAACTTTTACAGCTAAATGAAATCTTCTATAATACCTCTCTTGAGATATATATTAATGTCCACCTCATCCTACACCCATCAAAACGTTCATTTGCAAACCAGTGGTGACGAATAGTATTAGAATCTACTGGTAGTGGCTAATCTCCCTCAATCCTAACTTACTTTTCCCCGTGAAGGTATATTATTAAAATGAGTTGATGAGATGCATGATACGAGATGAGTATACGGAAATATATATACAAGGAAACGATATGTAGTGCAAGTCACCAAGTAATGTGTACGGATTCCTTCATGGTGAAATTCCTCAATGCAACATCAAAAGATGTTTCATTAGTTTGATTATTAGTGAAAACATTTGCATTATTCACCGTAAGCCGCCGCAAGTGTGTGCGGTGGGGAGTATTAGGTCACCAGCTATGGATGAGCAATCAGAAAAATTACACATCTACACAAATACCATTTTGATCATGCACTGGAACAAAGTTAATTACGCAAAGAAGATACTTACATAAAAATATTCAATAACAGGATATATTGAAGTCATACATGGACAGTTATAAAGACGGACCTATTTAAAATTCATGCTGGATATATAAAAATATGTTATAAAGACGGACCTATTTAAAATTCATGCTGAATATAGAAAAATATATGTACACTACCAGTATTAATTATCTCCTTTGCTCCTGCGGTCATATCTATTTTGATCTCCAATGTTCCGAGGAAAAATCGTAGTTTAAATCCATCCGTTCTATGTATATTTCTCCAATTTTGCGTACTTGATCTGATCTGCCATGGTAATTCGGGGCATTTACTATGTCTTTAATCTCCTTGGGTTAGTGATCTACCTCAAATTTACGCTGTAATTTTAACCTGTATTTCAACCTACGGTCAACTAGTGGCTCATATTCTAATTCTTCCAATAGTGTCCTGATATCTGTTCATAACAAATCTTCACAAACCTACCCACTCTGTGTTTCGCTCGATCTAGTTACAAATGAAACCTAACTCGTAAGGATCCCGTACACCAGCAGCATACTCTAAGTGGGGGCTGTATAACGTGAAAGACTAGATACTGACTATAGAAGATTAGGCAACGATACTTGCCCATCTTCGTAGAGAAAACTAAATTTTATGAAACCGTCGCCATGCTTCACAAACGTCTGATATCATACAATGCCATTCGGTTTAGCGAAATCAACCGAACTGCAAATTACTTTGAGGACATTCTATGGCAATGGTCGCGGTTTCAAACAACTCATCTTCTTCTAAAGTGAGCACCTGCCCCAAAGGTATGTGCCGCGGGATGGCCCCTGCGTAAACCGATGGAGGGGGGAGGGCGGAGAGAGGACGGGGGTCAGAAAGCGATGTGAAGTTATCGTAAACGATAAGAGGGCTATCTCATTCAGGTTTTTTCTCAATTAAGATTTTATGAGTTCTGTTCTATCCGTGTGAATTCAAGATGTAGTTAACTTAATGAATTTGTTACTTTTACAAATATCTATCTTTTTCTTTTTTTTATGGCAAGACCTAGCCATTTGATGAGGTGAGTTGGGAGTTCGGAACATGGATAGGGCGTGTCGACCGGAAAACACTTTTCACTCTATTTTGGTAATGATCCTCCTTTACTCCAACGTTTCCCATCCTAATTCATATATACGCACTCGTGGAGACACTCCGTGCTCTATCGTGGTAGGTTTTGGCAAATCTGGCCGCTCACCGTCCTACGTCCTCCGTTTTGCAGACTGCGCCAACCCTTATCTGTCGGATCCTGAGCGGCCTTCGTCTCCCCTCCATAGTGTGCGTGCCTCCGTTGTGACGCCCTGATCTATTCGCAATGAGGCAGTGAAAAATATTCAAAAACGAACGGCGGTCTCCTCTGTTGCTAGAAAAAATCGACGTTTTAATGAGACAGTAAACGTGTCCAAAGGAGACACAGTGTACAAACGTAATTGTATCTAGCATCATTTTGTAAACCTTCTCCATGCTAGAAATAAATGATGAAACATTTCCACGACAAATGTTTTCTGGAACAAGTAGTTTCATCTTACTTTATTGTTAAGAGGGTAGGATCAAAACTAATGCACAGATGCTTGTAGACCACAAACAAATGACCTTCAGAAGCACTCCTGGTGGCATGTGGAAGTAACATTCCACCTCAACACGCATGCGCAGGTTTGAGGTCGTTGAATTCATCCAGTGTATTTTGAGAAGCGGAAGCATGGAGACGTGTTCTAGTGCTATGTCAACGTGAGTTAAACAGCGTGCTGTAATAGAATTTTTAAATGCTGAAAAAGTGACTCCTACTAATATACATCGTCGTTGAAAGGCTGTTTATGATGACGATGCTGTTAATAGGTCTACTGTAGATCGATGGGTAGTATAATTTCGTGGCTGCGAGCCTGGAAAATATATATAATTGTTGATGAGCCACCCAGCGGACGACCGATCAGTACCACAGACGATAAACATTGCAAACTCGTGGATGATTGGATTCAAAATGACCGGCGAATCACTCAAAATCGTACTTAATTGTAAAAACTTATTCATCTGGAGAAGACAGCACAAGTAGAAAATTGGTAACATTTAAAGATCGAGGAAGGGGAGGAATTTCTCTGGTTGGAAAGCAAGGTCACCAGAAATACAAATGGTAATGAGGGAAAATACAGGCCCAGAGGTCATTGTACACGGATCAAGATCCACCACGAGGACGTTATTGTAAGAAAAAAATTTCGAAATCACAAATTCAAGTCATGAATATGGAGTATGTACTTAACTGTGGCTGCGTGTCATGGGCTGTGTCAACAGTCAAGACGGGGAGATTGGGATCAGTGGAAATTTTGTACTTTAGGATGATTATGAGGATAAATTACTCCGGTCGTATAACTTAGTCCTTTGCGAGGAGAAATAATGTCATGGAAAATTGGGAAGAATGAGTAATCCGAATGGGCACACTTGAGAAACTATGGCTCGCAAGTTGTAAACATAGAAAGAAGTAGTCAGCGGAAAGAACTTCCGAGGGATGAACTGAATGATATGAATTAGGACAGAGATTAGGGACGCGAAAGTGAAGAAATATAATTACTGGAAAAAGCAAGGTGAACTACTGGTGAGAAGATGCCTGCGTCCATTAAAAATGCCTGAACTGGATCTAGAGAAATCAAAAAATGACTTCTACGACGCAACGTATGTGTTCTTACGTGTGTTATTTTCATCGGAAGGAACCGGTAGCCAAGGGTCAAGAATGTCGTCCCGTTAGTGACATGTAAAGTAGTAGGTGATAAGGAATCGACCGAAGTTGTCCGGTATGCAAAGAAACGGGGGTGGATCACATTAGTTAGTCTTGCTAGAAAGTTTTGTATTCATTGAGAAGACGCCATGTATTTCCTCCCGGTTTGAAACTTAAAAACTCCCAACTGGAGACTACCAGGAAGGAAATATAAGTCAAAAGGAATGAACGTAAGGTAGATACCCAGGGGTAATACACTCAAATAATGACTGTGGTTTGCAGAGAAGAAGTATGCTTTCTTCAAATGAGATATGGGAAGTAAAATTTTGTCGCACACTCATGCATTTATCAAGTTCCTCCTGAAATACAGACATGTTCCTTACATCCGCTACTAAGCATGAAAGTACATCTGACTTCACAAATTTTGCCCAAATTCACATTCCTTTCTCTCAGCTAACAGTTTACCGTTCTCCATTCCTGGTTAGTTCAAAAGTGTAACTTCTCTGATTTCTTCAATTCCACCTCATTGTACATTATTTGATACGAAGGTATTGCAGAAAAAACAGCGGGAAGCAATTAATTTTTCCAAGCGTGTATTTACAAGTAAACTTGGCAAACACAAATCAAAAGTTCGCAAAAACGAGTGACAAGTGTCACGGACCACAACTTTAGCCATTTGTGAAAATTTTAAAATTTTCAAAATTCTCAAAGTCGTTAGTTAGATTTTGATCACTCAGATCGACTTACCTGAAGTAATTTTCACTGTATTTTACATTTAATTTATTTCACATTAATCTGAAAGCGGCACTTTTGCCTTTACGTCGGGCTTTCAACGATAATATAACAATAGACACCCAGATTTACTCATTTTTGCATAAATATCCTCATAGAAATCCCTGTAGCCGTCTCTAACCCGCACGATGGACTACGCAGCATAATTTCGTAACTGCAGGACCGCGGAGGACTTCGAAGGGAACTCTCAAAGGTCCGTCATTTTCAGCTGACTAACAGCGGTTGAGTCCTGTGTCTCGAGTTGCCTACGGCGCAGGATACAGCCGTCGCAATAAATCCCCGTGCCGTACGCTTTGATCTCCGTGGTGTGTGCGGATTGGCGTCGTGTTATTCCGTCGTAGAGAAGCTATTTGGTCATGAATAAACCAACTTCAATAAATAAAAGACACTGTACGCTACGAGGTCAGATAAATCAAAGACAAATTGTTTTAAATTAACGAACATACTATGCACAGCTTTAAATAATGGTGAATTTTTTTTGGAAATTTGAAATTTTTTCGCGATGAATATAAACAAATTTTTGGGTCTTTTTTAAAAAAAAAGTATAATCCATGTACAAGAATAAAATCGGTATTCTGATCGCCTCTTTGCCCCTCACGATGTAAGAGTCTCACAATTATTGGTTTCCTCTTGATCACGAGCACCTTAATCTACACCCAAAGACGGGGGTGTTCCACTAAATGTGTTCATAGAGGACCGCTGTTTCCATCGTTGACATAGAATAGAGTCATCAGGAAAAAACCAATGCGTTTCATATGATAATCGAACGACTGCTTTTCCACTTTGGACCATTATTTATTTCAAATAAAACTAATTAATTAAGAGGTAACTGATTTACGTCTAAATTACCAGAGTAGAGTAGCTAATCACATGTCTAGTTTAGGATTAATATCGTCTCAACATTCACTCCCAAATGTCTTCAATTCGGCTGAGTTTGCATTCCATCCACTTCGCCTATAGCATGTCTCTAGAATTAATACTATTTCTGAATTTGTGTATTTGAATTGAATTGAAAAAATAATCGAATTCTTCTAACAAATTCCAGTAATTGTTTGAAAGTATTATTATGCTGCTGTTTGTTTTGTACATTTTGGCATGTTTAATATTACTTTATCAATAACTTAGTTGATCTATACGACTTTCGTTATGACTGTGTTGTGTATTTCTGGACGTACCCCGTGTAATGAATATTTTTTAACTGAAGTTTTTAGGTAACTAAGTCCAGATAACATAGAATTGAATCTGTCCTTAGTAATATTAATTGAATTTTATTAGGTTTTAGTTTTGAAGTTTCTGCGCAGACGCCCTCTATAGGGTTTGCATATGACTTCGTGGGTTTCCCGCCATTTTTCTACTTACTTCGTTGGACGACAGTGTCGCGAGCATAAATTTGAGCTCCTTCATCTCCGAAGATGTTGATGAAATGTCGGAAAAATGTATTCCGGTGAAATAGATCAACGTGGGCTCGAAAGGGAAACCTTGGAGTCAATTTTCAATATCACCTTCATCCATGTTAAAATGTACATCGTTGGAACGGAACTTCCATTTCATCCTGTTTTTATTTTTGATGTATTTCATTTAGCGGTTCAGTTGTATAAATAATCCCAGATAATGTGTACTTTATTATGGTTTTAGTAATTATTGTTACAATTCTAAGATGAGCTAGTCAAATGTGTCCACTTTTATCACCGAGCAGTATACAGAGCTGTATATATACTGACAATCTCAATGAAGCCAGAAAGTTTAAAATATATTTGTTTAGGTTTTTGTGCCTTTTGCCCAACACAATAAACATTCTCGGTCATCGTCGCGCTTCTTTTGAATTACGCGCCCCCGTGGCCTTCCGCGTCGAGGGAGGAGAAAGTTGACGGCGGAGATGTGGCACAGCGGAAAACGATTCACCTATCGAATGAAAAAGTTGTGGGAAACATGCTCTGGTTTCCTTTACGAAGCATTTACTTCTTCCGTCAATGTATTTTTATGAATTGCTTTTTACTTCTTTTGGACTCTGCGTTGTTCGCCACATCACCTTTCCGTTTCTTCCGACTGGTCGATGTTTGCTTGGTTGAGAGCTGCGGCGATTTTAGGATTAATGTCTGCTGAAGATGACGGTTTTCCCCACAGCGAACATGCAGATGAAAACTAATGATCGCTAAAATCCGAGCGACGTAACTGCCCGTCAATTCTCTCGCGGTCATCTTCCGAAGGAAAAAATGAAACCAATGCAACGCGACCCGAATCCCTAAAGCTGCTGTTTTTTTCCTCTTAACGCCATTTTTTTATCTCTGGTGGCAATACAATATCCTTTTTGATTTTAATTTTTGCATGAAGGTAATTTTCGAAACTCTTCAATGGCCCTTAAAACGGTGGGACCATAAAAAGAGCTCGCGGTGACGAGGCAGATAGCATGAAAAAAATTGCTTCTGTAATGAGCAGATGCCCCAGATACGAGGGAGGTGGAAGCCTTTGGAAGCACTGTTTAAGGCGTTTAAATGCTGTTTTCACAACGGCCACTTTATCTTTCACATCCGCAAGTCTTCGCTGGTGGAATTCATTCGCGTTTAAGGACGAGCAATCTCGCGTCCGCTTCATCATTCCCCCTTCCGCGCCACCCCTCCCCCCCTGGTGACTGTGACGCCGACACGGTGGAACGGCAGTTCGCATTACGGCTGCTGCGGTCGGCCCTCTAACGAGAGTGGAGGGGGTCGGTGTCTCGGGGTGGGGTCGGTCGGTCTAATCGTCGGAGGGACAAAAAGATGTAATTAGGCGCCGCGTGGGGAGGGGAGGGCACCAGGGGACCCTGCGCTCTTGGACACGATCCCGTTCTCTTTATCGCCTCATCAGGACGATTCCCAGGCGGCTCCAGGTGGAGTCTACACGGCTGGGGCCTCACAGTTGAAGGCTGCGCTCGGAGTACCGGATAACTGCTAAGTAAGTGCGCCCTTACATACATTAGGCGTGGTTTCTTAAGTGGTGCCATGCCAGTTACGTTGCGATCGAGGACCCGGAAGAATTAACGAGTGCTCACGTGATCAATCGGGAGCTCGAACGATAATGGTCCACTCCATGGCTTCTTCACCAAAACTGCTAAATCTTGGCGGTCGAGGGACATAAGGTTATAAAAGGTTTTGATTACTCCCTCCCTCCCTTCGCTTCTTCAACTACAAGTGCAATATTAAGGTGCTGTCGATTTAAAAATTTTCTTAATACTTATCCCTTGAAGTGCAATTATTTTTGATCGATGCGTCTAAAGAACATGAATCACAACAGACTGACTAATGATATTAGTCTAATGATTATATTCACACGGGCAAATGTTTTATCAATTAATTAATGCTCGAAATTTACGATTTTAAATTGTTTCCGAATATGATCTGGTAATTTTCTGCTATGCATACTCAGAGATGGTGGCTGAAACGGGCGTGGACGATTTTGGGTGTGATTAAAAAACTTAAGGGTAAAATATATGGTTATAATACTTTTTTTATAATTCAAATATGGTACTTTTCTATTGAAAAATGCGGGACAAATTGAAAAATCAAAATAAATATTTCAATTGGCCATGAGATATTCAGAAAATGACCATTCGCGAGGTCGTTTCAATTCGTTTTATCTTGGACAGATATCAATCGTCAATAGGGAGTTCGAGCGCGAATCGAGGGATCGCCGCCGGATCGTTTCTTGAATCACCGCGTCCTAAAGAGCTTAAGGGCACTCACGTTTGATTTATTCGCGAATGCGAGAGTTGGTCTTCCGCTGGATTTGGTCGCTCTTTGCGCTTTTTAAATATCCCCCTGCATGCTGCTGAAAGGTATTTTATCTATGATTCTGCCTTCAATGACGCTTATGATTTTTATATACGGACTGAATGTAGTTTATTTGCCCCCCTTGTATTTTTACTACCCTTATGCTTTGGGCTATTTGGCATAGTGGTTCAGTGCTCCTCAACGGCACCATTTATTGATACCTACGATTCTACCTCATTCCGATGCCCCCAAAAAGAAGGTCAAATTGAAAATTTCACGTGAATATAATAATAATAATAATTCGGCTTTATTCGGGCGAGGTTGAGGCTGTGGCAGTCCCTTCTTCCATCTAACCCATCGTCAAATACAATTACATATGAGTACTAAATAATACAAAAAAGAACTAGATAATGACAATCGATTTACAATGAATATGCATGAGTACATAGAGTGTAGAAAGAAATGGAAAATGAATGTACACACTTAAATGTGGAGAAAAGTTAATTAAAATAAAGTTACTGATTAATAATACAGAAGTAAGATATATTAAAGAAAAAATATTAATATAATACGATTAAACGATAATTTAAAAGAAATTAACTACAACCCATCACCAGTAGTGAGATTTTGAAAGTAATATTAATATGTGAAGTGGATATTTCTAACTAACAGTTGTGTGAATATGATATCACCGTGAGTTCCTGAAATGTTTTACTTGCAATTTTTCTGTGATTTTAGGAATCTCTCATGTAAGGTTCTTTTAAATTATGCAATTGAAGGAGATTCCCTCAAAGTTGGACTGAGTTTGTTCCGTACGCGGTAAGCAGTGGAAGTAAATGGTTTATTGTAGATGACCCTTCGATGCTGCGGTGTAACCAGGTTGTTTTACTCCCTCGTCCATTTGTTTTATGAACCTGATCTTGTGTTTCGAAATATTCCAATAAATAATGATGAGTATTTGTGTTCAGAATTTGATAAAGTATAGAGTGTATAACGTTGACGTCTGTCACCAAGCTTTAACCAAGAAAATTTATTAATGTAGTTTGTGATGTGATCAGGTACCTGTAGATTAAATATAAATCTAATGTATGAATTGAGGAAACGCTGAAATTTTAAAGATAATACTTCTGATAAATCTTGGTAAACTACAGCAGCGTAGTCGAAAAGCGGTATGATTGGCGTGGATACTAAGTGTTTCTTTTAGGATGTGGGGATAGTATATTTGAATTTGAGCAGAGGCAATAGTGATTTATGTACTGATTTGCTTATCTTGTTTAATTGAGAAGACCACAATAGATTTTCATATAACAAAATCTCCAGGTTTTTCACTGCCTAGCAGTATGGTATTGGGTTACCGTTAATGCTTAAAGGCGGAAGTATATTGTTCTGAATTAGAGCAAGAACGCAGTGATATAAATAGCGTCCTCCAGAGAGAGAGGCCAGCCTTTCTTTTGGATTTCCCGAAGTTATTATGCCGCATCGATCTTTTCAAGATTCATGTATAACAATTCAAGAATAAAAATATTGCATCCTATATCATCTTGATTTCTTCAAATTGATTTTACTGAAATCGGAATAAGCAATTTGAGGGGAAACGAACCTAAATAATACAGAAGCATGTCATGTTAAAGATTTCTATGTGAAAAGAGTTTAACTCTTCAGCGAATGAATAGGATTTACAAATTTAAGATTGAATGTCTTCTTACTCTTTTCATGACCATCGAATCTAAGATATTATTATTTATTAAGGGTTTTGTGAAGGCCGCAGTTTTCTGTCCGCCATTATCCTCCACTGTTGTATGGATCGATGGGTATCAAGCTAGATAGGGCACTGTAATGTTTAATACATATTTAAAATACCATTTAACTTGAAGAGTGGTAATGCAATGATCGATGTTAACATCTACTTATAATCGAAATCGGGCTTAACTCATTGAAAATTATACTAACCGAATTAAGAGAGCTTACATGTATTAAACTAAAAAGAGTATTTTCTATGCAATTGCAATACTTTTTTGCAAACCCTTACTTCCAATATGTTCATCCTCCTGTGGGCATGAGTTCTCTCTCTATCTCTCTGCACTCACTCTGGAAGCACTCAATTTGCGATTAACAACAATAAAATTAAGGAGTGAAAACATTTTGGGTCTCTTTCCTTCATCGATAAGTGTTTAAGTCCAATGGTTCAAGTTTTTTGAAAAAAATCGCAATTTTTGACGATAATGTCCAAATTAGGGATGGAAAATGGAGATGTGGACATATACTAGGACTAATGAGGTGAGTGGACAGAATTATCCATAGCAATGCTCATATCTTTGAGTTACATTTTATTTCGTTTAATTTATTAATTTTCAGCGGTGTTTTAAAAATTGCCCCTAGATTCGAGTAATATTTTCGGCGCAGCTTGAAATTCATGGAATTAATTTCTATTCATTTCATTAATTGATCTAGTTAGCGTTGGGAATATTTTAACCGAGTGTAAAGGGTGACTGAGCTTTGAGTCCAATCCGTGCTCACTCAACCGCTGGGCGCTTTTAATTATATCCAACACTGAGGCGTTGAGTGTGCGTGCCCCACTCGCCGTGAAATAAAACGTGCGTGTTCCACATGGACTCTCTGCTGATCCTGGTTCCATTTTATGTCGGTTTTCGAATTTAGCGTCAGCTCTAGAACCGATTTCGACTTTGATGGAGTCCGCTCTGTCTCCCACTCCGCAGCAGGCAAAGGATCCATCCCTCTTATCTTTACACATCGTTCAATCTTCCTGCCGTGGGCACTGCTTCCTGCCTGATTCGGTGGAATCCCATCGTAATAGACTGAGTTTCTCAACTCACTAAAACGTCACATTATATCCACATCTACATAATACTCTTCAAGTCACCGGGAAGATGTTTGATATGAGTTGTGTCCACACCATACATGCACAACACACGAACAGACAAATTCATGCACACGGTAAAAAGTTTTGATATGCAATGAACTAGTGACTATTTATTGTCGCGTATATTACAGGCACAGAAAAAGAAAAGAAACTCACTAGGTTTCGAATCTTCGGTGGTCCACGCCACCTTTCTCAAAGAAGAGAAGAACAGAACTCTGACAAAGAGAAAAACCTGAAGAGAGTGTTCTGTCCTTCTCTTCCTTGAGAAAGGTGGTGTGGACCACCGAAAATTCGAAACCTAGTCAGTTTATTTTCTTTTTTGTTTCTGTATTTTTGTCTTTGTCCACTAGTGCTAACTTCATACACATTATTATTCACGTCTGTCAGACTTTCAAAAAAGTGTTAGATTTCAGGCTCTCTTCTTTGAAGTATTTGATGTGCATATTTAAAAACACGTGTACTTTTATGTGGAATACTTTATTTTAAGTTTCAACGCGTTTCATCGACTTGCAAAAAAAGTACAATATCTTTTAATATGAACACGTAGTAATGATTCTATTTAATTTCTAGTTGATATGAGTAGCAGTTGTTTCTGCCTCTAATTGCTTTCGGAAAAAAGCGATATCTTAAACCTATCCGTTTTACAATCCATCTCTCTAATCTGATGATGGTCCTTGCATTGGAAACCAATGGGTGGACGTGTGAAGCCGAGTTTTGAAGGGCAACGCGTGGTTTCTGTCTACTCTGGTGTTGTTCCTGTGGTATTATGATAAAAATTTTGTCTGAAATAATTACGCTGAATGATTGATTTTCAATCATATAATGAGTATTTATTAAATACTTTGAAGGGGGATTTTTTGAATAGTACATTGAAGTATTTTGAATAGTACAAGCAGTTTTTCCATGATTTTTCTGCAAAAAATAATCCTCTTTGATGCCGAATATTTGAAACTATGTTTTTTTATTAACTAATTAAGCTTAAGAGAAGACTCTTATGGCGAATACATCAATTCTTTCAATTACTGAACAATTATTTTAGCATATCGTAGGCTACTTTTTAAAAGATGCATTTCGTCAAATAGGTTTATAGATGTTTTCGATGTTTTCAGGCTTAACATTGATGGATGATGGAAATTCGATGTTTTCAGGCTTAACATTGTGGAAATTCATTATCACTGAAGTAAAGAAAACAATATATCTTTCCACCAAATGTTTTATTAGGTACGACTAGTTTCAGTTGAGTTGAAACTAGTCGTATCTAATATAATATTTGGTGGAAAGATATATTGTTTTTTTTTTACTTTGGTGAGTTTTATAGAGATATATGGGTATATTTGGGTACCCTCTGGTAAATACGTATATAGGATGCATTTAACTATGAATCACATAGAAGCCAACACACATTTTTTTACTATATCACGTTGTCTTAAACAATTGATCGCTTCGGTTGTCATTCGGCACGGCAGAATCCTTTTCTTTTAGTGATTATCGGTTGCCGGGACTGACAAATATTTCTAGGGTTGCAGATGCAAGATCATGCATAAAACCTCGCTGGTAATTATCTGCTTCATTTATTTCTAATAGCTTCATTTGATTCGACAATTTGAACTTGTCTTCACGGAATGAATCATTTTTAAGCATTGCAAATTTAACGACAGAGAGAGGGGAAGCTGTACGATTTGAGTTGTCCAGTACCTAGAGCCACGGTAAGTAACTCGAAGTATGATATACTAGGTAAGGGCTGTGCTCGCTCGTTCTAATCTTCCGGCGTGTGAAATTCACACATAATAAGGAGGGACCAGTTTTTTTATTTCCTAGGGAGATCTGATATCCGAAAACTTAAATGGCTTGTGTGGTGGGGTTTCTTCCGTCAAAGGCGTCACCCGGATCCTCTGGTGCCTCATTGATATTCCGTACGGCAGTCGAACACACTACTTACGAATGCCACCCTCCGGTTTTCCAGCATTGTCAGAAAACAATTTCGGCTCATCTGCAATAGATAGTGACGGGATGCTGAGTGAAATGCAATAAACATAATAATTACTGTAGAGGTCGTTCAATCTTTTCGTCAAGTCATCCGGAAACTCGCGCATAAATCACATTAGACAGCCACTAAATGTAACGAGCTTTTATGGAAAACGTTCATAAGTAATGACATAACTTCAAATTTTGTCGGTTGATGGAGAGGAAAGTGCTACGCGCCAAAGGTATTTCGACCTGAATGAGAAGAAAAGGGAGACATATGATTCGGCATTCCTGTAACATTTTTCATAGATTTGTCCTCCTATCTCATAGCTTGGTGTTTCCCTTCTTCGAATCGGAGGAACACGCAAAAGTGGATGCCATAGACGTTATTGACTTTGAACTCAAAATTGGAGGAGATATTTTGAATTTTTTATTTTCGTTCCCTCCTATTTGTTATGCGGTTATAAACCATTCCAATATCTTGCAAAACTTCTGACGTGATCGCGACTGCTGACAAAGCTAGAATTTTGATACGGTCAGATATAATTTTTTTTAGACAGAAAGGAAGGCTTTGTATGTTCTCATTTGAAATCCAACGAGTAGCGCTGTCAATACTCCAGATCCTTCTGATTAATCCCCCCCTCCATGGATTTCCTTTGAATTGGAAGTGAATAGGCTGCAACTATGAGTTTTGTTTGTTTATATATTTTGCATTAGTCCGTAAACAGCACTTCGACTTTTGCATTGGACTTTGAACATCGATATGACAATTTGACAATTGCATACACCCACCCGTCGCTTTTATTTGTGCTTCCTTTTGAATATTATCTCCTTCTTTTCACTTCAGTATCTGCTGACAATGCTCATTAGCGACAACATCAATTTTTCCGATACCCATTTCTCATTTTGGCTTTTGAATTTATAAAAATCTCTTTCGGCAAGTTGACATATATTTCTCTTTCTCATTCATATTTTTTTAGAACTGACTCAGGCGAAAGTTTTTTTTTACATTCAGAAATTTATTATTTGTGCCTTATGTTTTGCATTACTGACAACTTTTAAACTTATATTTTTAAAAATAATGTTATTTAAGATCAGGCAATTAGCATTTTATCTGAAATATTAATTAATACCCTTTGTGAAAATGCCATACAGCTTAGGTATAACTTGGTTTCTTCTCTGATACATATGATACAAAAACTTTTTCAGGCTTTTTTTCTTGCTGAGAGCACAAAAATGTTCTAAAGCTGCTTAAGCTTAATAAGTTAAATCCAACTGATAAGGCATCTTCGGAAAACATTCTGGAAAAAGGTACGAACTCATTTCAGTACATTTTATTTTCCATTCCCACTGACCAGATAGCTGAAAGTGTGTGTATGCGTACTTGGGGATGTCGTTTTTAAGTAACTATTACTAAGAAATAACCTTAACTATCATTTAGAAATGTAACTCTGAATGGTGGTTATATATAGAAGTCTTAAAAAGAAAAAAAAATAAAATTAAATTTCTATCTCGATTATTTTTTCGTAATAATTAAAAGTTAACGTTGCCCCCTCTTATACTCACACCAAGTTTTATGTATGTTACATGCACTTAGGGGCTGACGACGCTTCTTAACTCTACCAACTCGAACCTAGGAACTCGCACCATCTTGCCAGTTTCACTCCCCTCTACAATATGTGATATACATGTATTTACCATGACCTTCGAGGCTTCCATCTGTGGCATGCCCTTTTAATTTTTGAAAATGTGTTCTATAATACATATGCAATATACGTGAAAAGTTATGACGCTTTACTTTGAAGCCATCCCTCAATCAATGTAAAAAGTACGATATAATTAGTCCAAATCACATTTATTAACTCGATGATCGGTTGTATACATGAAGGTAGAGTTCATCCATGCTAACCACAAAGGCGTGTGAAATATACTCATCAGAGAATGGGGGACAGCTCCTTATTACTTGTGCTGGCTACGGTTTCTTCAGGAATATGTCCTAAAACCTAAAAGTCACACAGCTTGGATGAAATTGAGGGTGCCCAGAGTCGTGTCCGGGATTCGAACCCAGATCCTCCGGTCAGTAGTCCAACGCTCTACGACCTGGACCTGATATAATAATAACGATTTTTAAATAAATGTAACGCTTCCTGGAGTTTAGGCATTTTGATGGCCATCTTTGAATTCAACGAATTTTATTATGCTAGAGGGCTATGTCGCCAGCTCTGTTTGCCGCCCCGGAAAGGCAACTCTTTAGTTCGCGCCTTCAGACCCTTGTTTCTGAAGGCGCGGGCGAAGGTGTGGGGTGAGAGCGGCCCTGAGATATGGCCTATATCTCCGGGTGCGGGGAATGAATCGCCATCTGTTCGCCCATTGACCCATCAGCGCATACGTCTTGGTGATCGCCTTGCCCTCCCCCCCCCCCTCCCCCGCTAGTCAGTGGCGCCGCGGGCGGTCGAGAGGGGAATTCCTCCCCGTGGGTTAGGGAGAGATTGGGGGTGGGGGAATTTCCCCCATCCCCCTCTCGTCCCTCCGTTTCGCTCCCTTCCTCCCGTCCCTCCCCCGAACCACTCCTCGCCCCCCCCCCCGCCCCCTTCCGCCCTTGGGGCTGCCACCGCTCCACCCCGGAATCGTTAAAACAAAGCGGGAGAGGCAGATAAACCAACCCTCCCGCTCCTTCCCTCATCCTCCCCCGCACTCCCTACAACAATGCCTATTCCATTTCCTTCTAATATCTCCCTCAATATCAATTTCATCCCGGACGCATTTTCGGTTCGTCAGGCGACGCCAGCTCCCCTACCCCTGTGTCACTTCTCGTCAACACACAAATTAAGATGCCAGCCATTTCCCATTCCATGTTTGCTCGCAATTATATAGCGATAGACAGTTTTCCTCCCGTCAGGATTTTTCTTCAGTTGACAGGGGGAATTCGTTCCGTAATTAAGACCGCATTTATTGATGATGAGTATGTTATGGTGCGATCTAATAATTCGGTTCAAATGCTCCGAGACGCACGGTGCGGAAAAACACACACCTTGAGGAATCCTTGCTTGGCTCTTCGATCTATAAAATTGTGCTGTTAAGGGAGTCCTGAACTTTATTCAAATAGTCCTAGATATTCTGAAAACTTCAACAAAGCATCTATCAAAGGAATTGTATTCGTTGGAACTTTTAATGACTGCACTTTACTCCTTTAGTTTTCCCCTTATTTCTCTTAGAAAAGAGAATTTTTAAGTGGACTATAAAGGAAGAAAATGTCTTTGGCGACAGCTATATTCGTAAATACGAAGGAATGTACCAGTTTGAAAATAGATAGATAGAAAGATAAAGGACTTTATTTGGGCGAAATTGAGACCTAATGGTCCCTTCTTCCATTTAACCCATTGTCATGTACATAAAATACAAGGTATAAAATTAATAAAGAAAATAAGCAGATAAGATAAGAATTTTGGTTTTTATTTTGGAGGCATGTGCCTGCCTTCTAGTTCTTCAGTCCTCCAGTCAGTTTTTCAGACGAATCGTTTATTTTCAGGCTTTGTGAACACTTTCCACACTTTGCAATAAGTGACAATTAACAATTAGTTCTTCAGATCTTTGAATAGTTTCATGAAAAATCCATATCCGGCCGGTTGGTCGGCCCCGTTGGCGGTGGGGTAACGTCCTCGCCTGTCAACCAAGTTGTCGCGGGTTCGATTCCCGCATAGGCAGGTTTTCCTTTACCTAGAGCTTTGGATTATGTAATTGTGTCAATTTCTATGCCATTGTTCAAAGTCCAATTTATAGGCCGAAGTGCTGTTTTCGCACTAATGAAAAATTAATGAATGAATAAATAGATACCCCAGTCGCAGTGAAGAGCAACGAAATCCTCCGGCTAGGTCGCTCATATTTTTCTCCTCTATCTTCCGGGACGAAAAGGAATTTAAAAGCCTTGAACGTTTCGCGTGCTGTCAATCGAAGCGATTGCCTTGCCTCGTTAGTCGTCGCTGGGGCCTTTCCGATGGGAAGCGGCGGAATGATGTCACCCCCATGGAGCACCAAAATCCTTTTAAGGATGCATTAAATATTAGTCCCTCATCTGTTCCGCCTGAGAAATGTATGGCTTTCTTCGAAAACAAAAATTCAGCTATTTGAAAGCTTATAGTGTTTGTTCTCACTAATAGACATCGGTTCATCTACATTTACACAATACCCAGCAAGCCGCTGCAATGATGTGTGGTTAGGACACCCGTAAAACAGAATAAAACCACTTGCAAAATATACAAAAACATGCCAATCCATACCCACAGATATTCATGCAAAATCCGTTTTAACATAAACACATGCATATACATGTACTAGCCACTAACATACACAAGCACAGGCGCCTACGATTTTTTTATCAATATTGCCCTCGCTTGTAATTCGGTCTTTACTATTTATACTTCGACATTTGTTTCTTACTATTATGATTCCTGATTGTACAAGGAAAGAACGAACATGTATGCCCCTATGTACTGGTGTATAGCTTCTGAATCTTATCTTTACGATTTGACCTACTCAAATAATGTGGAACCATAGTCTTCATGATACTTCATTCTTGTTTTTTAGACGATATTTCCAGGCCAAAGCAAAGTAATTTCCTCTGACCATTATTCCAATATATTTTTGACTCTGGCATGCAACAAGAAAGCATATTATAAAAAAACTAGTAATCACAATGACACCTTCTTTCTCGAGATTTTATTGAATACGTTTTTAATTCCAACTCTCTTTGCTCGAAAGAAGGTGAGGCGAGGTGAAGAATCATTTCGATTAAGGCTTCAATAAAATCGTTGGATGATTTTGGAGTTATGTCCAGAAGAAACAATCAGGACAATAATTTGAAAGGAGAACTTGTAGATATTTTGGACCAGACCCAAATTTATAATTTGAATAGTAGCAGTTTTAGTTTTGCTAGTTACACTGCGTAAGACAAACAACACCTAAAAGATGACAGTTATATCAAGCATGACAGTCCCACCTTCCTTTTCAAGATGTTTTGGTCTTACTTTGGCAAAAATCAAGTTCATGTTTTGGTATGATTAGCATGTGCACCCAGTACGTATGCTTTCTCGAAGCTTCAGCGACCACACAATACTACGAACCTGTAATGTGCGGCTCCAAAATTCTCTCGTATTTTTGAGATAGTCCAACTTGCGGGATAGCAGTGAAGGTGTACGCATTCTATCACGGGAAGACCTACCCGCATGAAATTTTGTGTGCCAGTGTGCAATTCAATGGATCTGAGCACATAGCCTTATGGCATAAAAGAAAAATAGCCTTTCTCATGGCCAGCACAAAGAGATTTCACGGAATTGAGCTAATTGAATTCATTCCTGAATTCAATTAGCTCAATTCTCTTTCGAATCTCTCTCAGAATTTTTTTCGTTTCTTCTTACGTTTTCCGCTATCAAAACACTTCTTCATAGAGAATACAATGGAACACTCTGCTTTTCCCACCATAAGCGGGTAATTCCAAGCACCTAAATGCAATACTAAGACACACGCACAATGTCACGAACGAAATAAACGCATCGGCTTTTCACTGCCAAATAAATTTTTCTCTCGCCGAAGAGGATTGGCTTTCCTCGTGGAGGAATCTCTTGACAGATGTTTTATTGAATTGGGTCTCCATCGCTGAGGACTGCCAAAAAGTGGAATTCTTCTTCACGAGCGTTTCAGACTAATAAAAGAAGTGAAAGGACGTCTCATAACTTTTGACGATGTTGAAGGATCAGGCGATGTATCAGTTTGTAAATAGATATCGAAGGAGAATGTCTTCCGCCAGCACCTATTCGAAAAACAATGGCAAGTAAAAGAAGAAAATATTAGTACTAGACTCACTAATTTGAAATTGAATATCTTATTTCCATTAACACGGGAGTACGAATCATTTTCTCGACTTGGTCTCATTAGTTGTGCAAAAAAACTTCAAATAAAGGACGCTGTGTCACACAAACGACGTTAATCAATATTAGTCCTTTGACTCCTTAACTTTGCTAAGTGAGTGGAAGCTACGTAGTATTGGGTCCATGAATTATCACCTCACTTCTCCCTTAACGAACTCCCTGGCCGAAACTCCCAATTCAAAGCGCGACGACATTAAAAACCTTTAAAAATAATGCATCATACATCTATCAAATTGTAAGCGATATGAATTTTTAAAAATAAAGTAAAAACTTCAAAAAAGTTCCTGTAGGGAAATGCACAGTAAGAAATTAAAGAATAAATAATACAAAAAAATTCGCGTTCAGAGCCCGTTAGAAGCATTCATCCTGCAAAGAGTTACCATCCTTAAGTTGTTCTCTCCGCCGTCCGAAATAGAGTCTTGAGTCTCACAGCACCTTCCCAACTCTCCTTTTCCTCTGAACGTTGAAGAAGTCTCTCTAGGCCTTCCTCCTTCATCCCTTCGTTCACTCTTCTTCTCTCACGTTTCCGAGCTCTTTGATGATCCCACTTCCATCCATCATCTCAATAAAATCCGGTCAAGGCGGTTATTTTTTTTAAATTTGACTATCACCAGGACGCTCTATATACATTTTTTCATGGCACACTCAGGCTTTTCCGTATCTCACCACTTTTACCACCAAAACTTCTAAAGTATCTCATACCTGCTGCATTTACTGGAACTTCATACTTTTCTGGAATACCCCCAGCTGTACTTTCATATAATGATGTGAGAAGAGAACTTTTATGAGCAAACATTTTTGCTGACTTAGGTCTAGACTGTTGCAACTTACCAAAATTTATTTTAAAATAATATTTGCTGTAATAGCAAATGAAAAACTGCTATCCAAGCAAAACATTGATGTAATCACTTAAAAAAAATATCAGCCTGAAATTCTTTCATCCTGGAATCGCTACGTTATAAGGTGCCGAATGAATGGCGTCACTGGACGCTATATTGCTGTATTCATAAACCTTGCCCGACCTTCGTAAAAGAAAGATTTCTGTCTGCTTGTATCATGCAGTGTAAATTTATTGACATCAAAGAGCAAGAAAATTCCATTAGGTAGATTCTGGCACTTAATTAGTGTTTTGTTTACATCCCTATGCCGGCCCCGGTGGCGGCGGAGTCCGATGCTGTTTTCGTATTAACGCTAAATAAATAGATGAAACATCGACCTCCGTAATGTTAAAGAGATTAGAAATGTGATGGTGAAGAGATGAGTGTATTTTGCTTGATAAAATATTTTATGCTATATTGATAATTTATTGGTGAATTTCTAGTTGCAAAAACCTTATGTGCTTAATTAACTTAAAATAACAAACCTATCATGTTATTAATTTCCTCCCGGAAATTCATTTCTCAGGTTGAGACGGGAGAGTGGGGATGCGGCGACATCGGTGGGGTGGTGTGTGTAAAATTGAAGCGAGGCGGGCGAATTGTCTGGAGAAAGCGAGACGTGCCCGGGAGACAGAGCAGGAAGCACGTCTGGGGTCACGCTCCTCGTCAAGGATGCAAAGGGGAAGCAGCCGGGCTGCCGTCATCGGCCCGCATCGCGTGGTATGTACCCTTTCTTGGAAATGGCTAACTGCTCCAATTATATCGTTTGTTTTCAATTTGTTAATAACGCTTCGTACTTGCACTCCTGCTTTGGTAGTTAACAGATAAAGTACGCTGCAGTCGGACAATGCGCCAAATAAAGGGTCAGTAATTCGGATAATCATGTTCAACTGTGGGAGGTATTTCCTTTGGTTACGTAAGAAAAATGCCAAAAAATGTGGTTCATTGTGAGATAGTTAAATGCATGGCATCATTAATTAGAATTGGGTAAACGTCAAACAATGGCTGCCAAGCGCATAACGAGGAAAGAAGGGGATGGTGCGGTGGTTAATATACTGGCTTCCCACCTAAGGGCCGGGTTCGAATCCCGGAGACGGGAGATATTTTAGAGATGGTAGAAAGAAACATGGAGTCTTATAGGTTTTCGCACTGTCAGGTTGTATTAAGGTGGTTCTGCCCACGATTGGAATTACCCCTGTGATATTATATACTACCTTGATCAAAAGGTTCCCGGAGTTCATTCAGAAAATTAAAAA
This sequence comes from Hetaerina titia, assembly GCA_037158775.1. Classification (NCBI taxonomy): domain Eukaryota; kingdom Metazoa; phylum Arthropoda; class Insecta; order Odonata; family Calopterygidae; genus Hetaerina; species Hetaerina titia. The sequence continues at coordinate 134,105,481 of CM073768.1, forward strand.
CACAAGTTTATTCATCTAAATCTATACTGTCCCCTTCAAAGTAATCCCCATCGACTGCAACACACTTATGCCAGCGCTTGATCCAATCCTCGAAACATTTTTTATATTCGGTTTTCGGTATGTCCATCAGTGCTTCCTGCGATTTTTCCATTACTTCCTCTCGGCTGCTAAAACGCGTTCCCCGTAATGGTTTTTTAACTCGATTGAACAGAAAGAAGTCACAGGGAGCCAAATCAGGTGAATTCGGTGGCTGTTGGATGGTATTTGTTGCATTTTTCGTCAAAAAATTACGAATAATGATAGCACTGTGCGACGATTTCTGGTCTCTTTCGGCGAATTGCTTCACGCAAACGTCTCATAACGCCCAAATAATACTCTTTGTTTACTGTCTGGCCTTCTGGCAAAAATTCATGATGCACTACACCGTTGTAATCCATGAAAACCGTCAGCATTGCCTTCTTTTTTGACTGAAAACGACGTGGTTTTTTTGGTCTCGGCTCATTTGGTGAACGCCATTCACTTGCCTGATGTCTGGATTGCGTGTCGTACTCATAAACCCACGTCTCGTCTCCAGTAATGATCCTTTTGATGAATGTGGGATCGGATTCAGCCTCGCAAATCATGTCTTTTGCGACGTCGACACGGTCTCTTTTTTGCATGAAATTGAGGTCTTTTGGCACCAACTTTGCTGCTACACGACGGAAACCCAAATCATTAACCACAATGTCTTGGGCGGATCCATAGGCAATGTTCAAGTCCTCCGCTATTTCTCTGATGGTTAATTTGCGGTTATTGACCAACATTTCTTTTACTTTATCAATTTTTTCACCGACTTTCGATGTCGATGGTCTGCCACTGCGTTCATCATCTTCGATTGACTCACGACCACTTCTGAACCGCTCGTGCCACTGGTAAACGACCGTTTTTTTTAGAGAATCGTTGCCGAAACACTTTTCCAACATTTCCAACGTCCGTGCGCCACTAAATCCGTTTTTTACGCAAAATTTAATACAAGTTCGTTGTTGCAAATTTAAATCCATTTCTGCAATTGTAAAAAATCGCCAACACACACAGAGATAGATGTACTCTTGGCTACGTAACTTTTGCAAATGCCAAGTTATGACACTAAGATTTAAAGGGAATATCAACAACAGATGTACCAAATTAACAAAAAAAAACAGAACTCAAATCGGAACGATGGGAGCGCCACACGGTGGTTATTCCGGGAACTTTTTGTTCAAGGTAGTATTCATAAAATTTCGTCTCTGGAAAGAGTTTCATCACTACAAGTGAGATTGACTGCCCCCTCCGCGCAAGTCTCCCTAAATCTGCCTCTAAAGGAGACTGTCTAACATGAGCCCCTGCAAACTATCATGATATTTTCAGAAAAGGTATTTTTTCAAATTTGGAAGGAATATTTAAATTGAAAAAACTTCATTTTAAAAGGTTAGTGTACTATTGTCATTTTTGTGAAAAGAAATATGCGTTTCCACGTTAGGAGACGCCTGAAGTACCAATATTTTCGTCATTTTATTTTTGATGGGGAAAAATACTTAAAATGTCGTAAATAAAAATTAAAGCTAATAATTAATCATTTAGATGTTCTGTTACACACTACAGAACACTTTATTCAGGACATGATAACTAGAGTTTCATTACTTTTCGTTATCCTAGTCCTAATAGTGTTGTTAACATAGCGTTACCACAAGAAATCACTGAACGATAAATACCATTTTATCTGATATTTTCACATTATTTAAGTCATCATTAATGTTTATATCACCACCAGCTTTGACAGAATGGAATTAGATTGAAATACAAGGGCATTTGTTTTATTTTGCACGCTCCTAATAACTTCATTTTTTCTCAATCATTCAATCGCCTCAATCTTCTTTGTTACTCTTTATTAAATTACAATTTCTATAAATTATAATAACCAATGGTTTTTAGCTCTGTTTTCACTACTCTGTATGTATATTCTTTGTTTGCCAGCTGAAGTGTTGACTAATGTTTCCCAGAAAAGATGAACATTCGATGCTGTCTGTCCCACGTACTTACACGTATAGAACAAACTCCTAGGGAAAGAAATAGAAATTCACTCGGAATACGAAACATTGTCTAGAATTTCTTACCATTACCATGCTAAGTTTCACAGGCTAAGAGTTTACTAACCAATCAATGGAAATGTTTATCAAGAAGTGCAAATTATACTTCTTTTGATGAAGTCATTTCTCTCCTATCAGCGTCAACTCACTTTTTCACCCATTCAACATTATTTATGTGATGTAAGGTGATTTCCATTGAAATATTGTGGTATGAGGATGTGTATTCCTGCGAATAAGTTTCCAGTGATGTAACGAGGCATATTTTAGTTGCATTCTGTGGGTAGGTAGGTTTAGTAAGAAAATGAATCTAGACATTAATGATATTTTATTTGTGATCGACAAAATAAGCTGAAATCAACACTCTCCGCCAGAGCATGCTGTCTTGGGTGTGATATCACACCATGGTGGAATTCAAAGCCGCGACTTGGCCTGCATTATTCACATAAACTGGACAGGCTCTGCTACTGGTTGACTTCCCTTTGAAAGAAAAATAATCTGAAACTTCTTCAAAATTCAAAAAGACTTTTGGAAATAAATTTGAGTCGTCGCCCTCTTCGCAGCCAACACTGTGGCGGGCAATCTGAGCCTTCGTGCTCCTCGGTTGCTCGGCGGTTGAATCTCTATTCCCTCCTCATGATTGCGAATCGATTGAAGAGGCATCAAGGAGCTTTCCATCGGCATTCAGAATGAATCTCCCATTCCGTGTTTATCTTCCCGAGAGTTAGATACCTTCTTGCTCTTAATCCAGTTTTCCCTTCTCTCTTATTATTTCCTTTATTTTCGATACTCTGGAGGGATCCCTGGCAGTCCATTCGATTTGGAGGGGGGGGAGGTGTTCCCGTCAATATATTCTGACGAACCTGAAAGTACGTGCCAAGTCTTTTTTGCTTCAGTCACTCTTCAAACAAATTTAGCGTCTGCTCTCTTTTAGGCGATGTCGAATAACTTTGATGCTCCGTTATGCTATATAGTATTCCTTCCGAAAGCTTGGGTCTTGAAAACGGGTCATAAATCAAATCACGTACGTGAAAACTGTAACTTTTACACGAAAAGAAGAGAGAAGAAATCGCCTTCGCGCGCTGAAAACAGATAAAACTCAGAAAAACAGAGAGGAACTAAAGAATTATTGTTAGTTTTTGAGCATGAAAATATTAATTAATTTATTAACAAGTTCAAATATAATAAAAGATAACTACCTAAGAAATTATAGGATACTGTTAATGAGAAAGCATATAAATGACATGATGGCCGAAGGTCAGCTGCCAGCAACATGACTGACGTCATACATTGCGAGGCTGTACCTACAGTTGGCTGTGATGCTACGTCCTCCTGCTGATTGATAGGAGTGATGCCAGCACAATGTATTACATAATAAGATTTTTCTCCTCCATGATTTCTGTTCTGGCATTTTTGGGAGAGAGGTACAATGGGAAGAAATACATGATAGTAAGAGGGCTTGGGAAAGAAGAAATATATATATATATTATGTACATGCTTTTATGTGTTACAACTCTACCAATTATGCAGTCTTTCGTTTTATCATTGGATATCACGTCTGGATATCCTGTATCGCTGGCGATAAAATGCTGGGCCAGCCCGCTCTCGTAAGCTTCCCTCCTCTTGATCTACATTTTCAATTAATTCCGCAGTCGCCGTCGTTTTTGTTGGATACTATTTGAGAGGCAAGCGGATTAAGTAGAGCGGTAGCTGGGAAGCAACAGTCCGCCATATGATTGACAGCATAAAGTTGTATCGAATGTTAAACATGGTTATGCGTACTCCTCGCTGTTTATTTATTTTTTCGAGAATGTTACTTCTAAATCGCTTCTTCCACCTAACCCTCATGCATTACAATGAAGACGATAAAAAGCATGTATGTCCTAGGTGGAGAAAACCCACCTAGGCGGGACTCGAACCAACGACCTCTGGATTGCCAGGCGATGTTCCGCCACCACCGGGACCGGCCATTGTTCAAGTGAATTTTGCCTGAACAATATACTACATCATAACATGTGTTTCACTGTTGTATAAATTTGTAAACCCTCGTCATTCACTCCCACCGTTTCAGTATACTATACATATTACCATTCCAAATTGAATAAGAAGTTCTTTCATAAATTTAAACGCTCGTTTGAATTATAACTCGAAGGAGAGCACATGCCATCTGTGCTGCACTTCATTATTTTGAGAGAGGAAAATATGACGCGATTCAAGTAATTCAGCCATTTGTTGGCTCATTGATATCGAGCATTTTTTACTAACAATTATCGCGTATTCGTTTGACCATTTTGATGCAGAAAACCATGATGCAAAATGGACGTATTTTGGCTATTATTTATCGTGATTTTTGACAATTTTTTCTTTTGCATGAGATGTGTAGTTACTTAGAATTTTGCAGAAAAAATATGAAAGGCCCTCTTTAGTCGTAACGCCATTGTTCATTCGCAGGAGTCGATTTAATTTCGTTTTTTTCGATTTATATGTATATATATATATATATTTCTATATATGTATACAAATATATATAAATATATATATATATATATATACATATATATATATATATATATATATATGTATATATATTTATATATATATTATTCTCTCACATAGAAATAGATATATAAGGAAAGAGGATAGGAAAACACATAAAAGACAAACACAGGAAAGGTGGGGAAGGCGGATTTGAGCAGGTCACAAATGTAAAAATATTTCCTTATCCGGGATTTGAACCACGGGCCTTTGCCGTGGATGCTCTACCAACTAAACTAATAAGGAAACCAGATTTACACTGAGATCTGCGATCTTATAAAGCGCCAAAGTACTCCGATAGTTGTTGCCCGAGAGATGGCGTTATGGAGCTGTTTCACCCACCAAAGGAGAAATAGACGGCACACAAGAAGGGGAAAGGATAGTGGAAAAGCATTCATACAATATTATAAAGGATGGGAACGGTGCGTTTCATGGCACGCACGCATCCCGGATAAGGAAATATTTTTACATTTGTGACCTGCTCAAATCCGCCTTCCCCACCTTTCCTGTGTTTGTCTTTTATGTGTTTTCCTATCCCCTTTCCTTATATATCTATTTCTATGTGTGAGAATAATATTTGTTCACCATATGGCGGGATTTTCGTGTTTGAATATGTATATATATATATATATATATATATATATATATATATATATATATATATATATATATATATATATACATACATACACATATACATATATATGCGTGTGTGTAGCATTTATTAATATCTGAAAGCGTCACTACATTTCCACAGAAATCTTCGGACATTTTTTTCTCCAAACAAACGTAATTTAAATATTATCACGAAACAGTACAATAATTATCAACTTAAAACCCTTGTCAACTTATATCTCAAGCAATGATTTTGGCAACAGATGCAAGCAATATTAATAATTTCTCTTCCTTCCCCCGTTATGGCATGTACTGTGGATATATTTGCTCAGACCGATTTTCGAATTCTGTAAATGGGCCATAAAGTTTCAACGCGAAACATAACACTTTAAAAGTTTTCTGGTTGTTGCCTCACTAATTTGAAATATCGCCTCTGTTTTACAAACTCGGCACATTTTCCGGCCAACCGTCCAATAAATCCCACTTCCCATTTCGCTGTGACGGCGCATACCCTTCTTTTGTTCTAACGTTATCGTCTATGTTTCTCTCGACATCAGCGCCAAGGCGCTCCAAAAATACCTATGCGGTCACACTCTTAATGGCTCTCGAACAAAATTTTTATTTGGGTCGTTGCTTTTAATGTTCATGTGAAACAATCAAATGCAGTCGTTGATACTCATTCAAAAAATTCGAAAGGAATTAACGGCAGCGTTTAATGTTTTCCTTTAACGCTGAACCATCCGTCTCGGGCATTTACTTCGACAATGCAATTCCTTAAGCATGAATGCGCCCAGCTGCAGGATAAAGCGTCTATGTAGGACACTTCTTAAATTGTACTTAGTATGCATGCATCTCTTGTTTGCCAGTGGCCTCGACCAACGCTCGGCACGTGTATGGAATGGAGAAAAGCATATCAGAGTCGAAAGGAATGAGTTGTTGGTCTGCGGCGTGTGCCTTCATCTGGTAGGGTCTCTCAATTGTTCGGGAGTTTATAATACAAGCGAGGCATCGCAGAAGTTAGCGAGTGGAAAACACGGACACGCGTTGTGAGTTTTTAGCGTAGTCGGTATTTCAAAGAGTAAATTTGATTCTGGAACAAATAAATATTAATGACAATGTCTATTGTGATATCAGTTGGTACATGTAACTCTGGGAGAGAGGATAATGGCAGACATTCTCCTCACATTACCTACTTGTATGAAGTTTTGGATAGAATAACTGTCGTGACATCAAGTTACCATTCATAAAAATATAAAATATCAATAAACTACTGTAAATAAAACATTGATCTAAAGCCGACATCGTGAACTTGAACGGAAGGTTGGTTCACGGAAGATAGTGTAAACGGAGAAATTTTCTAAAAACTTTTCAAATTTCAAAAAAAATCTTATCTACATCTACGCACCACTCCACAATCTGCGGTGAGGGTGTGTGGCTCGGGGGGGGGGGCGGTTGGGTGTGAAGCCACCAACAGTACCTGCACAATAGTCTGTCTAATGTCTGCACAATGGTCGGTCCAATAAATACACGAATTGGTGTATTGGAACACATGCACATTCAGCATTGATTGCTCATCAGTTTCTGGCAAAAAAATTCAATCAGAAATATAATCATGGAAGATAATTTATATACTTATTTTACATAACCGATTGCTGTAACACAGACGGTCTCTCAAAGCTCAATCCAACAATCCACACTCTTACTTAGCCTAGCAAGAATACGAGAGTTTGATGTCGACGGTGAATTTCATCTGCTGTTAATTAATTGGTACACCTATTGCGTAAGTAGACTGGCAAAGTATCGCGCGTTATGCCAAAGTATTCTCAAGATATTCGCCAAGTAGATGCAAAGTGAAATGTTTAAATCGTTGATATGAGGTGTTATCATACTCGACATGTTTTCAACTAATACTCCGGATATTATCACAAACGTGGACATGACAATAGGCCTGAGCGATCGCAAAATTATGAGTGTAAGTGAAAGCTTGGTCAGCAAAAGTGATTAATGATAGGCATATGTTATATCTATTCGAAAAAAAGAAATGTAATGGGCTTCAAGAGAAGTTAATACTCGAACTGTAAACATTGAAGTTGATATATTATCACGCCTACAAAGGGCTGCATAGAAAATATTTTTTATATATTATATGTGGCGGGATAAATGATTCAATACAATATAATACTGAAGAACCACGATCAAACAACACAGAGATCCTAAAGAAGGTTCGGTCAACTTTTTGTAAAAATGTGTGGACAAGCTGAAAAAAATAGAATTTATTAGAAGAGTTTTGGGGATATTTGATGAAAATGTTAAAGGGAATCTTTCGCACGTTCGTCCTCATTTAATATATGTCGCTAGTTCATAGGATCTTCATGAAGTTGGATTGATTGCCGAATCGGATCGCGTGGAGCGTAGAGGAGCTAGATATATAAAGCGTTGTTATGACAAACTGAGTAGCGTATCAAAATTAATAGAGGATCTAGGTAGGACATCAGTTACGGAGCAAAGGTCAAATTATAGATTAAATCTCTTGCATAAGGATGTCTCTTTACCGATGATGATGAACATGTACGAGTTATTAATAGCCCCATCGTACTACGGTAGGAGAGTTCATGTCAATAAAATTCGAGAGGTTAAGTGCAAAACAGGTCTATTTAAGATGTTATTTTACCCACGAACGATACAGGATCAGAATAATGTTGTCCGACCGAACTAGAAGGGAAAGGTATTTTTGGTCAAGGGTAGTCCAT